>CM053584.1:153840042-153911503 GCA_028627135.1 Pseudochirops cupreus | reverse complement strand
CTTCCTTCCTTCCTTCCTTCCTTCCTTCCTTTCTTCTCTTCTATCTCTAGCACCTAGTACAGTGTCTGAAACACAGTGAGTAACAAATAAGTATTTGTAGAATTAAATTGAATCCATCCAAGGGACTGTGGATATTTAGACTGGAGAAAAGAATATTTGGGGGGGAGGGGGCCAGGACATGATAACAGGCTTCATCTATCTGATAGGCTGCCAAGTAGACATATTCTATGTAGCTCTAGAGGACAAGACTAAAATGAATGGATGGAAGCTATAAGGAGGCAGATTTCTGCTTAATACAAAGAGTAATTTTGTCAGATTTAGAGACATCTAAAAATGAGTAAAATGAGCTGCATACTGAGGTAGTGAGATCTTTGGTCATTGGCCATTTTCAAACGGTGTATTTACATTTATTCCATTTCTATAAGAATTTCTCAATTGACTCATAAAAAAAGGTGTTGTGCTACATGCTGGAAAAAAACAAAGACAACGATGAAATGGTCCCTGCCCTCAGGGAGCTTACATGCTACAAGGAAATCTGAACAAGTAAATAGATACAAACATACAAGGTACTTTGAGAAAGGAGAGAATACCAACAGCTGGAGGAGTAAGGGCTTCCTGTGCCAAGTGATCAGTACATGAGCTGAGTTGAAAAAGCCAGGCTTTCTAAGAAGCTAAAGTAGGAAGAGAGGGAGTGCCTTTCATGCATGGGCTACATACAGTCTGTGTAAAAACCTATAGGAAGGAAATGGAATGTTGAATTTGGGGAAGTGAGTAGGCAAGGTTGGCTGGCTTCATTTTGAGAAGGAAAGTACTGGGACATAGATCTCCTAAGATCTCTCACAGTCTTGTTGTGAAGGGGTTTAAATGGCAAACTGAAGGATTTGTATTTTATCCTAGAGGTAGTAGGAGCCATCTAGGATTCTTGCACAAGGCATGCTCAGATCTGTATGTTGGGAAGCCACATGGAGGATGGATTGAAGATAGGTAGAGATTGGAAACTGGCTACTGATACTAGAAGGATGGCATTTCTTTTTTTTTTTAATTGATTTGTTTACTTACTTTTAGTTTACAAGACTTAGTTCCACAATCCCTTGAGTTTCAAATTTTCTCCCCTCACTACCCCCCTCCCCATGTCAGTATGCAATCAAGTATAGGATCTGCAAATACTTTCACATAAGACATTAGTCTGGTTGTATAGAAGAGTTGTAACCGATGGGATGAACAATGGGAAAGAGGAAACAAAACCAAACATGAAAAAGAAAGAGAGCGTGTAGTTTGCTTCAGTCTCTATTTAAACTCTGTTCTTTCTGGATCTTTCTCTGAATGTAGACCATCTCCTTCCAAAGGATGACATTTCTTAAAGATGTTAGAGAGGAGATTTCCATGTGGTTTTGGGGAGGATGGCCTAGATAACTCATATTCTACCTAGGTCTCTACCAACCCTATAATTCTATGATAATAAGTCCCACAGGGACTCTAAGGAAAGAGAAATGAATATGGGTCTAGGTGACCAGAGAAAGCTTTATAGAGGAGATGAGGTTTGAACTAGGCTTTGGAGGATGGTTTAGATTGATCGTTACAGAATATTAAAATAACATTTATATTTCTTTTCCCAGTTACGTCTCTGTGGTATGTGCCATACTTCTTCCTAGTCTATTTATTTGATCAGTCCCTATGAGGAGGGACTGAGAACTTCCAAAGGAAAGGAAGAGAGGGAGAGAAAGATGTTCCTTCTCCAAGGTCTTCCAGGGAATGCTAGAGGTGAGGAAACAAAGTAGGCATTGGGGTCTACTCTACTGGGATTAGAGGATGGATTTGGACCAATCTACTCTTGAGTGTCCTCCATGGAGAGTCTATCCCAGGTACTAAAAAGTAATTCAAAGGACAGAGCAGGCATTGTCTCAAATAAGAGTATTTATTGTTATGGGGAAGAATGTTCCTTGACTTAAGGGAATTCCTTGTCTGAAGGGGGTATCTGGGAGGGAGACAGGACTGAATAAAGATCCTAAAATCATACACCTAGACCTGGAGAGTATCTCAGAGATCTTCCAGTTCATCTCTCTCATTTTACAGATAAAGAAACCAACACCCAAGAAGATTTAATAACTTGCCCAAGGTCACACAGGCAATTAGTGTCAGAGGTGGGATCTGAACCCAGGTCCTCTGACCAGAGCCAGTAACAAAGAGAGAAAGACAGAATCTTTAGCAAGAACAAGGACGTGGAGAAGAACTGGGTTGGATTGGGGTAGGAGTCAAAGTATGTTCCCTGGGAGAGAGTCCATATAGTTCACGGCTATGAAATATGAGAAGACAGGCAGTTTTAGAGATGAATAGATCATTAGAGCTGAAAGGGAAGTTTCATAGGATTGGGTCCAGTCCCCTCATGTTACAGAAGAGGAAACTGAGGCATAGATGTTTAGTTAGTGGCAGGGCCACCACTCAAATTCCAGGACAAAGAAAAGGTTTATACAAAAATCTCAGAGATGGAAGAGTAAGAGGCAGCATGGTCTACTGGAAAGGTGACCGATTTTGCATAAGTAGAGCTGTATTCACATTCCCAGGTGTAGCTAACTCCCTGCCTGACCTTGGGTAAGTCACTTAATATCTCTGGGCCTCAGTTTCCCCTTTTTAAAAATGACGGTGCTGGACTAAATGGTCTTGAAGGTTCCTTCCAGTTTAAAATTCTATGAATTTATGAGGTGTGGTAAAGATCAAAGGAAAGGTTTGTCCACCTGCCCTGCAGCAGAGATTCAGAAGCCTTGAGTAGAGAACACCCATTCAGATTAGCCCTGGCTTTAAACTCAGCTCCTCGGAGGATGAAATCTTTGCTATGTAGAAACTGCCAGGTACAGGAGACATATGGGGAGGAGAAAAGGGAAAGTCGGATGGACGTGTCAGGGAGAAATAGAAAGATGCGGAGGTTAACATAGAAACAAAGACAGTCGAATGAGCCCAGGAGTCACCCATCCCGGAGCAGAACGATATGGTCAGGGGCCCCGAAGCCTTGCTGGCGCAGCAGCCCGACGCCCCCTCCTCCGCGGGCGCCGCTCTCCCCCTCGGAGTTTCCCCCGATGTCCCCTCCGGCCCCGCCCAGCTCTCCCGCTTCCGCTCCGTGTCCCCTGCTTCTCCCGGCTCTCTCCGCTCCGGCCGCTTCCCCAGCATCCACAGCTTGTTTTCCTTTACTAGGTGTCAAGTGCTAGCCAGAGCCAAAGTCCGCATGTCACAGCTCGACAGAAATGAGAGCGCTCTCCCTTAGCTCCGAGGAAAGAGCGGGGAGGGATCGTGTGTGCGTCGGCACAGGGCGTTCTTCGGCCAGAGTCAGTGTACACACTCGCAAACACACAGCATGCACAAAACGCATGCACAAACACACAATATACACACAAACTCATGCACACACAAACACCATAATACACAAAGACGCAAATGCACACAAAACATACACCCACAATATACACAAAACATGCAAACACACACAAAAGCATAAACAGACACACCAACACGTGCATACACAAGCACAATATACACACAAATGTACACAAACACAACACACATACAAACACAAGCAAATACGCACATTGAAACACAAAACACATACATGTACACAAAAACATAGACACTAACACATGCATACATAAACATACAATATACACACAAAGTACACAAGCATATATACACAAACACATATGAACATATACAAACACAAAATAATACACTATCACACAATATACACATAGAAATACACATACACACATGCAAACACATACCCGAACATACACACAAGAGCATTAACACATACACAAACACATGCAAACACACAAATGCACACAAAACACACACAGATACACTGACATATAAACACACACATGCATATACTAACACACACATTGTGTGTAGGACTGAGAGAAAGGAAGGATTTCCTAGAAAGGATGAAAAGAACAGAACCCAACAGTTGTGTTTCTAGCACCTAAGGTGGGAGGAGGTGTGGGGAGGAAGATGGTGAGACACCAGAGGAAGGCTAGAGCTCTGCACTGGGAGACAGGAAGACCTGCTTCAGATCCTTCCTCTGACACCTACTAGCTCTATGACCTTGAGCAGTCATCTGGGCCTCAGTTTCCTCTGTAGAGTGAAAGGATTGGACCCCATTGCTTCTAAGTTGGCTTCCAGCTCTAAATCTATGAGACAGGGAGGTGAGAGAGAAGAGGAAGGCAGGCTAGCAAGTCAGAAGACGGGAAGAAGAGGGGCCCCCAGTAGGAGAAAGTACAGTACTCCTCCCTCCCTGCAAACGTGGATATCCCCATCCCCCCACCCAGGGACGTGTCACACTTGAGAATTAGTGCTCTCAGGCCTTTGAAGACAGAAACAGCCTGGATCTGCCTTGGATGGGGGGCAGGGAGGAGAGTGGGGCCCAGGCAAGATTCCCAACAAAGCAGAGAGCAGAGGGGAGAATCTGGGAGGTGAAATAATTAGGTTCACCCTGAAAGTCCCATAATCCTGGTCTTCCCTTTACTGCATATTGGTTTTCCCCTGGGATAGCAGATGGGGATTGACAAATCTGGCTAGGGTTGTTGGGGAGATGACCTGGGGAGGGGAGGATCCCAGGGACCTGGTATGGAACCCCAGTTCCCAAGACTGCATGCCTGGGGGAAAGGAGGACCACCCTCAGCCTTTCGGAAGATGGGCATCTCCTCTTCCAGGGCCCTGCCCCCTCCCTGGATCAGCCACTCTCAGCTGGTAGGGGAGGTCAGTACATGGAGGGAAAGTTGTGGCCAGAGACCAGACATTCCCCGGGATGACTCACAGCCCGGGAATGTACAGCTCCAGGGGCCACCGGGGCAGCCCCAGGCTGGGCAGAGACCCTAAGGTGGGTGGGTAGGTTGGGGGTGGGGGAAACAGGAGGATAGAAAAGGCAGAGGGAATAGGGGATGAGAAGCCAAGGGTAAGATATGTGGGACTGGGAGGGTGGGTGGGGGGGGCAGCAGTTGATAAATGCTGTCCTTATGAGGGAAATGTTCCTCTTGCCTCCTCCCCCTTCCATTCCGTTCTCCAAGTGACTCCTAATGCAGTAGGAGGGATCCAGGCTAGCTCTCCAGAAGGACTGTCCAGCAACAAGGGTGGAGAGCCATTGACATGAGACCTCAGAAGGTCTTAGGACACCTGGGTGCATAGGAATAACTAGGGGTATCCAATCTATAGCAGGTTCCAGCCCCTGCTCTCTCCATTAATTCAGTCTCCACCCTCTTTGACCCCTGGTAACCAGGGAGAGGTCCTTGCATGTCCTGAGGACGAAGGAAGGATCTCTAAGCACTGCCTCAGCTTGGACAGAGATGAGGAGTAAGGACAGACAGCTGCTCACATGCCTGGGTCTTTCTTGCTCACCTTCTCTGTGTTTGGGAGCAGAGATGCCACCCCCTCTCCTAGTTAACCACTGCTAACTCTTAGCCTTCCAGCCGACGTGGCAGCCAGAAGGGGGGCCTGGGAGTGGAATAGAGTGAGGGGGTGGTGGTGGCTGGGAATGAGGTCAGCGGGCTGGGCTGGGCTTGTGGGCTAAGTCATCTGGGCTTAATGTCTGGAAGGAAGGAGTCTGCACCATGGGCTGTCCCTGCTCCCCCAGCCTACTTGCTGGTCTCCTCCTCAATCTCCAGCCTTCCCTCGCTAGCTTCGAGCTCCTGCCCCAGCCCCCCTGTGCAGATGGTTTGAATCAAGGTCCTCAGTCCCTGCCAAACCTCTTCTATGTGGTTGTTTCTACCCATCCTTCATTCCCTCTCCCTGCCTTTTGGCTTCATTTGGGGTGGGCTGGAGAGGGGAAAAGGGGGGATCTCATTGTCTGGTTGGAGTTTAAAGGTGGGGTTCCTCACGCCCCCTCTGTCCCTTCTATTACACTCATCTCAGCTCCCAGTCGCGTCTCAGGTCAAACAGGCTCCCTTCTCCCAAGCTGAGAGCCCCCAGAACCCAGATCAGAGTCTACCTGTGACTGACTTTGTCCCGTCAGGCAGCAGCTTTTTTCACCCCAGTGTCTCTTTCTTTGGGCTGCTTAGAGATTCACACACTGTGCGTTCTGTGAAATGGTTCTGGCCTCCCGGATTTGCAAGGTCCTAAGAACCAGAGATCAGAGATGAAAGGCAGGAAGAATTATGTGACAGAGACTGCCCTGGGTGGGGTTTCCAGGCCCATATCTGCTATTAACTGACAGGGTGGCCTTGGGCAAGTCACTGAGCCTCAGTTTCCACATCTGTAAAATGAAGAACTTGAATTAGAAGATAAATTGGGGGCCTCTAAACTCTGACATTTGAAGTTTCTAGACAGGTATCCTTGGGGACAAGTGGTTGTCTACACATTTCACTAGCCCTGTTCTGAAGAAAGATGGTTACCACTGAAGGCCAAAATGCCTGGGACCTGTGCTCAGGTTCAGCAGGAAATGATGGATTATACATGTTCTTTCTTTGAACCTCAGTGTCCTCATAGATGCTGGAAGTTGGTCTAGCCCTAGGCAAAAACACCACCAACATCAACACAGGTAGATTCATCAGACAGCAGAAAGAGTCCTGGACCAGGCTCTGTCACTGACCAGCTGCTTGAAACTGGGCAAGTCACACCTTCCTTGGCCTGCTGGATTAGGAGGAAGATGGTCTCTGACCCTGCCATTCCCCCCATCCCTAAATTTACATCCTGTTCAATTCTTCCCTATCAAACTTCTATGAGAGCAGCCTTGGCTTGCCTTTCTTTCCTTCCTACTCCCTCCCTTCTCAATACCCTGCACACTGGCCTCAGTCCCTACCGCTCCACTGAAGCTGCTGTCTCCAAAGGTCGTTACCAAATCCAGTGATCTCTTCCCAGCCCTCATCCTTCTTAACTTCTCTACAACATTTGGCTCTATTCACTACACCTCCTCCTTCTTGATATCATCTCCTTCCCCTTGGTTTCAAAACTCTATTCTCAGTTTTCTCATCTGTAAAATGGGTATAATAATAGCCCCATACCTCACAGGGTAATTGTGATACTCAAATGAAAAATGAAAGCAATGTACTTTGAAAATGTTAAAACTCTGTAGATGTGTGAGCTTTTTTTTTCTTTTTGAGGGCAGGCTCTGTTTTGGTTAGTGTGCGTGTGTGTGTGTGTGTATGTATACACACACACACATATATATACATACATACATACATATATATATATATATATATATATATATGTATATGAGGGTGTGAGGAGCCCTACCTATAAACTCCAATCAGACACTGAGATCCCCCCTTTTCCCCTCTCCAGCCCACCCCAAATGAAGCCAAAAGGCAGGGAGAGGGAATGAAGGATGGGTAGAAACAACCACATAGAAGCGGTTTGTCAGGGACTGAGGACCTTGTTCGAACCACCAGTAGGATCTGGCACATAGCAAACATTTCAAAAGGCTTGTTGAATTATTCTTTCTTGGTTCACCTGCTTCCCTGAGGCCTTTCTGGTCTTCCAGCCCTTTTGTTCTTCTTTATTTTTTCTTTCATATCCTAATGTGAGAGTCCCCTAAGGTTCTGTCCAGGGGCCTCTTTTATTTCTAAACTCTCTCCAAACATCCACAGTATGAAACCAATCAATTCAACCAACATTAATTAAACACCCACTAGGTGAGCCACACTGTGCCAGGCACTGGAGGTACAGAGACTATGGTCAAAAACCATTATGGCCACTTTGCAGATGACTCAGGTCTGTCTAATCTAGTTGACTTTCCCTTTTGAACATCAGTCCTAAATTTTGAACCACTTTTGGACATGTCGATCTACATGCGCTGGTTACATCTCAAACTCAACACACCCTACCTTGAGTTCATTACATTCTTCACTCGCCTTGTCCCTCATCCTGACTTTTCTCTTGGGACCATGTTCCTGACCCAAATCTCAGAGTCCTTTTTACTCTAATCCTGATTCCTCTCTCCTGCACCCCGCTATCCATCTACTGCTAAGCTCTGCCTATTCTAACCCCCATAATTGCCAGCACTCAGGTCCTTCTCTGAGGCCTCATTATGGCATGGAGGTGACCCTGAGTTCTCAGGGGTACAAGCTCAGGCAGGGCCTACTAATCTGGAAAGACTTCAAATACAGTCCTGATGAGAGACTGTGCCAGTCTTCTAAGGACCAAGCTAGCTAACTTCAGTGAGGTTCAACATCAGATCTTTCAAAAGATGGTGAAACTTTAGCCCAAAGAAACTTCTGAGGACGATCTATTAAGTAGAAGAGTTCTGATCCTTATCAATGGAGGAGCTGTCTTTGCTCACAAATATCACTGATATTATTCACCATTAAATATCAGAATAAATGTATAGCTCAGTCAAGCATTTTAAAGTGATAATTAATTAATAATAACACTAGTTAGTCTTTAGTGCTTTGAGATTTGCAAAGAATTCTATGAATATAACCTCATTTGATTCTCACACAACAACCCTGGAAAGTAGGTACTATTATTATCACTATTTTACAGATAAGGAAACTGAGGCATACAGAGGTTAAATGTATTTAAACTAGGTACTTCCTGATTCCAAGTCTATTCACTTTAACCTCTAGCTGCCAGGCTTTATTATGTACTATGTGGCAGGCATTGTACTAAGTGCCTGGGATACAAAGAGAGGTAAAAGACAAACTCTCCTTCCAAAGAGCCCACAATCTAAAGGAGTAGACAATGTACAAATAACTTTTTTTTTAAACTTTTGACTCCTGTGTGAATTGGATTTAAATGAGGAAATGTTGCCTGGAGTTGTCGGCCTAACTCTCTCTTCCTGATAAGGGGACCGTCTCCAGTCGTCCTGATCTATATCTGACCACTGGATTCAGATGGCTCTGGAAGAGAAAGTGAGGCTGGTGACTTTGCACAGTCCTGCCTCACTTAAATCCAATTCACTTGCATGTCATGGCATCATCTTCCTGATGTCATGGTCCTCTATGAGAAGGAAGGACAGACAACAACAACTCTTCCTGAGTTATCAAAGTCCAGTGGCAAGACAAAGGTCAGGATGACTAGTGGTGACCTGGGATGTAGTGGAGGACCTTGGTATCTTCGATGTCTGATTAAGCTCAAAGTGCTTCAGCCACCTTCCTTCATGGCCATTGGAAAAAAAAAATTGCTCTCATCAGCCCATTTTTCCAGGAGAAATCTTTATATGTTTGAAGTAGACATCCCCCTAACTCACCCATGGGTTTGAGACCCCTTTGGTTACCCTCAATCTGGTTTAGCCCGTTTACTGACATAGCTTTTAGCAGGGATGTGGCTTCTTGTGGCTTCTTGAGCCATAGGTGAGAGTTGAGCATCAGGTAGGAGGCAAAGGTGGATGGGCATCCCTGAAAAGGGTTCGGGCAGCCCTCACACTAGAGAGGTTAGCCTTCCCTGAACACGTCATACACCCATACATAACTATGTCCATTCAAGATATATAAAAAGGAAATGAAAGATAATCTCAGAGGTAAGGGCCTAGAAGGGAGTTTGAGGGTGGTGGCAGAGTGGAATGGAATTGAGAAAGTCCTCCTGCAGAAAGATGGATTTTGAGCTAAGTCTCAGGAAGGTGAGAAAGGAAATCACTCTAGTCCCAGAGGCTGGCTAGTGCAAAGGCAAGAAAGGAATCAGGAGATAGTGTGTCCTACACGAGAAACTACAAGGAAGCCAGAGACATGGGCAGGCCTTTGTTTTAGGAAGACTGGCTACTGAGTAGAGGATGGAGTGGGGTAGGGAGGGACTTGAGGCCGGGATACTGTCATGTATGACTCCTCATGACTCCATTTGGAGTTTTCTTGGCAGAGATACTAGTATGGTTTGCCATTTCCTTCTCAAGCTCATTTGGCAGATGAGAAACTGAAACAGGGGGAAGTGACTTGCCCAGGGTCACACAGCTAGGAAGAGTCTGAGGCCAGCTTTGTACTCACAAAGAGGAGTCTTCCTGATTCAGTGCTCTATCCACTGCCTCCCACCCCTCACCCCCAGCTGCCTCTCAATAAGACTCACCAGCTGGCTATTGTAATAGTCTAGGAGGGAGCTGATGAGTGCCTGCCTCAGAGGAGAGAAGGGGACTTTGGGAGAGATTTGTGCAGATTAGAAATAAGACTTAACAGATTGGAAGTGTAGGGTGATTGGTAGTGAGTGGTACAGAATGACATCAAGCTTGGGTGAGGAAAGTGAGCAAGAGAGGAAAGATCTGTGGAGAAAGGCGATGAAATCCTTGAAGTACTGGTGCACTTTCTCCCAGATCTGCCCCTTCCCCTCTATGGCTGCCCGATCCTAGTTCAGACCCTTATCACTACTCACCTAAATTACTGTAATGGTCTACCAAGCATTTATTTATGCACCTACTTTTGCTGTTGTTCAGTCATTTCAGTCATGTCTGACTCTTCCTGACCCCGTTTGGGGTTTTCTTGGCAGAAATAGTGGAGTGATTTGCTGTTTACTTCTCCAGCTCATTTTACAGATGAGGGAACTGAGAAAAACAGGGTCAAGTGACTTGCCCAGGGTCACACAGTATCTGATGGCAGATTTGAACTGAGGTTTTCCTGACTCAAGGCTATGTTTTATCCACTGTGCCATCTAGCTACCCCAAGTATCTACTTACTATGTGCAAAGCATTGTACTCAGCACCAAGAGTAGAGAGACCAAAATGAAAAGTCCTTACCCTCAGGGAGCTTTCACTTTCTCTGCCTCCAATCTTTTCCTCCTTTAATACATCCTTCATACACCAGCAAAATAATCTTCCTAATATGTTGCTTAGATCACATAATCTTACTTCAAAGACTTAAGGCCCCCTTTTCCTTTGGGATTTATAAAGCAAATTCCTTAGGTTGTCATTCAAGGCCCCTGACAACATGGCCCTTACCTGCCTTACCTCATTCCTTTTCATATACTCAAATTGGACTCTTTGCTGTTCCTTGATCTCATCCCGTCCCTTCCCATCTCCTTTTGTAGCTAGATCAGACTGCATTTGGCAGATGCTGCATTTGAGAGAGGGCATAATGCAGTGGGTGAGGCTTTGAACATGTCGTCAGGAAGCTCTGTTGTGCAGTCATGGGTAGGCTACTTGGCCATTAGCTTCAGTTTCTATATCTGTAAAATGGGAATGATAATGCCTGTGATATCTGCCTCGAAGGCGATTGTGAAAGCTAATGAGATCAGGCAAATAAAGTGCTCTGTAAAGGCCACCTATTGTTAGTATTGAAACATTTCTCTTCCTGGCTCAAGCTACTTGAAACCTTTCCTTAATCTCTATCTCAGTACCTGTCTTTCTCCAGTTCCTCTGTCTGACTTTTTCTACTATGAGTAACTGAGTAGTGGATAAAGAGAAGATCTTGACTTTGAGTCATGAAGACTTTAGTTCAGATTCCATCTCTGATGCATATTGGCTGTGTGTGACCCTGGCCAGGTCACTCTTCTAAGACAGAAGTTCTTAACTTTTTTTGTGTTTTTGTGGGCGTCTGATGAAGCCCAAGGATTCCTCAGATTTTTCGTGTCCCTATTTGGGGTTTTCTTGGCAGAGATAGTGGAATGGTTTGCCATTTCCTTCTTCAGCTCATTTTACAAATGAGGCAATTGAGGCAAATGGGGTTAAGTGATTTGCACAAGGTCACATAGCTAATAAATGTTTGAGCCGGTATTTGAGCCTCTAGGTCTGGCACTCTATTGACTGCTCCACCTAGCTGCCCCCAAAATTTCAGCTACAGGTTAGCAAAAATAAAGATAAAAATTTTTTTCCCCGTCCAAGTTCACAGATCCTCTGAAATCTATCCACATACACAGACTATGTGTTAAGCTCTTTCCCTTCCTTTCCCTCTTCCCCCTTCTCACCCCTTCCCTCCTTACCCCCCCATCTAAGACTCTCAATTGCATCATAATTTCCGATCTGCATTAGTAGAGGGGTGTTTTCTCACAATAAAATTACAAGTCTAGTAAAAAAAAATCATTTAATTACATACTAACTTGTATTCTAATTATTTGTGTATGGTTTACCTCACTACCTAAATTGTAAACTCTTTGAGGGCAGGGATTGTACCTTGTTTCATATTTGTCTCTCCCTCCCCTCTCACCCACCAGAGCCCAAGGTCTTACACCTAGGAAGTACTTAATAAATGACTGTTCAGTTGATCAAGTTACTTTCTGCTTTAACACTCTATGATTTAACGACCCTTTAAACAGATTATAAAATGAAACAGATTCGTAGTTGAGTCACTGCCCCAAATCAACTGGTCCTGAAGTCCTCTGGACCCCCACCCTTACTCCAGATATCTGAGCCTTCAGATGATAATAATAATAACTAATATTTACATAGCACTCACTATGAGCCAGGCACTAGGCTAAGCACTTTATAATTATCCGATTTAGTCCTCACACTATCCTAGGGGGGAGGTGCTATTATTTATCCCCATTTTTATAGAAGAAATTGAGGTTAAGTGACTTGCCCAGGGCCATGCAGCTAGCAAATGTCTGAAGCTGGATTTGAACTCAGGTCTTCCTGACTCCAAGCCCAGGGAGCCCCATAGTTGCCCTCCTTTAGAGGAGGCTCTTTTTCGGTTATGTCCAGTCTCTCTTTGATTCCAGTAGCCTATATGTATATGACAGGGAACTAGCCTTTTGTCTAATCTCAATCCCTCCAGCTTCTACTAAGGTCTAATTCCTTTGTTTTTGTATTTAGAGGAAATGAAACATAATTTTCCAGGATTCTTCTGACTCCTGGATGTTTGTTTTCCTCCTCTATTAGATCAGATGCTCTCTGAGGTCAGGAGCTATGTCTCTCTCAGCACACACTGAGCTCTCTGACAGTAGGGACTAGATCTGTCCCATCAGATTAAGAGCTCCTTGAAAGCAGAGTCTCCATCTTCTCCATCAAAGGAGAACTCCCCGAGTATAGGAATCATGGGTCCTTCTTTCTCTGGGTCTCCCCTTGTTGCCCAGTTCAGGACTCAGAGGCACAGGAAGTGATCAGCTCGGGAATTAGAGGGGATATGATAAGAGACCAGTGGCTGAGGAATATAACTCAGGAATCCAAAGGCCAATGTTGGCACAGCTGGGCAGAGGAGTCTGGTTATGGGGCAGTGCTAGAAGGCACGAGCAAGATGTGGAGGCATGTTCTACTTGAGGTCCTGGGAGGATCTCAGCTTGGCATTCCCTTGATCTCTTTCCTTAGAGACTTCTCCTGTGTCTTAGCCAGGGCCCAAAGAATTCATTGATGCTTTTATTTCAACTCAACACTTTTGGCTGCAACTCAAATATCCCTGTCTCCTCCAGATCCAAAGTGATGAGGTGGCTACCACAGCCTCTGCTTCTGGGGAAAGGAGGGCTGGGTTGGGTTACTGGAGAAGGGGCCTCTTAGAAAAGGGTGGGAAGAGAGGGAGTAAAGGCTGAAACAACTGGAAGGAGCAGAGAGACAGAGACAGAAATGGGATGTAGAGAGAGAAAAACCCTATAATGGGTTTTCATCCATGTCCCTCTTCTCAATTATTGCCCAGGGCCCAGGAGCCTCACCCCTCCTCAAGGTTCTATCCTGGACCCACTCTTCTTTTCTCTCTAAGCCAAGAGTTCATAACCTTTTGGTTTTCACAGACCCCTTTCTCAGTCTGGTAAAGCCCTTCTCTGAATAAATATTTTTAAAAGCATAAAATAAAATACAATTACAAAGAAACTAATTGTGTATAAATTAAATATTAAATTAATAAAAACAAATGTTAAATAAAAGCAAATTCAGATACCTTCAGGTTAAGAAGCCCTACTCCATGCTGTTTCACTTCCCATGAGTTCAATTATCATCTCTGTGCCAATGATCCCGAGAGCTATAAAACCCTAGTTTCTCTCTTAAGCTCCAGCCTCAAATCACAGAAGCAGAGAATCTGAGAGTTTAAAGGAACCTTAGCAGTCATCTAGGCAAACCCATATGGGAAGGACATGGACACACACATGTAAATATGTATATACATACACACATACATATATGTCACGTCCAACTCTTTGTGACCCCATTTGGGTTTTCTTTGGCAAAGATACTGGAGTGGTTTGCCATTTCCTTCTCCATCTCATTTTACAGATGAGAAAACTGAGGCAAACAAGGTTATGTGACTTTTCCAAGGTCACACAGTTAGAAGGTGTTGAGGACAGATCTGAACTCATGAAGATGTGTCTTTCTGACTCCAGGCCCAGCAATCTACTCACTGTATCACCTAGTTGCCCCCATATGGGAAGGAACCCCCACATATAATAATAATCTGATATGACATGGCATGACCCCAAACAATATGACATGGTATGACATGATAGGTTATGGAATACCTATAACATAATGTAATACAATATAACACAACACAACATAACATAACAACATGGTATAACACAATATAACATAGTATGAAATGACACAATAAGCTATGGAATACCTATAACATAATACGATATAATACAACATAACACAATATAATCAACATAACCTAACATAGCATAACATAACAACAGAACATAATAATATACATAATAATACATAATAACACAATATACAAGTGAAAGTCCAGTTTCTGTTTGAAGACCTCCAAGGAGGAGGAATCCACCACCTCTTGGGGCCAACCATTCTACTTTGGGGCAGTTTCCACTCGTGGTTCTTGGTTCTTTCCTCTGGGGTCTCACAAAACAAGCGCACTCCCTTCACATGATAGCCTTTCAAATGGTTGAACACAACTCCCATGCCCCTCTTTGAATATTCTTTTCTCACCAACTGCCTTCTAGAGATCTCGTACCAGGTGTCCAGTTGGTATCTCAAACTCATAGAAGTCATTATCTTCTCCTCCCCTTTTCTGAACTTCCCTATTCCTGGTTAAGGTATCATTTACCCATCTTGTCCCCCAGGCTTGCAACCTCAACGTCATCCTTAACTCCCATGCTCCTTCACACTGACCCCGTGCCTCCATTCTGCTGTCAGTCTCATCATTTCTTCCTTGACACCATTTTGGGAATACATACTCTAATCACCACTCACACAGCTACTACCCTGGTTTGGCTCCTCATCACCTCTCATTTTCACTATCATAATAGTTTTCTAATTCATCTCCCTACTTCCCAGTCTTTTCCCACTTCAATGTATTCTCTATTCAGCTGCTGAAATGATTTTCCTAAAGTGTAAATCTGCTGTTGTCATCCTCCACTCAATAAACTCCAATGGCTCCCTATTACCTCCAGGCAAATAAAGTTCTCTTTTTGGCATTTAAAGCCTTTCACAACTTGGCCCCTTCCCACCTTTCAGTGTTCTCACACTTGATTGCCCTCCATCCATTCTATGATACAGAGATAACACGAGCCTTCTTACTTTTGCTTGTACAGGAGGCTCCATCACCCAACCCTGCCCTTTCACTGCTCATGCCCCATGCTTGGAATACCCTCCCTTCTAATGACTTACGTTTGGAGAGGCAGGGTAGTATGGAAGTGAGGAAAACTTGGGTTCAAATCCCACTTCTGACACATATTGGCTTTGTGACCTTGGACAAGTCACTTAACTTCTCAATGTCCTAAATAGTTTTCTACTCTAAGACTATAAAATTGTGGAGGTATATAAGGAGTTCTATCACCTGGGAATTCCCTATACTGGCAAAGACACAGGTCCAGTTCTTATCTTCCCCCATTAGAATGTGAGTGACTATTTTTCTTTGTATACCCAGAGCCTGGACTCATGCTAGGTACTTGACAAATTCTGTGACTAAGTTCAAGGGAAAGGTCAGAATGAAATGCTGGCCTTCCCCCAACCCCTCCCTCAAATGAACCCCACTGCCTTAGGTTCTGTTCATATATTAATAAGCTTCATTTATCTCACTCAAGTTACCTGGCTTGAAGGAGTGGGAACCACTCCAGACAGAGTTCAGCCTCTCCATCTTAAACAGTTTTCTCTCTTGAGAGAGACAGTGTGGTGCAGTGGAAAGACTGTTACTAGGTCTAGAGTCAGGGGACCTGGGTTCAAATCCTGATTCTGTCACTTATTAGCTGTGTGACCTGTGTAACTCAATTTCCCTTGGCCAAGGTTGGACAAGAAGGCATATGAGATCCCTTTTGGATTCAGATGTTGTTGCTCAGTCATTTTCCAGTCCTGTCTGACTCTTCATGACCCCATTTTGGGGTTTTCTTAGCAAAGATAGTGGAATAGTTTGCCGTTTCTTTCTCCAGCTCATTTTACAGATGAGAAAACTGAGGCAAACAGGGTGAAATGACTTGCCCAGGGTCACACAGCTAGTATCTGAAGTCAGATTTGAACTCAGGTCTTTCCGATCTTTCTGACTCCAGGTCTGGTCCTCTATCCACTGAACCACCTAGCTGCCCATTGGTTCCAGATTTTGTAATCCGTTTTTGTGTCTACACCTTCTCCTCTCCTGCTTCTGGACACTTCCATTAGAAAGAAACATCCCCTCCAATCTCTAACTCCATGTTTCTTCTCTGTCACAGTCCTGTTGCTTATTTATGGTCTTCAGGAAGCTTGCTTCACTCTCCCCTATGGTCCCTTTTGTAATCTCCTTTACAACACTATACCCTACTTTCCTTCCCCAAGACAGACAGACACACACACACTACCAACCCTTAAAATCTACTGGTTCCATGGGGACAATCACCACCCTCTGCTCTGTTCTATTGGAAGGTGGAGCCATGAGTTCTAAAGCACCCATTTAAGGAGCGAGCTCAGTTCAGAACTTCTCCTTTCTCACCTGGCTGGGCTACTTCAGAACCTCTCTGACTCTTCTACCACATCCCTGAGTCAGAAACCTTCCCTGGCACCACCACTTTCTTTTGTGTGTTGCCTTCCTTCATTAGATGATAAACCCTGGGCGGGCAGGGATTGTCTTTTTTCATATTCATATCCTCAGAGTTTAACATGGTGCCCAGCACATAGTAGGAGCTTAATAAATGTCAATTGACTGAGAGTTGATTAATAATAAGCATTTACAAATTACCTACTATGTGTCAGGAACTGTGCTAAACTCTGAGAATGTAAGGACAAAACTGAAATCATCTCTGCCTTCAAGGGACTTACTTTTATCTGAGTGCTGAAGAACCTACAAAATGCACACACGATAAATCCAAAACCATGTCAGTTGGGAGGCCCTAACAGTTGGGAGAATCAGGGAAAACTTCTTGTAAGAGGTGGTATTTGAACTCACTTTTGAAGGAAACTGGGAATTTTAAGAGGCAGAGGTGAGAAGGGAATGCATTCCAGGAATGAGGCCCAGCCTATACAGCTACATTGAGGTGGGAGATGGAATGACATGTAGAAGGCAGAGCAGGAAGGCCAGCTCGACTGGACCTCTGTATTTGAAGGAGAGACTGGGATAAGGACTAGGCAGGTGATTTGCTGTTAGGATCTCCCAGGAGGGGAAATACTCTCTACCAAAGATGGTTGCAAGGAGTGTCACCTAGAACAGTGGTCAAATTTGAATAGAAACTTGGCCACCAAACCTTACATAAGGATTCCAGAGAGCTGCACACTGACTAAGAAAACCACATATTAACATTAATAGGATTGGGCCTGTGAGTGGCTGCTGCACTTTTAGCTTAGATGACTTTTCAATTGAAAGAAAGAAAGGAAGGAAGGAAGGAAGAAAGAAAGAAAGAAAGAAGGAAAGAAAGAAAGAAAAGAAGGGAAGGAGGGAGGGAAGAAGAAAGAAAGAAAGGAAGAAAATTTGGAGGAAATGAAGGGAGGAAGGAAAGAAAGAGGAGGAAAGAAGAAAGAGAGAAAGGAAGAAACAAAAAAGGAAGAAAGAAATAGAGGAAAAGGAGGAATGAAAAGAGAAAGAAGGCAAGAAAGAGAGAAAAGAAGGTAAGTAAAGAAAGATGGAGGGAAGAGAGAAAGAATGGAAGGAAGAAAGGAGTGGAAGAAGAAGAGGAAGGAAAGAAGAAAGAGAAAAATAAAAAAGGAAAGGATGAAGGGAAGGAAAGAAGGAAGAGAAATAAAGGGGGGAAGAGAGAAAGGAAGGAAGGGAGAAAGGAGAGAAGAAATGTGGGAAAGAGATGAAGGAAGGAAAGAAGAAAGAGAGAAGAAAAGAAGGAAAGAAAGAAAGGAAGGAAAGGAAAAGGGAAGGGGAGGGGAGAAAAGGAAAGAAGTAATAAAAAAGAAAAACAGAGAGAAAGAAATAAAGGGAGAGAGAGAGGAATAGAAGAAGGGAGGTAGGGAGGAAGGAAAAGAAGAAAGAAAAAGGAAAGAAAGAGAAAAAAGAAAGGAAAGAAAAAGAGAAGGGAAGAGAAGGGGAGGAGAGAGAATGAAAGAAGAAAGTAATAAAAAAGAGAGAGAAAGGAATAGGAGAGAGGAAGAGAAGGGTGAGAGGGAGGGAGGGAGGAAGGAAAGAAAGAAGGAAGGAAGGAAGGAAGGAAGGAAGGAAGGAAGGAAGGAAGGAAGGAGGGAATCTATAACCAAAAGATTTGTTCTGATGCTAGTTTTACCATTTATTATCTTGGATCCTGTTATATCTTCCGTCAAATGAGGATGCCAACATTAGTTGGGGACTAACTGAACAAGTTAGAGTATATTAATACAAGGGAATATTCTTGTGCTGTGAGGAATGACCAAAGTGACAAGTTCAGAGAAAGGAAGACTTGTATGAATTGACACAGAGTGAAGTGAGCAGAACCAGAAAACTTTCTACCATAATAACAACGCTATAAAGATAAACAACTTTGAGATACTTAAGAACCCTGGTCAGCACAATGATCATCCATGATTCCAGAAGACCCAGGATGATGCAAGCTACCCACCTTAAAGAGGAGGAGGACTCAGGGTGCAGAATGAGACCCAGATTTGATTATGAGCAGTGTGGGAATTTGTTTTGTTTGACTAGACATGTTTGTTACAAAGTTTTGGGCTTTTTTTCCCCGCTTCTTTTAAATTAAGTGAGGAGAGATGGAAAGAAAAATATTTGCTAATTGAACAATAAAATAAAATGGAAAAATTGAGGGGGCTGAGCTAGAAAAGTGCCCAGGATTTAAAGTCAGCAGACCTTAGTTCTGATTTCAGCTTTATTATTGGCTACTGCCTCTGAGACTATGGACAAATCATTCCTCCTCTGTGTACCTCAGTTTTCTCATCTGTAAAATGGGAGGATTCAATTTGATGGCCTCCAAGATTTTACCTTTCAACTCTAAATCTCTGCTTCCAAGTGGTCCTTCTCACTCTCAAACCTATGAACAATGAGTGATTGGGGGGGGGGGGGCAGCTATGCACAGCTGGAAGGAAAAAGGAGCTCCAGATGTGAGGGGGAAGGGGCGTTACCTACCCCTCACACCAGCTGTGCCAGCGCCTCAGGTATCTCTATCCAGATGTGCTTGACCTTTTCACGTTATCAGGGAGTCCAAAGGAGGAGAGGGGAGAGGGTAGATCTGGGGAGGGGAAGATGTGGAAAAGGTTAAAGTGAGAACACTATCTCTTCAGCCCTTTTCCTTCTGGGGTGTGTTGAGGGGAGCCGGGCAAGAGGGAGCTTTGGGGAAACTAACTTGGAAAGTAAGAGAATTCAGAGCTCAGCACTTTTCAACCCTTCTGTTTTTCTTGCTTTTTGAGGTGATTTTTTTCCCTCCTCTAAAACGCTGATGATTTTACCATTTCTTTGGGGGGGGGGGGATGGGTGGAGATTTCAGTCTGTTCTCCACCCCCATCCTCAACACACACTCCAATCATGGAGAACGAATTACATTCCTGAAGGAGCCTGAGCTTCAGAGTTTCCTAAAGATGAGGTGGCGTCTCCCCCCGACGATCCCCCTCACTCCAGGCCAGCAGGGCTGGTCTAAGAGGAGGAGGGGAGTGAGGGGGAAAGGAGGGATCTCTGCCGACCTCTGCACGGCATTCTTCCCTTTGCCGTCATGCTGTAGAAATTAAAGACACATCTTCAGGCTGGCTGCTGGCCAAGTGTTTCAAGTCAAAAAGGAGGAGAAAGAAGAAGAGGAGGAAGAGAAGGAGGCCCCAGGCCAGGCCCCTTGTCTTCTTTCATGCCACGTGTGTATGGGGCTTTGAGATGCATCGATGATGGATAGAAGAATTTTGGACCAATATGAGAATGGTTGTCACAACACACACACACACACACACACTCCACCCTTCCTTTTCTGGGAGGACTTTGACACATTCCTCACGACCCTAGCCCTATGGTATGACAGTCAGGCTACATGTGTGATGCGTTGATGTTTTCTTCAGGGGTGGTGGGGGAAGGAAGGGGCAAATATAGCTAGGAGGCGGAGTCAAGGAGGTGATTTCAATCTGTCAGCCCAAAGGACCTACAGGGGTCATAGTCCCCCCTGTAGGCTATGGCAGGAAAGGGGACACTGCTGGGTCAAACAACACCAAGACACCCCAACTCCTTACCTGTTTGAAACATCCAATTTAAATGAGGGTAATGAGTTCATGTGTGTTTTGGTGGATGCGATAGCACGCCTTGGAGTAGAGAAAATGTGTTGGAGTGGATGGACTACAGTGGGAGCCCAGAGCGATCTCCTTGGGAGTAGGGGCAGGAGGCTCTTATCCTGAGCCACCCTTCCCAGACCAAAGGGCTCTCCAGATGCTCTAGGGCCAGCTCCAAGCATCTGGGAGGTGGGGTGGGGCACAGGGCCACAGTGACTCCAAGAGGATGCCACATCGGAGCAGTAATTGGAGCAGGCTCCCCCTCATCTGTCTCCAAGCCTGCCTCGCTGGAAACTCTATATTTTCCCCTTTAATTATAGCCCCTAAAGGCTCCCCCCCTCCTCCCCTTATGGTCCCGTTGCCCATATCCTACGTGGCTCCACTTGCCTTGCTCTGGTCCATGCATTTTTTTTTCCTTCTCTGGCTTCTTGCACTGCATAAAACCAGCTGGGGCTTGGGGGGGGGGGCGGGAAACTCTGGAATCTTGGAAGAGTTTGGGGGCGGGGCTCCCCCTTCCACGTTAGCAGCCTGGGAGTGACTTTGAATGGGGGATATGGTGAGGACTGCTATTGGGGTCGAGGGAAACAGGTGGGGGGGGGTCCACTCTGGTCCCTAATGGTGTACTAGGGGGAGTTAGAAGAAGGGGGATTAGGATACTGTGGAATGTTATGCTGGGGTGCTACGGGGCAGGTCTTGGGGTAATAAAGTCTGGGGACACAAGGGCACTGCAGATTCTCAGGAGTCTAAGATTGAGGGAACTCTAGAGGTCAAAGCATCATGATGGTCCCTGAAGGAATGTCCCCCAAATGTATACCAAAACAACCACTTCCCCACTTTCCAGCATCTGTGACTCACTCTGAGAATCTCTGCAACAGCTCCAAAGAAGCAAAGAACTTCCTCCTAGCTCCAATGAGAGGAGAGAGAGAGATGTTGAACTCCCCTCCCTCCGAAAACAAGAATCACTCAGCCACCCCCCCCAATTCTGCCCCAAATCCTGCATATAATACAAGACATTCTTTAAAAAATAATTTTCATGTGTGGGTTTTAGCCAAAGCTTTCCCTTAGACATCCAGGTTCATCCCTGCAAACCCACATCTCACACACACAGTCACCAGTCCCTAGAAGGGATACCTAAGATGGGGAGGACAAGAAACATGTCCAAAGAGAGACCCTTCTTGCTAAATATGCAGTCGTCAGTTCCCTCCTTGAATCTGGGGGAGTTCCTATCCAGCACTCTGAAATCATCTTTTGAACAGTTAAAGCTTTCCCTAGAAGGGATGGATCCATTTTCTGACAAGCAGTCAGTTGCCCAACAATTTCCAGTGATCCCTTCCACCAAGTCCCAGATACCTTCACCTTCACACTCAGAGTAGAGGATACCTCTCCGGTCCCTTCTCCCCATCTCCTTGTAGCCCCAGACCTAGGAGGTAATGGCAATGGGGAGACCACGTTGTCAAGTTGCCCTTCCCCCAACCACCCAGCACCCTCCAACTTTCTAGTGCTTCTTGCCTTGAGATGATGGAGACCCCAAACAACCACCCAAACTCACTTCCTAAGTCCCATACATGGCAGCAGGAGGTTCCCCCTCCTAAAAGGGAGACCACTTTGTCAAATTTTTCACAGACATTTAGTTCTTACCATCTAGGATGGGATACCCGTTCCCTGTTTTCCCAAATGTCACCAAACCCCCAGCCGATGACACCCCCTAAAAGAGGGGCCTCTCCCTCTTATTAAGCATTCCACCTGCTTTGGTGGTGGTGGGGGCTTCCTCATCCAAGTCTCCTAATCTCTCCACTTAGTTCTTCCCCAAGATCCCCCTTTCTCCAGCTCCCCCAATCCATTCCTCTTTTGTCAGTGGTTGCTCCCCATTCAGAGGTCCGGGGTTTTAGCGGGGAAAAGAAAGCCCTCTTTCCATCTAAAATGCCCCCCAAACCTACACTGGAAACCCAGCTCATATTCTAGTAAGCCGTATCTCTAGGCTGGGCACATTGGGGGGAGGGGGAACCGACAAGACAGAAAGATTGGGGGGCAGGGAAAGGAAAGGGCAGATTCTCTTCTCTTCCCTCCTCCTACTTCTCCCCCCCTCTCCCTCCCTTCCCTTCCAACTCCCAAATTGGGGGCCGGACTGTGAGGCCCTGATTGGCCCGGCAGCGGGTGGCCCGTTCCCCCTCTCTGTGGGGGCTGGATCCCTCCTTCCCTGGGATCCCAGGACAGTATAAAAAGGGGCCCAGCGCAGGCATTGTAGCAGACGGGAGTTTCTCCTTGGGGTCTGAGCAGGAGGTACCCAAGAATCTCAGGCCGCGCATGAGTGGACGGTAACCCCCCAACCCCAAGCCCCAAAGAGTCTACATGTCTAGGACCTAGACATGTTCAGCTTTGTGGATCCCCGGCTCCTGCTGCTCTTAGCAGTCACTGCCGTTCTCACCCATGGCCAAGACGAAGAAGACAGTAAGTTGGAAACTGGTTTTTGTGGGGGGGGGGGGGGAGCCGGAATGCGTGCAAGTGGAGCAGTTCATTTATTAGCGCCCCGTTGACTCACCTCCTGGAGATCCCTTACTTGAGTTGGATTTCTCAGGGTGTACAAAAGTACCAGGAGATGGGATTTCTAGGGGATTTCCCATTGACGAGCGAGAGTTTGAGGCAACAGGGGACAGGGTTTTTGAGGAAAGGGTGCCACTCCATCAGAGAGGAGCAGGTTGAAGAGAAAGCTCACAGTGAGTTAGGTGGGTGAGAGGGCTCAAAGAAGACCCCGTGGACAATAGGAAAAGTATTGTTGGGGCTTTTAGAAGGAGGGGAACTGAGGAACAAATGGGGTCTGGGTGGCGGACGAGGATTACTGAACCCAAAATGCAAAAACCATCAGGAAGGAATTAAGGATGATTCATAAGAAAAACGTTTTTGCAGACTCGGCAGTCTAGACGCAGTTCCAAGCTCCTGGGATGCTTGGGGGCTGCTGCAAGAGGAGGGGTGGGGTGTGCAAGGGGTGGGGGCTTACGGGGGTAGGAGGAGAAACTTGAGCAGGGCGGGGACAGGGTGGAGTTCCGGCGCCCTCTGCTGGCCCCCTAGGGGGAGTACGTTACCGCGCCTCCCCTTGCGTTTCAGGATAGCGGGACATCACAGCATATCGCACGCTTCCCGGGAAGTGGGCGGGGGTGGAGTGGGAAAGGGGGAGTTTGGACAGGCCATCTGGGCAATCCCTCGGGCTCGCTGGGGGCCCGGGGAAATCGACCTCTCCTTTTCTCCCACTTGCGTCCATTCCCTAGCGCTGCGTGCCACCTCGTGGTGAACCACGTTGTTGCACGCGCGGGGGATGAGAGGGACTCCAATGGACTTTTTACGGAGTTTTCGATTTTCCTTACTGTTTGGTTCAAAGTCACTTAAAGATCCAGAAATGTCTGACTCAGAGAAGTGAGGGCAGGGCGCAGCCACCGCGGTCTTGCTTTGGGGTGTCTGTGTATGATGAGAGAAAAAGACCGAGGGGGTGAGGAGTAAGGGGACAGACGTTAGGGCGTGTCTGTTTATTTGGGGGAGCAGAATAGTCTTTTGGGGGAGACTCCCTCCCTTGCTCCCCATTCGTCCTCCAGACCACTCCTCTTCCTCTCCTCCCACTATCTTTTCTCTATTCCTCCCCCTCTCCACCTGCCCCCTCTGGAGAATCCCTCCTCGTGACCCTCTTCTTTCTCCTTCCCATCCCTACTCAAATCTCCCCCCTTCCCCACTTGGGGCCTTTTCTGTTCCGTTCTCTCCCCCCTCTTCCCCACCCCCAACTTTTATTTGACTTGGCTTTGCCCCAATGAATTAAGGTCGGAACTGGATGGAACAATTGGCCTAAAGCTTTGTTTAAATTCCTAAACTGGAAAGAGTTAGAATGTCTCTGGCCCTGCGCCTTTGCTGTCACTGAGCCCCTGATGAGAAGCAGATGAATCTTAAGGGTTGGGGGGGCGGGGTGAGGGAGGAGATCAACAGATGCCGAGGATATAAGAAGTGATAAACGCAATGCTTCCCTGACTCTGGGGAAGACTGAGGAAAACTAGCTGGAAGTAGTACCCTTTCTGGAGTGCTGGGTAGAAAGGTGCCTGGGTTCCCCTTTTCTCCCCCCACCCCCATCCTCTACTGACCCACCCCTTCCAACTTTGCCCCCCAGTTCCAGAAGGCACCTGTGTACAGAATGGCAAAAAGTACGACAACAGGGCAGTATGGAAACCTGACGTCTGCCAAGTCTGTGTCTGTGACAATGGAAACATCCTGTGTGACGACATAATCTGTGAAGATGTTTCCAACTGTCCCAACGTTCAGTACAAGGATGATGAATGCTGCCCCTCCTGCCTTGGTGCCGATGCTGGTACGGTCCTCCCCGCACACCATCCCACCAATCAAGGCCCACTGTCACTTCTCACCATCTTTCCTGACTCAAGGCATGGAATGTACTTGCCTCTCTTCTCTCTCTCTCTCTCTCTCTCTCTCTCTCTCTCTCTCTCTCTCTCTCTCTCTCTCTTCTTCCCTGCTCCCTCCTCCATCCCACCCCATTCTCATTCAATCATCTCTGACCACTAGAGTTCTTGGTTTTTATGGGGCCTGAGGTAGGGTTCTAGTCCACCCTTACCCCTCTGCTGGCAGAGTCACCCCCTGATTCTCTCTGTCTTCCTCCCGATAGCTTCACCATCCTCTCCCGGAGAAACAGGAGTTGAGGTAAAGAATGGTCTTTGGTTTTTTGCCTCACTCAAGCATATCCTCCTCCCTTGCCCACCCACCTGTCTAAACCTTGTTCCTTTTTTCTTTTTTCTCCAACCTTTCAGGGTCCCAAAGGAGATACTGGACCCCGAGGTGAAAGGGTAAGTTTTTAAATCTTCTTTGGGAAGTTTGGTGGTGGGCAGTGAGCGTGGGGCCTGCTTTGTGGCTGATGTATTAGCATTTGCTTTCTTTCCCTGGCAGGGACTCCCAGGCCCACCTGGAAGAGATGGCATCCCAGGACAGCCTGGTCTCCCCGGCCCCCCTGGCCCCCCTGGTCCCCCTGGCCTTGGAGGAGTAAGTGTACAATCAGGTCATTCTTGAAAGGATTTTTTTTCCCCTTCCACCAAATGACCTGACCCTTTTCCTCTCTCTTTGTTTTTTCCCCCAGAACTTTGCTCCTCAAATGTCTTATGGCTATGATGAGAAATCAGGTGGTGGCATATCTGTGCCTGGACCTATGGTAAGCTCACTAGGGCAAAGGGCGTCCAGGAAAGTAATCAATCAGTAAACATTTATTAATACCTACTATGTGCCGGACATTGTGGTGATCACTGGGGATACAAAAAGAGGCAAATAAGTTTGGAGACCTTGGGAAGGAGTGGGGGCCAAAAAGGGAGTCATCTCCAGATTTGTTTGGTCTTGTTAGGAGATGAAGACCCTTTTGGGGATTTCAAGGATGGCTAAGGGCAACAGAGAACCCATGGGAAATGAAAGATAAAAGGTATTCTAGGACTCTCATTTTCCTCTTGAATTGTCTTCATGGTTTCTCTCTTCTCTCCTTAGGGTCCCTCTGGTCCTCGTGGTCTCCCTGGTCCCCCTGGCTCACCAGTAAGTATCTGAAGATCTTCAGCCTGAGTCTCTTTTGGGATGCACTAGGGAAAGGGTAGGGGAGAGGTGTTCAGGATTCCTTCTGGGGATCCTAATGTTGTCAGGGTTCCTATGCTGCCTGCCTCTGGCAAGTGAGAAGCCTGAAGTAGGATGATGGCAATGGTGATGCTAATTAGCCTGATGAAGGCTGTGTGAATTAGCACAAAGGAGGCAATTAACAGATGGGTGCTGAGTTGAAAGGATGGTGCTGAATCAAGGAGATGGTGGTGGCAGTGCTGACAATGGCAGGGCTGAGAGTCCTATGGTGAGGACATGTCCTTCTCATACTTCCCCAATCTCTTCCTCTTCCAGGGTCCCCAAGGTTTCCAAGGCCCCCCTGGTGAACCCGGCGAGCCTGGAGCTTCAGTAAGTGGTCCTACCAACTTTGTCTTCCTATCCCTCTCCTTCCTCCCATTTGTGCACCATGCAACAAGAGCTTCATTCACATACACATCTCCCTCCCTCCCTGGCCCCCCCAGCCCCCACACACACCGCTTCTTAAATGAAGGGTATCTTCATCTTAATAATAATATTTATATAGTGCTCTATGACTGGCAAAGCACTTTACCCATTTTATCTCATTTGATCCTCACAACAGACCTGTGAGGTTGACTCTATAATGACTCCCATTTTATGGATGAGGAAACTGAGTCTGAGAGAGATTAAATGACTTGCCCAGGACCACACGGGTAGTAAGTGTCTGAGGTAGAATTTGAACTTAGTCCTTCCACATTCCACATTCAGATATGTCTCTCTATTGTGCCCCCTACTGTCTCTTCTTGTAAACTTACTGCTCTTCCCTTCAGATACACTCTTGAGAAGTGTTTACCCATAGGTAAACTACTTAGCCCCCCCCCCCATGTTGTTCTCACTTATACCAGGATGAACCTAACCTTCTTTGTGTGTCTTCTAGGGTCCCATGGGTCCCCGAGGTCCTGCAGGTCCACCTGGCAAGAACGGAGATGATGTAAGTAACCCCTGAGATGCATACTACTCTTTCTCCCTCCTCTTGCCCACCACAGAGAAGCCTGCATTCCCTTTAACTTCAATGCCACACCTCTAACCAAAGGGAGATTGTGTTGAGAGGGAGGCATTCAAGATGGAAGATGGACACCTTCCTCTTGTAAACCTCCTCTGGGGTCACCTGGGAATCTACCTTGTCTTTAATCCTGGGAGAATTTTCACCTTCAGTATTTCAAGCATTTCAATGCCTTCCTTTCTTGCACAAAAGTTCTGTACCAAGAGGCTTGTAACTAAGCCAGAGAAAATGGCTTGGCCAGGCTCACTACCTCAGAGCAATTCAAAGTTGTACCCAAGCCTATGAGACTGGGATGTTAACTACTTAATGACTGATGGAAATATTTCTAATAAAGGAAGCATTTAAGGATTTAATTTGCTCATAGAACTAAATGAAATAATATTCATTAAAGCCTGACCTTTAGGCCTTAATAACTCCCAAGAGAATCTGGAATCACCCTAATCTTCCCCTGATCAACCAGTCCAGTCCAGTTCCTAACTGGTGAGCAACAGTTTGGCATGACAGCAGAAGACTAGACACAGTGACCCTTAACAGAGGATCCACTTGATAACTCCCTTGCTTCCTTTCAGGGTGAAGCTGGCAAACCTGGTCGTCCCGGTGAACGTGGTCCTCCTGGTCCTCAGGTGAGAGGCGCCTTGGGACAGAAGAGCCTAGAACTCAGGCTTCTGAGCCTCCCAATATTGGTTACTTAGCTGTGCCAGTATAATCCTGGAAGCTGCCCTTACTGATCGTTATGAGGCCTACATGTACTGCCTGCTGCCATGGCTCTTAGATTTCAGTAACTCATATATCAAGAAGGGTGATCACTGAGCTTGGGATGGGATTGGGTGTGAGAACAACAATTGTCTTCACCTGTCTGTCTCTGTTCAAGTGATGTGCTCACCGAGGGACCCTACACCTTTGACCTGCCTTTATTTCTCATCATCCTTCTATTCTTTCTCTCCAGGGTGCTCGAGGTCTGCCCGGAACTGCTGGTCTCCCTGGCATGAAGGGACACCGTGTAAGTCTTCCCTTGTCCATTTCAGGTTAAAAAATCTCAAATTAACCCAGTCCCAGCCTTCAAGCTGCCAAACGGCTCTGGTTTGAAGAATTTAGTAAAGGGCCTTCAGAAGGCGAGAGGGATTTAGGTTAGGTGTCTAAAAAATCTTGCTTTGGCTAGTTTTGAACTTGGAAAGTATTGATGAGTAAAGAAGTAGAACCATCCCTAAAAACATAAATGAGAGAAAAGAAGAATCAGGTACCCTTATGGATGGAATGGTTGGCAGTCAATTCAGTCTAGAGTCAGGTGGTAGGTGCAGTGACTATTTCATAAACAAGTTCCATTTTTACGGGCTGGTATTCTCATTCCAGGCCTTCAAAAATGGATGTTGTCCTGAATGGAGGCCCTTTTCCCCACCTGGTATCTCACTTTGGTATCTCCTTTTCTATTCTTTCAGGGTTTCAGTGGTTTGGATGGTGCCAAGGGAGATAGTGGTCCTGCTGGTCCCAAGGTAAGAGATCACCTTTTAGGAGTGAACACCAACTTCTCTTCAGCTCTCTCCTTCTTTTGACAAAAAAAATCTCATGCATATTTCTCTGCTTCCTAGGGTGAGCCTGGCAGCCCTGGTGAAAATGGAGCTCCTGGACAAATGGTAGGTATTCCAGCTCCTTGAAGAGTAGGGGAGACAGAGGGGCCCCCAAGATGATGGTAGAAGGGCTTCAGAAGGTGGTTTTTTGGGGGAAAAGAGAAATCTCCCCAGTAGGCTTCTTGGAGACACCTTTGGCACTCTGGGTGTATATAAAATGCATAGTTAGGGGTGGCTGGAGAGGTGATGGGAATAGAGAAAACTGTATTTCCTCTTCACTCTATCTCACTCTGCTTTTCTTGGTTTTCCTCAGGGCCCTCGTGGTCTTCCTGGTGAGAGAGGCCGACCTGGACCCCCTGGCCCAGCTGTAAGTATCACATGACTCAGACATTCTGGATACCCTTTGGGCAATGAAGTGACTCTTGGTTGGCCTGAGCAGTCCATAGGCATTAAATATGAGCATAACTGATATTTCTCCCTTTCTCTTTTCAGGGTGCTCGTGGTAATGATGGTGCAACTGGTGCTGCTGGACCCCCAGTAAGTATGCCCAGCATTCCTTGTGGTGCCAGAAAGATTGGGGAAAGGGGAACTTCTTGGGTCATTGGGTAAATGAAGATCACTTGGGACAGGATTTGGGAGACATAGAAACTCCTTGTCTCTTGCCCTCTTTAGACAACCTTCCCACTCTGACTGGGAGGATCTGAGGCTTCTCTCTTTCTTTACACTAAGGTCTCCCCTTCTTTTACAGGGTCCCACTGGTCCTGCTGGTCCCCCTGGTTTCCCTGGTGCTGTTGGTGCTAAGGTAAGAATCCATCCATCGTGTCCACTTCCTTTGACCTTCTCCAAGACACAAGGGTTACTTAAACAGATAGATCCCCTTCTCATACGAAACCTAGCTGGGCTGCTGAGAGTTGAGAGAGTAGTTTGGAGCTAAATTGGCCAAGGGCCCTGCTTCTCTTGGGTCAATACGCAGTCCCCCAATCGAGAATGACCTTTCCCCACTTTGACCATCCCACCTCATCTTCCTCTGAAGAGAGCCAAAACCACAGGACAAGAGAAGTCCATGCTTTAAGGAATCAAAAGCCTAAACATCCCCTGGAAAGTTGCCCCATAGTTTCAGATTTCTGTTTCATGTCCAATCAGATCAAGGCCTTGATTTCCAAGTCATTTCTGATCCTAATTCCTGACACTTGACCCTGGATTTACCTGAACATAGATTCCTGATACAGAGCATCATTCATAAGAAGCAAGAAGAATTCCTCTTCCTTTACTCCCATCTCTCTGAAATTCTAGGAACCAGAGTAGCTTTTCTCCTTCCCTCCCTTGTCTTTCTTCCCTATAAGAGTGAGCCTTGGTGAAAGTGATAGGAAGGAGGGTGAGGGTGCAGGGGGCTGGCCCCGGGCATCTGGCTCATGACTTTTTTCCTGGTCCAGGGTGAAGCTGGTCCCCAAGGATCCCGTGGCTCTGAAGGTCCCCAGGGTGTCCGTGGAGAGCCTGGTCCCCCTGGCCCCGCTGGTGCCGCTGGCCCCTCTGTAAGTAGCTACCTACCTTTGTGCTCTTTGACCTCTGTCCAGTTTCAGAGTTTGCGTTTGTCACTTGTTCATTCTTTCTCTTCTCTTTTTGCTTTAGGGTAACCCTGGTGCTGATGGACAACCTGGTGCCAAAGGTGCCAATGTAAGTATATTGCAGTCCCATTTGTCCCGTTTGTAGTAACCTGCAATGCCCTAGGATGGAGCATGACCTTCTAGACCAGGGAACTGAGTCTTCTCTTTTGTCCCCCATAGGGTGCTCCTGGAATTGCTGGTGCTCCTGGCTTCCCCGGTGCCCGTGGTCCTTCTGGACCTCAGGGTCCCAGTGGTGCTCCTGGTCCCAAGGGTAACAGTGTAAGTACCCATCCCTCCTCTGCCACTTTTCTCCTAATTACTGGTTCTAATGCTGACTGGCACTTGGTCCAGTCTATTTTCTGATTACTCAGCTGTGCCTGGGTCCACACCTCCAAAGGATGGATAATCCCAAGCTTTGGCTTGGGATGAGTTGTCCTTTCCCTCCCTCTCTCCTTCTATCCTCAGCTGAACCTTTTCTCTTTTCTTTTTTCTTTCTTCCCTTTAGGGTGAACCCGGTGCTCCTGGTAACAAAGGCGACCCTGGTGCCAAAGGAGAACCTGTAAGTATTCTTCTCTCTTATACTTCACTGCATACACACACACACACACACACACACACACACACATACACACACACACACACACACATTCATGGATACATATATGGCATAGTGGATAGGTTGGTGGACGTGAAGCCAAGATTCAAATCATGCCTCTGACACTAACTGTGGAACCCTAGCGAGTCACTTAATTTCTCTAGGTCTCAGTTTCCCCATCTGTAAAATGGGCATGATAATACTTATAGCACTTGCCTCCTAGGGTTGGGGTTAGGCTCCAATGAGATAATGGTTTTGGAGCATTCTGCAAACATTAAAGCAGTTTATAAGCATCATTTATCACTGGATATACCAAGGTACATATGAGATACATTCTCACTCAGACCTAACAGGTGCGAGGGGTATCCTCTGGGGAGAGTTTTGTGCTAGTCTTTGAGGAAGACAAAGAGATGTGGTCTTAATGCTCAGAGAACCCCACCTTCCCCCCACCCCCGTCTGATAAAGGAGACATAGTGCTTATCCTCAAGTAGTTTCTAGTCAAGAGAGAGTCAGAGACAGAGAGAGGGAGAAAGACAGGCAAAGAGGGAGAGGGAGAGGGGGGAGAGAGAGAGAGAGAAGGGGGGGGGAAATTTTTGTCTTAAGGAAACTCCCAGTCTGATAAGAAAGATGAGAAACACCTAGAACCCCAGAACACATACTTGGAATCAGAGAAAAGGGCGTGGTTTTCAACTGCAAAGAGCTTTATCTACACCCAAACTTAGGGCTTGGAACTGAGCATTCACAAGTAATTTTTCCCCACCTTCCACTCCTCCTCTAGGGCCCCGTTGGTGTTCAAGGACCCCCAGGCCCTGCAGGTGAGGAAGGCAAGAGAGGATCCCGTGGTGAACCTGGACCTACTGGTCTGCCCGGCCCAGCTGGTGAACGAGTAAGTGGCTGCTTCCTCTCTCCTTTGCTTTCTTCCCAATTTCAACCAGCCCCTGCCGTGTTTCCCACTGGGCATTCTGCATAATTCTCAGGCCCTTTGTGACATCCTTTAGTCTCATGGGTACTCTTCCATGTCAGCCCTGGCATGGTGTCTCCTTCTGAGTGGGTAAAGACCTTCCCTGGCATGGGGAGGGCACCTATACCTTCTGTTGTCCTGCTTTCCTCATCACTAGCTCTAACTCATTGTGTTCTCTCCCCCTATAGGGTGGTCCTGGAAGCCGTGGTTTCCCTGGTGCTGATGGTGTTGCTGGTCCTAAGGTGATTTCCTTCTAATTGTTTTTGTCTTCTTGGAAGGCACAATGATAAGAATCTCCTGGTTTGGAGTGCGGGTGGGGGGCAGGGAGGGACTGGCTGCTATTAGTTTGCTGGTCCTTTCCCCTTCTGTGTCCAATCAAAACTTAATCAAATCAGCAAACACATATTAGGCCGTTACTACATTGAATTACTACATAGGCATTGAATCAGGTGCTCAAAGCATCTTTCTTAGGGTAAGATGCCTCCCAGTGGCTCCCTATAAGGGATAGGCCTGGGATACAAAAGGAGTATGCATCTCCTTGCAGGCAGCCTTCTTGACCTCAGTGAAAACCTTTATGTTCCCATTCTCTTGCATATAATCAGTTTTTCTGGTGGTAGATAGCAGGCTCTGACACCCCCACTCTACCCAGAGCAAGGTGAGAGAGCCACTAATTCTGGGACCTTGACTCTTCTCTGTTCCTCGCTAGGGCGCTCCTGGTGAACGTGGTGCTCCCGGCCCTGCTGGCCCCAAAGGATCTCCTGGTGAAGCTGGTCGCCCTGGTGAGGCTGGTCTGCCTGGTGCCAAGGTGAGATATCAGTGGAGGGACTCAGGACGGCCTCTCTCTGGGATGTGCTGTCACTTAGTGAAGAGGGAGGGGGACTTTCTAGAGAACACTGCATGGAATGGCAAAAATAATTCTGGGAGAGTGCCATTCTGATGTGCATTTTGAGATCAGCCCAACTTGGCAGTCAGTCTCACAGTCTAGCCATCCTTCCAATCTTCCTTGTGACTAACTGTTTTCCTTCCTTACCTGTCATTCTTCCTCTGCCTATCCACGCCATCTCTGCCTTCCTCCCTCAGAAGAGACAAGTACAATGAACATGGGGGTGGGGGTGGAAATCTACAGAACAGGAGCTCCCTTCTCTCCTGTCTCACTGTTGTCTGCTTTCCTTCCTAGGGTCTGACTGGAAGCCCTGGCAGCCCTGGTCCTGATGGCAAAACTGGTCCTCCTGTAAGTACTGCCCTCCTCTGCCTTGGTCCTGCTTTCCCTTCCATCCTTGCCTCTGGCCCTCTGCCCTCAACTCTGTTTCCTTGTTGTCCATCCTCAGGGCCCCGCTGGCCAAGATGGTCGCCCCGGACCTCCAGGCCCCCCTGGTGCCCGTGGTCAAGCTGGTGTAATGGGATTCCCTGGACCTAAGGGTGCTGCTGTAAGTATCCTCCCTTCTGACCCTCTCTTCTCCCCCCACCTTCCAGTCAGGGGCAGGGAAAGTAGTATGTTCTGAGGCCCTGGATTTGAAAGTGGGAGATCTGCATACTAGCCTAGCTCTGCCAATTTGGATGTGCCACTTTCCCTTCCTGTGCCTTGGTTTCCCCATCTGTAAAATTATCTCTAAGATCCAATACAGCTTCTTACATTCTTTAAGTGCATAATGATTTCCCATAGTGCTAACAAACTAATGGGTATGAAGCATAAGCAGGCTCACTACAATGCACTCTAAGGATCTGCCATCCCTGTCCTCAAGGGACTTGCATTCTGGATGCCTGCACAGGGAACTTTGGCGGAAAGGGGTGTTTTATGGTTACAAGATCTGGGATCTGAGGGTGGAGAAGTTGTGCTTAGGAGAGAGGAAGAAGAAGGAGAAATAAAGGGCAAAGAGGGAGAGAAAGGGAAGGGAAGAAGAAAGAGAGAAAAGAAGAGAAGGAAGGAAAGAGGTTACAGGAATGAAGGGCAGGAGATGACGACGAGATCCCTGAACCAGATGGAAAAAGGAAGTGCTGAGGCCTCAGCCTTGTCCTCGACCCGCTTCGAAAAAAATCGCTTCCTCTTTCTGTATCTCAATCTCCTTGTCCATTTTTTGTAACAAGGAGAAAATCCTCTCTGCCCCTCCATTTTGGCAGGGTTGCTGAAAGATTTTAAATGAGATGTAATGAAAGTCCTCTTAAAGTTAATTCACGGGGGTGGCTAGGTGGCGCAGTGAATAGAGCACTGGCCCTGGAGTCAGGAGGACCTGAGTTCAAATCCAACCTCAGACACTTGACACACACAAAAAAACTAGCCATGTGACTTTGGGTAAGTCACTTAACCCCAATTGCCCTCCAAAAAGCAAAAAAACAAACAAACATTTTTTAAAAAAGTTAATTCATGATGGGATTCTCTGGCCCTCAGCTCATTTCTCTGTAGGAAGGATGGAAGCAAGCAGGAATTTATCAAGCACCTACTGTGTGCCAGGCATTGGGCTGCTATTTACTTCACAGCCAGTACATGTCTGAGGCTGCATTTGAGGTCAGGTTTTCCTGACTTCAGGGCCCCTAACTTTATCAATTGTGCCATGTTACTGCCTCTACAATTGGGGTTGATGGAGGGATAGAAGTCATAGGATCATGGATTTGGAGCTGGAAGGGACCTCAGAGGTCATCTAGGTTACCCCCCCTTCACTTTACAGACAAGGAAACTGAAGCCCAGAGAGGTTAAGAAATTTGCTTGATGGTGAATGGGAGAAGTGAGGTTCACCCCCAGCCTCTGGCTCCCACGACCTCTGAGTTTTCTTCCAGCTCTCAATCCTAGGTTAAGAAGAATGCTTGGGAGGGTTACAGTGATGGTGAAATTAACCCTTTATTCCTAAGTTTGGGTGAATTTGGGAGATGGAGGGAGATCCATGGTAAAGCTGAGGCATTCAGTTTCCTTAAGCACTGCCTGGGTATTGTACCTAGAACGCTTAGTATTTGAAATAAGTGGGGGAAGGGTGGGGGGAGAGCAAAAGCCTTTAAATTACCCCTTGACAAGAGCTAGAAGCTGTTGGAAAGTATATGATTTCTCTGGGAAACCAAGTGGAATAATTTAATTGCAAAGCTGAATTCAGTAATATTTTCAGGCATTGCCTGTGGTATCAAGTGCCATTAAAAAACGATGATGACAAATCTGTCAAAGAACAATCCCTAAGGCAAAAGCATCGATGATCTGGAAAATGTCATGGCCCTGGGGAGCCCTGAAAGGTCCCTTTCCTCTGGGCCCCTTGGGGAAGTTTCTGACCTCTGTTACCCTAACACTAACCCAAGGTTTTCTTTCCCTAGGGAGAACCTGGCAAGGCTGGAGAGAGAGGTGTTCCTGGACCCCCTGGTGCTGTGGTGGGTGTTTTATCCATTTCCTTTTTCTCTCAGAGCCAATTCCCTTCCTAGGACCCTCATCTGAGTGCTACTCTTCTCCCCCTCCCCCCAAGTGGGAGAGAATGGACCTTCAGCATTAGTAACCATGGCAACAGGGGCTGGGCTCTGAGCCTTCCCCTATAACTGCTGCATATGGTTTGGAGGAAGAGCTCAGGAAGCTCCCGGTTCCTTCAGATCAGTCCCGTTCCTTCACTCCCCAAACTCTCCCATCCTAAATCTAAGCTAATCTAAGCTTCCACCGCTGACCCTCTAATGCCCCACTCTGTTCTCTCTCTCTCCAGGGCGCTGCTGGAAAAGATGGAGAAGCTGGTGCTCAGGGTCCCCCCGGCCCTGCTGTGAGTGTCCTCTCCTGGGGAGGGCTGGCTTGGGGTGGGGGCCCAGGTGAAGATTGTGGAGGCGGGCTCCCTGCCTCTTTCCCGTTGGTACCACCTGACACCTGCCTTCTTCTTGGCTTTTCTGAACACAGGGTCCCGCTGGTGAGAGAGGTGAACAGGGTCCTGCTGGCTCCCCTGGATTCCAGGTGAGAATTCAGAGAATCTTGGGGATTGGGGAAGGAATGTGGGGGATGTTTCTGTAGTGTTCTCTTCTGGATTCTCAATTCTTTCTTACTTTTTCCCCATAGGGTCTCCCTGGCCCCGCTGGTCCTCCTGGTGAAGCAGGCAAACCTGGTGAACAGGTGAGTGAATGCTTGGCAGCTTCTCAAAGGAAAAGGGAATGATCAAGAATGTCTAGGCCCCCCCTGTCCCCCTTCCCCTCGAGGTAGCACAAGTCTAGTGGCATCTCTGCATGGGGCAGTTTGGGAGAGGACAGGAACTAGCTAGCTTCACTTTCTTAGCTGGTTTGTAAGAATTCGCACTTCTCTTTCTCCCTCTGCTTTCTTTCACGACTTCTGCATTCTAGCATTGGGAGTCTGATCTTTTTGTCTCCCGCCCCCGCCCCGGTCCCCCATCCCTTACTCCATTACTGGGTCTGACGGGTCCTGGCCACACCTTCCGGGAATGTCCAGAAAGCAGGACATAAGGGGTTGGGGATGGAGCTATGTAGGGGAAGGAAGCCCTGTGCTGGTGCTGGGCTGACTGAGCTTATGTTGTAATTACCAATCACACATTCAGATAAAGCCCAGGAATAGGGAATTAACTGCAAACCAGAATGTAGGTCTGTAAAGGAGAGAGATAGCTCATATCCCTTCCTGTCTAGTACAGTGCCTGCCTGGCATAAAGGGAGTCCCTAAAAATGAATTGAGCAAGTAAACAAATGAATGGATAAATGAATGAGTAAATAAATTTATGACCATGGATCCCTAATGCCTTACCCTCTTCTCTTCTCTTGCCCTGATTCTGACTTTTTTTGACTTTTTTTTCTTCTCTCCCCCCCGCATAGGGTGTTCCTGGAGATGCTGGTGCCCCTGGCCCCTCTGGCGCAAGAGTAAGTAGACCCTTTCTCTCAGCCTTCTTCCGTGCTCCATCTTTTGCAGTGACCTTTTTCTGTGACACCATTACTCATCCTGTCTCTTCTTTTCTAGGGTGAGAGAGGTTTCCCCGGAGAACGTGGTGTTCAAGGTCCTCCCGGCCCTCAGGGTCCTCGTGGTGCCAATGGTGCTCCTGGAAATGATGGTGCTAAGGTGAGAAATAGGAGGGAGTCAGTGCTTGTGGTGGGAAGCTCAACCCTCCAGGGAAGGGATGGAGTCTTCCTTTTAGCCCCAAGTCTGATAGATAGCAAATGGCTCTGGAGCATCTGTGTTAAGTTTGGGCTCCTGCCCTTAAGTTCATTGTTAGCCAATGTCTTGCCTTTGATTTCATGTGACCCAGTGGAGGGGCTGTGTCTTGTGTTCTCCAGTGTGTCACTAACCTTGTTTCTTTTGGTTGGCATATAGGGTGATGCTGGTGCTCCTGGTGCTCCCGGTGGCCAAGGGCCCCCTGGTCTGCAGGGAATGCCTGGTGAACGTGGTGCAGCTGGTCTTCCCGGTGCCAAGGGTGACAGAGTGAGTGCATCCGCTGCCCAATTCCACCCCTAATTCCCCTACCAAGCTCTTTCATTAGCTTCTGGATGTATATCAGTGGGATACTGACTTGGGATATTGATTGGGATTACAACCTGATCTTTTCCTTCTGCTTACTCTGCTGGGCTTCCTGAACTCTTTCTTTCCCTAATTTTATTTCTCATTAAATCCCCCACCTCTACTCTGCTCTCCCTACCCAGAGTCCTCTCTGGTGCTGAGAGACCTTGAATTCTTTCCCTAGACCACTAAGGAGATGAGAGTGACTTGCCCAGGGTCATAGAGCTAGTCTGTGGGGACTTGAACACTGTGTCATCCTGGTTTCAATTATAAGTTCCCTACCGTTGAGGAGAGAGGGTCTCAAGTCTTCTCCCTAGGTCACTTAGCAGATAAGAGGCTGTGAAATCCTCTGGGATGTGTCCTATGATGGGGCACTCCCTTATCTGAAAAGTTTGAAGGTTAGATCCAGAGTTTTTCCTGGATCTGAATGATTGTTTCAATTTCATAGAGCTGGAAATTCTTCTTACAGAGAAGAAAATACTCTCTCCAGATTTCTCTGAAGAGGCTTCAGCTCCTTAATTTCATCAGTCTACTTCCTTAAGTCCTTTCCCTAAAACAGTCTGTTGTCTTTTTTCTGTTTTATGGGGATGGGCGAAGTGCAGAGATAGGGATGGGGAGTCTCTTTCTGGTATCTTGTCTCCAGGCTGTTTGTCTCCATCATAAAAACTCTCTTTTCAGCATCAATGCACATGCCTTCTATAAGAACGTTCCCAGGCACCACTTTGGCCCTGGAGCCAGCTCCTATCTTGGCTGAAACAAGACTCTCATCTTTTCTGTCTCTAGGGTGATGCTGGCCCCAAAGGTGCTGATGGTGCTCCTGGAAAAGATGGTGTCCGTGGTCTGACTGGTCCCATTGGTCCCCCTGGCCCTGCTGGTCCTTCTGGTGACAAGGTACAAATAGCCATTCCCCTTTCCAAATCCCTGAAACAGATTGTCTTGGCTGGGGCATTCCTGTGCCCTACACAGTTATACTGCTCTCCTTCCCTAGAGTAGGAAAAAATTCAGTGATATAGGGAATTTTTGGATGAATAAACTCCCTTTCCCAATACAGGTTGGGGCTAAGTTAACTAGAGAACTGAATATGTAAGTAATTGGCCCCGGGTCAGGTCCCATAGGCAGTATGTATCAGAAGTGGACCTTGAACTCCCATCTTCCTGGACCCAAGGCTGGTTCTCTTTACCCTGCATAACATGAAGATGATTTTTTCTCTTGTGTGGGGGCATTGCACGCCAGGAATCATTGAAATTTTGAGTTGCAAAGGATGGTAGATACCATCTCATTCCAGGCTCACGTTTTACTGATGAGGAAAGCGAAATTGAGAGAGAGCCGAATGGATTTACACTAAGGTTACTGAGGTGTAAGTGTCAGAACTGGGATTTGAACCTTCTGACCCCTAGCTTCAGAGTTTTAACTACCCTGCCTGGCTTAGAGGGTGAAGGTATTCTAATCACTGGGCACCATATGATGCTATGATCTTGCATAAGGAGGAAGGAGTGGTTAATAACAGGGAATGAGATTTCTTGAGCTGGGGGTGGGGAGAGAAGCAGAGCTAAGCTGCTATTGGTCAGGAAGAAGGAAGACTGTGGAGTTAGAATCCTATAAAAGCCAGAGGGCAGGAGAGAAGAGAAGTCAGATCTGACAAATAGGTGGGTGGAGAGAATTATACATGTGCAGGGAAATACAGAAGCCACCGTGGTCCCATCTCCTGGGGTCCTGCTGAAGGACATACGGGTGTAGGGTTATACCAGCCTAGAGTCAACAGAATATATCCATTGAGAGTATCTCCTTGCTCTCCTTTTCCTGCCTGTTCCTTACCTCCTTTTCACCTTCCAGGGTGAATCTGGTCCCAGTGGCCCCGTTGGTCCCACTGGAGCTCGTGGTGCCCCTGTAAGTACTTTTTCCTGTTATCTGGGAGATTCCTTCCCCTCCCCATTCTCTTACAGCCCATTGATTCTTGACCCTTCACTTTACGCCTTCATTCCCTCCCTCCTCAATCCCCATGTCTCTCCAGGAACTCTCTGAGACTCTCATTTCTCCCCATTACATTGTCCCCTCTTACCCTGCATCTCTGAATTCTCATTTGTAATCATCTCTCTCTCATTTTCCTCTTCCATTGTCTCAGGTCCTCTCCATTCAGGGTTTCCTTTCTGACTATTTCTCTATCCTTCCTTCTATTTTAGGGAGAACGTGGTGAGCCTGGCCCCCCTGGTCCTGCTGGCTTTGCTGGTCCTCCTGTAAGTATCAAGCCCCTGTCTCACTTCCAATTTACCCCAGCAAGACTCATGCATCTCAGGGCTTAAGCGTGGGACAAAAAATGGAACCTCCTCCCCCCCTAAATGAAAAAGGATCAGGAATGATGGGATGCAGACACTTCTATTTCTTGTTGTTTAGGAGTGAGTGTTGCTGGTCCTAAGGATCCCTGTAATAGGAGTTTGTGTGAAGTCTAATTGGGGAAGGGGTTGCCACTTTCTCAAGCCTCATCTCCTTCTGAAGCCCCATGTTTGCAGAACTCTGCTTCTCTGTTCACTTCTCTTTGTCCCCCTCTTCCAGGGTGCTGATGGCCAACCTGGTGCTAAAGGTGAACCTGGTGATGCTGGTGCTAAAGGTGATGCTGGTCCCCCTGGCCCTGCTGGACCTACTGGTGCCCCTGGCCCTGCTGTGAGTATTTCATTTGTCCTTGGTGACCCTTCCCATGAGTTCTCTGCACAGATGATCTCTACAACTGTTGACATCTTCCTTTTCCTCTCCTCTAGGGTAATGTTGGTGCTCCTGGACCTAAAGGTGCCCGTGGCAGTGCTGGCCCTCCTGTAAGTACCACCCACCACTCAGGTCCACCTCTTGTCCCTGCTAGGGTCACACTCAGGCACAGAAATCTCACCCTGAAGCCAGTCCAAAGCCTAGATACAGAACCCTGAAACTCTGAGAATTGGGACCATTAAGGGCAGTTGGCAGAGTGACCCTCTCTCCCTCTTAAGCAAATTGCCCACTTCTCTTCCAAGGGTATTATAGTGGAAAGAACACTGCCCTTGGTATTAGGAGACCTGGATTAGAGTTGAGGTTATTTTATTTGATCTCTCTCAGCTATAAAAAGAGGAGAATATTTTTTTCTACCTCTATGCCAATATTGTTGTGAGGGAGGCAGCTTATAAATCTTAAAAAGTTATTAAAATCAGTTATAATTATTATTAACTATCCTCATCTAGCTCTTAAGGTTCTCCCTATCCTAGGGCAGGGAGTGAGTCTGGGGTATATCCACAGTGGGGGCCTGTCCTCTACCCTTGCCTTCCTTCCCCCTCCCACTATTGCCCAGCTGGACTACTCTTCATATCTCTGATGCCTCCTTTTAATTTTCCCTTGTAGGGTGCTACTGGTTTCCCTGGTGCTGCTGGAAGAGTTGGTCCCCCTGGCCCCTCTGTAAGTACCCACTGGAAGAATTCAGGGCAGGGAGTCTTGATCAGTGCTGTTGGGAGGGGTCTAGAATGAGGTGGTTGAGGGTAGTTGATCTTAGAAATCAGGGTGGAGAATAAGTGAGTGGGGGGAGGAGGCTGGGACAGAGAGACTCATAGTTATGCCACCTGTGTTCCCCTTGCACTAGGCCTTGGTAGCACAGTCACTACCTCTCACCCAATGTGCCAGTCGTGGTGAGGGTGTAGCTGGGCCTCAGCAGACAACCTCGGAGTTGAAGGAGGGCCCCAGATTTTCTCTTCCTGAACACTTTTCCTGCCACTTAGGGTAACACTGGACCCCCTGGACCTCCTGGCCCTGCTGGCAAAGAAGGCGGTAAAGGCCCCCGTGGTGAGACTGGCCCTGTTGGACGCCCTGGTGAAGTCGGACCTCCTGGTCCCCCTGGCCCAAGTGGAGAGAAGGGATCTCCTGGTGCTGATGGCCCTGCTGTAAGTCCTTAGCTCCTGGTCTCTCCCAGTAGCTCCTAGAGACCTCCCAGGGATGGAATGGCCTCTTCTGGAGCCAATTTCCCTTAGTCTTGGGCCTGTTGACTAAAGGATTCTGATGACTCCTAGGCGGTATCTGCTCAGGAATCCCCACAAAAAAATGATCATAGGGAACTGTATACAGTGCTTTCTCCCCTCTTAAGCAGAAGTTTGACCCATGATTTCTTATTAAGTAAACTGATGTCTGTAAAGTGCTTTGCTACCTTTAAATGCACTACACGAATACCAGCTTAATATTACTATCATTATTTTCCCTATCCCATGCCCTCCCAAATTAGGGAGGCTTTTCAGCCTTCTCTCAACCTCACCTGTCATCCCAAAGAAGAACATTATTGCCAGCAAGCTTGGAGAGGTCAGGCCCCCTCATGCCCCTCTGCTGGACAGTGCTCTGGGGCAGAAGTTGGTATCAGTCACCCCCATTCCCTCCCAACGAGACTCAGGAGATCTGGATTGTGAATGAATCCAAATCAAGTTCCCTCCCTGTATTCCTCCCTCCTTCCACCTGTCCCTTCTCACTCCTTCCTCTGCCTCCTTCAGGGTGCTCCTGGTACTCCTGGACCTCAAGGTATTGCTGGACAGCGTGGTGTGGTGGGTCTTCCTGGACAGAGAGGAGAAAGAGGTTTCCCTGGTCTTCCTGGTCCCTCTGTGAGTATCCCCTGCTTTTCTCTCTGGGGAATCTCAATAATATGAGAGATTTGGGAGGGAGAAGATAGTGGTGGGAACAGGAGAGATGCAGAAAGAGGACCAGGTAAAATGCTTACAAGAGAGTAGGTAGGACCATCAAAGACCCTCTGGGAGAAGAGCTCTTCTACTCATCTATTCTCTGACCTGGCCTTTCCCTGTATTTAGGGTGAACCTGGAAAACAAGGTCCTTCTGGAGTAAGTGGAGAACGTGGCCCCCCTGGCCCTGCTGGCCCCCCTGGATTGGCTGGACCCCCTGGTGAATCTGGACGTGAGGTGAGGAAGAAAGCTCTTTGTGGCAGAACCCTCAGCATCCCCAATGCTGGCTGCTGGCCTGCATTAGCCTTGCTTCTGTGCCTCTCTGGCCTGGGCTGATGGTATTCTTCCCTCCCCTTTCAGGGTGCTCCTGGTGCTGAAGGCTCCCCTGGTCGTGATGGTGCTCCAGGCCCCAAGGTGAGCAGAAACCCCCTGACAAATCTGTCTCTCTTGCACACTCTTCAGCAGCACTTACCTTGCCCTTGACTCCTCTCCCTTTTCCTGTCCTTTCTCTTTAGGGTGACCGTGGTGAGACTGGTCCTTCTGGCCCCCCTGGCGCTCCTGGTGCCCCTGGTGCTCCCGGCCCTGTGGGTCCTGCTGGAAAGGCTGGAGATCGTGGTGAGACTGTAAGTGATTCTTCCCCAGCACTTGCTGAAGTTAGGGCAAGCTCTTGGGAGCTAATCAGGGGACTTTACATTGACTTTACTCAGTTGAAATGGAATGGGGAGGAGAGATCAAGGGGGGAGACTCTGATATGGAAGATGGGTTTGTGGGAGAGTCATTTCCTTATAACAAGCTCCATAGGCTTATGGCTCCCTGAATTTCCCAGAAAATAGAAGCCACACTGGAGGGAGACAGAGCAACATTCTCTTCTGGCCAGCTTCTCTCAGAGCTGAGACTTGTTCCTAAAAATCATTCTCCTTGCAAGTAGAGTACAGGAGACATGGGGGAGGGATTTCCTCAAGATCAGAGATGTCAGGAAAGAGGTGGGTAGGGTGGCAAGGAGAGTGAACAGGAACCGAGGGCAGTGCCAGTGGGAGAGAGTCGGGATGATCAGAGAGGGAGATGGAAAGGCTAGAAGTCAGGGGAGGGGAGTGTATTAATGTGGAATAGAATAGAATGGAAAGGGGGTTCACAGATCCTGGGGAGAACAGGATGTATAAACTTGGGGACCCCTGAGTCAGGCTGATTCTACAGGATCTCATTGGCTCTCTTTCTCTCTCCATCCCTTTAGGGTCCCTCTGGTCCTGCTGGTCCCATCGGTCCCACTGGTGCCCGTGGCCCTGCTGTGAGTCTTTCATCTTTATCACCTCAAATGCTACTGTAAATAATGACCCCTGCCTTTCTGGGTGCTAGAGAGCCCTTCACCTGTTTGAATGTCATTTCTCTCCTGCTTTAGGGACCCCAAGGCCCCCGAGGTGACAAGGGTGAGACTGGTGAACAGGGAGACAGAGGCATAAAAGGTCACAGAGGCTTCTCCGGTCTCCAGGGTCCCCCTGGTCCTCCTGTGAGTGTCTCCTTCTTTACTCCCTTCCCTTTCCCATCCCCTCTCCCACCATCCCCCCTTGATATGGTGTATCAATGTAAACTTACTCAGTTTCATACAATTCATTAGCCTTTCTGGATTGATGTTGTGGACAGGAATTAGCTGTACTGTTTAGGGGTCAGAAAAATAGAGGGAAGGGGAAATTATTCTATCAATCAGTAGATACTTATAAAGTGCCTGCTGCATACCAGGTTCTGTGCTGAGCACTGGGGATCGATGCCTCAGGGAGCTCTAATAGGGGAAGACAACTCGGATGAAGAAGGCTTGGGGGAGTGGGAATGTCTCAGACTGGAGAGACCTTTGGCCCAGATTTCCAGTTCCCTGGGCCTGAGAACAGGGTTGGGTCACTGCTGGTGTCCAACCCCACCTCCCCCTTCTCTCATCAACGCCACTTAATCCAGACTGAGTTCTGACTCAGCTTTGTCTCTTTCAAGGGCTCTCCTGGTGAACAAGGTCCTTCTGGAGCTTCTGGTCCTGCTGGTCCCCGTGTAAGTAACTTCTTTCTTCGCTTCCTAGGTTAATCCCCTGTCCCACCCAGGTGCCCCCTGAGGCCTTACATTGCCCACTAGGGGACCTGGAGTATCCGAGAAATGGTGGCACCGTCGGGGTGTGTGAGGGGACAGCGCAGATTCCCGTGCTGATTCCCAAGACCGGTGGCACTTGGGATTCAGTGTCCCTCCCCCATCCCTTCCTCTTGTTTCTTGGCCCTGAGAAGATGCAGTGGTGACTCGTCTTGGCATGTGTGCTGGCGAGAGAGAGAGAAGGATCAGATCCAGCTGTCTGATATTTCTCAGTGGGGGCCGTGTTGTCAGAACTGAGTTTATTGTTGGTCTTAGAGTTGGATTATTTGACTTGGATTGAGTTATCTTGGTACGGAGTTTATTGTTTATTCTAAGGTTCTGTGGTTAGGTTAGGTCTGGCCTGGAGTTGGGTTGCCAAGCCTTAGATAATATCAATCTAACCCCCTATTTCTTGTGTCCTCTCTCAGGGTCCCCCTGGCTCTTCTGGTGCTGCTGGAAAAGATGGACTCAATGGTCTTCCTGGCCCCATTGGTCCCCCTGGTCCCCGTGGTCGTACTGGAGATACTGGTCCTGCTGTATGTACCCCTGTCTCCTTAGTTCACCCCCCACTCTCCAGGGTTATCTGGTGCTCCAAGCCCAAGATCCCAGGCCTTCACCAACCTTTTCTTTTCTTTTCTTCTCTGCATAGGGTCCCCCTGGACCTCCTGGACCCCCTGGTCCTCCTGGTCCCCCCAGCGGTGGCTTCGACTTCAGCTTCCTGCCCCAGCCACCCCAGGAGAAAGCTGACTCTGGCCGCTATTACCGAGCTGATGATGCTAATGTCCGTGACCGTGACCTCGAGGTAGACACCACCCTCAAGAGCCTGTCTCAGCAGATTGAGAACATCCGGAGCCCCGAGGGTACTCGCAAGAACCCTGCCCGCACCTGCAGAGACCTCAGGATGTGCCACTCAGATTGGAAGAGCGGTGAGGGCCTTCCCCAACCCTACTTGGGGGTCTCCAACCCCTCCTGCATCCACCTTCCTTACGACTCCCTCCCCCTTGCTGCCCGGCCCACTCCCATGACAGAGGACTTCACTGAGACTAGGGGTCAAGCAATTTCCTCTCCTTCCTTTCCTCCTTGGTATCACTCCCAGCATGGCACTCAACACCAGATCCCTGTCTCCCTGCCTCTCTCTATTCCTTCTCTGTCCTATTTCAGGAGAGTACTGGATTGATCCCAACCAAGGCTGCAACCTGGATGCCATCAAGGTCTTCTGCAACATGGAAACTGGAGAAACCTGTGTGTACCCCACCCAACCTGTAGTGGCCCAGAAGAACTGGTACATTAACAAGAACCCCAAGGAGAAGAAGCATGTCTGGTTTGGTGAGAGCATGACCGATGGATTCCAGGTAAAGCACAGGGAAGGGGTGAAGGAAGGTGAATTGATCTAGCCCAAAGAAAGAAGGGTCTAAGGGTAGATAGTAACACTCCCCAGGACAGGGATGAGGCCTTAAGAAGTGTTGACCAATGTCAAGATGGGGGAGATTGGGGGAGATGAGGAAACAGCAAGGCCTGGAGATGGATGTAGATGGGAAAGGTAGGAAAGGTCAGAGGTGGACTATGCCAATATCCCCTAGAGTGGAGGCCAGGGGGCCTGGGTTCTAGTTGAAGCACTTTCATCAATGGACTGTGTGGCCTTGGCAAGTCCCCTTTTGGGGCCTGTTTCTTCCTCTGTAAGGTGAAGGGCTTGGACACTAGATGGTCTTCCAGCTCTCTCATATAGTATCTGGTTCTATGATTCTGGGGTTCGACATTCAGAGGATAGATTCGACATTCAGAGGGAGACTGCAGAGAATTGAGAGTACAGGGGAGAGAGGCTGGACTTCATCTTCTCCTTTCCACTACAGTTCGAGTATGGTGGTGAGGGCTCCGACCCTGCTGACGTGGCTATTCAGATGACCTTCCTTCGCCTGGCATCCACTGAGGCCTCCCAGAACATCACCTATCACTGCAAGAACAGCGTGGCCTACATGGACCAGCAGACTGGCAACCTCAAGAAGGCCCTGCTTCTCCAAGGCTCCAACGAAATCGAGATCCGGGCTGAAGGCAACAGCCGATTCACCTATGGAGTCACTGAGGACGGCTGCACGGTGAGCCTCTCTTCCTTCCCTCTCTACTGCCATAGTAAACTAAATCTGGAGGTTGTGATGGAGGCCTTGAGTTGGTCTTCTTTGCTATGTGCTCTCGGACAAGTCTGCAGCCTCTCTGAGCTTTGTTTATAGCCCAGGACTCTGGGCAAATGGATTGGAATTAGGACTGGATCTGTGAGTTTTGATGGTACTGGGAACTCCCTCCACCTATACAGTCCAACCCATTCTCTGCAGCCTAGAGATTTGCCTAGAGCACTGACAGGCTGTAACTTGTCTAGGGGTACCAGTTAGGATGTGTCAGAAACAGGACCCAAACCAGGGTCTCTCTGGCTTTGACACTAGCTGTCTAGTAAATCCTATCCCCCCTCCCTCCAAGTGAACTGCCCATGCATCCACTTGCCCAGAGCTTATAGGTCACAGAAATAGGTCAGAAGTGGGCTTTTTATATGGTACCTGTGGTCAATTGTGCAGGCCCCTGAGATCTGGGAATTTGAAGAAACTTACTGACCATCTCCCCTTACCCCACCCTACTACTCCATATAGCTTCACTGGGTTACTCCTACAGGACAACAGCTAATTCCTTTTGCCTCTCTTCCCTTTCCTAAAGAGTCACACCGGAAACTGGGGCAAGACAGTCATTGAATACAAGACCACCAAAACCTCCCGCCTGCCCATCATCGATGTGGCCCCCATGGACGTTGGCGCTCCCAACCAGGAATTTGGCTTCGTCATTGGTCCCGTCTGCTTCCTGTAAACTCTCCCCATTCCCAACCGGCTCCCTTCCACCCATCTTCCTTCCCTCTGACCCCAGAAGAAAACAAAAACAACCCAACAGAACAAAAAAAAAGCCAAAAAAAGGAGAAAATTTCACATGGACTTTGGAAATTTTTTTTTCCCTTTCCGTTCATCTCTCAAAACTTAGTTTTCACCTCTGACAAACCAAATCTGACCCAAAAAACCAAAGCTAAATCAAAAGCATTAAATCTTACAAAAAAAAAGAATAAATAAATAACTTTTTAAAAAAAGGAAACTTGGTCCACTTGCTTGAAGACCGATGTGGGGGTAAGTCTTTTTGAGCCCATTGGGCTTAGAGATGCCCCAGCTTTTGCCATTCTGTTCCCTTCTCCACCTTTTCCCCTTGGGGACTTCTCCCCCACAGCCTCCCTTCAATGCAAGTGTCCCCCACGTCCCAGGAAATGCTGGGGCAAGCCGTGGCCTTCCTGGCAGCAAGAGAACAGATGCTCCAACATCCAAGTGTCTTCAGCCTTACCCCACCCTCTCTCCATTCCAGCCTCCTACTCCTCTAACCCTCCCCTCCAAGGAGGGGATAGGGAGATGGGGTTCCCAGACTCAGCTCTTCTGCTGGTCTCTTTTCTCAATACCACTGCAAAGGAAGATGTACTATCTGAATGCAAGCCTCTGTACTGCACCCCTCTTTTTGAGAGGGGCAGTGTGTGCAAGGGACCCCACCTGAGGGGGACTTATTTGGCCTGGAGCTCTCCCATGAGGTTTCTCCCCCCTGCCAAGTTTAGAGGAAAATTGGAAAGGGGTAGGGGTGGAGGGACAGTAAAGTGGAACTAGCTGATTTGGGAGTCCCCACCTCCAACCCCTCCAGGCACCTTCCAAATCTGCCTCTCACACACAGGCAATGGGGCTGGGTCTGAGAAATTGTTCATTCCATGTATATTTCTGTTGTTGAAAGACTACCTCGTACTTGTCTTTTTCATGCCAGCCAGGGCAACATTGTTGGGGCTTGGAATGGGGGACCTAGGGTGGAGAGAGGATACTTCTCCTTCTGGGGCTCCCCCTACTTTAATCAAAGGTGCTAAGTTTGCGTTTCCTTTCCTCCTAGACGTGCTGGGGATAGGAAAACCAGGCAAGAATAGACAGCCAACTGGTTTTCCAAAATGGGGGTGGGGGTAGGGGATTGGGGATCACTGGTGCTATAGAAATTGAGACCTCCCCCCACATGCCAGAGTGTTCCCTTTCTGTTTTACGGTCTTTTTTTTCCAAGCTTTTTTTTCATTTGTTTGTTCTTGGCTTATGGGGACTCGTGAATTTTCTAAAGGTGCTATTTAAAAAGGGAATAAAAGAAGCAGGCTTGAGATCTGCACCAAAGCTGACTTTTCATCCTGTCTTCACCAGCAGGTGGATTCAACTTTCCTTTGAACATTTTTTTTCCCCTCATGCTTTCTCCATCTTGCTCTTCTGCCCCCTTTTCATGCCTTCCACTCACCTCCCTCTTCTCAACCTCCCTCCCTCCCCTCTTGCTCTGAAACCCTCTATCTTTCCCTCCTGCCTTTCCAAACCCTTTAATTCTGCCCCCCACCCACCCATGCCTCTCTTGCCATCTCGTCTCTTTGGGTTTCAAAGCACAACTTTTCTAGCCAATAGGCAGTTTTCCCCCCTAGGGAGTGTGAGGAACCAGAGGATTCTGTACCTATTTTGTGTATGTATAATAATTTGAGATGTTTTTAATTATGTTGACTGCTGGAATAAAGCATGTGAAAATGACCCGAACACATCTGGAGTGGCCTGATGTTTTCTCTCTCTGGGATAGGGGGAGGTTCACAGGATGATCTGGAGGGACTGGGGGGACTTTTCTCTATTCCCTTCCTTTTCTTCTTCCCTTCCACTCATCTTCCTCCAGAAAACCTTATCTTTATCTTCTCCCTACTCAAACTTTCTTTTTGTCTGGCTCACTCTCCTTTCAACTTTCACTTCCTCTGCCTCCAAGCTTCTTCCTCCTCCTCCTCTTTCTCCTCCTCCTCCTCCTCCTCCTCCTCCTCCTCCTCCTCCTCCTCCTCCTCCTCCTCCCCCCCTTTCTCTTCCTTTGGGCTTTCTTCTCTCCTAACCACTTGCCTCCCAAGTCTCCCTTCTCTCTTTCCTGAGGTAACAAAACTCTTCATCTCTTTTCCATTGGTTCCGAGGACAGGGGCTTGTGGATATTGGGAGACAAAGGAAGGGTTAAATCTGGGACTTAATGAAGAACAAGGGGACTACCTGAAGAGGGGTAAGGGAGGGAGTAGTTTGGTTTAGGTGAGGTAGGTCAGGAATAGGGAGCTGCTCTCTTGGAACCTGGGATGGGAAGTGGGATTGTGAACAGGCTACTTTCTCATCTCCAGGAACCCAAAGGTCAATTCTGGAGCCAGGGAGGAAAGTTGGAAGCAGAAATTTTCTCCCAGGAAAGAAATAACAATAGACTAGAATAATTCTAGCCAAAGATCTTTGAGCCTGTCCACTCTCTTCTCTTTCTCTTTGGCTCCCTCTCTGTTGCTCTCTGACTCTGAGACTGTAGATCGTCAACAGTCGTCATTACTGAGCATTCCTTTTAGCTGACATGAAGAGATACAAAGGAAATAGATGATTCAGTCCATGTGTGATGAGGAGAGAACCAGTTCCTGCCCTGTGAGAATTCCCAGTCTGATGGGAGAGAGAGAGAGAGAGAGAGAGACTCAGTCTTTGCTCTCAGGGAGCTGCCATTCTAATGAAGAAGTAGTCCCTTCCCTCAGAAAAGACACAGTTCTAGGAAAGGGAAGGGCCATTCATTTCCAAGATCTTGAGATCACTTACAAAATTAAAAAATGAGCTTAAAAACACTTGTGTTATCAGCAATCATCAAATACAGAGAAAGTACATAAGTGTTCTTTTGTAGCCTAGAATTTCAGACTCACTGGTGTGGAAAGACTCTCCAGGGGTCATCTAGACTGTACGGCCACATGCTTACTTTCTTCTCCATTCGCTTCTCTCCCTTCCTTTCCCTCCTTCTCTCTCCTCTTTTTACTGACCTTCTCCCCCCCCTTCCTTTCTCTGTCTCTGTATCTCTAGCTCTCTCTGTCTCTCTCTCCTCTCTGTCTCTGTCTCTCTCTCTCTCTGTGTGTCTCTCCTCTCTGTGTCTCTGTCTCTGTGTCTCTGTCTCTGTCTCTGTCTCCTCCCCCCCCCATCCTAATGTTTGTCCCAATGATCTTTTTTCTCCCAGCTGACAATCTACTTCCCAGGGCAGCAGTAAAGGGGGTACTCCTTCATTCCTCCTTAGCTACCAGAATTCACCCCTTCCCCCAACAGCTTGCATCTGGGTCAGGGTGGTGTTTCCCTGGTGCCTAGGATAAAGATCCAGAAAACCTAAGGGAGAATTCTCTGAATAGGTCTAGGCTTCTCTTCTAGAATCCAAAGTCTGAGCTATCAGCGGGGAGAGAGTTTGTCCAGCCCCTCTCAGACCCACAGAAAGGAAGTGACCTATCTAAGGTCATATTCTGAGTTCTTTCTCAAGGGAGAACCTTGGATCAACAAAGCTTGATTCCTCTGAGAAATGGTCCTGGGCACCAGTAGGGTCATAGAATACCAGAGATGTGATAGAAGAGATCCAACCAACTCTTAGCAGGAAGAGAGCATGCCTCCAGAAAGCAAATGCTAGCTTCTGCTGGTAAACTGAGCCTGAGGAGCAGTTACAGGGAGAGGAGTGAGCCTCTTAGGCTAGGGATGGAGCCAAGGGAAAGAAGAGGGAGAGTGAAGGGAAGGTGGGGGAGCGGGGAAAGGGAGGGAAGAGAGGGAAAGGAGAGGAACAGGGCTGGGGGAGGGGCCAACCCAGTCTCAACATAATCATCTAGGGGCCAGATATCCTCTCTGCAGGTCTATCTGGTGTCACCATTGGCAGTCACTTCCTTAATTCTATCTCTCCATCTGAGGGGTCCACATTTTAAAGGCGAGGAAAAGTCAACCAACCTCTTGCTTTTCTCCCAGGACCATAGATTTAGAGTTTGAGGGGACCTCAGAGACCATGGGGTACAATAACCTCATTTTATAGGTGAGAAAACTGAGTCAGGATTTGAACTCACTGCTCAGTGCACTGTACATATCAATGATTATTAATTATTGCTACAACTAATAACACTTTAATCAAGCGTCTGGACCTTCTTTCCAATCTGTTTCCTGGTTGAGGACACAATAGGGGAAAAGGAACAGAAGAGGGAGGTTTCTATTTTGTAGAAAGCGTTGGGGAAGCATGAACATTTTTTATTCCCTACTAGGGGCCAAGCATTGTACTAAGTACTTTACAACATCTTATTTGATCCTCATGACAACCCCAAGAGGGAGGTACTATTATTATTCCCATTTTAGAGATGAAAAAACTGAAGCAGAGAGAGGTTAAGTGACTTGCCCAGGGTCACACAGCTAATAAGTGTCCAAATTCAGGTTTTCACTCAAGTCTTCCAGACTTCAGGCCTTGCACTCTGTCCATTGTGCTCCTAGCTACCAGGATAATAAATGCACTGTATTAATAATAATTTTAGGCTTTCCTCACAACAAACCAGTGAGCCAGGTTGCAGTTATGCCCCCTTTTGACAGATGGGGAAACTGACACTCAGGAATGAGAAGTGCCTTGTCATGGCTCATACATCTAGTGAGTGTCATACCTAGGCAAGGGGTCTTCCCATCATATTATACCGCCCCTCAGGATTGAACGTAATATGAGACTCAAATCACATGTAAATAAATGACAGGTAGATAAAAAATCTTGAGGCCTCTGGGGCCTTGGAGCCTTCCAGAACTGTGGAGATAACACCTCCTTTCTCCTGGGGGTTCAGGGAAGTCAGAGGAGAGCAAGTTATCTCAACAACATCCTTGGAAGCCACAAGGGTTTAGGCCTGGAGATCACTGGCCAGACAGATCATTGAGAGTGTCCCCAGCAGAGTGTTGGCCACAAACTCCTGCCCCACTCTAAGGAAGCCATTTACATGCCTGTGTGCACGTGGGCTTCCTGAGAAGTGGACCAGCCTGTGATGAAATGACCCCTTCTGCTCTGCAGGAACACATACTCAGAATCTACCTTTGACTGTGTGGGTATTTAGTACATTAGCTCAAGACCTGCTCAACTTGAAGCTACCAGAGGATGGGAAAAAAGTCAAGGCTTGTCCAGGCTACTGCTAACCCCATCTTTGTCACACAGGATCATCTTGGCCCTGCCCTTTGCTCTTTGTTGTTCTTTAGTCATTTTTCAGTAATGTTTGATTCTCCGTGACCCCTTTTGGGGTTTTATTGGCCAAGACACTGGAGTGGTTTGCCATTTCCTTCTCTAGCTCATTGTACAGATGAGGAAACTGAGGCAAACAGGGTTAAGTGACTTGCATGGGGTCACAGAGCTAGTAAGTGTCTGAGGCCAGATTTGAACTCAGGAAGATGAGTCTTCCTAACTCTAAGCCCAGCACTCTGTGCATTATGGCACCACCTAGCTGCCCCTATGCCCTTTGGTGTTCTCTGTACCTAAGACCTCAGGCAGCTTGTAGCACAGTCTGACACATCAGGCTTTCCCAGGGACATATGCATACATTAAGGACATAGTAAAAAGCTGCTCAGATAATCATATCTTCAGAGTCCCATACCTTTGCCACAAAGAGGTCTCATATGGCCATCTTATTCTCCTTCCTTCCTTATACATCAGATCTGAAGTCACAGTATAAAGCACAACTTTGGAACAATAACCCAAAGCTTCTCTTGTCCCTCCTTTTATCTATTTCCTATAGATAGCAATAGGATTGAGAAGGCTGATTTCCTCATGAGTACTACTGGTTGCAGCTCTTGACTTACTATTCCCACCTATCAAAGCCCTTCCTCTGTGACCATTGCTAAAATGAGCCTTCCAATTAGACTGTAAGCTCCTTGAGGGCAGGGAATCTCTATCTTCAATAGTTCTCACAAGGCCTAAGAGTGTTTAACACAAAGAAATGCTCTAAAGGTAACCATAGAACAAAACAGAATGAAGAAAACATATGTGTGAGTGTGTGATTAATTAAGACTACTTGCATGACTGCATGTTTAGGGGAGATTTTTTTGTTGTGTGGGGAAAGGCAAAGGAATCCATAATGAGCATGTGTGAGAGACAAGAAAATGTAAAAAGATGTATATGTATGTGTGTGTGTTCACACATGTGTGAGTGCATACTCTCCTGGAAGTCATCTGTGAAGGTGTGAGTTTGTGTTTTTGTGATATGTCTACAGTTGTATAGCTGGGGATGGCTGGGGTGGGGGACAAAAGGATCATTGTAACTGCATCCCTGGCTCCAGCCCTCCCTCTCTTCTTCCTGCTGACATCACAGCTGCTCTAAATAGAGCTGAAAGGGGCCCTGTTCCCCCAGACCCTGCCGATGCATCTGACCCCTCGGTCTTCGGGCACCTTGCTGCTTCTTCTGGCTTCTCACTCCTTTCTCTGTTCGGGAGGGAATATCTTCGCTGTGTTCAGATGCAGGATACTTACTGGTTTTCCTAGGATTGGGACAGAGGAATCAAGTCTGAATCCAGCAGCTTTCCAGAAAGAAGAGGACACGCTGGATGCATTCCCAAGTTCCTTGCCTCGGTCTTAAAGCCCTAGGCTCCCCTGGTGCTTGGGTCCGACCTCCCCACCCTCCAAGCTTCTACTTCCCTCCTGCCCTGACCCCAGCCTTGCTGGATTCAGACTGTCTCCTGCTGGAATTTCCAGAGACAGAGATAGCATTGGTTTTCTTCTCTCCATCCTGCCTTTTCCATGGCTCTAGATCCTCTCCAGGGGTACCCAAACCTCTGAATTTGGTGAGATAGAGTGATTTCTTTGAGTCCAGAGAGAGGGACTAGGATCATCAAGCTCTGTTTTTTGGGGGGAGGGAGGTGGAGTTTAAATATTATGTGTGTGACTCCCTTTGTTAGACTATGGGAGGGGGAGAATTGATGCGTATTTGTGTGTGTGAGAGAATATGAGAATATTTGAATGTGTTTATTTGTAATGTGTGTCATTTTTAAGTGTGTATGCACTCAAACAGGCACCTGAATCTGTATGATTGTGTTGGATTGTGTGTGTGATAGGGTATGAGAAAATGTGTGTGATTTTGTCTGTTCTGTGGATATTGTACGTGTCAGACTGTAACTATGCCTAGATGCCAGGTGTATGAGAAAATGTTTATGACTGTGTGAAGAAGGGTGAATGGGAGAGGATACACGTGTGTGAGAGAGACAGACAGAGAGACAGAGACAAAGAGAGATATGGAGGAGGGGAAGAAGGGAAGGACAGAGAGAGAGAGAGAGAGAGAGAGAGAGAGAGAGAGAGAGAGAATGAATAAATAAATATTTATCAAGCACCTGTGATATGCCCTATGAATGTGGAAGTGTGTTTGACAGACAGGTGTGCTGCTCCCTGTGGGTATGACGGAGGGGGTGTATGTCTCACTGGCGCTGTGTGCATGAGTGGTGACAAATTGTGATATCTTAGTTACTTAATCTGAAAAATGAGGGGGTTGGATAGATTGCTAAGATCCTTTCTACCTCCAAATCTCTAATCATATGAGTTAGGTGCTACAAGAAAACCGGTAAGACCAAGAGTAGCTGTAGGAAAGATGGAGGGCCTGTGCATGGAGGAGATCCCTAGACCATGAAGGAATAAATGAATGAAAAAGCACTTATTAAGTCCTTACTGCGTGCCAGGCCAAGTTTTGGGGAAACAAATAATTTTTACAAGGAACAGTCCCTGTCCTCAGGGAGCTATCATTCTACTAAGGAAGACAATTCATATAGGTGAATGGTTACTAGGGAGAATATATGGAGGGGATGTGTGTGTGTGTGTGTGTGTATGTGTGTCTGTGTCTGTGTGTGTCTGTGTGTGAGAGAGAGAGAGAGAGAAGAGAGAAGGGGGGTGTATGTCTGTGTGTGTGTGTGAGAGAAAGAGGTTTATGTGTGTTTGTGTGTGTGTGTGAGGGGGGGTATGTGTGTGAGAGGTATGTGTTTGTGTGTGTGTGTGAGAGAGGGGGGATGAGAGAGAGAGAGAGAGGTGTGTATGTGTGTGTGTGTGTGTGTGTGTGTGTATGTGTGCGTGAATGTATATAGTATTTCAGAGGCCAAGTATGTTGAAGGGTTTTTGACTGTTTGATTTGAGTAATTTTAAAATTTCACATGGTTGGAGAAACCATGGACCACAGCACATGTGTCAGAGAGAATGAATATGTGTACAACTGTGAGTTAGCAACTATAGGTGAGAGTGTGATTGTGAGCAGCTATGCAAGAACATCAGAGTATGTGTGATGGTGACTGTGTATGGAAGTGTCAGAGTGTGTGTGACTGTGGACGGAGAGTAATTGGGCAGACATGAGAATGTCAGAGAATGTGTGCAACCATGAGTGCCTAAAAAAGCCTGATTGTGAGTAACTGGGAGTGTCAGAATACGTTGGGTTGAACAAGGTTGTCAGGATGGTGAGATTGTGTATTACTGGCAGGATGTGACTGAGATCACAGCGTGTGTGACCAGGAGTGTTAGGGGCCATTTATGGTGACTATGTGTGAGCTGTATGTAACTGTGTGTGAGCTATGGCTATGTGTATGAGAGGGTCTGAGTATGTTTGCATCTTCGAGATGACATGTATACATTTAATTGTTTACCTAATTCACTGGTGGCCCTTAATGAAGGGTTAGGAATATTTGGGGTGGGGGATGGAGGGGTTGGCTCAAAGAAGATAGTAGAGAAGAGAGCCTGAACTTTGTGGGTACTTTGTGTTTCTCTGTATGTGTGACTAACTTCTGTGTCCACTCTTGTGTGAGTTGGAATGAGAGAATTTTTGTGTGTGGAAGGGGTACTGAGTCTGATGTGGGCTTCATGGGGTCCAGTGCAAGAAATCAGGAGAACAACCGAGAAACATGTACTTGGAAGATCATGCCTAGTTTAGAGTAGATGACACTTATGTTTGTACTCATGCCTGTGGTGATTGTTTTTGGTAGTGTATGTGTATAGATGATAAATAGGCATTGGCCGGGGGTCAGATTATGCATGGGGGAGGGGGATGGGAGTTTAAAGGAGTGTTGGCAGCCCAAGTCTCTGGTCCAGTGCTTGTTCATTGGATGAGACAAAGGGTGGTCCTGTGTAAAAAGTTGTGAGTGTTGCTGAGATGCAGGAGGGAGAGTGGATTTTGTTCAGCGGTTTGTTCATTACTTTGCCCATGAGTGTGTGAATCTGTGCACGGCTGTTGGCCTGTAGTTTGCTTTGTGAGAGAATGAGGGAATACAGCTGTGTGAGTGGGTGTGGAATTGGCACTGAGTGTGGGTGTGTGTAAGTGTGTGTGTGCACACGCACACAAGCGTCGTCATGGAGGACCAATGTGTGTTTGTGTGGGGGGAAGAGGAGAAGGAGTTCCTGATTCTAACTTTGGTTTGTCATCATTCCAGCTCCTTTTCCCAGGCCTTCCCTGGTGCCACGCCCCTTCTGCCCTGGATTGAGACAAGGGCTCCTGTGTCTTTCTCAGATGAGAGCCAGGGTAGGGGAGAGAAGGGAGGAGCTGTTAGGACCTTCTGGTTAAGAGGAGAAAAGGGAGCAGCTGGATTCTCAATTGCTTAGAAAGAAGCACGTTGCGCTTTAACACAATGGAAAAGCAATGGCTCAGGAATCAGATTTTTCTGAATTGGACCAGGTTTAAACCTTGTCTCCACTGCTTCCTGTATGATTTGCATAGGTCACTCGACCATCCTGGGTCTCAGTTTTCTCTTCTGTAAAATGGATGGTTTTAACAGATTGCTACTAAGATCCCGTCCAGTGCTGACCTTCTGTGATTCTATAAATGGGCTTTGGCAAGAGAGATTGAGCTCAGGAAAAAAAAAAAAGATCTTTCTGGCTAAAAGAGGACACAAGACACAGAAACAAGACCAAGAAAAGGGGCAAACTCTTCCATCTCCCTTTAGGAAGACTCTTACAGGTTGGAGGAGATGAGAGGCAGAGGGGATGACTGTTCCAAAGCCTTAAATTGAATGTCAAAGTAATGTGGCCATGATTTTGGGGGGTTTGCCATGATGCTGTCAGATGTCCAGGAGACTAGAAGAGAAAGAAGGGAGGGTAAAGCGGGGGGACATTATGAAAGTCTTGGGGGATCCAGGGAAGTCATTGACCCTACTGCCAGAAGACAGGAGGGTCCCAGCTTAGAGGACAGGTGAGACACATAGGACAGGAGACAGTGGCAGAAAATGCTGCTGCAAGCTTCACTGGGGCGGCCCTCATCCCCTTACCATGAAGGGAAACCTGAAGCCTAGAGATGGAATATGGCTATGGCATGGCAGCCAACTGCTTCCCCTCTGGTTAACATCAAGTTTGGAATGGAAAGAATGGATACAATGGGCCTGATCCAGGGAACCCAGGGGAAGATGTCACTTTTCTCTGAGGCAGCTGGATATACATCACCCAGAAAGAATCAGGATGGGCTGAGCCAACCTAGAGCACTGTCATTAGGCAAAGCATTTGAGATACAACTTGGGATAGGGAATAGAGGTCCTGGGGCAGTGGTTCTCAACCTGTGGGTCGCGACTCCTTTGGGGATTGAACGACCCTCTCATAGGGGTTGCCTAAGACCATTGGAAAACCCATATTTCCGATGGTCTTAGGAACCGAGATACCACTCCTCTATCCGTCTCCAGGAGGGTCTGCCCACATGCAGATATGCCCACATACAAGTATTAAAGGGTTGCAACATTAAGAAGGTTGAGAACCACTGCTCTAGGGTCAGGAACACCTGAGTTTGAATCCTGCTATCAGCTAATTGTGTGAACTCTGGGCAAGCAACTTAACCTATTTCAGCTTTGTTATCTTAGAGAATGGAAATGATGTCCCACAGTGTTGTGAGAATCAAATGAGATAACATGTAAAATATTTTGAAAATCATAATAATATTTTACAAATAATGAATTATTATTATTCTCTTCTTCTCCTCAAGAAATTTAGGGTCACTTGATCTAGGGAGTGGGCAGCTAGGTGATGCAGTGGATAAAACCCCAGGCCTGAAGTCAGGAAGATATACTTTCCTGAGCTCAAATCTGGCCTCAGACAGTTACTAGCTGTGTGACCCTGGGCAAGTCACTTAACCCAATGTGCTTCAGTTTTCTCATCTATAAATGAGCTGGAGAAGGAAACAGTAAACTAATCTGGCACCTTTGCCAAGAAAACCTCAGATGCGGTCACCAAGAGTCGGACACAACTGAAACAACTCAGCTGCAACAAATCTAGGGAGAATGATATGCAGGATGGTATTATTTCAGAGTTTGTATATAATATTTTTACTTTATAAGTAAGCCCCAGAGAATATACTCCCATGATCTAGAGTGGATGGAAAAAGTGGGCTTAGGCAAAGGGCTGAGCACCTTGGCAGAAGGAAGACAGGAGGGAATTAGGATTTCAGTGAGGTAGGTCTCAGAATGAGGGAGCCAAACCAGCTCAGGAGCCAGAGGAGTCTGGGAAGGCACCTTGAGCTGGAATTCAGTGACCAAGAAGATGGAAAAGTAAGAGGGTGGTAGCACAGGAACCAAAGGAAGGTTGTCTGGATTGGCTCTGGCAGAGGGCCTGGGACCCCACGAAGTTGCCTGAGGAGCCTAAGGCCCAGAGTGGAATCCTTCACAGAGAACAAATCTCCCCAGGTAGAACTGTTTTTCCTTGAGACACAGTGCCCAAAGATGCTTTTCCCTCTCCTCTCAGATCCTTAATTCCCACATTTCTGAACAACAGAACTCAAAGCCCAAGGACAGGTCCCGAGTGTATATTTTCAGAGTTCTGGCTTATATGGGGGATCCCAGACAACCATGTCTTACTCCCCCATCAGACGTGGAGCTTTACAAGTTCCAAGATCCTGTCTCCTCATTGCAAATATGTTTTTGGTTCCCAGAACAAGGTTGTGTCTATAAGAGCTTTTCAGTCCAGAAGGTGGAAGAATGGACAGACTGATAATCAATTAGTTTTCAAGGCTGATTCTAAACTCCCACCCACACAAGTGGCTCTCCATCTTTCTAGTGTTCCCTTCCTCCCTATCCCTGAGTCCCTCTCTAGACAGAGGTTCTTAACCTGGAATTTACAGATCCACAGCCTCATGGAATCTGTGAACTTGCACTGTGGGGAGGGGAGAGGAAATTATATATTTTTTTTCTTTCCCACTAACCTCTAACTAAAATTAACCCTTTCCTTCAATTATGGATTTTAGAAGACCCACGCTATTCTGAGTCCATAGACCTCATCAGACTGCCAAAGGAGTACATGACACCAAAAAGGTCAAAAACCCTTGGACTTGAGAATTTTGGAGAATAGTGACTCTCCAATATGGGAATGCCAGATATGAGGAAGCCTATTACTTGGAGATTCCAGATTCCCCCGTATCACAAACATCAGGATCTCCAGCCATTTCAGGTATCAAAAAGGGCGGGGGGGGGGAGGAGAGAAAAGAGAGGTGAGGGATTGCTAGAGGGAGGATGGAGCCCAGAGTCACCTGCAGATGGGTGAATTTATTTTCTTTCTCCAATCCCTGTTGGCCCCTACCACTTCCCACACCCTGGCTCCAGCCCATACCCCAGCATGGCCCCTTGTTGTAAGTGATTCATCTCAACAGCAGCTGGATTCCTCAGATGGGATGTGGCCATTCCCTAGAGGGAAGGAGAAAGGAAATAGTGAGGCTAGGAGTGGGGAATGTGGAAAAGCAGAGCCAGTTTCCCTTACCCCCTATCATAGAATCGTGGAGGCACCAAGTCACAAAATCACAATGTCTTAGAAATGGAAGGGAATGCAAGGTTATCTATTCCATCTACTATATATATTCATTGGAGTCAAGTAGTCTTTCAGACTCAACTTGTCGTCATAGATGCCTAAGATTTGGAGAGCGAGATTCCCCACAGGGTCTGGGAGAGCAATGACCCTGCTCATTGCCCAAAAAACATTAGAGCCTCTGGAGAATTTAGAAGAGGGAGTAGGAGGGACTCTGTCCTGTTATTTCTTTTTTTTTCTGGGGTGGGGGAGAAGTGGAAGAGGAAACAACATGGATCATAGTATATATAGTAATAAGAACCCTTATTGATCACTTTAGTCTAAAGCTCTCATTTTTGTGAACCAGGAAACTGAAGTCCAGTGATTCAATGACCTATCCAAGGTCACATAGGGAGTGACAAAAGGGCAAGGGAAAGGGGCTGGATTTGTAGTCAAGGTGACTGAAGTTCCACTTCAAAGAATTGATTCATGAGGGTTCTGCAACCCTGGAGTGGGGGACCCTCAAACTGTGGAAGATGTGATTTTTTTTCTTTGTGGAGATGATCAAGATTTGAACACTTGTCCCCTGTCTCCAAATCCAGCTCTTTCTCAAAATATACACTGCTTGAGTGGGGGTAGGATCATAGAAAAACAGTTATATGCAGATGCCAAGCACTCTGTATTTCCCTGCTGGCAAATTGGGAAGTCTGTGCCCACCCCTTTGGGTAAAGGTGCCCCACCTCCAGCACTGTACTAAGACCATTTGTAGGAGATGTTGGTGCTACCCATGGAGTACCCATTTCCTGTCTAGTTGACTCACCTGGATAGATCAGAGGTGCTCAGTGCTGGTCCAGGATGAGGGGCACCTGGGCAATGTCAGAGCAGGGAGGCAGCCGCTCACCTGTGCGCACGTTGAACATGGGCAAGGTGGAGAGAGGCCGAGGCACTGAGCGGTTGGCTGCCATTTGCCTTAGCTCCTCTGTGTTGTCATGAATGGTGCTGTGGTGAACCATCTGGATGCTATTGGGGGAATCAGGAGAAAACAGGGGAATCAGCACCTACAAGGATCTGACTGGCATAAGGGAACATGGTGGAGGTCACTTGTCTCCCTCCCATGCCACAAAGCTCATGTTTGGTAGCAGACCAAAAGCTATACACTCAACACAACTGCAAGGGGAGCAGGACAAAGATGTACAGAGCCTATATGTAGAGAATATGGCAGAATATTGGGGGGGGGGTCATGTCAAATCACATCCACATGCAGATCCCAAATATGCCACATTTTGGCAACCTCACACCTCAGCACCCCCTGTCTAGTTTCTGCCAGTGCCATAGGAGGCCAGATGCCAGGTGACAAAGGGCCGTTGGGAGAGAACAAATCTGGGCATGGTTCCTGGTTGTGTGATCGTTGCAGAATAAGGATCGCCAATGCCATTTTGTCTGTGACCCTGTCTCTAACTAGATAACTAGGAATCTTTCTTAGGTTTGAAGACACCTCTCCATGAAGGAAAAGTCACACCCTCCTCAGTTGGGGCACCAACCAGGGTTTCAGAACTCTCATGATCCATTCTTTGAAGTCAAATCTCAAGCTCCCTGACTACAAATTCAGCCCTTTTCTCTCATCTCATTCTATTCTCAGAGATGGAGAACAGCAGGCCTTCCATCAGAAACTCAGTGCCTCCCGATGTTTCTATGATCTTGGACTCTTTCATTTTCTTCTCTATATAAATAATCAAAGTAGGGAAAGGATCCTACCAGGACACTTGACACCCTTCTTTTCCAGAATAGGAAGTTGAGGCCCAGGGAAATGCCTTGGCCAAGGTCAAGCAGGGAGAGCTGGGATTCAAGCCCAGGTGCTCTGACTCCAAATTCAATGTTCTTTCCACTAAGCTCCGTTCTTATGATTCCTTTTCTGTCCCTGGATGCCATCTCAACCCCTTCCTTCACCCCAGTCCCCAACCTTTTTTTGGTCACTGTTCAGTCATAGTTACTATAATATGGAAACAACAGTGAAGTAGGTGCATCAAACAGGGAGATACTGCCTCTGTCATTATGGGACCCAATGCCCACCTCACCAGAGTGTCTTAAACATCTCATGACATGTCCATGGTAGCCATAAAGCCCTCAGCCCTTACTCCATAGTTTGATCTCCTTCCCCCTTGTTCCTGTTTCCCCCCTCCCCAGCTCACCTCCCAGTCTTATCCCATTTCCCAGAATTCCCTGCCTCTGACTTGGCCTCTATATCCATCCCAACCTATGCTCACACCTTCCTTTCCTTTAAATCCCCCATCTCACCCTTTCCTGCTCTACACACCTGCCTGGCCCTGTCCTCTCCAGTTCTGGTATTGACAGTTCTGTCCAAGAGTCTTTCCTTATCTCTTAGTCTCTTTCCCCTCATCCCAACTTCCCCATTACTGTTGAGGATACCACCATCCTCCTAGTCACCTATGCTCACAACCTTGGTGCCATTCTCCACTCTTCACATTCGCTCCATGTCTAATCTTGTCCAGTCTTGTTGTTTCTACAACCTCATCTTGCATATACATTCCCTTAAATAGCAACCATCCTACTATATGCCCTATTACAGGCCCTCATCACCTCTCCCTTGGACTGTTGCAATATTTCCTCCCAATTGACCTCCCTGTGTCAATTCATTCTCTGCTCAGCTGTCAAGTGATTTACCTAAAATACAAGTCAGACCATGTCACCCCTTGGACCCATAAACCTCATGGCCCCCTATTACCTCCAGGATCAAAAATAAAATTCTCTGTCTGTCATTAAAAGCCCTTCACAACCTGACCAATCTTTTCTACTTTTGTTGTTCAGTTGTTTCACTCGTGTCTGACTCCTCATGATCCCATTTGGGGTTTTCTTGGCAAACATACTGGGATGGTTTGCCATTTCCTTTCTCCAGTTAATTTTACAGATGAGGAAACAGAGGCAAACAGGGTTAAGTGAATTGCCCAGGGTCACACAGCTAGTAAGTGTCTGAGGTCAAATTTGAACTCAAGGAGATGAGTCTTCTGATTATAAGCCTGGTACTTCCGTTTCATGTACTCTAGCGACTCTGGTCTATATCCTGCTTCTCACATACAATACTCCACATCTCAACTCCATGCCTGGAACTGGCTGTTCCTTGTGCTGGAATGTTCTTCCTCCTTACCTCCTGCCTCCTATCTTCCCTGACTTTTTTTTTGAAGCCTCAGTTCAAATCCTACCTTCTGCATTCATTTTTCTGTCCTCCAGAGCTGCTAATGTCCTCCCACTGAGATTTTCTACATACATACTTGTTTGTATGCTGTCTCTCCGATTAGAATGTGAGCCCCTTGAGGGCAGGGACCATGCATGTTTTTGCCTTTTATTGTATCCTTAGTGCTTAACATAATGCCTAACTAATAGTGAATAATAAATGCTTATTGAATAAGACTGCCCTGACTGTGTGTCCTGTTTCCCCCATTTCACTGGAAGCTCCTTGAGGACAGGGACTGTGTCACCTTCCTCTGGGTTTTGCTCCTGGTGTCCAGCACAAGTCTCTGACCAAGGGAGGTTCAGTATAAAATGGCATCTACTAGCTTCCAATTTTAACTAATTTTTCTTGCTAGCTAGGACCTAAGCTTGGTTGTTTCTTATCCAGTGAAGAGTGCTGTCATTCCCCTCTAAATTTAGGTGCCCTGAGATGAAGTACCAGTCACCTTGCCCTAGTTACAGCTCTAAAGGGAGGCTCTAGTATTCCATATAGGGGTAAACTAGGCCTCTGACATGAGTAAATTCATCTCATTTAAAACTCCAAGTCACACATGGGGAGAAGATTATTCATGGTGACAAACAGGTGCAGTCTCAGGAGCCTAGAAAAATTACAGTCTATTAAATTTTAGGTTCTTTGAGGCAGGAGCTGAGTTTTCATCATGGTATCTCAGCTCCCACCCCAGTGCCTAGCACAAGACTTGGTATACAAAAGGCGCTCAATGTTTGTTGAATTCAATCAAGCTATAACTTGATGGATTGAGATTAGACTACACAAAGCCTCAGATCTGATCAGCATGGAATCTCCTTTCCCAGGGGACTTAGAGAACAACTTTGGAAAAGAAGATTCTGTCTGAAGCAGGGGACGGGATAAAATGACTTCTAGAGTCTGGAATTCATCTGGAAAAGTTGTGCAAATCTCAAATTTACATTTATAGAAAAGCAAGAGGGATGAGAAGGGAGGAGATGGGACTGTATAAAAATTGGGGAGGGGAAGGGCAGCTAAGTGGTGCAGTGAATAGAGCACCAGCCCTGGAGTCAGGATGACCTGAGTTCAGATCTGACCTCAGACACCTGACACACTTACTAGCTGTGTGACCTTGGGCAAGTCACTTATCCCCAATTGCCTTGCCTTCCCCACCTTCCAAAATAAATAAATGATTTGGAAGGGGAATCAGGTAGGGTAGGGAAAGAGAAAACTAGGAATATGCCTCCTCTCCAAAGCAGAGATTAATGAGGAAAGAGAAGATCATGAGGCAGCAACCTGAGCGTTTCCTGGAGTCAAGAAAACCTGAGTTCAAATCCCTTCTTCCCTCCCAGATACTTCCCTGGGCAACTTACTTGGCTTCTCTGAGCCTCAATCTCCTCATCCATGAAATGGGGAAAATATTGCCACCTAATCACAGAGTGCTTGTGAGAATCAAATGAGATCGTCTTTGTAAAGCAATTAGCAAACCTTAAAGTATTATGCATTAGTGCTAGCTACTGTTATTATCCAGTAACACACAGATATGGGGAAATAATCCAAGTGCTTATTTTCTGTGGCCTGAGTCAGAGGCCCTCTTTTCCTTCTCTAACTTCTTCACATGTTTCATCATTCCACACAACCACATTGACACAAATGTTATGATGTGTGTATATTCTGTCGTGCACAAATGGAAAGCTGGGCTCCAAAATGTGTTTAAGCCACACATACCTAAAGCATGAGATGCTATCATGCAGAAACACAAGCAGAGGCCATCCAATGACATACATGTGCCTGCATCCACCAACACATAATTGCTACATGTCAATACCCATTCTGCCATGGGGACCTCCAAAGCACACACACATGCCAACATGCCATTACCCACAGGTGCCCTTTATCATGCATTGCTAGACGTATAGGAGCCCCTCAGGGCAGGAGCACTTTGGCTTTCCCACTGTTCAATCCTTGCCCCTAACTCGTCTAGGCCCCTTCTGCTCTCTGTGTCCCCCATGGTAGAGAACAATGGCCCAACTGTGACCCCCTCTACAGGGTTCTGATGTTGTCATAATGTCTACCTTGGGTCACCGTAGAGACTGCCTTGTGCCCCTCTCCCCGATCCCATCAGCTTAATGGGCCAAGCAAGGGGCACACAACCTCAGTCCGTCCTCCCACCAGGGGAAGTTGCTAGTCAGAGCTGAAAGGGAAGTCTCTAACTGGAGTCTCTAACTCCAGGAGTTAGAGACCAGCCTCACCCAGCCAGCCTACCGACAGCCCCCAACTACCCAGGATTGGCCCTTCTGAGAGTCTTTCCCTCCCATCAACCTGGAAGTCCTAACACCTAATTCTCCTTACCCAGCCCAGGCTGGGGAGGAAGAAGTAGAGGGGAACCCTACACCTCAGCCCCCCTCTCCACCCATAGCCCCAGTCTCTACCAATTCCCCAGGGGGACAGGTGCCTGATGGCACAGGGGAATCAGGGGACAACAAAGCTGACAGGCCAAGCAATCGCCGGAGACCGAGTCTGTCTGAGGTGATCCTATGGGCAGTTGCAGGTTCCAAGACACGCCGAGGAGTCTCGCTGGCCACCCTGAAGAAGGCTGTTAGTAACACAGGCTTCAATATGGTCCGCAATGCCCAGCGCTTCAAGAGGGTGCTAAAGGGGCTGGTGGCCAAGGGGGTGCTGAAGCAGGTGACGGGCACTGGGGTCTCAGGCTCCTTCCGAATGGGCAAGAAAAAGCTGAAGTGCAAGAAGGTGGGACAGCACCGGAGACAGAAGCGCCAGAGACAGAAGCGCCAGAGGAAACAGCGGCCCCAGGAGGAGCAGCAGAAGGCCAAGGGGCGCCAAAAAAAGGGGTCCCGCAAGCAAGCCCGCCGCTCCCGGAAATAGTGAAGGAGGCCAGTCCAGTGGGATGAGAGCACTCAGGCCAGCCGCAGGCACGGCATGAATAAAGGGAACTGTTATTTCACACTAGCCTCTGTAGGGTTCTTCGGGAGTCCATTGGTCTTATGAGAAAGGGAACAGATGGTCTGCTGGAAGTGGTGGGAGCATCAGGTTGGTAAGGGAACAAGGAAAATATAGGCAAGGGAGTGGGGAATGATGAAAGGACTCTTAAACTAAACCAAGGTTCTGTTGGAAGGCAGGGACTGGCAGGGGGAAAGGGAGGTTGGTTGGTGTGGGAGCTGTCCTCACTTTCATTCCTGAATAGGAGATATATCTATGCTACTAAGGACCAGACAGGATGGAACCAGATAGATGTTCTTTGACACTAGGCTCCCCTCACACTACCACACCTAAGACACCAACCTCAGCAGCAAAAGAGAACTTAACCTCTCTGTCAGTCAGAGTTTGAACAAAATGTTTTCACGCCCTTCTTAGCATGAATAACCCTTTCAGATGGTTCCCATTTTCCCAAGAGAAGGAATCCTCTCCCCTAAACCCCTCTTCTCTCTATCATACTCACTCAGAGGTAGCAAGGTTTCTCTTCAACCTGTAGGAAAGAGAGTTAGAGACAGCATCAACTGATGAATGCCAGCCTCCCTTCTCAGCCTCTGCTTGCAGCCAGAGCCAACTGTGGTTAGCAGCACATACTCTAGGCTTGATTATCTCAAAGTGGGCAAAAGGAACTTGGGGTACTCATTTGCATACAACCACTGAATCCTCAAAGTTAGCAAGGGACAATGTTAGAGCAAAGCTGGGTTTCTTAAAAAGAGACAATACTGAGAATCAGTGTGGGATATAGGATGATGGTGGGGACCATCACTTATTTACAAGTCCTATTTAGGATTCAGTTGTCTATGAAACCTAAAAGACCCAGAGGAAGATGTCAGTAAAGGGTCAAATGATCAGCAAAGACCAGGTCCTCCCCATAGACCTAGGAAAGACACACAGCTAATTCTATCCTCTATCCTCCTGACCCATCTAAAAACCTCTGTTCAGGCTGCTGCTACCCTTGGCTCTAACAGCCCAGGTTGGCTCTAGCTGAAATCACAGGATTATGGATCATAGTGTCATAGAATCATAGGATCATAGATCATAGAATCATAGAATCACAGGATCATAGATCACAGGATCCATAGGATCATAGAATTATAGGGTAAGAGATCATATTATCATAGAATCATAGGACCGTAACTGGAAGACATCTTGGAGCTCATCTAGTCCTCACAGTTAACAAAGGAACAATGGGGCCCTGAGAGAAATGACTGCCATGATCACTCATGGAGGCAGGATTCCCTGACTTCAGATCCAATGAGAGGAATGGGGAGAGGGAGAGGGAGATAGATAAGGGGCCTGTCATGCTTTGCCCCCCAACTCACACGCCCTCCCTGCGGCAGCACATGATGTAAGCCAAGATCAGGGTAAGAAGCAGGGCGACCAGCAGGGGCACAAGCAGGGTGATCAGGGCATCTGTCAGGAAGTCCCGGTCAGGTGCCTCTGTTGGGGGGCAGAAGTATGGGTCGTGCTCCAAAATGCCATCACCCCAGGTGGGCACTGGCCCAGGTAGTGCAGGTACCGACTTATCCACCTAGTTAAAAAAAAAAAATACACTGAAGTGAATGAGATCCAGGAATAGCTTAGGAAGAGTCAGGGACCAAGGGAGGAGAGGAAAGGTTGCTCTCTCATCCTCACATAGTTGAAGACTTCTGCAGCCTGAACCCTGATGAAGACTTTGCTGGGCCCTCTGAGGGCAATGGGGAATGTCCATTAACCACAGGTGGAGTCACATTTGGGAACTGACCTCCCAAAACCCACCTTCCCTAATTTTCCTTGTGGGTGGTCCAACGGAAAAAGACTTGGATTTGGAGTCAGAGGCCTAGGGTTCAAATCTCAGATTGGCTACTTTCTATCTGTGTGACCTTGGACAAGTCACTTAACATTTCTGGATCTTAGTTTCCTCCAGTATAGAATGAGGAGGGTGGATAAATAACCTCTAAGGTTTATGTGTTCATCCTTCAGGACTGGCAGCCCATCTGTCTGCTAGGCAGCTGAGGCCCCCTGGTGTAGAATTGGAGAACTGCAGAATGTGTGTTTGTTTTAGACTCGGTAACACCTCCATACTTTCATATTAAGGTCACTCTAAGATGCTAAATTACAGATGACTAGCTGATCTGCGTAGGGCAGGGGAAGTGGCTCGCAAGTCCAGACCAAAATGATGATAATCAATCAACTGATCAATTATTATTCCTTTCTTCTATAGTTAACAAAGTGCTTTCACATACAACTATTGGACCCTCCCCCTCCTCCTGTGAGGCCGGCGGGGTAGGGTTGATTGTCTCCATTTTGTAGATAAGGAAACTGAGACCCAAAGAGGTTAAATGACTAAGGTGATGACCATTCCCTTTTGTATTTAAGTAGCAGAGTTGTATTAAGTAGCAGAACTTAAGTTTTCTGACTCCTAGTCTTGTGTGTGTGTGTGTGTGTGTGTGTGTGTGTGTGTGTGTGTGTGAGAGAGAGAGAGAGAGAGAGAGAGATGGGTGGGGGAGGGGGCAGGGTGTCCCCATTCCTCCCCAGGCACGTCACAATCCTCACCAGGGACACATTGCACCAGTCAACTCTGAAGTGGGGTACGAAGCTGTCATAGCAGGACAGAAGTGGCGGCTGGCCCTGGGTGCAGCGGTCGTGGCTGGCAGGGGACCCTACCACCTTCAAGCAGGTGGAGAAGGGTCTGGCGGAACCCACTTGGATGTAAACCCTGGGCCAGAAGAGATCACACCTGAGCTACATGAACTGCTCTAGTCACCGGGAGGTGCTGTAGGCTTGAGGAGGGCAGGGAGACTTAGCATGGGATGATGAGGGAGAGGAAAAGACCATGAGGATATGCAGAATGAGACATACGTTTTTGGTCATGGACAATTTGGGAATTGGTTTTTCTTGATTAATATTTGTTAAAAGATTTTTTTTTCTTTTTAGGGGGAGGGAGGGAGGAGATAGGAGGAAGAGAAAACAAATGCTTATTAATTGAATAAAATTTCTCTATTTATGAGAGTGTAAAGCGTACATACAAATAAAATGCTCCAGTGGAAAAAAAATAAAAGACCCTAAGACTGATGGAAGTCCATAAGGGATGTGTGTAGAAAGGGCTGGAGAGTAGGGACAACCCAGCAGATTAGGAGAATTAGGAACTTATTCCTTCCTCTCTTTCTTTTATTAAAAGAAATGGGAATAGGAAGACTATTAGAGGAAATTTCCCGGGATTTGACTGATGGACAGTAGGGAAGTACAAAAGGCAACATAGCATCATTGATAGAACGCTTGGATCTGGGTTCAGGAAGACCTAAATTCTGTTCCTGCCTCTGACATTTACTAGTTGTGTGTGATTACTTAAAACCCCTCCAGGCATTGGGAGAGGAATGGCCACACTGAAAGCTTATATCCGTGACATTTTTAATCATTGAAAAGATCAGGGAACTGGGAAGTGCCATGGGGATCCCTCACCAAGCCTACCCCTCCTTGCAGCCTTCAATGGGAAGAGGGACACGACCCCCACGGTCCAGAGCAGAGGTGATGTTGAGTAACTGTAGCTCCCCAGGCACCCAGAGTCCACCCAAGGCAGTCAAAAAGCGTTGACCAATGGGTGAGGGCAGCACCTCTTCCACATCATGGCTTTGTACCAGGAATTCAGCCTTGTATGGAAGTGAGGGGCCTGTGGAAGGACAAGAGAAGTACCTTGGGCAGGATCCATGTAACCCCCCATACCTCCTATCCTTTCTGACATTCCCAACCCCAACTCCCCAGGTTCCAATACCCCAATCCCTCCCTCTCTTCTCCCATCTTCCCCTCTTCAAACTTCAAATCCTAATTCTGTAGCCTAGTGCTCTTCTGAAGTCCCCTTAAAGCTCCACCTTTTCATTACAGAATCCCCCCATGGTACCCTAAATTCCCACACAACTTCAACGCTTTGTGTTCCTCTTCAGTCCCTTCCCTAATACCAGCTTCCAACTTCCCAAAACCTAAATCCACTCCCTGACTCTCATATTATTATTAATAATAACAAATCTCACATTTTCTCAAATTCCCCATTTCTGGTCCTTACCAGAGCTCCTCAGTCCCACTCCCCCCCCCAACTCCTCTTTCTTTCCTAGGGGAGATCCAAGATGATCTGGAGTAGGAAGGGGGCCAGTATTACCTTCCGGCTCCCCTACCAGCAGCACCAGCCTCTTTCCTGTTGTCTCAAAGCTCTCTCTGTTGTAGGCTATGACCTGCGGGAGGGAATGGGGTGAAGTGAGTGGATGAGAGGTGCCAAGTCTAAGGGGAAGGAGGAGTAGAACCAGAGGCCTTGCCAAGGGGAGGAGAGTAATGAAAGGAGAGGAGGAGGGGGTAGGGATGGATGGCATCTGTGCAGCTGGATATTGACTAATTGCCATGCAAATTATATGTAAATAACATGCAAATAAAACTCCAAGATGCCTTCCACCTCTGGGGAGCCATTGAATGTCAGAACTGGAAGATACTCTTTCACTCATCGGAGCCCAACCCCTACATTTTTCAGAGATGGAAGGGTGAAGGGGGCAGGCAGACATAAGGGTTCAGATGCCTGGGGTCACCATGGGGCTCTTTCTGATACCTCAATAACTTGTTGGCCTCGGTCTTCAAGTGTAGGGGTCCCATAGAGGAAACCAGGCTGACTGGGGCTGCGCTGGGTGTAGTGGAGCCATCGAGGCAAATCTGGATGCCCCAGTAGGTGGGCATGGAAGGTGACAAGAGTATTGGGTCTGGGATCTGGGAAGAAGAGGTGAAGTAGGCACAAGGGCACTTCAACATCTAGCTCTCATACAACAGCCTCCCCCTCCCCATGGGCACCAGGAGTTACCTGTGTAGACAGCTCTCAGGAGAGGTGAGTACCCCTTTCCTCAGCCTTTCTATCCTGATTGATCATAGAGGTCCCATAGGCCTCCTGAGATTTATTGGGGAGAGGGGGTAGGGTAGTAGCCTTCCTCACCGGTATCAGGCAGATCCAGAAAGCTAGCAGGCTCCAATGTATGAATGAAGACTCTGCCAATGAGAGGGTACAGGATCTGCTGGGCCACAATACCTCCAAACCTAGATGGGAATCCTGTGGGGATACCAGTGCATACAGGTCCAAATCCCAGAGGCTCAATCTCCCTTCAACATAGTTTTACAAACCTCTAGGAGTAGAATCCTTCCTGGAGGTCAGGTTGAAGTGGGGAAGGGGCAGGTTAGCCAGAGAGTAGATGGGGAAGAGGAGTTACTCTTTCTCCTTCCCCTCTCCCTAGACTGTCCTAATGTCTACCCTTTACCCAAGATGCCCTAAGATGGGTCCCTCCCATGTTCCAGTGGAGCTGTGAGACATTGCCATTTTCAAACCACAGAATGGCACCTACCTCAGAGGTGATATGAGATTGTGGTAAATTTGAGGAATAAACTATACAAGGAGCTAGTGCTTTCCTGACCCTCAGTTTCTGGGGTTAAAGAGGTAGTCTGAATAGTGTAGTAATTGTCAATCATGACATGATTGATTAGCAGTAATCGGTTATTCTTTGTTAAGACTTCATTTTAGGGGAAAATTTCCCTTTCCCCATTCCATAATCCTGCTTAAGGCCCTAGGTATGGCAGTTGGCACTATTTACTGTGCCCACATCCAATACCATTTTTCCTAGGGATAATGTTCGATAAGAGTAGGTATTGGGGGTGTGACTAGGGAAGGGATGAATTGTTTTTTTTTTCACTATTATTTTTTTTTATTAAATTTTTTTTGAGTTACATATTTTCTCCCC
>CM053584.1:153808513-153839542 GCA_028627135.1 Pseudochirops cupreus | reverse complement strand
GCTGAACATGTGAAATTACGCAGAACCTCTCCATAGTGAGCACACTGTGAGAGTCTGATTAAATGTCCCTTCTTCCTATCCTGCCCCCCCTCCATCCACTCTCCACCCCGTCCCTCTCCCTCTACAGAAATGTGTATATTCATCATCGGAAGGGATGAATTGTTAAGAGGAAATCCAGCGGAGTGAGCAAGATATGGGTAGAAAATCGACCATAGAGTGGAGAGAGAGAAGTGGCATTGTACTCAGACAGCTTGGAGGATAATTAGAGGCAAACAGGGCAAGCAGGATGGGGCAGGGTAGGGGGTGGGGTGGGAGTGGCTCAGCCTGCCCAGGGAAAGAATGTTAGTTTCATCTATAGCCCCTCAGAGGCAGCAGACATGAGTTACATTGGGGGGCTTGGATGTTGGATTCTCCTGTGTATAGGGATTCCTAGTGTAAGTTAAAAAACATCCTTGAGTTCCCTGAGTGTCTCTTGATACAAGTCCCCTCCCCCCTCTGCCAAATTTAGCCAGGGCTGGGCTACAGACTCTGAAGCAGGCTGGGTAGCTATGAGCACCATCCCAGTCCATTAAAGGGAATGGGATAAAAGTTTGGGACAAAGTTTGGGAACTAATACCCCCTTTTCCCTAGGTCCCCTCAATCCAATCCTACACTACCCCACCACCCCACAGCCACTAAGTCTAGCCCTTTTATCCTGACCTCATAGCTCACAGCCAGTCCCCAAAGCCTCAACCCTGACAGCCCATACAGAGCCTGCTAGCCTGATCCCTCAATCTACCTTTCTAAGCCCCAACCCCATTCTGCTCACACCTCACCAACTCCCAATCCCTCAGCCTGATTCTTTAACCCATCCATTCCCCTTGCCCCAGGTCTCCTGGGGCAGGCTGATCCCCACTTGCCTATGAGAAGGTAAGTCCACACCAGCACCAGAGCTGCTGCCATCTCTGCCCCAACCTCAGCTGGGGCCCCTCTGACTGACATAGACAGGCGGGTGCTAGAGGGGGGAGGGGGGAGGAGAAGGTATTCAGACAGGGTAGCTGGGTCCTAGTTGCAGTCCCAAAGATTATGATGTTTACTGTATTCCACTCTTACCCTAAGACAGTGAAAGATTTGGTGGAGAGAGGAAGAGAAAAGGATACACTATGATGAAGGAATATAATATGCCCTTTAGTGGATGTGGAGGTATAGATTTGTCAATTTCTCTTCATGTGCCTGCCCAAACCAAGCACCCATGGGCAAAGCCCTGTGCTGGGTGCTAGGAGAGAAGTATGTCTTCTCTGGCCAGGATGGGGTAAGTGGCAGTCTGCCTAATGGCAGCTTGCCTGGGAATGGCTGGGGAATGGATGAGGTCACCTCTTATTTCCTGTGTCTATTGGCTGACTCTCCCTTAAGAGAGGACACTGGCTGGGTTCTTTATTTTATTGTTTAATTTGTGTGTGTTTCTTTTCTTTTTCTTTAAGAAACACTTTATTGATGCTTTAAAAAAAATCACCATCACTTTAAGATCATCCCCCCATCTGGATAAAACCCTTCCTTGTAAAAAAAGCATAGTTGAGCAATACAAGTCAACACATTGGCCATATCTGACCACGTATGCCTCATTCCATACCTACAATTCATACCCTCTGAAAAGAGACAGGAGGAGTGCTTCACCATCAGTCTTCTGAAATCATGATTGTTCTCTAGTGATCAGAGTTCTGAAGTCTTTCATTGTTGTTTTCCCTTATAGTATTGTGGTCACCATTGTGGTCACTGTTCTTCGAGGTCTGCTTACTTCATACTGCATCAGTTCATACAAAACTCTTCAAGTTATTCCATATTCTTCATATTCATAGGTTTTAAAAATATAATCATTTTATCACATCCATATGGTAAAATTTGTTCAATCATTCCTGGGTTGATGGGTACTCTTCCTTACAATTCTTTGTTACTAAAAGTGTTAAAATAAATATTTTTGCATACATGGGACCTTTCCACCACCTCCTTTCTCTCTCTCTCTCTCTCTCTCTCTCTCTCTCTCTCTCTCCCTCTCTCTCTCTCTTTCTTTCTCTCTCACTCACTTATACACACACAAACACACACAATCTTATCTATTGTAAACTTCACAATCATGAACAAACACAAACATTTCAAAATACAAAGAAGAAAGAGGTCAAGCCCCAGAACCTATATAGAATGATCCCTCCTCAGCCTGATATTTGACTCATTATCATATTCATTATCACCATCCTCAATTCTAAGGTAAACCTTATGTTTAGTAGGTTTAGACATTTCTTTATTAATTTCTAAAATTTTAACATTTTTCTCATTAATTAAAATCTTAGTTCTGAGATCTTAGAATGTGTTTTTAAATGATTACTCATCTAACTGAAGAAACCTCGTTTCCCCTATGAGTAGTTGCTCATCTCTTTTTATCAAAACTCCTAATCTTCTTGGCTTAAATAGACATCAAAGTTAGTGGCTATGTGATTTATTAGCCATGTAACTAACAATAACACGAAGGCATAAATACTTATTTAAATAATTATTTGCAACGTTTTATCTGTAAGAAAGATCATAGCCAGACTCAATCTTTCACCATTACTATTACTTTTGATGTCTCCTCACATCTAGAACACAGTCCCACCATTCAGCTCTCATGATTTCAGCTGTCTCTCAAATCTTCTTGTTTCTTCCCAAGATACGATATAAGACAGTTCTGCCAGGAAAGACATTTTCTTCATTTTCTTCCATTTTTCTCCAAGTCTCTTTCAAATTTTCACTGTCGATAGTCTCTCCCAAATGACAGTAAAACTCAATCTCTACGAATCCCAGTTAAAATTTAATCTCTTTACAAATAGCAGTTAACACTCTTTGCTTCCTCCTAGATCAAAGGTAAAACATGCACTTCCCACTGATTTCTCAAGAAGTTGCCATTCAACTGTCATCGTTCAAGATTCCAAAGCTTCTTAAAAATATGATAACTATAACTCTATAGGAAAACATTTAAATAGATGTTACAAGTACTATGTAAGAAACTGTGGGCTTTTGTTTCCTATAGGTTAAGAAAAAAAGAAAGGAAGAAAATGAAAGGAAGGAAGGAAGAGAGAGAGAAAAAGGAAGGGAGAGAGGGAGGGAAGGAGGAAGGAAAAAAGAGGCATACAAGATTCAACTTTCATCTCAGACTGGCATCAAGTTAGCTGCTATGAAGGTGATGGCCAAGATACCTTTCTTCCTAGGGCACCTCTCTTAAAGGAGGTGTCAGGAATGAGGATGGAGGAGGTGGTCCCATCCAGGAATAAAGAAAAAAAGTGTTCTAGGGAAAGAAAAAGGCACTAATGAGTTCCTGCAGGGAGGGCACGATGGTGCCCAGACCAGAGGGAACATGATGCCATCAATAAAACTGCCAGGCTTTGCCCCTCACACAAGACTGCATGTGATTTCCTCATCCTTTTCCTGCTGCCTCCACTGTTATTTTTAGAGTAACTCCTTCACATGCTTAGTGCTAAGGTGGCAATGCCAGCACCCCAATGCCACTTGAGTCTCATTGGGGCATGGCATCCTTACTTAAAGACCTGTTGCCACTACTTTCCCATCCATCCCTTCCATCACTTCAAAGAGAAAGAATATGCTCTAAGATAGAGCAGGGAGACTCTCATGCCCTCCAGGAATTTGATGCCCAGGCCTAATAATACCCTTTATGGCTCCTACCCTGTACTCCAGAGTATATGTATGTGAGATTATTTCCTCTCTCTCTGCCCCACTATACATCAAGACTGGGTGGGAATTACTATTAAAGCTCCCATGTCAGACAAGCCCTAAAGGAGCATGTGGCTTTCAATGTTTGAAGAAATTATTGACCTATCTGGGCCTCAGTTTTACCTTACATTAGAGGATACACCGTCCTGCACAGTAGTTGAGAAAGGAGGTGGCAGGGGAGGCCTGTGAGAGTAGAGAGGGAGAATAAATTTAGGCTAGCTCCTAGGAGATCTCTCTGCCTTATCTCTGTGTCCTTCCCCCCAATTCTGTCTCAGTCTGTCCTTATCTCTGCCTCTCCTGCCTATGTATCTCTCTCTCTCTTTCCCTTTTAGTGCCCTTTCTCTAGGTCTCTGTCTTTGCCTCTGTTTTTCCATCTTGGTTCCTCTTTATACCTGCATCCCAAGCCTGCTCCTCTATATCTAACCCCTTGTCTTTTTGCCTCTTGTGTTCTGTCTCTTTTGTGTACCTCAACACTGTTGACATTCTGGATCTAACTTTGTTTCTCCATGACTCTGTATCCATCTCTCCATTTCTGAGTCTGCTCTTTATTGGGTTCCCCGAGTCCTCTTTTTAACTATCTCCACAACTGTATCTTTACATCCTCTTTGTATCTATATCTCTGACTCTCTCTTCCCCGTACACATTTTTTTTTGTCTTTTGGAGGGGGAAAGGCAGGGCAACTGGGGTTAAATAACTTGCCCAAGGTCACAGGGCTAGTAAGTGTTAAGTGTCTGAGGTCGGATTTGAACTCAGGTTGTCCTGACTCCAGGGCTGGTGCTCTATTCTCTGCGACACCTAGCCACCCCTTCCCCTTACACATTTAAATGGACGGGCTGAGCTTGTGATAGTGCCTATCTGCCACCAGAGGGCCCCCGAACCTGTTCTCACTCAGGATCTACGCCTGGGCTAGCAGGGGTCAGTCAACCAGAGTCCTAGAGAATTATTTGTGAGCCTGAACGCAGAGGCAGGGGAATGGATGCAATGACCTCTCCAGGCCTTTCAGCTGAATTCAGTGTCTCCTTACTTTCCTGCTCCCACCCTGCCTCTAATTTTTTTAGGGACATCCCTTGCATTCTACCCCACCCCAAAGAAAAAGAAAACTATTTTGGGAAACCAGAGTCAGTCAGAGAGCTACCATCTCCCTTAAGGAACCAGGAAATCTGAATGTTTCCCGACCCCCAGCTCAGTTTATGGGACTTGAATGTCTCTAGATGATTCTGGGTCTAGACCAGAGAATTTAATCAAATTGTATATTTATTAAGCACCTACTATGCGCATAGCCCCATACTAGGTGCTGAGCAGGGAACAAAACTGTGAGACATGGTTGCTGACTTCTGCTCTGGTCATGAGGAAAGGCATGTAGCATAAAAAGATAACTATAGGGGTGGCTAGGTGGCTCAGTGAATACAGCACTGGCCCTGGAGTTAGGAAGATCTGAGTTCAAATCCTGCCTAAGACACTTGATACAAAAACTAGCCATGTGACCTACAACAAGTCACTTATTGCCCTCCAAAAAGCAAAAAAAAAAAAAAAAAAAAGACAACTATGATGGTAAGGCAGGGTGGCCCAGTGGACAGAGAGCTGGTTTTGGTGTTAGGAAAACCTGAACTTAAATCTTGCCTCTGATACATTCTGACTAGCTGGGAAATGGATACACTTATCCTCTTGATTACTCATTCATAGCAGAGAAGGTGCCCATTTTCATTGGTAGAAGGAATTTCTTATGGCAACGAAATCATAAATCTAGTCCCTTTTCCTATACTAATAATAACTGATATTTTTTTGTCATTTCAAAGTTTCAGGAGAATTTAGGATTCATTTGAATTTCACCACAACTAGGGTGGGGGTGGGGTAAGGTAGGTGTTATGAGCATTATTACCCCCACTTTACAGAGGAGGAAACAGAGGTAGAAAAAGGTTAAGCATCCTGTCCTTGGTCCTAGGCAGGATTTGGACCAATGTCTTTCCCAACACCAGATGTAGCAGATTTCCCACTATATCATGCTGCTTCTCCTTCCATGGAAATATAATCTAAACCCCAAAATCAGCCTTTTGTCAATATGCACTGGAGGGACATAAAAAAGTGACCTGTCTCTATGGGCTGGAGAGATCATATTAATAATGACTGCACTGGTATTACTGTGATTTAGAGGCTGGCTTCTCAAACCACTGATTGCATGGTTTGAGCCTCTCCTGGGGAAGTGAACCACTCTTTTATAGGAGTGAAAGTAGCCTCTTTTTAGAGGGTATATGGTATTAGACTTAGAATCAGAGGTGTTCGTTTCAACATTTAATAGCTGCCTTGGAAAAGTCATTTCACTTCTCCGAAACTCACTCTTTTTACTTGTAAAATGGAGATTTATAATGTAACCTGTGGCTTAGCACTTCCAAGCTCTGGTGTTGTAACTACAGTCCACCTCCTCTTCCTTCCATGTAAGAATGAATGAGGTACAATCTATGGACATCTCCTACACCCCCTCCCATGCTCTCCATCCCCCTAATCATTTGATTTCATTTATTTTACCCTTGCCTTTACCTCTGGAAAGACTCCAGTTCCTACAGCAGACCTTCACAAGCATTCAGGGTAAAATTAGTATAATGGGTGCAGGCCAGCCATTGAATGCTTGCTTGGAGTCCAAAAACCCTGTTATCCTTATATCTGGTGGAAACCTAGACACAAGCATTATTTTGAGATTTCCCAGAGGCAATTCTGAAATGAGTCAAAGAGCAATTAATATGGCAGAGATGCCTAAGACTGGACCCAGTCTGTTTAAGCCCAGAGCTTGGGGCACTAGGCTGCAGGTCACAATAATGCTTACCCTGCCTACCTTCAGAGCTGCTATCAAGAAAGTGATTCATAATCTCTACTTTCATATTTCCAGTAATTCCACAGAACCCTAAGAGATTGATAAGTGCAAGTAGTCACTAAAAGCTTATCAGAGAAGGTTAATTCTGAGTTGAACTTTGAGGTAGGTAGAAAGGTAGAATTTTTCTTCACTACTCCTTCCAATTATAGCACTCAGGACTGAATATTCACATCATAGCAACTTTGAGAGGTAGTTAATGCAAATGATCTAATCCCCATTTTGTAGAGAAGACTGAGACAGGTTAAATGTTTTGTTCATTTGTGCAACCAGTAGGTGTCTAAGACAGGACTAGAACCCAGGCCTTCTGACTCCCAAGTCTAGGAGCTTTACACTCTATCACAAGTAATACATGAAAATATGTATTAACAGTTTGGGGAGGAATGAAAAAAAGAGTGTGAGTTCTTAGAAAATGCCGACTCAAGGAAGGATTGCTACATTTGATTTTTTTCCACAACCTCCCTCCGTATCTCTGGGGCTCCCACGCCTGACGATCGCTGCATGCGCCTTGCAAAATACATCTTTACAGTCCCTCCAAACCCAGCTAAATATAGACTATCTTTTTAAGCAATAAGCAAGGGAAGATTTGGAGAAATCTCATCTCATCTCTTCACTGACCGCCCCCCCAAAAAAGAAGTCACTCTATTAAACATACTCCTTCCCTTCTCCCCTTGGACAGATATATGATGATGTGTGCTTGTTTCTTATGTGAGTATACTTCTATAGACCTGCATATATTATAAATATGTCAGATCTTGAGATGGGGAGAATGGAATGAGGAGATGGTTATAATGCCAGAAACAGGAGTAGGAGAGAGAACAGGGATTACAGAGAGGGAAGGGGTTCCTTCTGAGGTCATTACAGAGATTCCTCTCCCTCCAGGCTCAATGGAAGCCTGAGACTTACGTGTTGAGGAAGTGAAGGTTTCGGTGTTTCAAGAAAGACTGAAGAGTGAAGCTTGGTCCATGGGAACCTGATCCATTGCCCATGTGTTCTGTGCCCCCTCAGGAAAATGTGAGGATTAAAAAGAATTCCAGGTCCTGAAGGGGGGTGGGGTGGGGAATGGCTGCGGCTTTGGACCAAGCTGACCAATCCCCTTTAAGTGAGACCACTCAAGGGAGGGACTGTAATAATACCTGACATTTACATAGCACTTTCAGGTTCACAAATTGATCCATTATCTCACTGGAGCCTCACTGTGGAGCCTGTGGAAGTAGGTACAACAGATATTATCACCATCATTATTTTACAGATGAAGAAACCAGACTCAGTGAAGTTAAGTGATTTGCCCAAGGTCACTCACACTGCTTGTCAGTGTCCCAGCCAGAGTGTGAGCTCAGGTTACTCCAAAGGCCAAATTCAGCACCATGTTTGCTATAGCATGCTGGTTCTGCTATTGAATAGAGAGGCATTTCACAAATAACACAGAGAGAACCAACGGATCACCCCGAATGAAACGCCAGGTGTCCCAAAGATCTTAGTGCAGTTTGAATCCCTAGTCCAGCTCAAATGCACAGACTCAGACTCAGACCCAGACCCACTCAGAAACCGTTTCCCCAGGTGGAAGCCCATGCTCACAGTGGCCCTTCACCTCAGACAAAATGTCAAGAGGAACTCAGACTTAGGTAAACACACACTCCAAGATGTGTACTCAGTTGGAGACATAGACTGGCACATTCACATATAAAATAAGAGGGTTGGCCTAGATAATCACTAAGGTCTTTTCCAGTTCTTCCAGGCTACAGTTTTGTGATTCAATGACTGACCACCCAACTAAGTAGCATGTGATTTCAGAGTTGGAAGGGCCCTTGGAGGTCACCTAGTCCAACCCCTTCCCCTCCAAACTTCTTCCATAGGGAAAAAGTAACAGAACTGGGAGGGTCACACAAGCTCATCCTCACCAAGGTCAGACCCCACTAGGGGAGGAGATGAGGTAGGGAAAGCCCACTCAGAATCCACAAAGGAGATCTTCCCTTGAGAGAAGTACCTTGGAGGTCTGATTCTCTTCTGTGGACCTTCTCCCAGAAATGGTGCTGTCAGTAGCAGCAGGGAGCTGAATGGGGGTGGGGGGGGGAGGATAAAGGGGGCCAGGTACAAAGTATACCTATATAGGGGGTAAGGTAGACAAGGGGCCTGAACCCCAGTTCAAATCCTAATGCCCTCAATGACCACTCAATGAATTCAGTTCAACAAACACTTGTTAAGGGCCTACTGTGTGCAAAATGGGAGGAAATGTGGTATAGTGGATAGAAGGCTGCCCTTGGGGACAGGAAGAGAGACCCTCAAGTCCTTCCTTGGATACAGGGGCAAGTCACTCATGAGCTGAAGATCCAATCTGCACTAGGAGCAGGAGTTTCCATACTGAGATTTCTCCCACACCAATCATGAGTCCAGTCTGAGCCCTTTCTTCCACATGAATGAACGAATGATTTTCATGGTACTGGACATCATGGGGGGAAAAGGACAATCTTTTTAGAGGCAACTAGGTGGCATAGAGCCATATGCCCCAAGAGGACCTGAGTTCCGATCTGGCTTCAGACATTTACCAGTTGTGTGACCTTGGTCAAGTCACTTCACCTGTCTGCCTCAATTTCCTTAACTTTAAAATGAGAATAATAATAACTTTCTAGGTTGCTGTGAGGCTCAAATGAGGTAATATTTGTAAAAAGTGCTTAGCACAGCAGGCACTTAATAAATGCTTTCTCTATAATCTGTGTGGTATTGGACGGAGAACAAAAAATATACACAGATCATGATAATATGCATTTGAATGTGACAGAGTGGATTTGGAGAGGTGTAACAAAGGAGGATGGAGTATCTGAGGAAGATTCAGAGGGCTGATGAGGACTGATGCTTCCCACCTCCTGACACAGAGGTGAGGGATGAAATGTGCAGGAGACAGACTTTTCAGACATAGGCATTATGGGACTTTGTTCTGTTTGACTCTGCATTTTTGCTACATGAATTTTGTCTTTTTGTTTTTCCAGTGTGAGGAGGGAAGGTGGGAGGGACAGAAAATAAATACTTGTTAATTGAAAGTACATTCAATTTAATTAAGAAAAGAAGAAAAAGATTTGAGGAAGGAGAGATTCCATCTAGCTCAGAAGATCAATGAAGGTTTCAGGTGGGAGGTGGTCCCAAGCTAGGCCTTGATAAAAGAGGATTCCAACAGGCTGAGATAATTGAGGGGAGAGAAGGGGAAGGTCCATTCCAAATCGTGGGAGGAGGTGATGTTGGTAAATGCGCCAAGGAAAAGGACAGGTTGAGAATGAAGAAGAGTGCATTCACCTTGGCTCTTTGAGTACGGAATCCATGAGTACACTAAAGGGAGTCAGGTTATAGAGGGCCTTGAATGGCAGGCTAAGCAGTTGGCATTTTATCTGGCAAGCAATAGTGAGTTACAGGAAGTCTGTAAATGGGAGTGACGTGGTCAGACCTGTGTCTTAGTAAGATGATAGTAGGGGCTGTTTGAAAATGACATGGAGAGCAGCTAGGAGGCTATCATCATAATCCAGGTGAGAAGACTTGAACAGCAGTAGTGATACAGTTTGAGTGGAAATAGGGAGGGAGAGAAGGTTTTGAGAAATGTTGTGTAAATAGATGCTACCAGACTTGGCAATTGATTTGATGTGTGGAGGAGACAGTAAAAAGATGATGTCTGGTTTTGAGCTTGGAGATTTTATGTGTGTGTGTGTGTGTGTGTGTGTGTATACAAATAGTATATATATGTTTGTATGTATGTATGTATATAGTGTGTATGTAGTATATGTGTACATGTGTATACATTTAATATGTATATATTTAATGCTATATTGTGTCTGTATATGTATATCATATATTAACATATAATATATTAAGACATTATATATACATATATACACACAAACACACACATATATATGTACACACACATATGTATATATACCTATGATATCTATGTGCAGGGAGTTAGGTGGCACAGTGGATAGAATGCCAACTGTGGGGCCAGGAGGACCTGAATTCAAATCTAGCCTCAGACACTCACTAGGTATATGACCCTGGGCAACTTGCTTCACCCTATTTGCCTCAGTTTCCTCATCTGTCAAATGAGGTGGAGAACAGTATCTTTGCCAAGAAAACTTCAAACGGGTTCACAAAGAGTCAGATGTGACTAATGGACTAAACAAGAGAAATAAAGAAATTGGGAGGAAGATCAGGTTTGGAGGGGTGGCTAAGTGGCACAGTGAATAGAACACCAGCCCTGGGGTCAGGAGAACTTAAGTTCGAATCTAGACTCAGACACTTAACCCTTACTAGTAGTATAACCTTGGGCAAATCATTTAACCCCAATTGCCCTGCCTTCTTCCCCCCCCCCCCCCCAAAAAAAAGATCAGGTTTGGAGGAGAAAACTAAGAGTTCTGTTTTGGACATGCTGAATCCATGTGGAGCTGGAAATATGGGACTGATACAGGAATGTGTTGGTAAATGTTAACAACTGGTTCTCTCATTAACACAACAACAACAAACCACCTGAATAAATGACACGCTTTTAAGTTTAATCTGAATTGACTTAATTCTTCTCAGCAATACACAGATATAAGACAACTCCAAAAATGGAAAATATGCTGTCCACATCCAGAGAAAGAACTATGGGGTTGAAGTGCAGATCGAAGCATACTATTCTCTCTCTCTCTCTCCCTCTCTCTCTCTCTCTCTCTCCCCCTCCTCTCTCTCTCTCTCTCTCTCTCTCTCTCTCTCTCTCTCTCTTTCTCTCTCTCTCTCTCCCTCCCTCCCCCTTGTTTCTTCTTTCTCATGGTTTTTCCTTTTGGTTCTAATTCTCCTTTACAATAAGACTAATGTGGAAATATGTTTTAATATGATTGTACATGTATAGCCTATATCAGAATGTGTGCTATCTTGGGGAGGGGGGCGCATAGGGAGGGGGAGAAAACTTAAAACTCAAAATCTTATAGAAGTGAATGTTGGAAACTAAAAACAAATAAAATAACAAAACAAAACAAAAAATGAAAAAAAAACCATCTCCGCCTCTAATTCTCATGTTTTAAATAAGGTAATAAGGCTTATCATTTTTTATAATCCTTCTACAAAAAAGAAAATAAAATTGAATAGTTGGTTCTCAGGAGCTGGTATGAGCTAGTTCCAACATCCCACTGAACTGGAGTTCAAAGAATTCAGGACTAGGGAGAGATACTTGGGCATCCTTCTTATAGAAGTGATGGCTAAAGTCAGGAAAATGGATGAGATGGACAAGAGAAGGTTTTAGAAAGAAAAAGGAGAAGGACAGAAAGAGAAATGTCCTTAGTGTGTATGGAAAAGGAAGAGAAATCCCCATAGGAATCAGACAGGAAAAGCTGGGTGACTTAGAGCAGGGTGACAGAAGGCTGATAGTCAGGGTTATCCAAGGTTAAGGATTAGCAGAATGGAAAGAGGGAAAGTCAAAAGATATGTGTGGGCATGCGTGTAAGCACTTGTGTGTGTGTGTGTGTGTGTGTGTGTGTGTGTGTGTGTGTGTGTATGTGTGTGTTTATGGGTGTATTTATGGGTGGAGGAGAGGTGATCCTTGAAATGAGCCTAGCCATGTTTAGATTCAAAGGGCTGCACTTGAGGACTTAAGAGGGCCACATGTGGCCTCAAGGCTACAGGTTCTGCACCCCTAGAAGTCTTTTCTTCAGGGTCATGCTTAAGAAGAGTGCAGCTAGGTGGCAAAGTGGATGCAGTGCGGGACCTGGAACCAGGAGGACCTGAGTTCAAATCCCATCTCAGACACTTCTGTGTGACCCTGGGCAAGTCACTTAACCCCGATTGCCTCAGTGTCCTCATCTCTAAAATGAGCTGGAGAAGGAAATGGTAAACCACTCCACGATCTTGGATAAGAAAACCCTGAACGTGGTCACAAAGAGTCAGACACAATGACTAAGAAACAAGTGAACAAAAATACTTGAAGGCTCAGGTAGTGATCACTGCTGTGTTCTTCAACTGGGGAAGTTTCTTCCACTCCCTACCCATCTTACCAGCCTGAGTCACACTGCTCATTGCTGATGGGTATAGATCTTCAACGTGCTGAATGAGTTTTCTACGAGAAGGGCTCTGCCTTCACCTTCATCTTTCTTTCTCAGTTTCCCCATCAACCACCCAAAACTTCTTTACCAAAGCAAATAGGAGAAAAGTGTGCTTTGGAACCAAATTTTTCAGGGAAGAGAAAGGACAGATTTACCAATTAATTCAACAACTACTTGTCAGGGACCAACTTTTGTTGTTCATTCACATCCAACTCCTCACAGTATCTCTTGGCAAAGATACTAGAGTGGTTAGTCATTTCCTTCTCCAGTGGATTAAGGGAAACAGAGGTTAAGTGACTTGCTCAGAGTCACACAGCTAGTAAGCGTCTGAGACCATTTTTGAACTCAGGTCTTCCTGACTCCAGGTCTAGTACTCTAGCCACTGAGCTAACTACCTGCCTCCTTAAGGACAGATTAGGTGACAATAAGAAGCAATGGCAAGAAATAATGGTGCACTGTTTCTCTGCAGGCTGAACAAACAGAAATGGCCTGATACTGCCTCAAAAGCAATGATTTGGACATTAATAATTTCCTAACTGGACCAAGAAACCCTGGCAATAAATGTCTCCCCCAAAGGGGATGAGGGGAATCTGGGGGTGGAGGGAATCTTTGGCTGGGTGAAAGGGCTGTCAGAATTTAGGTCTGGATCTGAGGCAGGGGATGGGATGAGGTGACCTCTAGCTTTCCCATCACCACCCTCTAGAAGTTCCTGCCCCACCCAGTTTCCTTCTCTACTATATGGAAGAAGTGATTGCAAAGCACTTAGATCTCCCTAAAAGCTTCTTCTGGAATTGTGAATGCAATGGGCAGGAAGGCAGAGGGAAGCAGCCCAACAAGCCAAAGGCCCATTAAATAATAATTCTTATTAATTCTGTTCAGGTCCATTTGGGAGTTCATTTGGCCAGTATCTTAGGGGTGTACATCTCTGCCTCATCCCAGATCCTGAAGCACTTAACTTGGCTTTGCCCCCAAAATACCACAGGCCAGGCTAAAGTTAGGCATCCTGGTAATTCAGCACCATATTTGAGTTCTAGTTTAGAGAAGGGGGTGGGAAGGAGAGATATTGGCGTTGGAGGCTAGGGGAAACTAGCAACATCGATTTACTATTGCCTATTTCCCTGAAGGCCATGAGCATCGGTTTCCCCATCTAACCAGAAGCAAGAAAGAGCACCTTAGGTATTTGAGATGAGTGACCCTTCTGGTTATCAGAGGTGGTGAGCAGAGAACTCCAGTCCATACAAGACTATAAAAGGTTCTGTTCAACACCATACCCTGAAATGGTAGGCCTTCAAGTAGGTCCAACTTTGCCCCTAATCCTGATCTTAGGCTTTAGCAATGGCCAGGCTGCAAGAAGAGCCAGGGTCCAAAGCTTTCTCTCTCTCCTTCCCCCAAGAAAAGCAGTGGTATAATGGAAAGGACAGGACAGGTAGGTGGCACAGTGGATGGAGTACTAGGCTTGGAATCAGGAAGACTCATCTTCCAAGTTCAAATTCAGCCTCAGACACTTAACTAGCTATGTGACCCTGGACAAGTCACTTAGCCCTATTTGCCTGTAAAGGCAAAAAGAAATGAGCTGGAGAAGGAAATGGCAAACCACTCTCATTTCTCTGCCAAGAAACTTCCCACTCCCTAAAAAAGGGGGTCATGAAGAGTCAGACAGAACCAAAAAGACTCCAGGATAACAAATGGAAGAGACACTGGCTTAGAAGTCAGAGGATCAGGGTTTAAGTCCTAGCCTGGTCATAGGTGACCTATTTTTTGCCCATTGTTGGGGGAGTAGGGTTAACTGAATGTCAGAGCTGAAAGGGACCCTATGAATAGATTCCCTGGATGGCAATGTTGCCTTGGATAAATCAGTCTCCCTCTTTGGGGCCCTACTTCCCTTATCTTTTTTTTTTTTAATTTAAAAGAGATGGGTATTAGATTAGATCACCGTTAAGATGTCTCCCAGCTCCAAACCTATCATTATCATTATCACCATCATTATTACTATTATTGTTGTTCTTATTATTGTTCCTCTTGCTACATACTTTAAAGACAGCCTAAAGGTTTGCAAAGTGTTTTCTTCACAACTCAATATAGTAGTAACAGCCCCAAGAGGAGTCAGTGAAAATATTATTGTCATACAGATGAGAAAAAAGGATCAGCGGTCAAGTGATGTGGCTGAGTTATAAAGCTAGTAAGTGAATGTGGTCCTAAGATCTGTGAGGTACCTTTCAGCGCTGACATCCTATGGATCCTCCCACACGGGAGGAACAAGAGGTGTCCCCAGCTATCCCTCTTAGTCTAGTCAGTGTCACTGAGGACCTCCTTTCTCGAGGAGCCGGGGGACTGTCTCCCAGGATTAGTTGGGCTAGACTGGGTTCGAGTGGAAGCAGGAGGCAAGATTTTCTAGGGTCTCCTTCCAGTCTGGAGCTCAGTTCCTACTACCCTCTCCCCAGATGCCCTTTAGCTTCGGCCCCGTAGACAGCTTCTGTGCTGGGGTTCCCAGACCCTTTTCTTATCCTCATTCCCAAAGATCAGGTTATCTAGATCCCAGGGTCCTAGACAATCCCCATCTCAATTAGCTTCTCCTTAGGGACTGGAGGGCCCTCTGTCCCTGGGATGACTCCACTACCCCCCTTCTCTCCAGGAGGACAGGGCCAGCTGCCTGAGTGTGGGAAGTGCGGAGGGGGAGGAGGAGGATGGGAAGAGGGGAAAGAGGGGCGGAGAAGGAGGGAGGGGAGGGAGGGCGGCAGGAAGGCTAGAGATGCAGGAAGCAGTCTCGAGTGGGGGGAGGCTTTGTGCTTGAGTTGTCTTCTGGGTCCTAGGGTCCTCCGTGTACCCCATTTTTAGGCTCTGGGAAAAATGAGGCAGAGGGAACAGGTTTTCTGGGAATGAGGTGGAGAAATTCACTCCACTGATCAGAGCGTCTAGCGTTGGGGTATCACTGAAGCAGCTTCTCAGTACTCCCAGGGTTTGTGTCCCCCAGGGTGCTCTCAAAGCAGGACCTCAATCCTTTTAGCTTCTGTGGGCATGTTGTAGAGATAGAGATACAAGGATGAGCTGGGGAGGAGGGTTAAATACTTGCCCAGCGCCTAGGAGCAACTATTCTAAAGGCGAAAGTAAACGATACCATAGGGAGGCGGGGGAAGGGGGGGGGGGAAGAGAGTCCGACTTCCAGGGACCTTTTGGCCTCATCTCCAAGAACCAGCTATTTCTGTTGGAGAAACGCCCAGCCCAGGAACTCCGAGGATCAAGGAGAAGGACCGGGACCCCATTCAATCCCACTTTGCAGCCTCCTGAAAGGTCAGAGTAGCGGTCTGTGGAATTTTCCCCTCCACCCAGATCCAGAGCGACTGGATCTCGTTTTCTTGGTTATTCTGCCTCTCACCAACACCACCCCAGAGGTGGACGCATAGGGGGTACTCCCTAAAAGCAAGTCCTTCCGACCTACTAATCTCCTACCCAGGTTCTGAGTTTGGGGGGAGTTGCAAAGAAGCAGTTGAAGAGTGTGCCCCCTTTCTTTAAGGGGTGAAGTGAAGCAGCTGTGTTCAGGTTTCTGGATTGGAATAAGAGATGGAAATGGACAGGCTTGCCGTTGATTGGTGTGTTGGCGATGGGGGTTTAAGGGGCGGGTCCACTAGTGACTGGCCCTCAAAGCCTGGAGAGAGGGTTCCACTGCGAGGGGGAGGCTGGGGCCCAGGTCCCCGGAAACTCCTGTCGCTTTAGGACCCAGAAGGGCCCGTCCCCCAGCGGCCGCTAAGAGAAGGGCACCGGCTCAGTTCTCAGGCAGCAGCGGCTGTGGCAGAGGGAGAGAAAGACAGAGGAAAAGGGGAGTTGGGGGGGAGGGAAGCAGGCAGACAGGCAGGCAGGCCGGAACAGAGGGGGAGCCGAGCCTGGACCGACCTGGGGCTGTGTGAGGGAACAGTGACAGCAGCGTAAGAATCTCGAAGAGCTCCGAGGCAGGACCATGGCTCCCGGGGTCCCCCGGCCCCCAGAGATCCGAATCTGCCATCCCGGGTGGGGGATGGACTGACTGCCTGCTTGCCTGTCTCTCGCTGACACCGCCGCCTACAATGTGAACCGGATTCCGCCCGCCGCTTGTTCGGGGGGAGGGGTGGGGAGGGAGGGGGGCTCAGACTGTGGTCAGTCGCTTGTTTTGGGGGGATCAGATTCGAGCGAGCCCCTTGGAGGGTTTTTTTGGGGGAGGGGATCCGGACGGTAGCCGGTCCCTTGTTCGGAGGAGGGGCAGAGAAAGGGGGGATGCGAACCCGGCTCCCCCCATCATGATGAAGACGGAGCCGCGCGGCCCCGGGGGCCCCCTTCGGAGCGCTTCCCCTCACCGCAGCGCCTATGAGGCTGGTATCCAGGCCCTGAAAGCCCCGTCCGATACCCCGGGGGCAGACGAGGCCCCGAAGGTTCCCCATCACAAGAAATATGGCTCCAACGTCCACCGGATCAAGAGCATGTTCCTCCAGATGGGGACTGCTGGGCCTCCCGGCGGCTGGGGAGAGGGGAGCAGTGGTGCGGGGGGAGCCGGGCCCCCGGAGCCCCCTCCCCGGGTGCCTGAGCGCTCGGTGCGCCTCTCCCTGCCCCGGGCCAGCAGCCTCAACGAGAACGTGGACCACAGCGCGCTGCTGAAGCTGGGCACCAGCGTGTCGGAGCGGGTGAGCCGCTTCGACTCCAAGCCGGCGCAGCCACCCCAGCCAGCGCTGCCGCCCCAGCCGCTGTCCAGGCTGCAGGAGACGAGGAAGTTGTTCGAGCGCAGCCCCGCCGGGGCGGCGGCCGGGCCGGGCGGCGACAAGGAAGCAGCCACCCGGCGGCTCCTGAGACAGGAGCGGGCCAGCCTGCAGGACCGGAAGCTGGACGTGGTGGTGCGCTTCAACGGCAGCACCGAGGCTCTGGACAAGCTGGACACCGACGCCGTGTCCCCGACCGTCAGCCAGCTGAGCGCTGTCTTCGAGAAGGCGGACTTAAGGTCTGGCCTCCACCGGGGGCCCGGGGCGCCGCCGCTCAACTCCAAGCTGGTCAGCAAGAGGTCCCGGGCTTTCCTGCCTACGCCTCCCGCCCCATCGGGTGATGGGCCCACCGAGAAGGAGCGGGGCCCTGGAGGTCAGTCGCAACCGCAGGGGCAGCCCCAGCAGCCACTGCCTCGCTCGGCACCGGTCCGCCCGCCCCCCAAACCCCGGGAGGTGCGCAAGATTAAGCCGGTGGAAGTGGAGGAGAGTGGGGAATCAGAGGCCGAGGCAGCAGCTGGAGAGGTGATCCAGGCTGAGGTGACCGTCCACGCGGCCCTAGAGAACGGGGCCGTGGCCGCAGCGGTCCCCGCGGGACCCCCAGAGGAGCAGAGAGCTCAAGCTGCCCCGGAAGATGAAGGGGACGCAGAGAGGGGAGTAGGGGTCTCGGGGGGAAGCCGGGTGCCCGATGTGGCCCCCGAGGAAGGGGATGAGTCCAAGAGAGAGGACTTCTCCGAAGCGGACTTAGTGGACGTGAGCGCCTATAGTGGGCTTGGGGAGGACTCTGGGGGTAGTGGGCTGGAGGAGGAGGAGGAAGAGGACGATGAAGAGGAGGAAGATGGAGAGCCCCCCTACGAGCCAGAATCGGGGTGTGTAGAGATCCCAGGGCTCTCGGAGGAGGAGGAGCCGGTCCCCAGCCGGAAGATCCATTTCAGCACTGCACCCATCCAAGTAAGTGAGGTCCCTTGGCACCCACTCCCCCCAACCCCCTGCCATGTGCGCTCTGCCCGCCTCCGCCCTGCAAGCTGAGGTTGGCACGTTGAGTCAGCTCCCTCATTGGTGGGAACCCTGCCCCCTCCCAGCTATTCCCTGCAGCCCTGACCCAGAAGTGATTATATTTGGGAGGGGGTATTGCTTAGTTAGAACTATTTATATGGGATAAAACAAAGCTCATCAGAGTCTCGCTCAAGAAGCTGTGCCCTGTGTCGGAGTAAGGGCAGGCACCAGGCTAGCATTGCACCGGTCCCCCTCCCCATGCCCTACATCTCCTGCTTCCCCCTCCAGCGGGGGTGGCTGTCAGGGTATCTACAGTTAGCCATCCTTCAGGTCCTCTTTGGCGTACTGGCCTACTCTTCCCTTCCTCCCCCACCTCCAACTATGTGTCAGAGGGAGAAGGTGGGGAAGGAGGAAGAGGAGGTGACTCTCCCTTTCCTGCTCACCCACACAGCTGCCTAGGGCAGGCAGTCTATGCCCTGCCCTTGATAATGCCAGATTATTTTTCCCATTCCCAGAAATCCCTTCATTCAGGGAGCCTGGAGTCAGACAGTGGGATAGTTGGGGGATGGGGATGAGGAGAAGACGGTAGCAGCCTGAGAGCTTCTTTAGAGAAGACTCCAAACTTAAGGGAGAGGGCACACAAAACAGAGTCAGAGGGAACAGACCTGAGAGATCGTTGTCCTCCTCTCCCTCCCCCAAAGGGGGAGGCAGAAAGAAGGAGCGCCTTCCCCTGTCCTATCTAAATCAGCATTTCCCCCATTTCGACTTTACAGAAGTGAAAGGGGGAAGTAGCAAAGGGAGAGCTCAGAAGTGGGATCACATGACTCCTGGGGTGGTAGGGAGGTGATAGGGTCTAGGGACTCTCTTCCTCCTGGGACTTCCCTCCCATCCACCTCCACCCCCCCCCCACTGGAACTCCTGAAAGACCAGGGTTTTCTTTGGTGGTATTAGGAAAGATGGATTGAGAGATCTCTGGGGTGAAGAGCTTGAGGTCTGTCTCAGGAAGGGTGCTGGAGGGGCTGCAAAGGAGGCTTTCTTGACTTGCTATGAGTGAGGCCCCCTGGGGATATCAAGAAAAAAGGAATGGGGAAATGAAGACAATCCAGAAAGGGAGGGGGTCTGATTCATGCCCCCTCCTTCTTTATAATCATTTAAAGGGTTGGATGCCCCAAGGCTTGGAATAACCACCCTGGAAGTAGATTCCATTTGTCAGATCATAATGACCCTTCACCCCATAACAAAATAGAATGTTAGAGCTAGAAAAAGAGATCTTAAAGATTACTTAGTCCTACCCTTTGATTTTACAGAGGATAAAATTGAGGCTATCAGGCTCTTTCCACACTCCTTCATTAACAGTGAGAAGGACTGAGGGGGGAGGGAGTTTTCATGTCTTGAACTGCTTCTCTATTAAGATACCCCTTTCTGAGTCCTAGTTCCCCCCCCACACACACACATGCACATGCTCACTACCATGCCTAATAAATGCCTTTGATAGTTTAGATGAGAATGAAAAGTGTATTGAGACAGTCGTGTGTGTGTGTGTGTGTGTGTGTGTGTGTGTGTGTGTGTGTGTGTGTGTGTGTGTGTGTGTGTGTGTAGACAGAGTAGAGGTGTTGGGATAACATGGCAAGAACTGAGTCCCAGGCCTGGCCCTAGCACAGATGATTGCAACCGCAGCATTTCCGTAGCTTCCTTTCCCCTGTGGCTTTGAACTTCCTCACCCAGATCTAGCCCTAGAACTAAGACTCCAGAATTCTCTGGCTTGGGTAACTCTGGGACCTGGCCTTCCCTTCCCTATCCCTCCCCCTTCTAGACTGGCACGAGGGGCTAGCATTCCATACCCCCCCCCATCTGTTTGTTTATCATTTCCATAACAACCTCTGGGCCAATGACCAGACCTTTCTTCCCTAGGGATTGGGAGAGGCAAAATTTCCCTTCCCAGTCCCTGAGCTCTCCCCTTCCAGTCAGACTCAAATGGGAAAGGTTAAAAGCAGGTGGTTGCAAGCCTCACGTATAATCTGGACCTGTCTTATACCCCTGGATAAGGGGAGCAGAGGGTCCAGAATCTGATAGTCTTTATACCAGCCACATCTCCCCCAATCAGATGAAGCCATAGATCACCAAATGTCAGAACTGAGAAGGGACCTTAGAAACAGATCACTCTTGTTCAATTCCTTCTTTTCAGGAAGGAGGAAACAGGATCAGTTGAAGGAAAATGACTTGTCCAAGGTCACACGATGACAGAGGCAAGCCTAATACCCAAACCTTTTGACTGCTCTTCCATTATACCATATGGTCCTTTTCTCAGGGTGTAGGGAACAGATAAAACCTTGGTACGGGGAGGGGAAAGGAGAAGGTAAGGGATGGAGAGGCTTCTGACTTGTTGTGAAGGCTCCCTGGGGCAGGTGAGGCTATCAGGAATTGTTTGGTCTTGTTTCTGTGGGTCCTGCTCCAGTATTTTTTGGCCCCCAGAAAATGTACGTCAAGAGCCCCTTGAAGCCTGTGACTTTGAGAGGTTAATAGACTTTTAACCTTGACTTTTAGAAAACATGACTATAATTGAGGCCTTAGGTTAAAGACTTGTATAAGTGTGAGTTGTAAATGACTTACATTCTATGACTTAAGACCTTTGGGAGGATTTCTTGCTCTTCCACCTGAAACTGGAATGTTGAGATCTGTTCTCCAACCCATTCTCCAGGGACATTGATAACCCTTTGACACCTGGGACCCTGAAGCTCTAAGACCCATAAACTGGTGTCTCTGAAGAAGGGTGGGTGGGATCAGTCAACAAGCATTTACCTGGCTTGGATGTGTCTGTGTAGTTGTACCAGACCCCTCTGGGGCCTAGAGAGGAACATAAGACTCCAGCTCATCTCACTGGGGAGATAAGACACACACACCCCATGGGAAGATAGCTAACTTGACAAGGCAGCTGTATGATAAGTGCTTGCCAGAGTGTGAGGTGCAGACAATGAGTGGTGTAGGATTCAGAGGAGGGAGAGATCCCTGTGGGCTTAGGTGAGCTGAGAAGGCTTCAGGGAGATAGTGAATTTGGAGCTGAGCCTTCAAAGTTTGGTTAGGATTTTGATAGGAAAGAGAGGAGAAGGAAGGGGCTGGCCTGGGTGCATTGGATGTGAGCAAAGGCACAGAGCTGAATTTGAGAGACTGGGGTGTAATGAATAACTTACCAGTTGGACTTGCTATCAGCCACACCTGAGTTCAAATCCTGCTTCTGACTCTTGATAGCTTGTGTGACCCTGGGCAAATCACCTTGAACTTTCATTTCCTCATCTGAGAAATGGATCTAATAATAAATCCTACCTCATAGGGTTGTTGTGAGGACCAATTGGGATAAAAAAAAACACTTTTAAAATCTTGATGGTACTATATAAATGTTAGTTATTATTATGACTTTGGGGAAGGGGAAGGGGACAGTGAATAGACCTAGTTGTTGACAGGTAAGAGTTTCTGTAGTGGAGTTTGGGGAAGTGAGAAGATAAGAATGGAAAGATATGTACAGATCAATCTAAAGCATCCCTTCCCATAGCTGGTCCCTGTAGATTAATATGCCCAAATCACCTGGGTTCTGGTTCCAGCTTTGTCACTAACTACCCAAGTTCTGTCCCCTCTTCAGACCTCAGTTTCCTCCCCTGTAAAATGAGAAGGTTGCACTAGATGGGCTGGCTCGAAGATTCTTTGTTCTAATGGTCCCTGCTGGCTCCAACATTCCATGACTCTTTGTACCCATCCCCCAACTCACAGTTGGATGGAAGACTGGGGCCAAAGCAGAGCAGAGGACTCAGGGGTATCTATACTGCCCTCATTCCAATGAGCAGAGAAATGAGATTGCCCTGGTCCTGGCATTAGAGTGAAGGCGGGATGCTTTCTGTGGGGCATGGGGGGGAGTAAGAGAAGCTAGTGCTCCCCTCCCACTAGCCCAGGCTGTCAGATGGCCTCAGTCCCCCCTCCACCTCTCACCCCTCACCCCCACTTGGCACTGAATGGTGCCAACCTGTCGTTAGAAGCATTGAAGCATGAAAATGCCACCATGCCCAAAATGATCCTCATTAATCTGCCACTGTGGGCACCCACACATACACCACACCTCAGGTCCAGACACAGGCACTTTTTCACAGAACAGGCCCTGCATGGGGCTGGCTGAGAACCCTTAAGGACACTGTCCCTGTTCTGTATCTGTTATATCTTCTGGGAGCAGAGAGGACGCCCGCCCTTTGGAGAGGCTGGCCCTGTTTAGAGCTCCTTAGATTCCTCAAAGCTTCTCTTAAGTCAGGACAGTGCCATTGGCCCCAGTGCCTTCAATCAGGCATTCTTTACAGAGCCTCAGGTGGCATGACCCATTGGGCAGACTGGAACATTTTATGGTGCCCTAGTGAGACTAAAGGAGCTCAGGGTTCACTCCCTAGTCATGCCCATGGGCACTGCTGGTGAAGCTGGTTATAGGGATGTAGGGAGATGGGCTAAGGAGTGGGGAGGATATTGAATGTCTTTTTTCTCTCCTAGTGGAAGAGATCGCTGTGGGAGGTGCCAAAAGCAAATATGTGTTCTCTTAGGGGTTTCTTTTTGGGGGGGATTGTTTTTTCTTTTTTCAGTCTCAAATGAGGACAGTCTCAATTCAGTGACCTGATATGTGGGCACTGGAGAGTGCAACTAGAGAAAGCGTGGGCCACTATGATCGTGTGAAGAAAAGCCCTTCTTGCTAGAGGAGAAAGTGGGGGGGGGGAAAGACCTGGAATTTTTCCCCTTTGCCTCCCCTCCCCCAACGTCTTCTCCCCATCCCACAGAAATCAGGTTACAGGCAGACACAGGATTCTTCTGTGTGCTCTCTGGCTTTTGTCTCCTGTTGTGTTTCCTTTTCTTTATCCATTTCTTTCCTGCTCTTCTCTCTCTCCCCTCCCCCCCGTCTCACACCCAATCCCCTCCTCTTTCTCCCCATCTGGCTCCCTCCATACTTATCTCTATTTTCTTCTTGTATTTTCCCATCCTTTCTCTCCTCCCTCCTTTTTTTCTTGCCCTTTTATTTCTCCTTCATTTTCCATCCTGTATGATTTTCTCCCCCGTGTCTCTCTTATCTCTGTCTCTGGGTTTCTCTCTGTTGCTAGCTTTCTGGGTCTGACTGGTTTTCAATCTCTGGCTTATCTTTTCATTGCTCATTAGATTGAGAGACCATGTAGTTAACCTTCATCACTTGACAGAGTGAGAATGAGGTCCCAAGAGGCCAAGGGATTTGCTTAAGTCCTCACAGGTAGGGGACCTAGAGAGAGGAGGAGGAGTGAGCAGCTTGCTGCCTCAGCCTTGTCACCACCCTGTCTTACCCTGGGCCAAGCTTTCATCCTCCTCCAGCCCCATCCCTTCTTCCCTGTCCCATCCAACCTTCCTCTTTCCTACACCCAGGTGTTCAGCACATACTCCAATGAGGACTACGATCGTCGCAATGAGGACGTGGATCCCATGGCAGCTTCAGCTGAATATGAGCTGGAGAAGCGGGTGGAGAGACTGGAACTATTCCCTGTGGAGCTGGACAAGGGTGAGGTGGGAGCTTGGGGGGTGCTCTTCTCCTTCCCAGGCTCTGAGTCTTTCTCTCCCCCAGCCCTACTTTACTGATCTGCTTGCTCACTGTCCCCTACACTTGGTCACCCATGATCCTCCTCTTTCATTCCTGTCTTCCCACCACCACAGTCTTACCCCATATGTTCCAGGACTCAGGGCCAACATAGAACAAGGTCACAAGAAGCAGCATTCCCCTCACCTCTTGTGATTCAGTGGCACACCCCTCCTCTCTCCATTGTAGTACTTTGTCTGAGGCCTGCTTTTCTGTTGTCCCCTAGACTCATTCCCCTTCTTACCTTCTCCCTCTCTGCTCCTCTCTATCAAAACCTACTCTTTGGAAACACTCACTTAGAAGGGATGTGATAGAACAATTTTTCAGTTCTCCTCTAAACACAGTACCAACCCATTGCAAAGTCCTGGCAAAAGGGAAGGAATGAAGGGAGAAAAGGGAGGCAGGGAAGGGGGAAGGAAAGAAGGAAGAAAGGAAGGAAGGAAGGAAGAAAAAGAAAGAAAGAAAAGAGGGAGAAAGGGAAGGAAGAAAAGAAGGAATGAAAGAGTAAGAAAGGAAAAAAGAAAGAAGGGAGGGAAAGAAGGAAGGAAGGGAGGGAAGAAAGAAAAGAAAAAGAGATAGAAGGAAGAAAGGAAAGAAGAAAAAAGAAAGAAGGAAGGAAAGAGGGAAGGGAGACAGGGAAAAGGAAGGGAGGGAGGAACACGTATCAAAGTGTTAATGACTGATGGAAACTTACCCTCCTTAAGACTTACCCTATGCTCCCTCCCAAGGGTATTTGCATTTTAACCTGATAGAATGTCTGAGCCCAGAAGGATGAGCTGGGGCATTTCAAGCTTCAGCCCAGAGGGGCCTCTCTTTATCCAGGGCTCTGTGTGGAAGCCTTCTCCAGTCCCTCAGTCACACGTTGTGGGTGGCCATCTACTCTAAGCACCACCTCAGCTCCCTCACACACGGGTTTTGCTTGTTTCTTGACCCCTATCACAACCACATGCTGAAACCGTCACCTAGCACAAAAACACACCATGGCCTGGACCTTATCACTGCCCTATCTACATTCCAATAGAATCGAAACTCCTAAAAGGCCAGGGAGGTTTAATTTGTCTAACACAATGCCTTGCACACAGCAGGTACTAAATAAATGTTTGTTAGACTGAATAACAGCCAATTCACCATCACATAGCTTCGGGACTGATACCAGTCTCTGTCACAACCATTCACAGATGAATATGGTCATCAACCCTTGCCTCCATCAGTGTCACCCACCCAAAATCAACAGTCTCATCAGATCCCAGACTGTCACCATCTGTGGTATATGCCATCATCTAGTCCAGTGGTTCCCAACCTGTGGGTCGCGACCCCTCTGGAGGTTGAGCTACCCTTTCACAGGGGTCACAGGGGTCACCTAAGACCATCAGAAAACACATATTTCCGATGGTCTTAGGAACCAAGACACTGCTCCTGTATCTGTCTCCAGGCGGGTCCACCCACATGCAGATATGCCCATATACGAGTATTAAAGGGTCATGGCATTAGGAAGGTTGAGAACCATTCATCTAGTCCCCTCTATAGCCAAAATATTATCACCAATTCTTCCCCAGAACCGTACACCATTCTTTTTGGAGCCTCATTACAGCTAGCCACGCCTAACTGCCCCTCTGTTTGCCATAGCTTTCCATAAAGTCCTTCATATCGGGAAGATCTGAGATCAAATCCTGCCTCAGACATTTCCTAGCTATGTGACTCTGGGCAAGTCACTTCCCCTCCTATGTATCTCAGTTTCCTCATCTGTACAATGGGTATAGTAATAGCATCTACATCACTGGTCTGCTGTGAGGATCAAGAGATAGCATGTGTACAGTGCTTTGCAAACCTTGCAAAGGTTGGGGGGGACAGGAAGTGATCAGGAGCATGAGTGGCATTCCTTGGCATCAAAGCGGGTTCACAAGGACAAAAACATCCCACTCTATGAAGGATGGGGGAGCATAAGGATTAAGATGAGAATGGGTGCTCTCAGGGGTGAGGTTGAGCCCCAGGGAATGGGAGGGGGGTTAATTAGCACTTAGGGGAAGGATGGTTAGATTGGGGCTCTTCTCTTCCACACACCCCAAGCTAGCTAGTTCCCTCGACCAGCTACTTCTACATATGTGGCCACTAGCAACCCTGTCCTATGCCCCAGCCTCCCTTATGCTTTGCCCCCAACCCAGTGCCATCCCACCAAATTGCTGTCTGTCTCCTGACCTCCTCCCCTAGTCCACCTGTTGTTTGCTGGACATATTTTGAGCACCTTCTCGGAGCACCTTGAGTGTATGTCCCCCTCCCAAGTGTTCCCCTGGCATCTCTGATCCTCCTCCCTACTCCCCAATCCAGAGCCTACAGAATGGCACTGACCTCTCCCTTCTCATCTGCCCCTTTGCAGACTCAGAAGGCCTGGGCATCAGTATCATTGGTATGGGTGCTGGGGCCGACATGGGCCTGGAGAAGCTGGGCATCTTCGTCAAGACGGTGACGGAGGGCGGTGCTGCACACCGTGATGGCAGGTAACTGTCCCCTTCTCATCCCAGATGGGCACTGGATACTCTCATGGGATCAGCACCACCCCGTCTTCTTCCAGAGTGGGTACTGAGGGCTGACATGGCACTTTCCCTGATCTCCTTTGTAGGTAGGATTAAAACCCGGTTTGGGGGTAGAAGAAGTTTCCCCAGGAATCCCCGGTTATACTATCTCAGTGGGGGTTAATAAGGTCACAGACATCCAGTTGGAAGGGGCAGTGGAGGTCATTTAATCCAACTCATCATTTTATAGATGAGAGATTGGAGGTCAAGGGAGGGAAGCGTCATGCAGGTAGGTAAGAGTCAAAGATGGATTTGAACTCAAATACTCTAACTTGAGAGCTAATACTCTTTCTACCGTACCATAATGTCTTTTTTTTGGGAGGGGAGTGAGGCAATCAGGGTTGAATGACTTGCCCAGGGTCACACAGCTAGTAAGTGTCAGGTGTCTGAGGTCAAATTTGAACTCAGGTCCTCCTGATTCCAGGGTCGGTGCTCTATCCACTACACAACTTAGCTACCTCTGTCTTAGAAAGAGCTTACTTAACAAGGAGCTCAAACCCATAGCCTTGATAGGAAGAGGTTTATGCCATTAGGAAGAGTAGGATGGTGGTGGGAAGAGAAGCAGGCCAGGAAGGGAGTGTTAGCACCACGGGTGGTTGAGGTCGATGAATTGTGGCAGTGATGGGTAGCAGAGTTTTAGGGGGATGTGTGCAAGAGCCTATGGACTAGATTTGGGAGATATGGTTTCCATGAGCAATAAATGCCTGTGAATTGTTGAATGTAGTGGATTGCATGGGTTTGTGGTGGGTACATGTGAGTATATGAAGGCAGGCATCTTGTCTGGTATTTTCATGCCATCCAAAACGTGTCTTCATAATTATGTAGCAGCCTTTCAGAAGAGCGGAGTAGATATGCACCTGGGTGCCGGAATGTGTTAGTGAATTGCTATTGGGCGTGCAGTCTACATTTGCTGTGAGTGAGCGTAAATAGCAATTGTTTCTGTTCTGACCAGAAACTCTGAGGGTCTTCCCCTCCCAGATTTATTCTTTTATGAAAGCAAATGAGGCCATCTTTTGTTTCAATTCTAACCTGACATTTAATTACTGAACAGGCATTGTCTCAGACAAACTGAGACCTGGGAAAGACCTTAGTTTAAAAAGGCCAGAGTCTCCCACTGAATCCAGGGTCATCACCAGTCGTCTTGTCACTGGACTCTGATGATTCTGGAGGGGAGAGTGAGGCTGATGACTTTGCACAGCCCTGCCTCACTTAAATCTAATTCACTTGCAAGTTAAGATATCACCTTCCTGATGTGATTGGTCCTCTTCGAGAAAGATGGACCACCACCACTACCAATCTCTACTTGCTGTAGTGGGTGACAGCAACCTCCCCAAATTCCCCACAACACTAAGGGTGTACACAGATGGTGGAGGCACTCACAGAGGTATGTTGTGGCATTTTATATGTGTGAACAGGCTATTATAAGAATTGCATTTCTGCGTCCAGACTTTTTTGGGGCAGCTTCTGAGCCTTGTCAAGGTATGAGTTTCTTCTCCTAGTCTGAGTCCCCAGAGCAGAGATAATGATGGCCACAGCCACACTCATCCCTTACCTTTCCATTCAGCTTTAGGGACTTTTCCAAGCACTTTCAGGCCAGTCCTATCTGTGGCTGGTTGAGTGGGTGTATGTAGAGATGCCAATTTCTGGTTCTCTGGTTCTCTGTGTCTGCCCAGGCACATCTCTGGGTGTTTGTACGCATGCGCATGGGTGGGAGGAACCTGTTTACAATGGACTGGTTTCCTCTGTTTCCCGTATGGGGTCCTGTGGGAACATCACTGGAGTTCCAGGGAAGATGGAGGGTGTGGGGGAGGCCTCTTTCTACTTTCCACTCTTCTCTCTGCTCCCACTTCCCCTCCAGTGCATCAAGTCTGGTCCACTCATGGTTTCTGTCACCCTCTTGGGGGGTTAATAGGGGGAAAAGGAGCAACTGGAGCCATAGAAAGGAAACAAGCAGGTATTAAATGCCTGCTGTGAGTCAGACTCCGTGCCAAGTGCTGGGTGGGAATCATCATGTGTATGTACAAGGGTGTTGTGTGCTTGCTTTGTGAATATAGGCCTATCTTTTGGTAAGGAGAGATGAAGACATGTATTTTCATGTGTCTTCAAGTCATATGTGTGTGTGTATGCCATATTCTTCACCTATTCCACCTCCGGACTAGGAAGCCAAAGCCAGAGAGTTAATAAACAACTCTTTGACAGATGAAATGGATTGCCCTGTGTCACACAGGTCCCAGTAGTGGGATTCAAACTCAGATCCTCAGGAGCACTAAATTCTGTCCTCCTTCCCCTACAACATTTGGGATGCACCCTCCCTTGTGTACATGGATACAGACAAACTCATGTGCTTTCCTTCTATTGTATGTTTGTTGAGGGGGGAGGCGTGATCCGAGCACAGAAGCTAGTATCTGTATGTTCCTTTAAGGTTTGCAAAGTACTTTACAAATATTATCTCATTTGGTCCTCACAACAACTCTAGGAAGTCGGTGCTATTGTTATTCCCATTTGACAGATGAGGAAACTGAGGCAGGCAGAGATGAAATGACTTGCCCAGGGTCATGCAGTGTCTAAAACAGGATTCTGTCACAGGTCTCCTTGACTCTAGGCTTCCCTTCTCCTCCAGTTCTGATTCATTCTTCCCTCACCTCAGGTCCCACTGAGTTGGTAGGAAGGTGCTGGGAATGGTATAATTTAAAAGGACTGCTTGGGAGAGGAGGCATGCAGAGGCTCTACCCATTGTGCCACACCCACATGCTTCCTATGTCCATATCTGTATTGTCTTCAGGAGTGTTTCTATATGACTTGGCGCCTGTGTGAATGTGCCTCACTTTGTGTATGTGTGTGTTTGTGTCTAAGAAACCATACATCTTTGTATACCTGTGTATCTTTGACAGAGAGCGTACGTGTCTGGCTAGGAAAATATGTCTGTGTATCTATGTCTGTCTGCCTTGGAAAAGTTGTGTGTGTGTGTATGTGTGTGTGTGTGTCTGTGTGTCTGTGTGTGTGTCTGTGTGTCTGTGTGTGAGAGAGAGACAGACAAACAGAGAGACAGAAAGAGAGAGAGACAGAGAGAGAGAGACAGAGAGAGAAGGGAGAGAGAGACAGAGAGAGAGAGAGAAGGAGAGGGGGAGGAGAGGGAGAGGAGAGGGAGAAAGTGAGGGAGAGGGAGAGGATGCCTAAGATTGAATCAGCAGCTAAGGCTGGAGACTCCTGCATGTTTCTGCAGATGTTCAGAGGGGTTGATAGAGAGGGAAATTGCTTTTGGGCAGCTCCACGGCTCTTCTCCAGGGGTTCTCTTCCTCCCCTGGGGGGTGGAAAACTATCACTGGGCTAGTGGAGTCTGGCTCAGGTGGTGGTGGGCCCAGTCGAATTGACCAGGGGACCTGGAGCCTCATTCCTTCTCCAATTCTCTCAACCTTCTTCTTTCCCTAGGATCCAAGTGAATGACCTCCTGGTGGAAGTGGATGGGACCAGCTTGGTGGGTGTGACTCAGAGCTTTGCAGCTTCTGTGCTAAGGAACACCAAGGGCCGAGTACGGTGAGAAACTCTGGGTTCTGGGAGAAGGGTGGGTGTTGGAACTCCAAACTTCTTAGCAATCAGCCAACCAAACTATGGCCGCCTACAATAAGAGTTGGCCCCAGCCAGACAAGATTAGGCTTTTTGCCTTGGGGATTAAGCCGTAGAATGAACAGTTGTTATTGAGCCCTTTTTTTTCAGTCCTGTCTGACTCTTCATGACCCCATTCAGGGTTTTCTTGGTAGAGATACCAGAGTGGTTTGCCATTTCCTTCTCCAGCTCATTTTACAGATAAGGAAACTGATCCAAACAGGGTGAAGTGACTTGCCCAGAATCCTACAATTTGAGGCCAGATCTTCCTGACTGCAAGCCCAGCACTATTCACTGAATCATAGAATGTTCCCCAACTTTTCTGCCCATAGCCTCCCTATCCAGCCCTGGGGACTAAGGTGGGAAGGACATAGCTTCAGAATTATTGGGAAGTAAATGCTCTAAATCAGGTGTTCTTACCCTGGGGTCCACAACTTGTTTTTAAAAAATATTTTGATAACTCTATTTCAATCTAATTGGTTTCCTTTGTAATTTTTCTTTGATGCATTTAAAAACATTCTGAGAAAGAGTCCATGACATGAAAAAGGCAGAGAACCCTTGCTCTATAGGGTACCTTTATAATCCCCTCCCAGATCTCCTCTGCCTTTTTTTTCTAATCAGTTTTTCCTTCATTTGTCTCAAATCTTCTCAAATGCCATCTCCACCAGTCTTCTGATTCTCAAACCCTCCCTGTATACCTCCTGCTCCAAGCAGTCTTCTTAGATTACACTATTCCTTTTACTCCTTACTGACTCAGTGGGACATTGATTAGAAATGAAGGAGACATGAATCAGAACCGGGTACCAGGCACTGCAGACTGGCCCCACCCCACCCCATCTCCAACTTCTTTCCTCCCATCTTC
>CM053584.1:153785800-153808413 GCA_028627135.1 Pseudochirops cupreus | reverse complement strand
GTGTGTGTGTGTGTGTGTGTGTGTGTGTGTGTGTGGTGTGTGGTGTGTGTGTGTGTGTGTGTGTGGTGTGGGGAGGAGGCATGATTCGGGGGGCCTAGACTTTCTGTCGTTTCCTTTTCATCCTAATCTCCCCTCTTCATCTCCCCTCCCCTTCCTGAAGATCAGTGGGCAGGAGGATGCCCAAAACACTCTTCTCATATCCCTTAGTCCATCTCCTCCCTTCTAATGCCTTGCCCAAACGTTTTGATTCCATTCCTACCAATATTTTCATTCATTCTTTCAACAGCCATTTATTAAGGCACCTAATACGTTGGGAACATTTCGGGAAAGTTGTTATTTTTTTCTTTTTAAAGCTCAGTAAGACATGTTTCCTTCCTTTATGTTGTTTATAATATAGAAGTGGGAATGGAAACTACAACAATGGGTATTAAAAGAGTGAGACTAGCTTGTGGAGGGCTGGAAATGCCAGGCTAAAGAGTCTGAATTTGATTTAGTCAATAACCATTTAAGTGTCTACTAGATTCCAGATACTGTGCTAAGAGCTGGGGATAGAAAGAAAGACAAAAGACAGTGTCTATAGGTGGGGTGAGGGATACCTAGGAGGTTGGAGCGGGTAGGGAGTGGAGCTCATTAAAGCAGCGGTTCTCAACCTTCCCAACGCCCCAACCCTTTAATGCTCATATGTGGGCATATCTGCATGTGGGCGGACCCGCCTGGAGATGCATAGAGGAGTGGTGTCTCGGTTCCTAAGACCATCGGAAATATGTGGTCTTAGGCAACCCCTGTGACCCCTGTGAAAGGGTCGTTCAACCCCCAAAGGGATTGCGACCCACAGGTTGAGAACTGCTGCATTAAAGGATTCTGAGCAGGGGGAATAACTCAATCAGTGCCATGCATAGGTAAGACCAATCGGGCATCATTGTGAAGTAAAGATGGGAAGAAGGAGGCAAGGAGCCCATCAGGAAGGTGAGGCAGGGCTCCAGGGAGGTGAGAGAGTCTTTCTTCCAGTGGTGATTAAGGGACTAGATGGTAGATGGGCACATATGACATGATGCTGCAGAAGTCCTATCAACAGGGCTTGACAACTGATTGGCTGTTGAGGAATGATGATCAGGCCAAGGAAAGAGGAAAATCCACAAGGCTTCTGGTCTAGATGACTGAAGGAAAGGTGGTATTGTTGACAGAAATAGAGAAATCAGGGGTGGCTAGGTGGTGTAGTGAGTAGAGCACAGACTCTGGAGTCAGGGGGACCTGAGTTCAAATGCGGCTTCAGACACTTAACACTTACTAGCTGTGTGACCTTGGGCAAGTCACTTAACTCTAATTGCCTTGCCTTCCCCTTCCAAAAAAAAAAAAAAAGAAATAGAGAAATCAGGAGAAAGATGCTCATTTCTGTATTGAACAGGTTGATTGAGATGTCTAGTAAGTAGTTGAAAATTTGGAGCTGGAGTCTGACAGAGAGATCATTCATTCATTTATTCATCCAAGAAATGTACAGTTATCCTTTCCACATCTTGAGGGTTAGGGGTGCAGCACCCCTGAAATCTGGAAAATTTGAGTAAAATTTTTTGGCCCTTCCTTCATGCCAGATAAGAAGCCTGATTTTTTTTTTCTTTTATGGGGTGTTTACGGTACCTAATTGTAAAATTTGGGTTAAGTATTTGGTCATATGTAGGTCAATGTTAAGTAAAAATACTACACACATATTTTATGCATTTCTGAGTTTCTAAACTTTTTCTGTGTCATTTGTAACTTCTGCAAAACTCCTCCTAAATTCCCATTTAATTCCTTAGGCTGACCCTCAGTATATCAAAACCAGCATGGGGAAAGTTGCGATGGGGAAGGGATAAACTGTATATTAACACCTTCTACATACCAGGCACACAGAAACAATCTCTGCCTTCAAGGAACTGACATTCTGGAGACGGATAAATAAATGAATAAGTGCAAAGTAAGTGCAAAGGGATAGGAAAGGCCCCATGCAGAAGCTGAGCTGTAATTTGGGACCTCCCCTGCACAAAGCTGCTTCTCTGAGTGCATGAGATGGCTTCGGCCAAAACGAATCACATTTTCATTCCTCCTAAACCAGTGGTTCTCAACCTTCCTAATGCCCTGACCCTTTAATACTTGTATGTGGGCGTGTCTGCATGTTGGAGGACCCACCTGGAGACGGATAGAGGAGCGGTGTTTCCATCGGAAATATATGTTTTTCTGATGATCTTAGGCGATCCTTGTGAAAGGGTCACTTGACCCCCAAAGGGGTCGCAACCCACAGGTTGAAAACCACTGTCCTAAATGACGCCCCCTCTAACCTTTGCTAGTACTATAGAGGACAATCCCCTCCTCCCCTCCCTCAGGCTCCTCACGCACACACTCACTCCATCTCCCAGCTCCTGGCATTTTCTTTGGCTGGCCCCCACACCTCGAGTACTCTTCCTTCTCATCTCCACCTTTTGCTTCCCTCGCTTTCTTTAAATTCTAACCAAAAGGGGGCAGCAAGGTGGCACAGCGAACAGAGCACCGGCCCTGAAGTCGGAAGGATGTGAGTTCAAATCCAGCCTCAGACACTTGTCACACTAGCCGTGTGACTTTGGGCAAGTCATTTAACCCCAATTGCCCTCCAAAATGAAAAAGAAAAAAAAATTCCAACCAAAAGCTCCTGCAGCCTCAAGGTCTCTTGTGGCCCTCTAGATCCTCAAGTGCAGCCCTTTGACTTTGGATTCAGTGAGAGGGTTGCACTTGGGGACTTAGAAGGCCACATATGGCCTCAAGTCCTCACGTTCGCCATTTCTTTAAGTCCTTTTCCCTGTTAATTATTTATTAATTATTATAATTAATATTAATTATTTCTATTTATCTATTTTCTGTGGCTTGCTTGTACATGTTGGCTTGTTGTCTCCCCTATTAGGCTGTAAGCTCCTTGAGGACAGAGACTGTGTTTTGCCTCTTTTTATCGCCTCAGCTCTTAGCACAATGCATGGCACGTAGTAGGCTCTTAATAAATGTTGATTTATTGATTCATTGAAGAAAAGAGAAGAGGACCTAGGACAGAATGTTGCCAGACAGGGGTGTGCTGGAGCCAGCGCTAAAGCTCCAGAGTGCTGATTTTAAAATTTTCGGTGTGAACATTTACACCTTGGAAATCAGCAAAAGCTATAAATCAAGGCTTTGTTTATTGTTTTCTTGATTGTCTAGACTTAAGCAAGTGATGGAGAAAAATGTTAATGCTGAAAAATAAACTTTAAAAGTGTGTCGTGTATACATTTGGAGGGAGGAGAGAAGGAGAAGGCTGGTTGTTAAACATTTTACCAGCATACTCCTGGTCCCAGAGAAAGACAAGGAGGTGGTACAACTGGAGGAATGATTAGGGAGTTAGGAAAACCAGGGGAGCAGAGTGCCTCTAAGAGGCTGCTGTTGTCGTTTGTCCTTCATTCCCCAGTCAGTTCATGGAGGACTACGGGGTAGCAATGCTGCCCTTTGGTCATTTGCATGTGGTATACAAAGATCCCAATGCCATCCCTTTGAGCATCTTCTTTTCTTCCTCTGAGACCAGCTTATAAGGTCAGGTTTTCTGTCTAGAAAAAAAAACTTAGGGCTCTCCTTTGAGTGAGTAGCCTTGAGAGGCAGACCGGGGCACAGTGGACAGAACAGTCACCTGGAGGCAGGAAAACCAAACTCACATCCAGTCTTAGACACTTACTAGAGTATGACCCTGGACAAGTCACTTAACCTTGCTTTGCCTCAGCTTCCTCAAATGTACTTTCCGTTTCTGTGAGGATCAAATGAGCTATTTGTAAAAAGGACTCAGCACAATGCCTGCCATATTTTTGTTGCTGTTCAGTAGTTTTCAATCATGTCAACTCTTTGTGACTCTATTTGGGGTTTTCGTAGTTTGCCATTTCCTTCTCCATCTCATTTTACAGATGAGGAAACTGAAGCAGACAGGGTGAAGTGACTTCCCCTGGACATCTACTAGGCATTATTTGAATGCTAGGGCAGCTAGGTAGTACAGTGGATAGAACACTACCCTGGAGTCAGGAAGACTCATCTTCCAGAATTCAAATCTAGCTTCAGACATTTACTGAATGTATGACCCTGGGCAAGTCACTTAACCTTGCTTGCCTCAGTTTGCCCCTCTGTAAAATAAGCTGTAGAAGGAAATAGCAAACTACTCCAGTATCTTTGCCAAGAAAACCCCACATGGGATGATGGAGAGTCAGACGTGACTGAAACCATCAAACGCCAGATATAAATGCTATCCCTTTCCCTTCCTCTCTTCTGTGCCAGTTCTTCAATTGAGACACTGTTTTCAATCCTGGAAAGAATAATTGGTTTTAACAAGCATAGTTTCAAACGTAGAACCTTAGCTGTGGCAGCTGGAGCTTGGTGGAAAGATCATTCATTTCTCCAACAAGCATATATGAGGCACCTTCTGTGTGCTAGGTGCTACAGAAACAAAGACACTCACACCCTCAAGGAGCTGACATTCTGGATGGGTGAATAATAGATTTAGAACCAGAGGACCCAGATTCAAAGACTGACTGTGTGTGATTGTAGTGGCAACCACACTGGCATATCCAGGATGGCTGCTAGCACAGGTTCTTAGATCTGCTTTACTAAGAAAGACAGCTGTTTAAGGAGTCAGCGATCTTTTAAATTATATTCATTAGTTCAGGAGGAAAATCAGCATTGTGAACTTCAGAAAAAATCCAAACAAAGAAAATACAAGCAGAGAAATAAAGACCAACACACGGGACTTATAACTGTCTGAGAAATGAGCACAGATCAACAGACAGATCTGACTGTCTGATCAAGGTAATACATATATAGTTACCAGAGAGAGAATCACCAACATCTGGGTTTTTTAAAGGGGGCTGAGCCACTCCTTAACAGCTACCCAGAGTCTCATCTGGTCAAATCACCAAAACTCTTCCAATGAATGTCCTAAAGCAAAATACTGACCTTAGAGTACCTATACCCTTTTTAGAGCCAGAGGGCATCACAACCCTCTTGACTGATTGCCTAATTAGAAATGAACAAAAGGTATGAAAGCCTTCTTACAAGCAAGCCTCCCCTAAGCAAGCTTCTATTAATGAGCTCCACCTATTAATGGGTGGGGAGTACCTTATATCCCATTAACATTACTGTGATTTGTGGCAAGTCACTTAGTATCCATGAACCTGTTTCCCCATTTCAAAAATTAAAGAAATTGGACAACATCCCTTCCAGCTATAAACCTAAGATCCTAATGTCTGAGTAGGATTGAAAAGATCCTGGCCTTCGAAAGAAGTTTGGATCTGACTCTCGGCTCTTCTATTGACCAGCTCTGTGGCCTTGAACACATTACTTCTCTTTTCTAGGTTTTAGTTCCTCCCCCTCCCTTTTTTTAAAAATAAGTTGAACTGAGTGATTTCCAGGATTGCTACCAGTTTGACACTTGGTGATTCTGGGATTAGCCATTTGTAATTAATGTTGGTACAGCCTCTTTAACCCAATTTTATCTTTTCTCTTGCTATAGAATGCAAGTAGGCAAAGGGATAAATAGATAGATAATAGTTGTGTGACCTTGGGCAAGTCACCTAACCCTGTTTACCTCAGTTTCCTCATCTGTAAAAAATGAGCTGGAGAAGACAATGGCAAACCACTCCAGTATCTGTGCCAAGAAAGCACCAAGTCAATCATGAAGAGTTGGATATGACTGAAATGAATGAACAACAACAGCAAAAAGGGATAGATAGAGATTGTAAAGAGGGAAACACAGAGGGGACAAATGGTATCTGTGAAATCACATCAACTGATGTGGACCAAGTTATGCATAGGATATCACTCATATCTGCCCCCTCCATCTTCTTTCCCCACCAGGCCCCATTCCTTCAAAAACCCAGCTCTTAACATAGAAACTTCCAGAGGGGTCTGTTCAGGGGTATGTTGGAGCCAGCTTTTACAGACTTCAGAGAGCTGGTTGTTAAATTTCAGTGTGATCATTTACACCTCAGAAATCCTTAAATATTCAGTGGGAGCATTTACATCTTGGAAATCGGCAACCTCTACAAATCAGGTTTATTTATTTCTGTTGATTATGGAGGCTTAAGAAAATGATGGAGAAATGTTAATGCAAGCTAAACTTAAAAGTGTGTCGTGCACATTTACCAGCCCACCACTGAAACAATCATCTGTCTCTCTCCCCTTCCCTTGCTGCACACCTTGCAGATTTCTGATTGGGAGGGAACGTCCAGGAGAACAGAGTGAGGTGGCCCAACTGATCCAGCAGACCCTGGAGCAAGAGCGGTGGCAACGGGAAATGATGGAGCAGAGATACGCCCAATATGCAGAAGAAGATGAAGAGGTAGTCTAGAGACCTGATTCCCCCTGTGCGGTGCCTGAAGGGGGAATACCCCTTCACTGCCCATCATTTGGCCTCATGTACCAGTGTGGGTGCCATCTGGTGGTCATATGGGGTATCACATTCTCATCTCTGTTCACCTTCCTCAGCACTCAATGATTCTATTCCTATATCCTCTGAGAGGGATATGATAGGTGCTTAATAAATGTATGTTGAATACAAAAGTATATTGGACATCCTCCCTGACCCCTGGGAGATTATAGACAAAACTTATAGGCTCAAAAAAATATACTACAGTATATGCAAAATGTGTTATTACTGTTTTTGTTATAATAATAACTAGTACTTTAAGGTTTTCCAAACATTTAAATATTAATGAATTATTATGCTAATTCACAATATTTGTTAATCAATAGCTCAGAGGAGGAAGAGAACAGAAAGGGCTGCATCACCCTAACTTGCAGAGTGACTTAAATCCACATTGGAGTCAGCCTGGGCCATGGTCATCCATTCTCTAATAGCCGTTTTTGGCTCAAAGGCTGCTAGGACTTTGGACAAATCTCTTCCCCTCTTTGGGCCCAGTTTCCTTCTCTTTTGGGGGGAAGGGAGTGGATTGGAGGGTTTCTGCAGTCCCTTCCCTTTCCATGCTATGAGAAGTCCTGATTTCCTTCCCACTGTTCCCCCTCAAGGTTAAGTATGGCTCAGCATCTCTTAAAAGCCATTTATGGCTCTGTTGGTCATTGATTTGTCCAATCCTTTCTCGAATCCACTTATATTTCCTGCCTATACCTCTTAAGGTTAGAGTTTCATATACTTATTTCTTGCTGTGTGCCTTTTGTCTCTCCTGTCTCCCTTTACCTGTAAGGATTATTCCAGATAAGTCCCTATTAACCACTGAAGCTGTTTTTTGTAAAGTAAGTGAATTGGACACTGTACCTGAGGGTGGATTCTAGCCTAAGAGGAAGCTTTGGAAATATGCCCAAGGCAGAGACAGCTTTTAGATGGACGGAGTTATAGCCCTAAAGCCTGGAGATGGGTGGGTGGGTAGGTGGAGTCCAGGTGGGTAGGAGGAGTCAGAAAGGGTCTAGGACATGGTTTTCACGACAGCCTTGTTTCCTTCCTTTCAGACAGGCGAGTACGCCACAGATGAGGATGAGGAGATGAGCCCTACATTCCCGGGCAGTGAAATGGCCATAGAGGTGTTTGAGCTGGCGGAGAATGAGGACGCCTTGTCTCCCGTAGAGATGGAGCCCGAGAAGCTGGTGCACAAGTTTAAGGAGGTGGGGGTGGGGGTGGGCTCCCAGGGGTTGCAGAGGGAAGGGGGATGGGGGTGCCCAGCTGCTGGGATGCCATCCTGGGTGGACTGTAGGCTGAAACATTTTCTCTACTCCTCCTGACAGCTCCAGATCAAGCATGCTGTCACTGAGGCTGAGATCCAGCAGCTGAAAAGAAAGGTGAGGGCCTGTTCTGGGGTACCCTGGGCCTCTTTGGGTCTGTTTGTTGGGAGGTTGGTTGGGGCTTTATCAGCGTAAGTTCCTTGGTAGAGGTTGTAGAGGTTGCTTCCTTCTTTGTACTCATATCCCTAATATCTAACACAATGCGTGATACACAGTAGGTCCTTAAGAAATAATTGTGGATACATAGCTTGAGTGACTGATCCTTTCAGAGACTGTAAGGCTCCTTTAAAACACACACACACATACACACACACACACACACACACACACACACACACACACACACACACACACACACACACACACACACACACACACACCCTCTGGCCTGGAGCAGTCGGAGAAGGCTTCCTAGAAGGAATGGAATTTACCTGTACTGTGAAAGGCACAGGATTTGGATAGGCTACAGAGAGAGGGGATAGCTTTCCATGAGCTAATGAATTCATTCGGTAATGACTGCAGCATGTCCCAATGTGCCTCCTCCACGATAGTTAAGTGGTGAGTAGAGAGGTGCTCAGGAGGTAGCTGGAAGTGTGTATCTGGAGCGCAAGAGCCCAGTCTGGTGTGGAAATAGAGATTTGGGAGTCATCCAAATAGAAGTGATAGTTGAAGCTGGGAGATAACATCATTTCTCCAAGGGAGAGAATGTGGAGACAGAATAGCAGGGCACCAAGAACTGAGTTCCTGGGGAAACTCACAGTTATAGGATCTGAAGAGGAAGAGCAATGGGCAGAGAAGGCAAGGGCTTGGGAGGAAGAGGAAGGTAGCAGAAAGACCAGACCAGTATGCCATAGACTAATTCTGCCATTAACTCCCATTTTGCCTCTTAGCCTCAGTTTCCCCATCTATAAAATTAGAGATGGCCTCTATGATCCTTTCCAACTCTGAAGCTATCATTCCATGACTATAAGCTTAGAGAAAAAGTCTTTGGGTTTGAAATATCCACAGACATGGGGCCTGTAGGGTTTTGTTAGTTGGGGTGGGGTACTTCCTTTTCTCTCCTCCTGATCCTTCTTCTCTGGGGCCATCTCAGCTTCAGGGCCTGGAGCAGGAGAAGGGCCGATGGCGAGCTGAGAAGGCCCAGCTGGAGCAGAGCGTGGAGGAGAACAAGGAGCGGATGGAGAAGCTGGAGGGCTACTGGGGGGAGGCACAGAGCCTGTGCCAGGCGGTGGACGAGCACCTCAGGGAGACTCAGGCCCAGTACCAGGCCTTGGAGCGAAAGTACAGCAAAGCCAAGCGGCTCATTAAGGACTACCAGCAGAAGTACGGACCTGGGCAAGGGTGCCAGTGGGAAAGGGAGGAGGCTCAGGGATACCAGCATGGCTTCTGGAGGGACTCTGAGATCACAGTGCAAAGGGGAAATCTGGGGGATTGTGGATCTGAGCCAAGGGGAGACAACACAAGCACAGGCTTTGCGGTTAGAGGATCTGGGTTCGAATCTCATTTCTTGGGCTAACTACCTTGTTGTCTTGGTTAATTCACCTAACCTCCAAGAGCTTCAGTTTCCCCCTTTTTAAAAAGTGAGGAAGTTAGACTAAATGGCCTTGGAGATTTCTTCTAGCTTTCTGCTGATGATCTAGGCTGACCAGAGGGAGGAAGGTTGAGGAGTGTGGATGGGGAGCGGACATTAGAGGGAGAGTCAGTACACATCTGAGCTAAGGTACCAGTGACTCCCAGTACTAGTGAAAGGCATTCAAGAGGTCAGAGATCCAAAGGAACTGAACTGAACACCTCAGCTTGGGGTGGGACCCCCAAAGAGAGGTCCTAACAGAAGTCTGTGGATCTCCATAGGATAAGATAGGGTGCCCAGGGTAGCTATGTAAGGGGCTGGGGCTGATCAGAAAAACCGGGGTGCACAAGTCCTCAGGTGCCAAATATCCAGAGTAGAAGAGGTCTTCAGGGCAAAGGCTCTTAGAGCTGAGAAAGAGAAAGGAACCTAATATTTTGGGGAAAGAGTTTCAGGGAGATGAGGGTGTTTCTTAAGGATCAGCTTCCAAAGAGTATCAAACCCCTACTGACTCTCCTCTCTTAGAAGAGAGGTAGAAAAGGGCAGTTAGGTGGCCCAGTGGATAGCACGGGCCCTGGAATCAGGAGGACCTGAGATCAAATCCAGCCTTGGATGCTCACTAGCTGTGTGACCTTGGGCAAGTCATTAAACCCAATTGCCTCCAAAAAAGGAAGAAAAGAATAGAGGTAGAAACTGAGACTGGAGTTTTTCTTCTTTATCTTGAATCCCAGGAACTTGGTCCCCTACTTCTCACTATTTTTTATACTCCCCACCATCCAATATACATATCCTGAGGAGGAATCAATTTCTAGGGGAACCTGGGGCAGTCCTGGACATTCTTCGTAGAACCCCCTGTCGTGGGGAGGTGTGGGACTTTGGGCATTAGAGATGGGAATTTGGATGCCTGGGTCCCTCTTTGGGGAGATATGAGAATCTGAACTCCTGGGTCTCCTTTTTTCCTTGGGCATGAGAATCCCTGCCAATGCTTGAGCCACGTGCCCAGTCCTGATCTACCCTCCTCCCTTCTTTTCCCAAAGGGAGATCGAGTTCCTGAAGAAGGAAACTGCGCAGCGTCGGGTGCTGGAAGAATCAGAGCTTGCTCGGAAGGAGGAGATAGACAAACTTCGGGACAAGGTAGGGTAGCCAAATCTACTTCTCTTCCTCTCCATCCAGCCCTGCCTCCATCCAGCCATCAGGGATGTTACAAAGCTTATATTGAACTAACGAACTGGCACAGAGCATGAGGTATAACCCTCAGGGACTTGGGACTGAGTGAGACCACAGTGTGGAGAGGGGATCACTAGGGTTAGCTTCTTGGGAGGTCAACACCGGAAAGCTAGAATACCCAAATTTACTTCTTGAAGGGAGTTTTCTAGGAGACTGGGGGTAGAAATGGAAATGAGGGATGAAGTACTTCCCCGCCCACCTAGTTGTCTTTACCCAGGTGCAGCCAAGCTTAGGTACTGCCCAGTTCATGCCCAGGCTTTGGGAATTCAAGAGGCAAATGCTGCATGTTTCAAGCGTTCCCCCAACCCTTTTCCCCTATAAAAAGACAGAGTTACGAGGTGAGGAGGGGAGAGAGAGAGACAGAGGGACAGAGACAGAAAGATCAAGGAGACAGAGACGTGGAGAGACAAAGATGGAGCTTTGTGAAGGGAATCAGAGTATCTGAGAGAGAGCTGGAAAGGAAGAGAGACAGAGACCAAGAGAAAAGACCCAGAGATCAACTCTTCTTCCCCCTCCCCCGCCCCAGTGGCCTCAGATACTCACATGTACCTGTTGGCCCCATGGGGATGGGGACACCCTACCCTTTGTCGCTTAGGAAGGGAGAAGGGAGGAGGCCCGCTGCCAATCAGCTCTTCCACTTTGCACATTGTCCCTAGCCTGGCCTGATCACTTGTATTTTTTTCTTTCAGATTTCGGAACTAGAGGGGAACCTACAGACAATGAGGAATTCCAATTCCACTTAACACATACCCAATCCCCAGTCAATATCTAACCACCCACCCTTGGATTTTCCCTTCCTCTTCTCCCCATCCTCTCCTCCCTCCCCCCCCCATCCTTACCCTTTCTTTTCCACTCCCCACCTGGGGACAGGTGCCCCAATTCTCTCCTTCCCCTCCCAACCCCATATCACTCTTTGCTTCAGGGACCAGAGGAACAGCTGGGAAGGCCTCTGGACTTAGGGCTCAACTGAGTTAATCTTTCATTTGTCAAGTCAGAGCCTAAGCAGAAGTGGCCGGGGAGGGTGACTTCCCTCCCTTGGCCTGTGTCCATCCTGAAAGACAGTTTTGCCACCACCTCCCCAAGACTGAGGGTGCTGCCCAGGGTGGAGGGAAACTCCTGATGACTTTGAGGGGTGCTATGGGGTGATCCCTCTTGCTGTCTCTGGGCATGTCCACGGGGTGGGTTCTGGATGGACAAATGGACCCACCACCCACTACCCAAACTGTCCAACTCCAAGCCACTGCCTCCAAACTGGAATGGAAAGGGAAGTAGCTGGAGACTTCTGGGGAGTGGCCGCTGCACTTCTTGGCCAGCTCTTTCCCCTTTCCACTGCCCCTACCCCAAAGATCTCAAAAACTGAAGGGGCTGCCCTGTATCCCCACCAGGGCCCCCAGGACCTCTTGGCTGTAGACTTCATTCCTGACTCATGTTCTCTTTCCCCACTCCATTTCACCTCGGGAATCAATTTGCTGTCTCAGTTTCATCCTGCTCCTCCTTCTTCTGGGGTGAGGGGAGCTTTCCCCTCCTGTGACCCAATGCCCCTCCCCCAACCCTGCCCTACCTGGATTCTGCTCTGAGGGCCTAGGGCAGGGTGGGTAGAACAAGGGGATGCTTGGAAGTTGGGTCAAGCCCTGCCCTGACTTCCGGTTGGTTTATTTCCCTTTCCTGGTATCCACGGAGGGGAATCAAGAGGGAGCCAAGGGGGAGCCCAGGGCACTTGGGTCACCTGCTCTTTACTTCCCTGGGGCAAAACTCCATTAGGTCAGTCTTCTCCCTGATCCCACTCCCTCCTCGCTGAGTTTTGTGCCCCTTCCTTACCATCCTCACCCTGCAGGTGCCAAATAGTGATAGAATTCTTTTGTTCCTTTTAGTTCCTGGGCCTCTGGTGGAGACAGATGGAAAAAGGGGGCAGGTGGAAAACTCACTCTTTCTGTCTGTTTAGACTCTGAATGTTAACTCTTCAACTCCTAGTCCTGGGTCAGGGCTCCTTTGAATAGTCTCTCTTCAGGGCACCCCTCTTCCCCCAGTGCCTGTTGAGGGTAAAAACTCAACCTCTCAGTGGCTTAAGCCTTCCTGGCTCACCTTTTTTTGGTTCAGTGCCACCTTCTCAGTTTCTACATCCCAGCCCATGTCTCTCTCTCTCTCTCTCTCTCTCTCTCTCTCTCTCTTTCTCTCTCTCTCTTTCTCTCTCCCCAGTCCCCTGGTCCCTTCTTCTCCTTGGAGATGGATGGTAGGCTGCCCACAGACCTACTTTCTAAATAAGACCACCTCTTCCTACATTTTCCCTCCCCAGTCTCCACAGACATACCCTTTCCCCCAAGATTGGGACTTGGACCAAGGGAGGAGAGATCCCAATATTCCCTCCCCACCGCCACCACCTTCAGAATCTATCTCCCACTCAGTTTTTTGTTTTTGTTTGGTTTTTCATTTTCTATCTTTTTTCCACTATCAACCCCTGCAGTCCCAGGCAGGGATGGGTGGGTGGGTTGGGGTAGGAGGAAAGGGGCAGACCTTGCTTGGGCCAGGGTTAGAGGTTACCCCATCACTATCTCCTCCTCACCCAGCAGTTCCCCATTTTTTTTTTATTTTTAGAGACAACACCTATAATTTCTGCTTCCCCCTGTAAATAGGCCTATGATCAGTATTCTTGACCCCTTGCTCCTACTCTGTTCCCCTCTCCTTTGCTTTCCCCCATAAAGAGCTGGATGTCTCAGTGTCCCCACTCCTGTGCCCTGCCCCTACTTCATCCCTGGCAGATGGAGGGACCTCTGGGGCAAAGTGGATGCAGGGGAGGGAAGGGAGCTAGAGGCTTAGGATGGGATGGGGTGGCAGTGGGAGAGTTGGCCAGGGAGCATCTCCAGGTTTCTCTTGCCTGCCCCTCTCCCCTGCTGAGGGGCCATGTCTCTGTATATAATATATATATATGTATGTATTGTCCCCGGTTTTGTATGGACCATGCCCTCTGTCAGGTTGTCCCCATAAAAACAGCCCCCCACCCCATCCCCCATCTGCCTATGCCTGACTTATTCCTTTGAGGGGAGGAGGGAGAGAGAGGGTTGTGTGTGTGAGGGGGGCGATGAGGGTAAAACTGGAGCCTGGCTTCTCACGTAGCCCCCTTCCCCAAGAGGACTGACTAGTGATGAATGAGGTATTTGGAGTCTTGTATCGGAGCCAGACATCTCTTTAAGTCACTGCCCCCATGCAGAATGAGACCATTCTCTCTGCTCAGCACCAGGTTCAATCCAGCTGAGTTTCAGGTAGGGAGACCTAGACCCAATCCTATCACAGTGGTTAGCAATCTGGACCCAGAGGTAGGAAAACGTGTCTTCAAATACTCCTGATGCTTACTAGCTTCATGACAAAAGACAAATCACTTAACCTATCTGAAACTTGATTTCTTCATCTGTCTAAAGGGAATGAAGGTACTTGTAGTACCTACTTCACAAGGTGGTTGTAAGGCTCAAATGAGACAATATATATAAGTGCTTTACAGAACTTGAAGAGCTATATAAATGTCAGTTGTTATTATTAGGCAAGTAGGTGGCATAGTGGATAGAGTGCCAAGCCTGGAGTCAGGAAGTTCCTGAGTTCACATCCAGCCTCAGGCACCTAGTAGCTGTGTGGCCCTGAGCAAGTCACTTACCCCGTTTGCCCCAGTTTCCTCATCTGTCAAATAAACTGGAGAAGGAAATGGCAAACCACTTTAAGTATTTTTGCAGAGAAAATACCAAACGGAGTCATGAACTGGACTGAACAACTTAATATTATTATTAAGCTTAATAAATTCTAAAAACCAAAGGACTGGAGCTACGAGGTCCAGGCAGGTCAACTCTTAATCTTTTCTGTTGTAATTTCGATTTATTTCTCCTTCACTTACTGAATTAAGCAGACCCGCATAGGATGGGGCTTAAGCCCTTTCCTCTAATCACTTCTCCAGACCCTGCCTGGCCCAGCACCAGGTGCTCTATTCAGTTCTTCAAGGGTCAAACATTTCATAGGATTATAGCTATGAAACAGGAAGGGACCTCATTGGCCACGAGTCCAGCTCCCTAATTTTGTTCACATCACAGGCCGTTAAGTGACCTGCCCAAAATCATACAGTAAGAGTCAGAGGCAGATGTGAATGTACGTCCTCTAGCTCAATACTCGCTGTTACGCACACTCGTCCCTGGGGGTACCGAATAATCCCTGCTTTCAGGACGTTTACATTCCAGATCACCGCCATTATGAATGCTACTATGTATTACTGCTATCATTATTAGTGATAATCTTTTACTTGGCATTTGTTGCCGACTCTTTGTGACCCCATTTGGCGTTTTCTTGGTAAAGACACTGGAGTGGTTTGCTATTTCCTCCTCCAGCTCATTTTACAGATGAGGAAACTGAGGCAAACAGAGTGAAGTGACTTGCCCAGGGTCACATAGCTATTAATTATCTGAGGCTGGATTTGAACTCGGGTCTTCCTACTCTTTCCATTGTACCACCTAGCGCCTTTAACTGGTACAAGACTTTGCAATTTATCCCATTTTCTTTTCCCAACAACCCACGAGGGAGGGAATAATAATGATGATTCCTTGTATTTCTGCAGTACGTTAAAGTTTATGGTTTTTTATGTAGTTATCTCCATGAGGAAACAGATTTAGAGAAATGGAGTGTCTTGTTCACACAGCTCTTATTACAAAGGTGGCAAAGGCATTTGATTCTAAGTTTTAGGAGTATAGACTTAGAGCTGGAAAGATCCCATAGAGGTCAGTTAGTCCAACTCGCTCATTTTACAGATGAGGAATCTGAGGCCCAGAGAGGTAAGTGAACAGCAGAGCTATGATGTGAACCTAGATGCTCTAACTCAAAATCCGACACTTTCCCCCAACCTCCTGCTGCCCAGGGTTCTTTGTCTATCCCACCTGATTCTGGATTGACTGGGGTAAGTGGTGGGTTGGTAGCAGGAATCCAGATACGGGGGGGAGCAATCCCCTCCTGAGCCTTAAGGAAGCCCCTGTTTGAAGGGAAGACATAGTCCCTGCTTCTGAGAAGCTTCGGTCTATAAGCCCTGCCCCCAGTGAGCTTCCAGTCTCCATGAGGGAAGTTGTTCCTTAACCAGAACCATAGAGAGTTGCGATCCCTCAAAGGGGCTGTTGGAAGACGAAGCTTATACTAAGGGCAAGCTTCCTGAAGGAGGTGGTTTATGCTAGGGCAGGGGTGGGGAACCTGTGGCCTGGGTTGCAGGTTGCCCACCCCTGTGCTAGAGTATAAAGGATGGGGTATAGCTGCCTGGAAAAGGGAAGTTTTCTAGCCTGAGGGGAAACAGGTGGATCACAGGAAGTAAAAGAAGTCAGGAGCAGACATTTTGGTTGCTGCCAGAGTCTAAATGCAGAGCAGGCATCTAAGTAGTACAATGGGACCTGGAGTCATGAAGACCTGAGCTCAAATCTGGCCTCAGACACTTCCCAGCTGTCTGACCCTGGGCAAGTCACTGTGCTTCAGTTTGCTCATCTGTAAAATGGTGATAATAATAGCACCTACCTCTCAGGGTTGTTGTGAGGCTATAGTAAGAATAACTGTAAAGAGCTTAGCATAGTGCCTGGCCTGTAGTAAAGTCCTATCTTAATATCAGCTATTATTATCACAGAAGAATGGGATTTGTCCCTAGGCTCTGCCATGGCAGGAGGGAGGTGACTCTGTCCTATCACCCTTTTCCAAGGGGTAGACGGAGCCACAGTATCTTGATCCCCCAATATTTTGTCCGCAGGGCTGGTCTTCTGGCAGGAGTGGGGTGTGAAGTGGGAGATGGGATGGTAGTTAGTGCCTTGGCAATTGGAAAGAAGCTATGCCAGCCTGACTCAAAAGCCCATGCAAAAGAGACCTGATGCCCACACCAAGAGGGGGTATATGGAGGAGTGGGACAGGAGACTCTGAAATCCTCTGTTTACCCACTTGGTATTGCTGATTCATCCCATTGGCTTCCTGGTTTCTTTGTTAATGGAACTGAAAGCTGGGATGTCAGAGTCCCTGCTGGGAATAGGGCATGGTGAAACCCTGGGGAGTGCCTCCAGGCCGTGCTAAGAGGGAGGAGAGGACAGATAGAAAGCTAGCTGGTGCCACTGGGATTTCACCGTGCATGGGAGATATCTATCTCCTCTTCATTATGAGTTTAGCAGAGTAAAAGCCAGGTAAACACCTAGCCAGAAAATGAGTCTAGAAAATAGAGACAGAAGGGATTATAGAGATAATCTAATGCCAGTCTTCTTATTTTATAGGTAGGAAATATTCATTCTAAAGAGTGAAAGTAATTTATGGTTATATGCACAAAAGGTAAATAAGTACAGCCAGGAGTTAACCCAGCAGGCCAGTGCTCTTTCCACTATATTGTCGTGATCATGGATGTTCTTTCAGAAAGGCCGAGGTTCAAATCTTGCCTTAAAGACTTACTTTAGCTTTGTGATCCTGGGCAAGTTGGTTAACCTCCCTAAGTCTCAATTCTTCATCTACAAAATGGGGGTAATAATGAACACCTTCCGAAAGGGTCATTGTGAGGCTCAAACAAGATAATGAATGTGAAGAACTTTACAAGCCTTAAGGCACTATATTAATGACATAAGGCTAGGGCACAGGTATGGCATCTGTGGTCTCATTGACAGAGGAAACTCCCCCTCTACCATGGCAGGCCACCACCTGCTCTGCACCTAGAGCCTCGGAAAGTTGTTCAGGGCAAAGGTGTCAGACACAGAGCCCCTGGTCACATTGTAGCCCTTAACTCCCAAGTGACTACAGCCAAATCAGATTAAAATGTAGTTGGGGCAATTAGGTGGTGAAGTAGATAGAGTACTGGCCCTGGAGTCAAGAGGACCTGAATTAAAATGCAACCTCAGGCACTTACTGTGTGATCCTGGGTAAGTCCCTTGACTCCAATTGCCTTTTTAAAGAAAAAAAAAATGAAATTATTGTTTTTTAGTCATGTCCTACACCTCATGATCCCATTTGGGGTTATCTTGGCAAAGATACTGGAGTGGTTTGCCATTTTCTTCTCCAACTCATTTTACAGATGAGGAAACTGAGGCAAACAGGGTTAAGTGATTTGTCCAGGACCACACATCTAGGAAGTCCCTGGGGTCACATTTGAACTCAGGAAGATGAGCCTTCCTAACTCCAGGCCCAGCGCTCTGCACTCTGGTGCCACCTAGCAGCCCATTAAAATGTAAGTAGGGAACAATGAACAAAATTAATTAAAAATACAATAGAACATAGCAGTAAAATGTGGTTTTCTAACTCCATATATTGAATGCAGGGATCTTATGTAAGATTTAGTGGCTCCATTTCTTTTTTTGGAGGGGAGAAGGCAAGGCAGTTGGGGTTAAGTGACTTGCCCAAGGTCACATGGCTAGCAGAGCCTGCGCTGAGCCTCCCCCAGAGGCCCCATTTTTATTTGCTTGATATCACAGTCTAGAGATCTGAGAGGTTGTAACTGAGACCAACTCTCCATCCACTGTATTTCCATGTAGTTTTCAAAATGGGAACTATTATCATGATACCATGTTGCTGGCCAGTAGAAATCATCTACCTCATATCCATGCCTAACCAAATCCCTGTTACCCCAGTGAGGCTCAGGAACACGGAGAAGGCTACCTTCCCTGATAGAAGGTAACCCGGTGGACACCGTGCCAGGAAGATCTGAATTCAAGTCCGGCCTCAGTCCCGTACTGACCCCGGCTAAGACATTTAACCCTGTTTGCCTCAGTTTCCACATCTATAAAATGAGCAGGAGAAAGGAATGGCATCTATTCTAGTATCCTTGCAAAGAAAACCCTGCAAGAAGAGTCAGATGTGACTGAACTACAGACCTTCCCTGATCTATATATTGCCAGTCCCCATAATGAAGACCACCAATCCCTAAGATCAGAGATCATCAGGTCTCTCATCCCATAAAACCTCAAGAAGCCTGTCTTGTTTACCCTTTCTTGGCATGAGAGTAGGTGATAGGAGATAGTGAGGGAGGGGCAGTTTGAAAAATCCCATCCTGCTGAGTCAATAGACTCTCCAGCCTTCCTGCCTGACATTTGTATACAGCTGGGGGGTCAGGAAGGGAAGCAGGGCACTGCATGTCCTGTTTGCAATTGGTTGCCCTGCTGGGTGTGCATGTAAGGGACCTTTCCTGTGTTCTACCCAGAGAATTTTGCTTGTGTGTGCTCATTTCAGGGTGTGACCAGTCAAGGTGTGTTGTGCTGAGTTGGCTTTAGCAGTAAGAAGCTAGAGTATTGTTGTGTTAGACCCTATGGGGTGAGCTGTGTATTGTTTTAATGGGTGGGATCTCTCTGTGTGTTCCATAGCGTTTATCAGCACTTTAAAGCTTAGAAAGTACTTTCATATGTTGTCTCATTTGATCTTCAAAACAACAACCCTGTGAGGTTATTATTATCTCCATTTCACAGATGGGGAAGCAGAGGCAGATAAAGGTTAAGTGACCTACTCTGTGTCACATAGCTAGTAACAGTGTCCTAGGCAGGATCGAAACTCAGACTTTCCTGACTCCAAGTTCAGCATCCATTCCACCTCCATGCCAGCTGCCTCTCATAAATAGTGTTGTTAACCATTTATTTATTTAGGAAAGCAATCAGGGTTAAGTGAATTGCCCAGGGTCATATAGCTAGAAAGTATCTTTGGTTGAATTTGAACTCAAGTCCTCCTGACTCCAGGACCAGTGCTCTTATCTATTGCACCACCTAGCTGCCCTGAGTATATTAACTATTAAAGGGGGAAGGAGTCTTAGAAACTAGCTGGATCTAAGCCTTTGATTTTACATATGGGGAAACTGAGACCCAGAGAGGAGAGGTAAGTGAGTTGGTGGCAGAATTAGAATTAAAATCTAGGTTTCCTGCCTCTCCTAGTCTAATGTTCTTTCCACTACATCCTACTTCCCCTTCTGGGGTGTGTTTTTAATGCTGGGAGGTGTTATTAATGGGACGTACCCATTGTAAATTGTCTATATGTGAAGACTTCCCCTTCTTTTCCTTGCCAGAGAAAGGATATACTACTCCTTTCAAAAGAAAGAATTGGAAAGGGAGCCAGGATCTGGAGGGAGGAGGAAAATCAAAGTGCCACCCAGGGAAGAGAATCGTTGCCAGTGAGTAGAGCCCCTTCATGGTCTGCTCCTCTAACTGGCAGAGAAGGGTCTTCTCTGCCTCCCCCATCGTACCAATGGTAAATATTAACATTTTCTCCACCACTTTCTTAAGTCTAGACAATCAACAAAATAGTAAGTCAAACCCAGATTTGTAGCATTTGCCAATTAATAAAGTGTAAATGCTTGCACTAAAAATTTAACAATGGGACTCTCAGAGAAGGGAGGAGCTGGCTCCAGCACACCTTTGCCTCCACTCCTCTTTATACCCCACTGTCCCTACCTCCAGATGGAACCTTGCAACCTTAGCCCTATAGAGCATTGGGCTTAATTCTGGTTTGGGGAGCCTTCACCCAGGATGATTCTGGGATTCAGGGAAAGGCATGTGTGTGCAAAGCTCTTGAGACAAATGTAATCTTGTTCACTTTGAGTAAGCAAAAAGATGTCATATAGTAAGCACATTTGAGGGTGAGAGGGAAGAAGAGTACAAGGGAGAGAAAAAATAATGATGGGGTGTCTGAACTCTGACAGTAAAACCTCTATTTATCTTCTAGACTTAATAGACTTCCCATATTCCACAAGCATTTATGAATTCCTACTATGTTCTAGGCAGGGGCAGCTAGGTGGTTCAGTAGATATAGTACTGGGGTTGGAATCAGGAAGACTCATGTCCATGAATTCAAATCTGGACCCGGACACTTACTAGCTATGTGACCCTGGTCAAGTCACCTAACCTATTTGCCTCAGTTTCCTCATCTATAAAATGAGATGGCACACCACTTCAAATCTAGCCTCAGACTCTGGACAAATCACTTACTCCTGTTTGCTTCAGTTTCCTCAGTTGGAGAAGGAAATGGTAAATCACTCCTGTATCTCTGTCAAAACAAAGCAAAACAAAACAAACCCAAATGGAGTCAAGGAAAGTCAGACACCCTGAAAAACAATTTACCAACTACAGCATGTGCAAGGTAAGGTTCAAGGTGTTGGTAATAAAAAAAAATAATCTCTGCTCTCAAGGAATTTAAATTAGATCCCCACTGGCATACTTAAGATTGTCACACTCTAGAGTAGACCCTTATCTATATATTTTGATAGCACCCTTCCCCTGGAGGTCCTTAGGCATTTAGAGAGCCTGCTTTAATGCGGAAAGAGCTGGATTTGAAGTAAAAAGATATGATTTGAAGCCTTGGCTCTGTCATCTAGACCTTGGACAAACCAATTCATCAGTCACTTAAGCTCTCATTTTCTTCCTGTGTAAAATGGGGGCAATACTTGCACTAGTGTCAAGAATTCTGTAGGTTTGCTTCGGAAATGAGAGCCATTACTGTACTATTGGATTCCCCTATGTACCCATGTTCCCTCAGAGATCCACATTTAGACCTTCATGTCCGCCTTCCCCTTAGATTCTTATTTATATGCCTCCCTTCGTTGGGATAGGAACTGGACCTTTGAGTTTATTGGCACAGGGAACTCCCGAGTGAGGGAACTCCTCCTACCAAATCCCGTTAGCAGCTTTTCTGCACTTTATACTCCGAAAAGAGTTGCCTGCAGGGATGAGAAGTTAAGTGACTCGTCTCGGGTTACACAGCCGGTGTGAACAAAGCGTGTGACTTGTACGCAGACTTCTATCCGCTATGACACATATTTAACGGGTTCATAAACCCTCGATATGTGGGAAGCATGATGTAGTGGGGGAGGGGGAGATACTGGAACTGGGCTCTCTTAAGGAAAAAGAACTATACTCAACCTCCCGAGGTCTTAAATTTGCCCCCTCTGTAAAGTGAATGGAGCTGGATTAGGTGGTCCTTAAATTCCATTTACTTATAAGAGTATCTAGATTTAGATACTCCTACAAACCCCATAATCCCATTCCTAAACACAGTTGGGACTAGGGATAGGCGAGTTAGGCAGTCACAATGTGGGTAGGGGTGGGGAGAGGAAGCACTAGGGACCTTTTGGAAGATGAGTTTTTAGAAACGAACTTGTTTTTTAATGGCAGAAAATCCTGTCTCTGGTCCTCAGGCATTTATTTTGTGATTCCCCGAAGTCACTTGCGTACCAGTGAACATCCAGGGGGGTGCTATTTTTAAACTTTGCTGGGGGCGAACAGACCCCCTTTTCCTCGACTCAGACCCTTCCCGGCAGAGTTCCCTAAATCACCCACCCTCCCGCTAATTCCATGGACCCTTTTATACACTTGCAGGTTAAGACCTCAGAGGTCTTTATAGACTTTATCAAGGACTAGAAGAGCCTTTGATCCCAAAGGAAAACACCAGCTGCGCCCTCCACCCTATCCAGGGAGCTCCCGGTCGCACAAATGTTGAACGACAGCCCCCAGCCCACCCCAGAAGTAGCTGTATCAGAGCTGCCCAGAGCCTAGGGCCGGGGATCACCAGAGCCTGAGCCCCATGCGCCTCCTCCTCTTCCCCCTCCTCCTTCGCTGCCCCAGTCGACTCCTCCTCTGACTCTCTCCCTTCCTCCCTCTCTTTGTCTCTCCGGCGCCCGCCCTCCTTGCCCCCCCCCCCCCCGCATCGCCACCTCCCCTTGGGGACCCCGGAGGGCTACGCTGACGCGACGATTCCACGATCTATTAGCGGGGCAGGGGAGAGACTGGGGCAGCTGGGCTAGGGGAGGGGGAAGGAGACACACACACACACACACACACACACACACACACACACACACACACACACACACACATACATGCACAGAGCATCCTCCTGTCAGGTCTTCGGGCTCCGCCTGTTCCCTCCAAACCTCCCTCTCTCTCTCTCTCTCTCTCTCTCTCTCTCTCTCTCTCTTTCTCTCTCTCTCTCCTTCCCTCCTCCCTCCTCCCTCTTCAGCTTCATCCTTCCTCTTCCCTCTCCCCATCCCCCACTTCCCCATCCCCCGTCACCCCCATCCCCCATCCCTCAGCCCCGCTCCAGGACCATCCCAGTCCGGCCCTCTTAGATGGAGCCCAGT
>CM053584.1:153771789-153785300 GCA_028627135.1 Pseudochirops cupreus | reverse complement strand
CCATCCCTCAGCCCCGCTCCAGGACCATCCCAGTCCGGCCCTCTTAGATGGAGCCCAGTGAGTCGGCCCGGAGCTGCCTGCTCCCGGGGTGACGAGGCCGGAGACACCACAGCGGGGAACCCCCTCTCCCTTCCTCCACACCCCCCTCTCACGTCCCCGCCTCGCGGACCATGGATCCAGAAGCCCCCTCGGTTTTAGGAAGCTGAAGATGACAGATGCTGGAGGTGAGGAGGGCGGGCGCGGGGGCGGGGCGGGGGCTCGAGGGAGCAGGGGCTGGTCCATGCCCTCTCCCCCTCCTCCTTTTGGGGGAAAGCTCCGAGGCTTTTTCTATCAGACTCAACCACAGCGGGGATATTGACTGCGGGATCCGCTTGTTTTTCATACATGGGATTCAGCGTGTGACTGGGCGGGCGGAGCAGAATGAGAGTGGGGAGGTGGAATGGAAAGGCCTTTATTTTATCCATTGAAGAGGAGCTCTGAAGGGGTTTGGGGGAGCTCGGGTGATGCCAACAGGAGGGGGTGGGGAGAGAAGGATTTGTGTCGCTAATCCCATCCCTTCCAGCCCCAGAGAAATTAATAAAAAGCTGGAAAGGGAGGGTAGCAGGAGTAAAGAGAGAAGCATTAACTCCTTCATTTCCTGGATAAATTTCGATTTATGAGATGGGGAGAAACTTCATTGATCCAGGTTGGAGTGGATTGAATAGAAAGCCGGGCGATCTATGGAGAGGAGAGCTACATGACTCTCCCCCCACTCAAGACATCCCTAGATGGACTTGGAAAGAAAAATTGACGTCTTCTTCACCTCTCCAAACCTGTTTAGTCAACGAAAGGCAGTCACTTAGTTCCTTAGCCCTAAGTCCCACACTCAGACCTAAGAGTCCCACACTAGATTCAGCATACGCTGGGGCTGGTTCTCCCTCCAGCCAGTCTTTCAGCAATCAGCCTTCGGCCCCAAACTGGCTCTTCCGGCTTGGAATCCTCAGGTCCATAGCCCCAGACCTCTCCCCACCCTTGCCTCGGGCTCCACCCCCTGTTCTTCCAGCCCTTCCCATTCTCAAATGGATGTAATCAGCCCCCCTCCCTCTCTCTCTCTTCTGAGTCTACCCCCCCTTCTCATTTCCCCTCATCTCCTTCACTCCACATCTTAATCTCTCCTTCCTTCTTTCCCTCCTATCTCTCTCACGCTCCCCATCCCCTTTCTTAAGCTGTTTATCCTCACTTTATGTGGATCTTTTCTGTTTTCTACTTATCAATATAAGGCTAGCTCTCTCTCCATTCCCTTATTGTTTCTCTGATTCCTATTCTCTTTTGCCTTCAAATTCTCTTTCTTTCTCCCCCAGTCTATCTTCTTCTTTTTCACCTTTCTTTACTTTTTCTATTTTCTTCACACACCTTTCTGTTTCCTTTTCCACCTGCCTTAGGCAACTGGAACCTTAGGTCCCTGGCTTACTCCTTGACTGAAGAGAGATAAATTCAGCCTTTTGGTTGGAATGGGGTGGGGCCCATTTGAGCTTTCCAAATCTTCCCATAGGGCAACGGTCAAACCACGTGGAAAGGATCCCAGGGCTCAGTCCCTTTCCACTCAGGGGAGCTGGATTCTGGGTTTGAGAAGGAGGAAATAAGGGGAGCTGGCACCTCCAATTCTCTGGGACTTAGTCGAGGAAGATGGGGAAGAACTGGAGGAGCTGCCTCAAGGAGCCATGGGGGATAATGGGGTGGGGAGAGAGGCCTTAAAGGGCCTTCTTAGAGAGGCAATACTGTGTAGTAAGAACCTGGGGGCTTAGAGTTAAAATATCTGAACTCATCTTGCTTGGAAACTTTCTCACTGTGTGACCTTGAGAACAGCCCTTTGGTCCCCTCCATTTTAGCATGGATTAGCAGACTGAGCAATGAATTTGCTCAGAATACTTGGGTTCATATCCTGCTTCTGACTCTTGGTAGCTGTATGATCGTGGGCAAATCACTGAACTTCTCTTAGTCTGTTTCTTCATCTGTAAAATTAGAATACTGATACTTGCACTCCTATTATAGTGGGTCTATAATTCTTCAATGCTATGGAGACATGGGCTATGGAAAAAAGAAAATTAATGGGGTAATCTGAGGCTGGGGAGGAAAAGTTCCTTTGGGAATAGTAGCAAAATAGGAGGAATCATTAGGGAGGGAGGGGAGCAGCATTCAGGCTGGAGGGCTTTTGACTCAGGCAGGTTTCTGGGTCTCCTAACCTCCTGTCTCCAATAAGGCTGCTGCTGCAGATTTTCTTCCTTAGAGATGGCTATTTTAAGAGATGGCAGGGGGCACCACCTCATACTTAAAGCTTGGAGGACAGTTAAGAGTTGACAGAGTTCCTACTCTCCTGGATTTCAAAGTCTGACCTGGAGTAGAGGTGGGGGTGCGGGAGGTGGGGGTGGTGAGGGTTAGGATTACAAATGTATAATCAACAAAAATAGAGAGAAGATTCCGTTCTCAATGTGTGTGGGAAAGGGTTAGTCTGAGAGTATGTTAGGATGTTGGTGAAGAGAGAGGGAGGTAGGAGGGGTCATCTTGGAAGACTTTCTGGGAAGCCTTCAGTGAAGGCGAGGCGAGTCTGTGTCAGAGGGGTTGGTTTCATTCTCTGGCAGAAGTTCAAGGCTGGAGAAAGAGATATGGGGCATGGGAAGTCAACTTGCTGGAGACAGAACAGTGACCAACATAGAAAAAAAGGCCTCAGGAGCACAGCAACCTCTTCCTCTCTTTACCATAGAAAGTGTGGGGCACCCTGATTTCATGCCTGGGACACTCCATTGTGTGAGAAGAATTCCATATCCTGGATGTGTAGGAAAGTCATAATAAGGCTCTGCATTCAATGACATTAAAACATGACTAGATGAATGGAATCTGTGGAGAGAATGGGCAGCCACTTTGAAAGACTGTCCTCCCTCTAGTTCAGGAATCTGTAAGGTGGAGGGTTAAAGTATTTGACTCATTCTCTTCCTCTCACTTGGACCACGGATAATGATAACCCAACTTCTGGGGCAGCTAGAAGAAGCAGATTAATAGAATGAACTGTTGGAGTAAGGAGTCAGAAGAGAGAATTGTGGAAGGTTTTGCTGCCTCTCCCATTCGCAACCAATATGATTAAGTTTCCTTCCCTCTGTCCTGATTCTGCTGCCCCTGGAAGTGTCCTACCCTCTTCCTAAAGCCAAGGGCCCCCTCTCTAGGATAATGTGAAAGAATTTCAGCTAGAGAGAGAGAAAGGGAAGAGACAGAGACAGAAACAGATAGAGACAGAGAGATTAGAACCAAATAGAGCAATGGGTGGGATTAAGAGTTAGGATGTGTTCCTAGTGCAAAGAGGAGAATGATTTTAGCCATTAACTCAGCCAGTCCATAGCAGTTACACCCAATCACAGGAACCATTTCTCTTCTGGGCCCTTGAATGTTACTACATCTGTCTGAGGCTCAGTTTTATCACCTGTCCAATGACTGTAATAATTGTTGGTATCCCCAGCTCAGAACTTGGAGACTGCATACCTTGCTCTAGGGGAAGTGCTCAAGTCCAGTGTCTGCTTTGTGGATACATGTTAAATGTTGTAAGGAAAATGTTTTGTTGACTGTAAAGCAAATGTTGAATGTTGTGAAGAAAGTGTTTGGTTGACTGCTATGTACAAATGGGAGCTATTATTACTAGCAAAGCTTTGAGCTAACTTCTTGGTCATAACAACCAAACTATGCCTAGGGTTGCCCCAAAGTTCCTCCTTTCTCCCCTCATTGCATTCCCACATTCTACCTGGCTTACTCTTTTGCCTCTGATCATTCTGTACATCCTTCACCATCACCAGTAATACTGTCAGTTTTCCCTGTCTCTCAGTCATTTCTCCCACTGATACTGAGATCTGTCCACCAGGAATCCTTCTTAGATTCCTAGAGATGAGGTTTCATAGATGAGTGCTTAAAGCAGTCTTAGAGATCAATTAGCTCCTTCAACTCTCCCATTTTACAGATGAGGAAACCAAGGCCAATGAAGCTAAATGACCTGTCCAAAGTCACATAGGTAGTAAGTGGAAGAGTCAAGACTTGAAACCAGGTCCTTTACCTCCAAATCCAGTAAAAAATTGAACTCTCCCTGATAAACATATTGTGTACTGCGCATTCTCAGTCTTGGTACCACATTTGTGTTATGTTCATTGGCCTTTCTGATTCTATCTGTAACTATGTGTCTGTTTGAAAATATCCTAAGGACAGTCAGAGACTGAATTTATGTGACTCTGTACAGATATTTTCTTCTTTTTTCGCTGTACCCCATACAAAGAGGCAGTGCTGTGCAGTGGAAAAAGACTATAGAGAGGGTGGAAGACAGGTTGTGAAGAGAGAATAGAAAGACAGAAGAAACTTGATTCTATAAACACTTATTCATTGCATACTATGTGTACAGCTCTGTGCTAGGATCTTGACAACAGATAAAAAAACAGGAAGGAAGGAAGGGAGGAAGGAAAGAAGGTAGGAAGGAAGGAAGGAAGGAAGGAAAGAAGGAAGGAAAGAAAGAAGGAAGGACTGAGGAAGGAAAGGAAAGACGGAAGGAGGAAAGGAAGGAAGGAAGGAATGAGGAAGGAAAGGAAAGAGGGAAGGAGGAAAGGAAAGAAGGAAGGAAAGAAGGAAGGAAGGAATTAGGAAGGAAAGGAAAGAGGGAAGGAGGAAAGGAAGGGAGGAAGGAGGAAAGAAGGAGGGAAGAAAGAAAGACACAAAGGAGGGAAGGAAGAAAAAAGAAAGATTTTTTAAGAGAAAAGTGAGCCTGGGTTCTGGTCTCAGCTTGGCCACTGACTTACAGAGTGTCCTTGAGTATCTCTCCAGGCTTTCACTTCCTGATCAGTAAAATAAAGGGTTTGGATTATACAGTCTAGAAGGTCCCTTTCTCCTCTGACATTCCACATCCTTTGATTAATAAAGGATTTAGATGCAGTTGGGTGGTACAGTAGATAGAGGGCTGGACTTAGTATCAATAAGAGCAAATCCTAGGGGCGACTAGGTGGCACAGTGAATAGAGCACCGGCCCTGGAGTCAGGAGGACCTGAGTTCAAATTCGGCCTCAGACACTTAAAACTTACTGACCTTGGGCAAATCGCTTAACCCCAACTGCCCTACAAAAAAAAAAAAATAAGGTCAAATTCTGCCTTAGACATTCATTAGTTGTGTGCTCTTTGGCAAGTCACTTAACCTGTCAGCCTCAGTTTCCCCCTATGTAAAATGAGGATGATAATGATGGCATCCACCTCATAATGTGATTGTATCAATGAGGTAATATATAGTGCTTTGCACATTTTAAAGTGATGCATAAACATTAGCTATTGTGATGGTAAGGAGGAGGAGGAAGAGGCCAAGGAGCCTTAATAGAATCCATGGCTTCTGGGCATTGGTACTTCCTCTTGCAATACCAGTCTCTCTGTCCCTTCACATATAGTGTCATGCTTTTTCAAGTTTTATCATAAATTCTCCATAGAGAGCCAGCCCAGTTAGAAATCTATGAGGTTCAGTACAGTGGAGAAAACTAAACTCATCAGGACCCAGACAAGTAAAATGACATGTGTGAAGACTGATGGCAAATCAGCCTGAACCTGACTCTCTGGGTTTTAAGTCTGGGGTTCTTACTCCCTGTCTGAGGCTGGTTCCCTTCTTCTGGGAGCTAGGAAATGAACCCAAATGTCCTTACTTCCAAAGGGCTGGGGGCAGAGTTCTAGGTGGGTGGCAGGACCGATAGGCTTAGGGTAGGTGGACACAGAACATCTCACCCTTGGCTTCTCTCTCTCCAACACCTCCCCTCCAGCTTTCCTGCATCATGGCTTCCTCAAAGCTCCAAGACACCGAGGAGGTTTTTGGTAAGTGCTCTGGTACCCATCTTCCCATGCTCCCACAATCTCAGGGCTGGCCTCTGGCTAATCCCCTTTTTCCTTGTCCTTACCCTTGAGGATTATAGAGACAAGAGTTAGGCTGTACACAGTGGACAAAGGGGTTCTGAACTCTATGATTGTCAGACCTTTTTTCCCCACACCCCATCAGACATGTTTCTCCTTCCCCATACACAGAGTTTCCTCTGTACAGTTTCGCATAGTTTCCCACCCATGTGATATACAGCCTCCTTAGTGTACATTAAGGTGTATCATCAAACATGTCTACCCACACATGTGCTCTCACTCCCCCACCCCCACTTCCCACTATATTTATTGTCTAGAGATGGGGACAAATCATGGGAGAGTCCCCACAGGGCAGCACTCCCAGCATGCAGTGGGGGCAGCAATTGATGTTCCCACACTGGACTCAGAAACTCAAAGGAAGAAAGGCAAAGGTGGGGGGTAGGAGAGGAGAGAGGCAGAGATTGCTGAGAGCAGGCTCCTGGGGCCTGGCTTTCTCCTGCATGAATCATGGATGAATTAAAATCAGAATCTCAGAGCTGGAAGGTACTTCCGAGACCATCATGTCTACCTGGTACCTGAAGATGGATGAGTCTGTTGCCTGGCCATTAGAAAAAGATCTAGAGGGTTGGGAACAGGGACATATTTATACATAGGTATCTACATATGTGTGCCTAGATTTGTTTTGTGTATATATACACATATTTGCTTGTTCCCAGATACATGCTAATATGCACTATACTTATGGAGGGCGGGCAGGAATAAGCATTTCTATAGTGATTACTATATGCCAGGTACTGTGTGCTAAGCACTTTACAAGATCTCATTTGAGCTTACTCACCAGAATCCCTTCCACAGACTTCTCATTAGTTACCCCTCTTCCCCTACAGGATTTCCTTCTCTCTTTCCCAGCTCTGGTATTTATGTGACCTTGGGTAACTCACTGCTCCTCTCTGGGTCTCAGTTTCCTTCTCTGTAAAATGAAGGAGTTGGACTAGATGATCTCCAAGGTCCTTTCCTCTTCCCAATCGCAGGGTCTATAATTTCTCTTACTCCTTCCCAATGTCTTCCCATCTCTAGGCTCTCCTCTCCTGACCCTTCCTCCCTTCCTCCCTTCCTTCCTTCCTTCCCTTCCTTCCTTCCTTCCTTCCTTCCTTCCTCCCTCCCTCCCCCTCTCTCTTCCTCCCTCCCTTCCTCCCTTCCTTTCTTCCCTCCATCCCTCCTTTCTTCTTTCCTCATTCATCTTTTCTGAAAAATGAAATTACTGGAATTGCTGCTCATGTACCCAGGGAAACGTCAGGGAAAGGAATGCTTGGGTTGCTACTCTTCCTAGTGGGATGGAAGAGTATACGTGAGTAAAAGGGGACGTGGTCATCTCTCTATTTTTCTCCATCTCTGTCTTCTTCTGTCTCTCAGTCTCTGTAGTTCAATTCTCAAACTCTCTCTGCTTTGTCTCCGTCCCTCCCAGGACCTGCCTAGTCCCTCTTTGTCAACCCCCAGAGGTTTTCTGCTTCCACATCTCCATTATCACCACTTTTTGACCTACCCAGGTAGCTGAGCCCAGCCTTCCCAGTCTCTCTCTCTCTTTCTCTCTCATTCATTAACATTCATGAGCTTACACTGCTTGGGGCTGCCTTTCTCTGAGGAGTGGTTACTTTATCTCCTTTCCAGAAACAGAACTACTCCATGGACAGAGGAACTGTCTTCACTAATTGGGTTAGGGGCTCTCCATGATGCCTCTTTCTCCTTCTGGATGGCTACCAAGGATTGGAAGTGGGGGTAGGGCAGTCCTGGCAGTCTTTGAAGGCTCACCCCTCCCCATCCCCACCCACTGCTAACTAGAACTTCCCTCCGCTGGGGTTAGGGTTAGATCTCTGGATCTGGAGTCAAGAAGAACTGGAGCTGAATCTCCCTTGCACACTTTATTGTTCTGAATATCAATTTCCCTACTTATAAAATGGTGAGATTGAACTAGGTGATTTCTCAGTCCCTTACAGCTCTAAATCTTTGACCCTATTACCTGGAGCTGAAACCCTATTCTGACTCTTTCTAGCTGTTTTATCCACACAAATCATTTCACTCTGGAGCCTCAGTTTCCTCATCTGTCAAATGAGGGTTGTGATAACTGTCTTACCTACTTTTCCTAGTTGATCATGGCTTTGTAAATCATAATGCCCTATATGTGTTAGCCAGTATTGTTATTATTACCTAGTTAGTGGGTAATTTAGTATTTCAGTAATTTAGTAGCTATTTAGTTTTTCTCACACTTTTATGAGAAGATATTACTTATTATTACTCAGTGTCATCTCTTATTTTATGAAAAAATAATTAACAACAAAACATAATGACAACAGTAATAACATATCATGCTAACAAGCAGAAGCAGCTTTGCTAAGCTACCCAGTTCAGCTGCTAGCTTGGAGAGGCACTGGGGATTCAGGAAGAGTCAGAGAGAAAGGACTGATAGATGTAAGAAGCCAGATTTGGGGTTGGGGGCAAGGGAGTGTAGTTTAAAGGGTCATAGCTTTAGCACTGGAAAGGATCTTAGAGGTCATGGAATCCAGATCTCTCATTTTACAGATGAAGAAACTGAGGTTGAGGGAGCTTCAAACCCAGTTCTTCCTCATTCCAAGCCTGGGATGCTATCCACTAGGCTTCTCTGAGTTGAAAGCCTTTGGGGTTCCGAGAGTAATCTGAATGTGTACCTGTGTCCATAGGTAGAAGGATGTGTACATCCCAATGTGTTCATATTTCTGATACGGTTCTTGCTCCTGTGATATATAGGTGAGCAGGTGCGCTCTCTCTCTCTCTGGGGACAGGGCTCTGTGGATGAATGGAGTCATTAGAAGGAATGTGAACACTCTACCATAGGCTGCTGAGGGTAGAGATGTAGGAGACAAGCAGAGAAATGTCACGTTATTTGACAAGTTCATAGGTACTAAGTGGGCCTATAAGCAAAAAGCTGTATGTATTCATCTGTAAAGAGCAAAACTTAAAAAAAAATTTTTTTTGTGCAGGGAGGAAAAAATCTCCTCTTATCATACCTGAGGAAACAGTGTAAGAGTTGTAGCCCAGGCAGGTGGGGCTTAGTCTACAGTCAACAGAATCTAGGTGACAGAGCATTCTGGGTTTGGGAGTGACTGTCTCCATCTGTTTCTGGCTATCCATTCAATTAGCACGATCCTACTGACCCAATAACAGCTCTGCTCCATCTGCCTCGGTCTTCATCTCTCAGTGCCTTTTGTCAACCCATGTCAGTTACATCCACGTCTCTGGCCTTGACACTCCAATGTCTGTCTTACTCTGTCTATGACACAGACCTGGACTCAGTGATCCCAGAGACAGTCAGACTGGACAGCAGCCTCCATAAGGCCCGGGCCCAGTTGCTGGCCAAGGGCAGGCGCCATCGGCCATCTCGCTCTCGGCTACGGGACAGTGCCAGCTCAGCTGAAGAGGGCGATGGCCCAGAAGGGCCAGGGGTCAAGGTCAGAGCTGCGTTCTCCCCTCCACACACACAAACATGTTAGAACACAGCAAATGTGTATTAATATGTATGTACTCCTTGATTAGTGTATAAGCTCTTTGATCATAGGAACTGTTTCATTTTGGTCTCTGTATCACTAGTGCCTAGCAAAGTGCTTGGTAGGTGCTTTAAAAATACCTGTATGCAGAACATGATGCTGGGAATTGGAGATGATACAAAATTTAGATAAGACACAGTCCTTGCCTTCAAAGGGCTTATAGTCGAATACAGGGATGAGTTACTCATACAGAGGACTATATTACATGGTATCATGTAAGTATATTCGAGTTACCAACCTAAGTGTGATCAGAGTGGGTAAGGTCCTGTCCAGGATGATCAGGGAAGCCTTCTTAGATGAGGTGGCATTTGAGTTGGGCTTTAAGAAACAAGAAGGACAATCTATATCAGTGGTTCTCAACCTTCCTAACGCCGCGACCCTTTAATACTCATATGTGGGCGTATCTGCATGTGGGTGGACCCTCCTGGAGACGGATAGAAGAGCGGTGTCTCAGTTCCTAAGACCATCGGAAATTGTGTTTTCCGATGGTCTTAGGTGACCCCTGTGGCCCTGTGAAAGGGTCGTTTGACCCCCAAAGGGGTTGCGACCCACAGATTGAGAACTGCTGATCTATATCAAATTGCTTGCTTACTCAAGGAGGGGGTGGAGTGAAAGAACAGAAAGAATTTGGAATTAAAATTTTTAAAAACAAATCTTAAAAAATGTTTTACATATAATTGAAAAATATAGATATAGATATTATATTCACATATGTATATTAAAGAGACAGGTAGGAAAATAAAGGACACCCAAAAATTCAACTTTAAACTCTAGAATAGGCAGCAAAGCATACTGCAGAGGATCACAAGGATCATAGCTCTAGAGCTGGAAAGGACCTAAGAGTCATCTAATTCAAGCCCCTTTTTTACAGATGAGGAAACTGAGGTCCAGGGTGGTTATAGGAATTGCTAAGATCATACAAGTAATAAACATTAGAGGGATTTGAATCCACATCCTCTGACTCCAGAGCTAGTACTCTTTCCTCTGTAGGACAGTCCATAAGGCTTGGATTCAAATCCTGTCTCTAATATATTATATTACCAATGGGATCCTGTGCAAGGGACTTAAGCTCCCCTTCATCCCCTTCCAAGCATCTCTCTAAAACTACAAGTTACTGATGAGATGGGGATCTTCAGGGATTTCCCTACACTGATGAAATCATAGATCCAGACCAAAAACAAAACAAAACAAAATAAAAAACAGAATTCACTAAAGAGAGGAAGTAACAGTGTGAAGAAGGTTTTGGAGGTCGAATTCGGGGGACATATACAGGGGAAACAGCTGGAGGAAAGATCTAGTACCTGGAAGGCAGCAGCATGAGGCTAGAATGGCAGAATAATGAATAATTGTGGAGGGTCTTAACGACAGAGGGGTTTGACCTTTCCTCCACAGGTAACAAGATACACATAGCCCTGGGTCCCCAGTGTCAATTCTCTGAACCTATCGGCTAATGCCTCCTAACCCTGCTCAAAGGACACTGGGGATCAAGCCCCATAGCCTTTAGTCGGGGGGCTGAGGTCTCAGATAGAGCCCTTCTCCACTTCCAGGGAACAGAGGGAGGGATTAATTGGCCTAGTCCTTGGCTTCTAGTCTATGGGGTGTAAATGAACCACGCTGCAGGGTTTCCAGTCCTTTTTTCCGCTTCCCCGCCACCATCCCACCCCTCAAGGACCCAGGAGTCCTAGGCTCCCAGCTAATTACTTCGGGACCGGCAGGTGACGGATGGCTGTGGGAGCCCCCTCCACCGGCTGCGCTCCCCGCTTCACTCTGGCCCGGGGTCTCCCCCCGGGGGGCCCTTCACCTTGGAGCCCCCAGGGTTGCGGCGGAGCCTGGACGAAGACGAACCACCGCCCTCACCCCGCACTCGCTACCGGCCCTTACACAATGCTGCCTCCCACGAGGCTCTCGCTGCTGCCTCCTCGTCGCCTCCACGCTCAGCACCCAGCTCTGACAGCTCCCCCAGCTTTGTGCGACGGCACCACCGGGCTGAGCCCCATAGCGAAGGTGAGAACTTACTGCCCTCAGATGAGACTGAAAGGCTGGAGTGTGGATGCTCCGCCGGGCTGGGTGGGAACACTTCTACCTTTCCCACAGCGGACCCTACTGGTCACACCTTGGTACTGCAAGTCAAAGGATAACTCCTCTCCTTTGTCTCCTTCCCTTATCCCTCTCTGCCCCCATCAGTCCCTTCCGTCTTGCCTCGGAATACAAGATAGAGAACGTTCTTTCTGTCCATAGGCATTTCCTAGTTAACGTCAAAACTGCAGTGGTATATATAGGATAGTAGCAGGCATGTGCTGGTCAATGTTTTAACAAATAACTGCTGGACACAAAAGTTTAATCTGTGTTTATAACATTTTCTCTCAAACTTTCTTAAGGCTATAAAATCAAAACAACAACTCAAACCCTGATTTGTCATATTTGCTCGTTTCCCAGTCCTATATGCTCACAATGAATTTAGCAATGGGCTCTCGGAACCCATTCAGTTGATTCCAACAGCCTCAGGTAGTATGAAAGGACAGCGAAGAAAGTTCATCCATTTATCCATCCATCCAACCATCTTTCATTCAGACAGTGATTAATGCAGAGAACTGTACTAGCTGCTGATGAAAGTACATTAGATTTGAGGCCAGAAGAATTTTGTTCTATTATTTGCTGGTTATGTGATTTTAGGCAATCTCTCTCTGGGTCTCAGTTTCTTAATTTGTAAAACAAACTTGACAGTTTCTAAGATCCCTTCCTATGCTAAAGTAGAAAATGAAAATATATAAAATTCAGATGAGACATGGTTCCGCTTCCAGTGAATTTGGTAGGGAGGGGGTAGGATAGGAGTTGAACTTTGGAGGTGTGTAACTTTTGTATGAAAGGCTATTCCCACTCCCTTAGATTCTTTTTTCTCTAATCTCCAAAGATGATAGCCGAGATGCCAGCCCCTCAGAACCTGCCAGTCCCACTACTGGCCTGGACAAGAAGACTCGTCGAAAATTTTTGGATCTGGGGTAAGGGAGTTTCCCAGGGATCTGAGAGTAGATTAACAGGCTATCCTCAGTCTTGGGGGGGGGGCAGATTATGAAGAGAATGAAGGAACTCATACTTCTGAGGGTTCAATGCCAACATGTGAGGGTTTCTTACAGTCCCAAGGAACCCAGGTAACACCTTTGCCAAAAGCACATCAGCTACGTTTTCCTTGGCTCTTCTCACAGGGTTACCTTGCGCAGGGCATCAACAGGCAAGAGCAGGAAGGAAAAAGGAAGTAATCGACTGTCCATGGGCAGCAGGTAACCTAATACCCATCTGGTATCACTGACCTGCCAGTGCCCTCCCTGGTGCCACAAAATCCATGTCTTTTACGTCAACCAAGAACTCTATGCTAGTGCCCTGTGGTTGGTATTTTTCTCTACAGGGAGTCGGTGGAAGGCTCTGGTCGAACAGGTGGCTCCCCATTCCTGCCCTTCTCCTGGTTCACAGACAGCAGCAAAGGTTCTGCTTCTTCTGGGAGTACTACTTCCCCAGCCTGCTCCCCCAAGCATGAAGGCTTCAGTCCCAAGAAGTCAGCTTCTCAGGTTAGCATGGCTGTCATTGGTACTCCTAATGCCCTTAGGACTTTTCTTTTTGCCTAAAGATCCCCCCCATCCCCACTTTCAAAGTTTCTATATTCTCCACTTGGTTATCTCTTTTTTGTAATCCATTACCCCAAAGCTCTGAGTTGCCACAGACTGGGTCCAATTTTGTGGCTATCCCTTCCAAATCATAATTTTTAAGTTCGTGTTGCCTCCAACCAGAGTTGCCTCTGGGAAATCTCAAAATAGAGTTCACCTATGGTTCATGTCGAACTCTCCACAATTCTTATTCAAGTATTCAAGGTAACAATGCATATTTCTGTTATAGGACAGCTTTTATTTCACTCCATGAAAAGTAAAGCAAAAAACCCAAACCCACCAAGGCATAAAACACATAAAGGACTTAGAATAATCCACAAACAATCATAAATACAATCCATATTCATCAGTGAATTCCACCTTCTCCACAACTCAATATAGTCCCCTAG
>CM053584.1:153710153-153771689 GCA_028627135.1 Pseudochirops cupreus | reverse complement strand
ATACATATATACATGTGTGTGTATACACACACACACACACACACACACACACACACACATACACTTAACAATATGTATCCCTAACATTCTGGGGAGTCTTACTTTTCTCCTAGATACTCATACAGGCATCTAACTCTATGCCACCAACCTGAGGGCTTAGATTTCTCATTTCTCTCCAAATCAAAGAAAAAGTATTTGGAGTTGCATTCCAAGAGACAACTTTCTCTTTGGATCTGCACTGTACAAACAACCAAGTTAATAGCAGAGGGCAAACACTATGTCTTTTCCTCTCCCATATCACAACTTAGTCCCGTGCTGCTACTCCCAACTACAGAGTAGTCAGATCCTCTGTTAAGTCCCCTTTTCTCTCTAGAAGGTTGGATCCCTGGACTCAAATCTGGGTTTCTGGGTGAAACAATCCCAACTGATGGCACTGCTCAGGATCTCCCTTTCTTTCTAGAAGGCTGAATTCTAGGATTTTCTTCTCTTTCCAATGTACTGTCAAAGCCCAGGAGCTCTCCCTTCCCTTGGTTGAAGCCTGGTTCCCCCGCCCCCCCCCCCAAATCTCCCCTTCTCTATCCAGGAGGTTGGGTTTCAGCAATTTTCTTCACGGATCACATAATTATCCTCCACAGCTGCCATCTTGGGCTAAGATGTTACATATCCACCTCTGCAAGGCTGGGACCAGGAATCTGTTTCCAAGAGCTCTTCTCTTGGTCTCATGGGCAAGAACATAATGTAATTTCTATGTGCCTCTGTCCCACGGTGGACATCAGTGGTTTGGGCAAGATAATAAAATGGAGAGAGCACTAACTCTGGAGACAGAGCACCTGGATTCCCTCCCCCTCCACCCCCCCTCCACCCCCCCTCCACTCCTCAAACAGAAGTCTGATGTTAGCTCTGCTGACCTTTCCAGAAAAAGAAAGGGGTCAAAGAAAGCTGAGTTTTCAAGAAAGGTCCTCTTTTATAGGTCAGTACAAAACCATTGAGGGCAGCTAGTGGATAGAGGGCCTGGCCTGGAGTCAGGAAGACCTGAGTTCAAATCCAGCCTCAGCCACTTGCTAGCTGTGTGACCTTGAGCAAGTCAAGTAAACCTGTTTGCTTCAATTTCCTCATCTGTCATATAAGCTGGAGAAGAAAATGGCAAACCACTCCAGTATCTTTACCAGGAAAACCCCAAATGGGGTCATGAAGAGTCAGACATGACTGAAATGACTGAACAACAACAAAACCAATGAACAGTTCCTTCTATGAAATGTTCTTGAAAATCTAAGCCAACCAATTGGTTATCAATGTATCTACACTGAATGGAGAATGGCTCAAATGAGTATACCAAACCTCTTTTAGGGATATGCAACTAAAGCTCCAAAGGCTCATCATCCTCTAAGTTCATCAGGGATCTCTAAAGATCCACCCCTGTATGTGAGGGTCCAATTTTACTCCCACCTTTTGCAAGAAGACTTACCACATCCTCACTATCCCAAGTCTCTCTTCTCTGCTGTCCTAAAGCATCCCCCTCATGCCCACTTATAATATCTTTCCACATGAAATGAGACAATTCACGTAAGATATTTGTAAACCTTAAAAGAGAGGGTCCAAACCTGAGGTTTATTTGTATGGGGAACTCTTGCTACCAGCTTTGTCTGGTGTCTCAAGAGAGCTCTTTAGAGCACTGAGAGGTTAAATAATTTGCCCAGGGTCATGAGTTGAGACTTGAACCTACATCTTTTTGTCCACTGTATACTGAAGCATGTTGCCTCTGACCTTAAAGACTCTACAAATGTCAGTTGCTATTAGCAGCAGCAGCAGGAACAGCAGCAGCATTACTAGTATTATATATTCCCCAAACAGACCATATGCTCCTGGAAAATGGAGACCAAGGCTTGCATTTCTATCTCCATTTTTTTTTGTACTTATTTTCATTCCTGTCTCCCTTCCCCTCCCACCCCTTGAAACACACCTCAAAAAATTTTTTCTTCAGCCCATGATTTTCAGACCCAGAAGGAGTAAAGTCCTCTGAAGGGCACATGGGAGTCATGCAGGGAAACCTGCAGGCTCCAATGTGAGTTCCTTCCCTGAACATTTCCCCTTCAGGAATCCACCCTGAGTGACGATGACTCCACGCCCCCCAGCAGCAGCCCTAAGATACTGAGCAGCTCCCGAGCAGACCCCAAGTGCTCCTACCCTTACCACACACTATCCCAGTCCTCTGATGAGGTGAGTTCTAGTCATGGGCCCAGGACATGGCAGAGGGAGAGGGTGTGAAGGCCCCATTTCTAACTTGGACCTGTCCATGGTGCTGAACATGGATTCCCAAACCTGGGAGGTATTGTGGTCTAACCTGTTACCTGAAGATTATTACCCAATCCCCTTCCCCAAGAGTCTCTGGTACAAAATTAGGATGGGTGAAAAGGCCATGATAGAATCATCCCCCTTCCCTCTTTCTTTTTCTCCTTTCCCACCACCCAGTTCCTAGATGAGCCACTTCCAACTGCCAACCACTGGACTAGTCAACAAGTGGGCCAGTGGCTAGAGAGTCTCAACTTGGATCAGTATGCTGCCGAGTTTGCAGCTAGACAAGTGGATGGACAGCAGCTGTTGCAACTGGATGGGGGGAAACTAAAGGTTTGAGAGAGGAAGTATCCCTGTGGGTGGGCCTGGAGCATCAAGACCTGTGGCCCCAGTGTAGTTCCTGGATTGACAGAGCTCCAGTAGAGGTCTTTAGTCTGACTTTAGACCCTGATCTCTCCTCATTCCACTTGTACTCTTCCCTATGGGGAAAAGGAAGGGTTTCAAGGCCCACTTTGGCACTGAGAAGTCTCTGAAGGGTGGGGACTGGCTGGGTTAAGGGGAGTCTTCCCACTCTTAACTATCCAGTTGGTCCTGAGCAAGGTAGGCTGTATCCTAGGCAGAGGTCTGAGAGCCTTTGCCTCCAGTTAAGGTCCTTCCTCTGGGTCAGTTATCCACAAAGTCCTGGATAGCTCTGGCCTGACCTTCCATTCCCAGGTTGGAGGCCATAGAAAGTGGTGAATGAGAGGGAGAATGACATATATTTACCTATGATCTCTGCCCAAGGAGCTTTTATTTTTAACTTGTGCTTTAAAATTCCTGCCTAACTGCATGGGAGGGATGAACTCTAGATGCTTCTACTCCCCAAGATGGGGATGATGGAAAAGACTTTGTTGTTTGATAGGATTTGTGGGTAGAGTGAGGGGAAAGATATTATATACAAGTCCTTTCCTATCCTCTCTCTGAATTTCTATAGCTAGAGTGGTGTTATCTCACCAAGGTCCCAGTGGGCAGAAAGGGAACTGAGTTGCATCAAGGTGGGCACAGGTTATACTTCAGAGAAGACATAGTGAAGGCATAAAATTGAGGAAATAAAGGTTCTTCCTTATCCCCCCTTAAAAGAGTATCAATGGGCCAAGTCCCCAGGTAAGGGGATGGCTAACATCTTTGCTGCCCCTCAAATGCATACTTTCCCTAAATTTCCTAGAGCCTGGGACTCAGCAACTCCCACGACCGGGCACTGGTGAAAAGGAAGCTAAAGGAGTTGGTGGCAGCAGCTGAGAAGGAGAGAAAGGCTCAGGAGAAGGCTGAACGGCAGCGGGAGAAACAGAAGCGCAAAGAGGCTGAGGCTCGAAAAAGCTAGAGGATCCCAGGCTAGGAGCACAGACCATGCATGACTCCCTGCCTGCTGATGCAGGGGACCCCTCACACTCTACTCCCCCCAGCCCAGGGGGAGGGAGGAAGAACCACAGGACCTCTGGAAGAAAGGGGAATGAAGGCGTGAAAGCTTGGACCAGCCCCATAGTCCCACTCCATAGGGGCATACTTTCCCATCCACAACCCTCCCAGTACCCCTGTCCAAACCCCAAGAAGGGACCCCACCGACTAAAAGGGGTTCCCTGGGGAAGAAGCAGAAGAATAAATCCTATTTCAAAGACATGTTTGGTATTGAGTTGAGGATAGGAACATCTCCAAAGTCCCTAGACGGAGGACTTAAAAATAACCCAGTGAGGAGGATTAGGGGTTAAATTGGTGCCCCATCTTACAAGCATATTGTTGGTTGGGGGTGGTAACAGGACCAGTTTATTACTCCTGTTTCTGGCTTATGGTTACTCTTGTGGGGAAGGAGGGAACTTGAAGGAAAATTTGCTAGGATTAGCCTTTGAATGACATCTGCATGCACGAAGAGGTCTGTACTCCCCCAGAAAGGGAAGACATAGACAGCAGTAAGAAACATCAAGGGTAGACACCAAGCTAGAATAAGAGAAAATTTGGGGAATCTTCTTTAAGAGAGCTTAAAATACTTAAGGAGTTTGAGACGGGAAGAGATGTGTTCTCTGTCATTTTCTGACACCAGAGCTAAGGAGGTGACTACATTTTTGTCAGCCCTCTTTGGTGCCTCCTGATATTTGGCTCCCAGCTGAGCTCTGGTCTGACTTAGGACTCAAAACCAACCCCTTGGTTTTTATTTCCTCTTCCTCCTAGGGATAGTAATGGTGGGGAGAACACCTCTGAGCACACTCAGACAAGGTAGCATCCCAATACTCTGGTAGCCAAGGTAGAGCTGTTAAGGAGGGGCTGACCAAAAGCTAGAGGGCAATGATAGAACTTGTGTTCCTTCAACAAACAGAAGCAATTGAGCTTAGCATCTAGTTAACAAAAATAACTTATTCCAACAGGAAGTTATCAAATGTGAGCTTTTTCAACCCCACTCCCCCCACTCCAGGTAAGTTCCTGACCAGCCCAGTCCCAAATTGCTCCTTTTGGTGTCCCAAGGTCTTTGTCTCCCCTGTTCCCATCAAAGTGTCTTGGGGGTCTCTCCACCCACCTGGCCTTATGTCTCAAGGTCCAAAGCCTTCCATGTGGTGTTCCCCATCAACTGTCTTTAAAAGTTAGTCTGAGGGCTCACTTCTTGCTAGCAAAGTTGCTATAAAAGGCCCAGCCTCACTTTAGTGCTTACAATGTGTGTGTGTGTGGGGGGGGGTGCTGTTAGATCACACCTCATAATCTCCAGGGTCTGGAGGGGAGGGTTTTATCATAGAACTTTAGAAAAGGAAGTGATGGACGCAGCTGAGGAGCAGCCAGAAGAGGGCACCAAAGTGCCCTCAGGGATGGGCAGCGCCCAGTCCTTCCCTCCGGGTTAGTGGAAGGGGGATACAGGGTTAGTAGTTCTTGTGGCAATGTGCCAAGAACCAGCTTCTGCCCTTGTTAGGAAATGTCACAGTGAATGGCACAGGCTAAGCTGTGGACAGATCCCTCCCCACCCCTGTGCCCAAATGCCCAAAGCCTTCATCCAAGGCCCAGGGGCATTGTTATCTTTCCTCTAGGAACCAGTAGCAGGTGTGAGAAAGGAATGTCTAAGAGACAAATGGGAGATTAACCTGATTAACCTATCAGGACAGATCTGGAATCAGACAGACTCTTCTTTTGCTCCCAGAAACCTTCATCCAAACAGCTGATGGCTGTGCCCCCCAGCTGGGCTCCTCCTACTCCACCTGGTTCTGTGGGATTGGTCTCTAAAGTGGGGCATTCTCCACATATTGCTGTGTACCCAGACATAGGAGGACCTCAGTTCCTGCTCTGCTGTTCGCTTCCTCCCTTACTTAAAAGAATGGTAAGGGGGAAAAGACAGCAAGATCTGGATTTGAATTCTTCCCCTACTGCATAACCTTGGGCAAATCATTGAACACTCCAAACATTAACTTGTTAAAATTGCTGGTGGGGAGGAGGGGTGAGTACTGGATGGTTTCTAACATTTTTGCTTTCTCCTAAATATTTCTATTGGAGTGGGTACTGCAAGTAAGGAACATAAAAAATTAGACGATGCCTGGGAAAGCCTCACTTCAAGCCTGGGTGATTCTTCTTTTTGAGATAGAATGGTATTGTGGAAAGACATTAAATTTGGTCAGAGGGCCTGGGTTCAAATATGAGCTCTATTACTTAGTGTGTGACCTGGGGAAAACTTTCCCCCTCTACAGGCCTGTTTCCTAATTTATTAAATGAGGGCTTTGGATTAGATATTCCCTGAAAGTCCTCCCAATGTGGACAATTCTCCAGTTCTGGATGGGTAATGAAGGCTAGTGTACACACTGTCAGCCAAAAGCTAGTTCACTGGTATTGTGTAAGTGATGTGCATTGACCTAGATACTGGACCTGTTAGACTATCTTAGACTATCCCGTGTGTCTTTCAGGGAGTTGAGGGTATGATATATTCTGTATATGAAAGAGTTTATGTCTGTTACAGGGTTTCGTGAGGTGTGAATGAGTGGGCTTGGTCTAGGAGCACTGTCCCCATCCCTTTCCACTGCCTCCCACCACCACTAGGAAGCAACCAAACTGGGAATCACATTCAATTTCCTTTTTACCAGGCATCTCCAGGAAGAACACACAACTTTAACCTCTCATGTGCTGGACAGCTGAGAGGGAGGGGGTAAGGCCACCCCAGGGATACAAAACTAGATATGTACATACATTTGAGGGGGGAACAAGCCACACCAAGCACAAGGGCAGTTTGGGGGGAAGAAGTCAGGAATGACAGAAGGGGAGTCCAAGAGACTGAAGCTGCTCAGGCAGGATGGGGGTACATGTGACAGAGAGCCTGGACCAAGAAGGGAGAGGAAAACACTGCTTAGACAGAGGGGCTGGTGAACTCTGGGAAGGCTGGTACTTGGGGCTGTCCTTAGTCTTCCCATTAGACCAATGTTTGCCCCAATATCCCTGGGAGGAGGGATCCCCCCTCCCACTCATATTTCCATCTTCATCAACCCCATGGAAGTTGGAAGTCTATAGGCCCATAAGCAGAGTGGACTCAATAGTGGCCAGAGCCTCTCCGCTCCACTCCTAGTTGCTGGTGTCCTCTCTTCTCTTTGGCTGCAGCTCCACCAGTCCTTTCTTAACACTGAAAAGAGCCCAACTTCTGAGGAGTGTGTGGGGGGAAGGGCAGAGAGTAATGGCTCAAAAGAGAAGGAAAAGGCAAGTTGAAGGGTCCAGATGGAAGACGTAAAGAAAGTGGATGAGTGGCAAGGCACCCAGAATACTGCCCCACTCCTCAGGTTAAGAAGTGACAGATTTCTGTCTTGGATGGGGTTACCACCTGTGAATTGCCATTTGGACACACTCCCAGGGGGAGATGTGCTAGAAACCCCAAGGGAGTCACCAAGGACTGTTCCCCAAGGAGAACATTCTAGGGGTCTCCCTACAGGGACTTTGTGAAGATAGACCTGGAGGCCACTGTGGTGAGGCCTTCACTGCCACTGGGTCATTAAGGAGAATCCACACCTCTTACTTGGGGTGAGAGAGTAAGAGGAAGTTCACCAAGGACACCATCCCAGGGGTCTCTATGGTGACAGAGATTGGCACCTAGAGGCCACTGAAGTGAAGAAATCATCCCAGTTGCCAAGGAAACAGACATATCATCAGAGACCCTCTTCCCTTGGGATAGTAGGGGTGGGGGGAAAAGTCACCAGGTAGACCACCCTATGGGTCTACCCAGGGGTCTCTATGGAGACAAAGATTGGCACCGGGATCCATTGCAGTGAAGGCATCATTACAGCTGCCATAGAAACAGTCAGGTTATCAGGGGAACTCTTTCCTGTCCCTCCCCCCAACCTGAGATGGTTGAGGGGAAGGTCCAAAAGGAAGTCTCCCCAGGGGTCTTTATAGCACCTGGGGGCCAGTGTAGTAAAGGGCATCACCATAATTTCCATGGAAACAGAGACAGGTTATCAAGGTGACATCCCCCCAACCCCTTAGGGTGGTGAATATAGAGGGAAGGTCACCAAGGTGACCGGTCCCTAAAGAGATCCATCTGTCCTCATGGTCATCACTGCAAAGCCAGGAGGGGACTTGCCAGCAATGGAAACCCTCCCAAGGCTTTCTCCACTGGCAGCCTGTCTAGCTGACTCTGTAGGTGGATGTGTTCTTGGGCTCTGTGCTGGGCACACACCAGTCGCCTGCCTCCTGGATGGTCTGGTAGTGACGCCATGCTGACTTGTTGTAGACAGGCAGGCGTTCCACAGAATCTGTTGACAGGGCCTGTTGGGGAAGTGCAGGTGTCAGTACCATCTCCTGCCCATGCCCATTACACTCCAAGCATGCCCACAAATAGTGTGATAGAGGGGCCCAGGTTATAGAAGGTGAGCCCCCAGTGGCTCTCCTCCCAAGAGCAGCCACAAGTACTATAGAATCATGGATAATTATTACTGGAAACTAAGGCTATTCTGGACTGTCAGCTCATCTCCTATGCAGGCAGTGTTTTTGTCCAAAACAAAGAAGGCAGAGAAGCTGATCTTGGTGCCAGGGGTGGCAGGAGGAATGGCAGAAAGGCCATATCAAGTGCCTCTGGCCTCCCTCCTCCACACTCTGGTAATCTCTGGTCCTTTGCCAAGCAGCACTGACTCAGGACTTCCCTGGATGGGTAGAGTACCCTGGTCTCAATATACCAGCCCTGGAAATCCCCTCAGAGATCCCCAGAGCTGGGCCACAGGGCGAGGGCCATGGCAATGAGTCCTTGCTTGGCTCACTGTTCAGCAGGTACAAAGGATGCTGGGCGATTAGCACATGGTAGGTCAACCCCTGTCAAATCCTTCCTCAGGCCTCTGAGACCCAGAAGTAGATGAGATAACCTTCGGAAGGCCCTGTTCTGGTATCCTGGGGGCAGGAAACAGCCACCCTCCCCGTTCCTTCCCACCTTCACAAGACAGTGACCTAGTCTCGGGCCATAGTGGTAAGATGCTAAGGGGTAAGATGAGGAGGTCATTCCCAGAGATAGAAAAAGCAGCAGGTTTCTTGTTCCATTTCAACACCTGTCAACTGAGGAGGAAGGGGAAGAGAATTGCTTACCTTTAGATAGATGACAGCATCAGTCCCGAAGCCCTCCATGGAGAAGAGCTGCAGGTCACCCTGGAAGTACTTAGCATAAAGGCGGGATATGGGGAGTCCATAGCCAAAGCCAGCCTGCAGGGAATGAGGTGCTTGGTTACGCCATGGAAGGGAGATCTGGGGCCTGAGGGAGAGACTGTAGAGGGAGGAATGCTATGAGGGCAATGGAAAGAGGAGAGAGAAAGCTAGGGAAGGGGAAGGACAGTCATCCAGAGGGAGAGATGGATAAGTAAGTTTGGCTGAGGAAGAGGCTTGAGTCATGGCAGAGGAGTAGCAAAACAAAGAGAGTGGGAGAACAGGGATGTGTAAAAACGGCGATACCAAGAGATAAAGACAGAGAATGACAGAGAAAATAAATGACAGAGACAGAGTACAAGTCAAAACAAGCTATGAAGGGACAAAGTTAGAAAGACACACAAAGGGAGAAAGGCCCATGCATGAGCCTGGGAACTGGTGAAAGGGGAGCCGCTGGAGCAATGGGAAGGATGGTGCATTGGGCGTAGAGGTTCCATCTCACCAAAGGGGTCCCTCCTGAGCCTGGCTGAGGGGTGGGAGCTGTTGAGTACATGTAGCTGAAGAGCCTCTCAATCTTTCGCAAAGGAACGCCCCCGCCCCGGTCACTCATCTAGGTGGGACAAGACATGTTAGTTCTCCCTAGGGTGAGAGCACCTTAACCCCATCCACCCTAACTCCCAACCTCTCCAAATATTCTTGTCCCCCAATCCCTCTTTCTCCTTCAATTCTTCCTCTCCCCATTATCTGTCCCAAGCCCAAGACCAGGGGGTGGAGGAAGAGTCTTAGGGGCTGAGGAAATTGCTTCAAACCATGGGAGTTCATAAGAGGGAGCTCTAGACCCAAGGTATCCCTCATACCCAATACTTAGCACTCAGAGAACTTCCCATCCTTACTCTATCCCTAATCCCACCCCACCCCTCACAACTCCAAGCTTTCCAGTCCCTAGGGTCAAAAGTCACATACTTTGATAGATAGATCTTCCTCACCCAAGGCCACCATCACCTTGATGGGTGGGAGTGTGAGGCTGGACTCATGGCTCTCCACAGTTGCTCGCATGGCATTCTGGAAAGATAGGGGAAACGTTAAGGGGCCCAACTGGGCTCTTCTCTTCCTCAGATCCCTTCTCCCCTAGCAGACCCACTCTCTTTCTCCCATGCTACCCCCCCTCCCCTTGAAGAGCTTCCTCACCTTGAAGAGCTCAAAGAGCATGTGGTAGAGATGGGAGGGGACGTAGACCATATGGATGGGCTGTTTGGAGTTGGAGGCTAGAGTGAGGCAGAGTTCAAAAGTCAAGGAGTTGCCAAGAGGTCACCACACTCAGTGCCCCACTCCAGTCTCTTATCCCCTTCCCATCCACCATAACTTATTTCTTAACCTGTTCTGCCCTTCCACTCCCAAGAGAACTTCCCGAAGCCTGTCCCACCCCAAGCTCACCATTGATCTCTTGAATCTCCAAGTTGGGAGAGGCCATATAATATTTGTCACACAGGAGTTTGGCCATATCATAGGCATCTGGAGGAAAGAGAGGAAAGTTCATACACACACACACACACACACACACACACACAGAACCAGTCTTAGGAAAGCACCTGACAGTTTCTGCCTACCTGGAGAGCCTTTCTTTGCCAACTGGGCGGTGCCAATAGCTGCCACCCTTGACTGAAATTTCCCCTCAAGTCTGTCACTTAGGAGACACGAAGTTCCCTATTCTCCCTCCTCCCCTGAGGGGGGCAGTATCTTTCTGACTGCAGGAGAAGTTATGAGGCTGCTGATGCTGGTCCCCTCAGGGCATGGAAGAGGATGAGGAGTCAGAAACCTCCCCATAAAGTACACCAACCTCCTCCATACATACCTTTCACCACCTCAGAGACATCACAGTTGGGATCAATGCTGCCAATATGTTTGGGGTGGGCAGGGTTTGTGCTGCCATCAAATATCAATGCTGGGGGAGGAAGGGGATGTCTGTTATCCTGTTGGATTCCTGTCAGCTTCTCTCACCTCTCTGATCCCTCCCCAAGCTCATCTTACCACCACCTCCCCTCTCCTCTGGATCCTCTGCCTCCCCCAGCTTCTCTCACTCGACACCCTTCCCCCCCATCTCCTCTCATCCCTCTGTCCTCCCCCATCTCCTCTCATCTCTCTGCCCTCCCTCCTCTGGATCCTCTGCCTCCCCCAGCTTCTATCATCTGACACTCCTCCCCCCAACTCCTCTCATTCTTCTGCCCCCCTTCCTCTGGATCCTCTGTCTCCCCCAACTTCTCTCACCTGACACATTCCTCACCCAGCTCCTTTCATCCCTCTGACTGGGCAGTTCTCTCCTGCCTCTAAGCCCCCTTCCCCTTGCTCTCCCTGGTTCTCACTATGCTGGTTGATGAGCATTCGGATGGAGATGCGGCTGAGATAGAATCGGTCCAGGAAGTACTGGATATTCTGGTTGGAGACGGGGTCATCACCGTAGGCCTCCTTGTACTCCAGCACGCCCTGGGCCATGGTGGGCACCACATCATTGTGCCGGTTACGGATTGTGACCAAGGCATCTGTGAACCTGGGGAGGGTGGGGGAAGTTGCTTTTCTCCTCCCCAAACCTACTATCCATCTCCTGCCCCCCAGAGTTCTCCTCATTGAGGCCTCCTGCCTCTTCTTCCACCCTGACATTAAAGGACATGCACTGCCATCTGCTCTGCCACTGTGCCTAAAGACCACAGGCTCTTCCCATCAGACTCAAGCTGAAACTGTATTAGTACATGAGCCCCTTGAGAATGGGGGCTGCCTTCCTTTTATATTAGCAACCCCAGCACTTTGCACATAAAATGCTTTTCCATTCAATCCAGTCACCTCACCCCTTTTCAGAGTTTCAGGCCTTGAGGCCTAAGCTGCCCTCCTCACACTTAAATCTGAGGACTCTCCCCCCAACTCCCAGCACCAAAGAGCTCAGTTTCCTTCATCCCTTCAACCCTGAGCATGGAGGGCCGCAGCTGTCTAGCTGGAGAGCTGGCCTTTGTTTCTGTCTGTATCTAATCTCTCCTTCTTAGACAAGAAATTCGAGGATAATAGAGACTGTGACATCCTCTAACAGGGATAGGGAACCTGAGGTCTCAAGGCCACATGTGGCCTAGCACATTGAAAGCTATTACAAGGCAGCACCTATCTCCTCTCCTTCTCCTGGGTCAGGCCCCAGTCCTCAGCACAGGGCTCTGGCCCTGGAGGGCACTTGGTCCAGGGGCAGAGTTAATGAGTGACCCAACCATGCTCATCCACAGAGAGATCTCAATCACTTACTGTCCCAGAGTCCGATGGTCCTCAGGGTCTTTGTCCAGGAACTCCATGATGTCCAGAAGACTTTGGACATACCTTTGGGCAGAGTTGGAGGAGGGGGAAAAGAAAGGAAGAAGGAATTAGAATGTGTTTGAACCAGCTTCTGTCTGGCCAGCTTCCTACCTACTCCAAAACTTAACCCTTGGAGGAAACCTTCCCAGATTAATTAATCTGACTGACCCATTATTCTGTGTTTCCTTGTGCTCAGGGATCCCAACTCTATCATATCACCATTTTGAATTTTCTGTGTAGTTTTTATCAAACTGTCAATTTTGTGTATGTATATGGGAGTGGAGATGGGAAAGCGGTATGTGTTTGTGTGTGCATCCTGAATCCTCCTGACTCTACAATAAGCTGTCCAAAGGTCATCGGATCAAAGATTCAGAGCTGGAAGGGAACTAAGAAGTTATTGAGTTCAGCCTTTTATAGATGAGGAACCAAGGCACAGTAGGTTAAGTGACTTGCCCAGAGTCACACAGCTGGTATCTGAAGTAAATTTAAACCCAGGTCTAATTCCAGATCCAATACCCCTTCTACTCCACACTGTGAAAGTCACTTTCTGTTTCTCTCTATCTCCCAACAGCATTTTATCACAGAACCATACAATGTTAGGTCTAGAAAAAGGACTTTAGAGATCATATCTAGTCTTGTTCAGTCATGTCCGACTTTTTATGACCTCATTTGGAGTTTTCTTGGCAAGGATACTGGAGTGGTTTGCCACTTCCTTCTCTAGCTCATTTTACAGATGAGGGAAACTAAGGCAAAGAGGGCTAAGTAACTTATCCAAGGTCACAAAGCTAGTAAATGTCTGAGACCAGATTTGAATTCAGGAAGATGAGTCTTCCTGACACCAGGCCTGGTGCTCTATCCCTTGTACCACCTAGCTGCCTGTAACTCATCTAGATTCTTAACCTAGGGTCTATGAGCTCTTTTAAAAAAATATTTTGATGGTCTTATTTTTATATAATTGGCTCCCTTTGTAATCCTATGGGTTTTATTTTAGGCATTTAAAACATTCTTCTGAGCAGGGGTCCATAGGCTTTACCAGACTGTCCAATAGGCCTATGAAAGAAAAAAGATCAAGAGCCCTTAGTCTAGTCCAACAGAGGAGAAAGGGAAGGTCACTTGTTCGAGGTCACACAGACTTGGCGCCAGAGCCTGGCCTAGAACCCAGATGTCCAGACACTAAGCCCTGCAGCCCTTGGGCTTTGAACACTGGACAGCTCTACATATAACTAACCATCCTCTGGTGGCCTTTCCCTCAGGACCTAAATGGCTTCGTTAGCTCTGGAGAAATGAATCTCAAAATGGATGGAGGGAGTTGGTTGGGATTGAAGCTGGAAAAAGTGATCCCAAATGCTCAAGGAACATCTATTGATACCTACACAAAGAAGTAGGAGGCTGGGGCAAAGAAATGGAAAGAACTGGGAGCCTGGGTGTTTGGCAGAGCTGAGGCCTTGTAACTCATCACTCTTCCCAATTTCCCCATTTTCATTAAGGACAATACGTATCAACTCAGACCAGCAACCTCATCAGTTGCCAAGTCTCGTCCATTGGACCTCCGCTTAGCACATAGTAGGGCATTAATAAATGTTTACTGACTGACTTACATTACTTGCATCCCTTCATTCCTTTCTCTGCATTCACATAGCCTCTCCCTTTCAAGTCCTCATCATTTCTCATCTAGACTATGGAAATGGTCTTATGCTGGTTTCACTGTTTCCACCTCTCTTCTTTAATCTTCCCACCATACAACTGCCAGATGAATATTCCTAAAACAGATCTGACTATGCCACTCCCCTACTCAAAATATTCAGGGGCTCCCTATTAAAATACAAAATTCTCAGCCTGACATGTAAATGCCTTCACAATCTGGTTATCATCTAATGTTTCCATTTATATTACAGGCTATTCTCCTTTATGCACCTGATTTCAATCAAACTAACCTGCCAACAGTTTTCCACTGTTACAGTCATCTCCCTATTGTGGGCCTTTGCCCAGGTGATTCACCACATCTGGAATGCATTTTCCCTCTGCTTCATAAAATCCCTATTTTCCTTCAAAGTATAGCTCAGTTACTCCTAGTTCCTTCTTCTCATCCTCCCCCCCCCCCAGCTGTTAGAGCTTCTAAATCTTTTGAAATTACTTTGCATATGCTTTGCATTTACACATCAGTGTATAGGCAGCATCCCCCAGTTGAATGCAAATCCCTAATGACCATTTCTGCTTTTCACTGTGTACCCAACACCTGCCTTCAAATGCCTTGCTTGCACACAGTAGGAACTTAAAATAGTCACTGAAGTGTGAGTAAATGCTTGTTGAATTGAATTTTGTTTAATGGAAGCCCAATCTGAGCCCAAGAAAGACCCCCCAGCATCACCCCTGCCTCTCCCTTTTCCTTCCACTCCAGCAGCCCATCAGAAGTGGCTCCTAATTACCTCTTTTCCATGCCCTTAAACATCTTCTTGATTCTGTTTTATTAGAACAGAGCTACCAGATCAGACATTTTTAGAAAGGGGTTGGATGATGGGGAGAAGGCTCCATGGCAATTCGACACATTTATTAAGCACCTACTGTATGCAGCACTTGAAGTTAAGAACTTGGGAAGATACGATGCCGAAATAAGACTCTTTCCTCATGGAGCTTAAGGTCTGGTAAAGGCATTTGACACATAAAGAAACAACTGCAACACAAAGTAATACATGAAAAGTGCATAAAAGAAGAGTCTAGTGTTATATGAAGGCCAAGAGGGGAAAGTGTCATTACTGACTGAACGGAACAAGGAAACTTCTTCGCTGAAAAGGTGGAATCTGAGCTAAGCTTTAAAGGCTAGATATGACTTCAATGGGGAGGACAGAAGGGGGAGGGAGGAGGAAGAAGAAAGCATTCCTGGTGGACAAAACACCATGAATAAAGGCCGAGAGTCAGGCAAACACATGGTAGAGATCCCAGGACACTGGGCCATCCACTTTTGCTGAAGCATAGATTACAGGGAACTGCTGAAACCTGGCAAGGTGAAATAATGCTAGACAGTAGAGAGCTTAGATATTGCCAGGCTAACTGGGGACTGCTGGGTGGCCTCCCAGTCTGTCCCAAAAGGCCTTAGGGGTACCTTTCTTTACATCCCCGTTGAACTTCCTTTAAGGGATTTTGGCTGGACGAGAGAAAGGAAAGCCCCAGGTTTACAGGTGGGGGCAGGGGAGTAAGAGTCTTGGGTCCCTCTTTCAAAGGAGATATACTGCCTAGAGCAGCGGTTCTCAACCTGTGGGTTGTGACCCCTTTGGGAGTCAAACAACCCTTCACAGGGGTCGTCTAAGAAACATTTCCGATGGTCTTAGGAACCGAGACACGGCTCCTCTATCCATTTCTAGGTGGGTCCACCCACGTGCAGATATGCCCACATACAAGTATTAAAGGGTTATGGCATTAGGAAGGTTGAGAACCACTGGCCTAGAGGGTTTGAATGAAAAAGTAATCAAAAGGGAAGGGGGTAGCATCAATTTTGGTGTCTGAGCCAAGAAGTCGCAGAGAGGAGTCTCTTCATGCATGAATGGTTTGGAAGGAAGAAGGCTGGGTGAATTGAGGCAGAATTGTGCCAAGGGGCAGATGGATATACCCTGCCTGTTTATTCCAAGGGGCTTGTGGGTAAGATCAGAGTCCAAACTGCTGGGAGCAGGGGCTGGCAGCTGGGGTTTTCTTTGTCCAGCTCAGAGGAAAACAGCTTGGTCTGCTCGTACCAATTCATCTCAGAGGCCTCACTGTCCCAGGGAGGTAGAATATCTGGTCACATGTGCATGAAAATGGGACAAAGTCAATTTTTTGGGAAAACTGGGGTGGCAACTTGGGCTATAAAAGTGATGGGACCTGCCCTCTCTTTCCTTTTACTGATAGGTTAGGTGACCTGGGAGGAAGGGTGCTCAAGAGAAGGCAGTACTTAGGGTGGTTTAAGGCTTGGGAATCAGGACAAGTAGGTTCTCATTCCTTTCCTCCCCATCTTCAAGAGGAAAAAAAAAAACTAGAAATCTCTGGGGAAAAGGTATTTTTTCCTTTCTGTTCTGCTTGTCAATAGTACTCAAGTGCTATCTTCAGAAGTTTGCCCAACAGCATGGCATCCTGGGTTTTCCATTCTGCTAGGAAGAGCTCTGTGATTTCCTTTTCTTTGCCATACATTACATTAATGTAATGGGCAATACATTAAAGCACAGTTTGGAATTCTTCATGGTCCTCAATTTGCTGCCTTTCAGAGTAAAAAAAAAAAGAGAAAATGTCAGAGCTGGGAGAGGCCTAAGAGACCATTTAGTCCAAAAGAGAAGGAAAGTGATATTGGCCCAAAGTAAATTAGTGGCAAAGCCAGGTTTAGAACTCAGATCTTCTGGCCCTGAATCCATGTCATAAGAGGATCAGGTGAAGGGACTGGGGATGTTTAGGTTGGAAAAGACTCAAGGCTGACGCATGGGAGCTGTCTTCTGGGCTGTCACGTGAAAGAGGGGTTAGGCCTGTTCTGTTTGACTCTAGAGGGTAGAACCAGAAACAATGGATAGAAATTGCAGAGATTTATTTAAGATTGGTGTCCAGAATAATTTTTCCTAATAATTAGGGCTTATCTAAAAGTGGAATGGGCCACCACAAAGGGTGGTGGGCTCCCTTCATTAGAAATCTTTAAGCAGACTCTGGATGACCACTTGTGAGGTATCTCAGAGTTGAGATTTTTCAGGTGAAGAAGGGGTCAGGTGGCTGTTGAGATCCTGTGACCTAGACATCTCTGACTGTTCTGTCATCCCCAGGATCAATGTCTAAATCATCCCAATCCCCTATCTGAACACCTCCTTCCAACACTGAAACCTCTGGCCTGGCCTTAAAAGAAAAATAATTGGTCATAGTTGCCTCCTCCAGAAAGTGACTCAGGACCACGTTTATATGACTGCCACCCCACACCACCAAAGTTTCCAAGTCTATTTATTTTCTCCTATATTTAACTGCTATATCACTGTTTCCCAGTCAGTCTCTGTGCCAGGGCACTGGGGTACACTCTAAAGACCTCCTTTGTATGTTTCCAAAGGCTGGGCTCCATGTGGATAAATTCTGACCAGGAGAATTAGGGGTCTGATGAGCACAGTGAGGAGAGGGATGTCTCTGTGTTACTCTGAGTAGGTAAATCAGCTAGTAATGTGGCTGAATACAAGGAGATGGTTGGATGGACTGACTGGAATTGGGAAAGGATGCTTCCCTGATTGTGTGACCAAAAACCATATGGAATGAGTACTCAAAGCTGTGCAAGGGAAAAAGTCATGTGTCCTTCATTAACTGTAGACTCCCTAAAGGACTGTGTTTCTTTTATCAGACAAGGGAAAGGGGGAGGGGGTGCTCCTGAGGATGATGTTGAGTTTAGAGTTGGGACTTAGGCTGGAATCCCAGCTCTCCCACTTAATACCACAGACTGTTCACTTAGCCTTTCTGGGTCCATTTCTTCATCAGTAATATGAGGAGGTTGAATAAGAACCTCAACAATCTCTTCTAGCTCTCAATTTAGTATCTTCTGATCTATGAAAGAGATTGTTTTTTCCATCAGACTAGGGGCTATCTGAGGACAAAGACTGTGCCTTCCCCATCAGGCTAGAGGCTCCCCAAAAGCAGCAAGTATCATATCTCTGCTTAGTAATGCACTAAGTTGGAGACCCTGGAAGAAGGCAGAAAGTGAAAGAAATGGTGATGATTTCGATCTCACCCTCCTCCTGATGACTTTAACTAAAGAATCTATTAGGGAAAGGGGTGACTCACCATCTGTTGATTTTATTCCATTAACCCTTTCATTTTATATAGACAAATTCCTCCTGGTTCTATGAGATTACAAATACTTAACATTCAACCACACTGTGTAAATTAGCTTCTGTAAAGTTAATTCTATTTTCCTACTGGACAACTATTATGCAGGAAATGAGATTTTACGGTAAAAGGAGCCCCATAAAAGGGGCACAATGAAAACCTGTAATGAGGAAAGGGCTAGGTATGACGGACATCTTAGTTTGGCAGCTAGGGGACTCGGTGGATAGAGCACTGGGTCTGAAGTTGGGAAGACCTGAGCTCAAATCCAGCCTCAGGCACTTACCAGGCAAGTCATTTAACCCTGTTTGCCTCAGTTTCCTCATCTGTAAAATGAGCTGGAGAAGGAAATGGCAAACCCCTCCAGTATTTTCGCCAAGAAAACCCCCAAATGTGGTCACAGAGTCAGGCAAGACTGAAAAGGACTGAACAACTATACCTAAGAGATACAGTCTCCAGGAGGCAGTTCCTCTTTGCAACATTGACTCCAGATTTTGATTCTGCAATTCCTATTTTGTCCCAGTCCCCTCTCCCCCTTATGGAGTAATATTTATATATGTTTATCTTTCTCTACAACTATATCTATCTACATGTGTATACACACATATACATGCATATACACACATATATACATCTATGTACACATGCACACAAATGTACTTTCTTTATCATATTTGCATTCCCAGCACTTTAATACAGTGTGTGGCACACAGAAGGCACTTAATAAATTATGTTTATTGCCTCGTTAACTTACAGAAACATATGATATACATACATGTTTATATACATGTATATGATGTGTATTTTAATCCCTCCCATATATATTTATATTCACACCCACTTTGCCACATACACATATAGGCCTACATATATGTAAGTATACATAACACATATACAGATAGCGGGAGCAGACACTAGGGTCAAGCCCAGCTTCTGACTTGTGGCAACTACATGACCATAAACAAGTCACTAATCATCCCAATGCTCCTTCTGTTAGTTATCTCTCTCTCTCTCTCTCTCTCTCTCACACACACACACACACACACACACACACACATATACACACACAGCCAGGTCATGTGATTACTGCTAGGCCTGGCCTGTGTTGTCTGATGTGGAATATCCCACTCCAGTCTGAAAATTCCTTAAATTTGAGCCCTGATGTTTTACAAATCAAACGGATTCCCTGCTTTATCCTGTCATATTCTCTACACTGAGTTTACTTAGGCTCAGAGAATGCATGTAAATTGCTTTGTAAATTTTAAAGCTCTCTCTCCTTTTCCTCTTCTCTTTCTCTCTGTCTCTCTCTCCCCTCCCTCCATCTTTCTACATTAGCAGCTATAATTATTAACTCTGGCTGAGAATGGCCCTGAGGATTGGATACCAATGCTATAAATGTGATCTTAAATTTCTTCAACATTTTATGGTTTCCAGACTTTTTACTCAGTTTTAACCCCCGACTCATCAGATTCATGGGCTGACAGGCACCTTAGAAGGCTGCCTAAGTCATGTCAGCCAGAAGAGAACCCGACATTTTCATAGGATGCCCCAATCTCTCAGTTGGCCCTTCCTGTCACAAAGTCCTTTAAACTTCTTCTTTTCTAACCTTAATCCTTCCTGTTGCAGCTTTTATTCTTTTCCTCCTGTGATATGGGTCTCTTCCTCTATAGACCCCCCCTTCAAGGTTCTGGTGATGCTTATCCTGCTACCCCTCACAGGAGTGTTGTGGGGAAAGGGTGTTTATGTAAACCCTAAAGTGCTATATAAACACGAGGTGCTGCTATTACCATTGAACTGAAACCAAGCAAAATCTACCTTTTTGTTGAAATGCCTTCTCTGGACTAACTTCAGTCCCTCCAAAGAAGCTTACACCCAATCTCACACTGACTTTGCTTTAGGGGATTAAACATCAACACTTCAAGGGCCCAGATTTACTGATATGGGTTTTCTTTCCACTGAACAGATCACCAAGGGAGAAGGTTTAAGTAATTGACTTAGCAACCCTCTGATGAAGGGCTTCCCACACTTAACTGGGCTGATCTTTGGAAGACACACAGAATCTACAGAAAAGCCCACACATGGAACCCTTCCAGTTTATCAAATTTTGTTCTCCACTCATACACCCTTTTGGAAGCCACTGATGCATCCTCACTACACCATGACAAGAAGGATTGGGGAATGAAATGAGCAAAGAGAGAATAATACTAGCTTGTGTTTCTCTAGCACACTAAAGGTTACCTGGGGCCTTCTTCACAATATCCCTGAGAGGAGGCAGCAAACGAATACACAATTATTCCTATTTTATTTCCCAGGAAGGAAAGAAGGAGGGATAAAGGGTTAAGCGACTTTTCCAAGGTAACACTAGCGAATACCCGAGCCAGAATAAAAATCTAATCTAACAACAAATCCAGTACTTCTGGACATAAGCATCAGATTGGGACGCTGGTAACGTGGGACAAATCAAATCTTCCAGTCACCAATAACACACATATAATATTTTTTCAGTACAGGAATCTACACATCGCTTAAGGGTAGGGAGGAGTTACATTCAGCTCAGCTCTTCTTCACTCTCCAAAGAACATGGTGTCCAGGGTGGAGGTTGGGAGGTCAATCAAAGCAGGTCTTGTCCTGGAGCCAACAAGCCAGCGGGAGATAAAGCATGATCAGTCTGTTGGACAGAAGGAGGAGGATGGGGAGGAACAGATGGTATCATCTCCCGCCTCCTTTCTAACCCCCACTCCTGAGTATTCATTCCTTACATGTTTTCTGTAGAGGTAAAACATTGCAAATATTGGGCTTTGAGATCTAGGAAGAGAGCTTTGGTGACCAGGTTAACCCAGCTGAATTATAATCAAGTTCTGACATTCTGCCAACCAGAAGGAAGTTTTTCCTTTTCCCTAGAAGGTGAGGTGGGAGGTACAGGCAAAGCGGATATTTGGGTGACCAAGATCTCTAGCCCCACTAAAGTAAAAGTCAAGCTCCTTCTCTATAGGTCAGTCCATCATGTCCCTATCTCTGTGATCCCAGACCTTTAGTTCTCAAAGGTCCCTAAAGAGACAATTCCCCAACCACATATTCCCAACACTCAGAAAATTCTTCCTGGGGCCTGCCCTAAGCTTGGCATATGGCAGCTATGGCCCCTTTCTGAATCCTCTGCCCTCTGCCCAATACCTCCAGAGCACCTCACCCCTTCACCGCCATTCATCCTGGTCAGCCCCCGTCTTTCCTGAAGAGAATGTATAGCATGGGGGGGGGGGATGAGGGGGGGGTGGGGTAAACCCAATTAACAATATGCATTTCTATTGTCCAACCTAACTCTCTGCTAGTTGAAGCCATTTTTTCCCCAAGTATGTGTCCTTCTCCATGTTGGGTACAGATTCTGGGAGAAAATGTCCACATTCACCATTATTTTTTCCTATATAATATTAAATGAGAGGCAATATGGTGGAGTGGATGGAGGGTCAGGCTTGAAGGACCTGGGTTCGACTTCTGCCTCTGACACATCCTGGCTATGAGAAGCTCTTAGTGCTCAAAGAAACTTTTTTTTAAATTCTATTTTATTTTATTTGTTTGTTTTTAGTCTTCAACATTCACTTCTATAAGATTTTGAGCTCTAAATGTTCTCCTCCTCCCTTTGCTCCCCCCTCCCCAAGACAGCATGCAATCTGATATAGGCCATATATATACATTCATATTAAACATATTTCCACTTTAGTCATGTTGTAAAGAAGAATTAGAACCAAAGGGAAAAACCACAAGAAAGAAGAAACCAAAAAAAAAAAGAGAGAGAGAATAGTCTGCTTCGATCTGCATTCATACTCCATAGTTTTTTCTTTGGATGTAGATAGCATTTTCTATCATGAATCTTTTTAAGGCAACTCTTTAAGACTATAAGTGACAGAATGGAAGAGCATTTCCATACCTGAAGTTCCCCATCCCAATGGGGAAGCACTAAACAGAGGGAAGTTTGGCCACAGTTCAAAAAAACATATGTTAAACAGGAAATTATGTATGCACAAAACGACCTTTTATATAGGTCGATTTAGGGTGCAAATATGAACGTATGAACATAAGAGTAATAGTTAACATCCTGTCTTGGCCAGAGAGGAGCTGAGAAAGGGTGCTTCTTCCTTTGGTGGACAGGTGGTGGCTGACAGATAGGTATGGAGTGTGACCTGAGCTCAGTCTGCTTTACTCAAAGGAAAGCTTATGAGGTAGGGGTAGGGGGCGGTAGAGGAAGAAGGCGAGGGAAATATAGTATCTGAAAATGATTGTAAAGTAAAACCAAAAGGTATTGATAAAACCTCTTTTAAAGTTTTAGATGGATTTAATCTCCTTTATTTTGCTCCAAAATCTCCTTCCCTCCTTTATCCTAGAAAATATTCCCTTGTACTAGGCCTTAGGGACCAGCATTCATGCATTCCATTAATGTATTTCTAGGGCAAAAGTGTTGTCTGGTCAACTAATTTTAGGTCATGATGGAGTTAGATATAGAAGTCGGAGGCCAGTAGGTGGTATAATGGATAGAGTGCTGGGCCTGGAGTCAGGAAGACCTAAGCTCCAATCTGCCCTGAGGTGCTTACTAGCTGTGTGATCTTAGACAAGTCACTTAACCTCTGGTCTGTCTCAATTTGCTCCTCTGTAAAATGAGATCATAACAGTACTACCTCCCAGGGCTGCTGTGATGACCAAACAGGACAGTATCTGCACAGTGCTTAGCACCTGGCCTGGCACACTTAAGCCACCAGCTTAATAAAGGTTTGTAGACTTCACTTGGAAGGTCCAGAAGGGAAAAGATCTGATCAAAGGAGGGCCCTGATCTGACTCCGGTACTTGGGTTCCCAAATCCGGGGTTCTCTGCAGTATATTCGTTTGCCTTATGCCCTGATTAGTATGTCAGCAAATAGAAGGGTTAGTTGAAGGGGCACTACCCTCCCCCAAGAATAGAATTCAATCAAAAGAAAACTTTGCACTGAAAATGATACTTAACTCACCTTGACAAAAACAACAAACTGAATGGAAGAACAAACAGAAAATTGGCACTGCTATTACTGCTTTACTATCATAGACTAAAACAGCAAGCAGAACCTCAGAATATCAGACTAGGAAAGAGCCTTAAGAACCAATTCAGACTAACCAGCTCATCTCGAGATAAGAAAATCCTGGCCCAGAGAGTGGGATCTACCTGTCCAAGGCCACACAGCAGCATCAGTAAGACAAATGCAGCTCTAGGGCTAGAAGGGCCCTTAGTCCAATCCATTCATTTTACAGATGGGGAAACTGAGACACAGTCAAAGCAACTTGAAAGAGGTCAGGCAAGTGATGGAGAGCAAAGCCAGACCCCTCGACTTCAAATCCAGAGCTCTTTCTATCAGGCTTACAGAAGCAGAACTAGGTGCCAAATCTTTTCAACTCACAGTTCAAATGACTTGGGTTTAGATCAGATAGTTCTAGTTAATAAGTTAGCCTTGTTTGTTTTTTTACCAAATTGACCCAAGCACTCAAATTCTCTAAGGTTAGCCAATTAATACTGACACTAACCTGGCTGGAGGGTTTGGGTGTGAAATAAATGATTTCCCATTGCACCCTGGGTTCGAATTAAAGAGGATTTTCTATATTGTGTTATTTCTAGGACGACCCATGGGATAAGATACAACAGATGACCTATGGAGAGGCGCCTTATCCTCTCAGAGCCCCATTTATTCCCATTCCTCCCAGAACAGGTGGAATAACTTGGGTTCCATCACTATGGACAAGGAAGGTGTTCTCCCTCTCTCCTTTTCTCCTCTCTCTCTCTTTCTCTCTGTCTTTCCCTCTCTCCTCTCTCCTTTCTTTTTCTTCTTTCTCTCTTTCCCTCCATCTCTGTCTCTCTCTCTCTCCTTCCCTCTCTCTCTCTTTCTCCCTCTCTTCTCTGTCTATTTCTCTCTCTCCCTGTTTGTCTCTCTTTCTCTGTGTGGTGTGGTATGGGGTGGGGTGGGGTGGGGTGGGGCGGTGTGTGTGTGTGTGTGTGTGTGTGTGTGTGTGTGTGTGTGTGTGTGTGTGTATGTGTTTTTGGGAAACTGAGGGGAAGACCAGAGACAGTGTGTCTTACCAACTCTGCACCAGCTGTACAGATGGAGTTCCTAGGACCCGGTCTGGAAGCAAATTGATCTCCTTCATTATGTTGGCTAGTCGAACAGGCAGCTCCTGCCTTAGGAAGGTGAAGGAAGTTTTTTCACAGGCATTGCTAGAACCTGACAGAAGGAAAGAGGACTTGTCACCAGGAAAGCTTAGCTCAGGGTCTGCCTCCTACAATAGTCCAGGACTGATCAGCCCAGATGATAGGGCTTCGCCCTTCCCATGTGTACACATTGCTTCCCCTGCTACAACGTGAGCTCCCTGAGGGCAGAGATTGTTCCTTTTTGTCTTTGTGGTTCCTACCCCCAGCACAGTACCAGGCACATTTGAAATACTTAATAAATGGTTTGATTGCCAGAGATGGAAGGACCCTTAGAGACCATCTAATCTAACCCCCTTCATTTACAGATAAGGAAACTGAGAAAACCCCAGAACAGAACAGATTTACCTCAATTCCCACTGTTAGTAGCAAAGTCTAGATTAGAACCCAGGTTTCTTGCCTTCCAATCAAGTGTTCCTACCCTGCCCTCCCTAAACTCCACCCACCTACTCCATCTCCATAGCTACTCCCCAGCCTTACTCCATAGTTACATCTATTCTACCTCAACCCAGGCTCCTTCCAGGCCTCAATCGATAAGTTTCTCCTTTTCTTCTTCTCCATCAAGAGTTAGTAACTTGGGTAGCAGGGAGTGAAATGGGGAGAGAAATCAAACGTAATAGGGTCCCAATCCCAGCGCTTTGTTCCAAAGAGAGAAGGGCTCAGATTCTCAAGCTTCAGAGAGCCCTTGGGTTAGAATATTGGCTTTCCTGAACCAGATAAGCTGAGTTGGGATAGGGAGAAATTGGAGGCAAGTCAGAGGAAGGAAACAGATTACAGGTCTGGAGTTGGACCGGCCTTCAGAAGCCATCAGATCCACCCCCCTTGCCAATTTTGCAGATAAAAAAACTGAGGCCCAAGGGTGTTAAGTGATTTGTACGATATCACACAGGTTTTGGTTTCTGAGGCGGGATATGGACCCAGATCTTCTGACTGCTATATCAGGGAGGACTCTTTCTGCTATACTATGATACTGCTCAGCTATTCCTGCTTCACTGTTTCTGTGGGAGGAGATCTAAAATTCATCACTTCTGGCTTAGGTTCTCCTCCTTGCTGAGACCAGATGTACAGTGACCACCTGCCCTAGGGCCTATCTAAGGGGGAACTGGGATCCCATCCTCCCCTGCCTTCCCTGACCCCCCAGGTCATCTGTCATACTCAGGGAGCTGGGATCCTTAGATCTCTGGTTGGGAATGAACTGACTAGGGATGAGCAAAGGATTTCTTCTTCTAGGAGGTAGCTCAAAGCCCAAACACGGCAACAAAGGAATGGCAGAGAAGGATCAAGACCTAGGAGCAGGTGTCTAGCTGCCACAGTCCCTCTGGTTCCAGATCCTTGCCAAGCCCTGTACTCAGCCCTCTTCCTCCCCCTTCCACTACTCTCCCCTCCCCTTGCAGTGATGTAGACTGTAACCAGAGCCAGGCACTATCTCTCCAATCCTACAGAGATCTAGGAGACCTCCCTCCCCACTCCACCCTCAGCTGTCACCAAAGAAGAGCCCAAGGGATAGATTCAGGCACACACAATACCCATTTCATGAGCCCGGTTAGTATGGCCTCCAACTGGCCCACCCACACCATGGGGACTGGTACAAGGTGATCCTGATCCATAAGATGGGTGGGAGACCAAGAGGTAGTTTCCTTTCCCCTCTTCTACCCTACCAGGAATCTAATGGTGTTTCTGTTCTCTGTTACAGTTCACTGCCCTGCAAAAACAGCTTGGGAGCCTTTGATCTTCAAATGTCCTTGTTTAAATGGGCAGCCTTTGAGCAGTGGGGGTAGAGGAGTGGGCCATGCAAGCCAATGCCTACCCTTACTGAGCCCCTAATAACTCCCTCCAGTTGTTAGTGGAAGACCTCTAACCTCTAACCCCCATCTCCCTCCCCCCCCATGACAAGTTCTTCTTCTAAGGCCCCATATCATAAGTCTCCAGACCTCACAGTGTTCCTACCACAGTCTGCACAAGGCAGTGCAGGCACCCCACTACCCCATTAGAAGCCATATCATTGGCCTCCCCACATCCAGCTCTATCTGCCTATTGTCCCAGTCCCCTTTCCCCATCTTTCCTCCTATCTCCTCTTCCTCCTTGATCCCTATCCCACCTTAATCTTGGATACCATATGTGGGGCCATGCCTACCCAACAAATGATCCTTTAATATCTGGACCTCCTCCCCAATCATTCTCTAACTCTTCTCCCCAGCTTTCCCCTCTTCCCCACACCTTCATTCTCCAAGAAGAAATTCCTTTGCAGCTTAGAATCCCTTCCTCCATCAATCGGGCCTGCTACCATCACCCCTCACCTCCAACTCTTCCCAAATCCTAATTTTCCTCTTTAACCCTTCTCTTCCTAGCTCCCTACTCACAGACCCTTCATTTAACCTTTGTCATACTGTTTTCACCTTCTCCAGATTTCTCCATAAACTACCCCTGGTCTGGAGTTCTTCACCAATAACCCTTCCTCTCCCAGTCTCCTCCTTAAACCTTTCTAGGATGGACTCCTACTTTCCTGGCTTCTTCCCTATTTACCCTTCTCAGACTTAAGCCCTGAACCCTTTCCCAGTCCAGCCTTTCCATTAACTCCTCCCAGACTACAGCCCAATTCTTCACTTCTTTAACCCCTCACAACCAGGAGCCCCTGCCTCTCTCTCCATTAGCCCTCGCCAGTCTGCAGTCCCTTTGATTCTCCATTAACCCTTCTCAGTCTGGAGCTGGGACTCCATTAACAAGGACTCTTCATTAACCCTTCTCAGGCTGGAGATCCCTTGACTTTCCTTAACCCTTCCCAGCCTGGAGCCCTATTAACTCTCTACTAACCCGTGCCAGCCTGGTGCACCGTGACTCTTCGTTAACCCTTGCCACTCTGAAGCCCCTTTTACTCTAATAGTCCTTTCCAGGTCTGACCCCCCTTTGACTCTCCATTAACCCTTGCTAGCCTGGAACCCCTTCGACTCTCTCACTAGACCTTGCCAGCGTGGAGCCCCCTTGACTCTCCACTAACCCTTGCCGTACTGCAGCCCTCACCTGCCTCCCCATCGCCTCTGCCCAGTCTGCACCCCCTGCGCCCCATCCCCGCCCAAAGTCCTACGCACCAAAGTCCAGAAACTGCTTCATGGACAGCGGGGACGGGGAAAACTTGCTGAAGTGCTCGATGTACTTGGGCGCCCCGGCCAGAGACGCGTTCTTTAGCAGCGCCCGGACCCAACGCATGGCGGCGGTGGCTGTGGCGGTGGAAGTAGGGTGGTGACAGTAGCAGCGGCCCCGTTCCGGGGCTCAGCTTCGCTCAGCTCCCGCTCCCGACGTCCGAGCCAGCCACCTAGCTTGCTCCTTTCTCCCCTCCCCCTTCAACACTGTTTTAGCGGCCTACGTTCCCCTAGCCAATCATCTCTCCCCTCCCCCGGCCACCTCCAATCATCTCACACAAACAACTCCGGCCGGACCAATGAGAAGATAGCTCGGCACGTGGCTTCCCGGGGCGCCCGCCCTCTTAACCCTTCATGCCTGGGGTCCGTCTCCTGTTGTGACCGAGCTCCCTCTGCGATCCCGCCCCCGAGGCTGGAGCTATTAACCCTTCCCTCACCGCAGCCCAACCCATTGACCTGCCCCTCCGCAGAGTTCAAGTTCAACCTTCCCAGCCTTAGGAGCAGGTTCCCCGGGGTCTCCTGAGATGAGACCCATCCTCCTTGCGCTTCATCCCCGGATTACCTCCCTGGGAGAGGGAGAGATATGGGAGGCCCTTCTCCCGCCCGGCGCTCACTCCTCCAGGCCCAAGGGCGGAGGCTTTTCAGGTTGAGAGTGACTCAGCCTCACGTTTGCAGGGAAGGAGGCCTGCAAGGGGTAGAAATTGATTAATTAGGGCTTCTTTGGCTCCCTTGGGAATTCGGGAAGGTGAAAATACTAGCCCACACCGTGCAGGCCTTAAAACCCAACACCTCTTCTAAGCGCTTGGAGATCTCATCCCCCTCCACTTTAGGTTTTTGCTTTTGAGGGTGGGGAAGGGAATCCTTACTCTATTATATAATGTGCCCGCACACCCACGCTCCCCGCTCCCCTCCCCCTTTCCCCACGCTCTCGCTCCCCGGTCTCCGCTACGGGTAGGTTATCCTTCCCACTCCCAACGTCACTCCTCAGGGTCACCCTGACTCTTTCAAGGAAAAGGCAATTAGGTGCCCCCTCGTGGTCACAGGTGGTATCACAAGGTGGCATCCGAGGGGAGGGGTTGGCAGGTGCCGTGTCACGAACGTGCCAGGTCCCACCGCCCGAGAAGCGTGTAAGTTTCTTCTTGTGAAATTTCCCACAGACCTTGCCTTCACAGGGGCCTCGCCTAGAGGCTAGGGGATGATGTACAATGTATCCCTTTCATTCGTCATCTTTCCCAGTTAGAATATATGCATCTGTGAAGCCTCGTACTTGTACTTGACTGTCAGTGCAGGCTCCCCCTTGCACGTCAGAGGACCAGCAGAGAACACCAGAGGCCAGCAAACTACCTGAAGTTTGTTGTTGTTGATGTTTAGTTGTGTCTGACTCCTTGTGATCCCATTTGGGGTTTTCTTGGCAAAGATAATGGAGTGGTTGGCCATTTTCTTCTCCAGCTCATTTTACAGATGAGGAAACCGAGGCAAAGAGGGTTAAGTGCTTGTCCAGGGTCACACAGCTAGCCTCTGAAGCTGGATTTGAAATCGGGTCTTCCTGACTCCAGGCCTGGTGCTCTATGCACCAAGCTCCTTTAGCTGCCTGATGAACTACCAGATCTATGTTCAAATACCAACCCTGTAGTCAATTCCTTCTGTAATTACTCCTTAACCTTTCTGAGCAGCAGGTGCTTTGAGCTCTGGGAACTCGAGTGTGGAAAAAGGATACAACGGAGCCTCCTGCTTTATTTGAAATTAACCCTCCCAAACATGAATCCTTCCTTCCCTAGAACAATCAAAAGTTTGGACAGCACCAAGCTGGGAAAGGACATGTTAGATAAGAGAAACAGATCCAAAAACATCTCAATAGGCTAGAACCAGGGGCTGAAACTGAACAATGTGAAATTTAAGGCAGATAAATGTAAAGTCCTATGTGAATTTAAAAAAAAAAACAATTGAGTACAGGATTGGGAAATGTGGCTAGGGAATGGTCCCTGAATGTTATAGTAAAGGAAAACTGCTTCAGCTGGATGAATCTTCTTTGGAAGATGGAGGAAGAGGAGGGAAAAGAATAGTATCATAGTAGGAGATAGAACATTGGACTTGGAATCAGGAAGACCTAGATTCAAATCTTACCTTTGCCATTTACTATGTGATCCTGGGTAAGTCATTTAGCCATTGTCAATTTCTCTTTTCTCATCTGTAAAATGAGGGGGTGGGGCTCCATGGCCTTCAGGGTTCTTCCAGCTTAAACCTATGAGCCTATGAAGCATAACAGCATTCAAGGAGTGGAAGTTTCTCTCTGTACCGGCAGAGACTTGGAGGAAGTATGTATACCAATCAGATCATCTATCCCTTTTCAGGGAGGGAGGGGTTGATCAGAGGAGTTGCCTGATCAATCTGACAAAAGCCCCAATCGACCTGATGAATTTATAAGGTGTCTACCCTTTGAAGTATCTGATAAGCATCTCCCCTAATGTTTTCTCAATAAGATATCAAAGGACATGCCCATATTTTCCTTGAGGAAGTGCTCATCAGATGCTCCAAAGGCTCATATGCTTTATGTAAACTCATCATATTGATTAGGGGTCTCCACTTGATTAATCCCTCTTACATAAGCATCCATTTAAGAATTTGGCAGCCAGGTGTCACAGTGGATAGAGTGCCAGGTCAGGAAGACTCATCTTCCTGAGTTCAAATCTGGTCTCAGACACTTACTGGCTGTCTGAACGTGGGCAAAAGTCACTTAACTTTGCCTAGTTTCCTCATCTGTAAAAGTTACCAGAAAAGGAAATGGTAAAAACTCCAGTATCTTTGACCATAAATGGGGTCACAAAAAGTTGGACATGACTGAAAAATGACTGAGCTGAACAATTAAGAATGTAAAGAAGGCTCTATTGGTAATATATAAGATATTATTATATATTATATTACATTGTATGTGTACATATGTATGTGCATGTATATATATATATGTGGATACACACACACACACACACACACACACACACACACACATGAAGGCACTGTCCTCTTTCTCAGTCAGATCAAACTTGAGTATTGTATTGTCCTTGGCCCCAGTCTTTGGAAAGAAGGAAAAACATTGACAAAGTGTTGGCAGCCCAGAGAAAACGAACCAGGACAGTAAGAGTTCTAGAGACTAATGATATGGGGATCCATTAAAGGAACTAGGACTTTTAGCCTGGAAAATAGACAATTGATGGGGCACAAGTTGGCTTCTTTCAAGTATTCTGAAGGGCTGTCAGAAACCAGGGGTGACAGATTTGTTCTGTTTGGCTCCATAGGGCAGAACTATAAGCAATGGGTAGAAATGAAAGAATTTTGACTTGATGTAAGGGGGGAAAAAATCATCTTAAACGTAGGGGAATTGGTCTTTGACCAACCCTTTCACTCTTTACCCAGAATGTAATCACAAGGTGTTAATGAAGGGTTCTACTTCTTAACAATGAGAACTTTCCAAAAGTGGAATGGGTGGCCTAGGGAGGTTATGGGCTTCCCTTCCTTCGAGTCTTCGATTGGAAGGGTGGATGACCACCTGTTGGCTATGTTATGGTGGGGCTTCTTTTCTTATATAAGTTGGACTAGATGGCTGCTGAGGTCCCTTGCATTTCCCAAGTTCTGTGATAAGCCAACTTCTAAAGATGACTCTAACTACTGATCCCTTTATAAGGTGTGCACACCTAAGTGAATCAACAGAATCAATTCCACTGACTGCTTGATGGACTGGCCCAAGGATGACCTGTACAAAACAGTCAGTTGGGACTTCCAGGGAGACAAAGCTTGGATTTGTTGTGGAATGAGACTCCTGGAGAATAAGAAGAATTATCTCTCTTCTTCCCTTTTTCAGCCATGGGGGCCCTCGCCAGTTGCCTTGCCACTGGACTCCAGTGACTCTGGAGGAGAGAGTGAGGCTGATGACTTTGCATAGTCCTGCCTCACTTAAATTCAATTCACTTGCAAGTCAAGACATCACCTTCCTGATGTCATTGGTCCTCTTCAAGAAAGGATGAACAACAACAATTTTTAGCTATTCAAGTGAGGGAGACAGCCCAGTCATGAGTATGAGGCACACTCCACACAGACACAGAAAGGCAATAAATAACTGAAGGAAAGAGACAGCTGCAGCCATTCCTTGAAGCTGGCAAGCAGAAAAGATTATGGATTCAAGAGGGAGCTGGTCCTGACAATCAAGAATCAAGCTATAAAGAGGAACACACGCTGGAGCCCAGATGAGTAACCTACATAGCAAAGACACCGAGCCCAAGGGTTGATGCATGAGGGCTCCATGAAGAAAGGCCTTTTAGGCTCTGGAATACCAGGAACTGTGAGTTGCCTTGGTCACTAGTGTTCCCTACATTGAATTTTCTATATGTACCCATTCCCATGGATGCTACATTGGTGGAAAATTATGTTCTAGGTTAACGGAAAGAATATTACATAACTACTATTCTGATTACACAATCTTAATAAATGTCATCAAGATTGTATTGTATCTACTGGCTGATTGTTAATTAGAAGCACACTGGCAGGGGCTTTTGGGCTATAATATTAAGCCTCACAGGATTATCTCTAGAACTCAACATAGCAGTCATTCTCTGAGGATTTAACCCACAATTTCTAGTGCATTTTAGGGGAATAGCTCCCAGAGTGGATGCTATACAACAATTAGAGCCATCCAAAAAAAGAACAGACTCCATCAGCAAGTGGTGAGTCCAAGATCTTGAAGTAGAGAGTAGATAGCCACTTGTTGGGTATGTCATAGAAGAGATTCCTGCTCCAGTGTGGGTTGGTCTCATTGGCCTTTGTGATCCCTTTTGGCTTCAAGACTCTATCTTGGTCCTTATTCACTCACGAAGCTGAGTGGGGAGTGTCAACAGAAAAAGTAAAAAAAAGGTTCAGGATTGGGATTGAGAAGTAGGAGATCAGATAATCTCTTTGCCTTGAAGCCTCTTCCCTCTCGCCCACTGTCTATTAGTAGGGCTAATTAGCTTCTGCATTCCCTTCCAATTCTAAATCTATAATCCTATAAGGCTCAGAAGCCTCCCTATGTCACTCAACCTATGTCAAAATGCTTAATACTCCCTTTTGCAGGAAGTCTTCCCCGAGTTAGTTTCACTTCTTCCATTCCCTAGACACTCTCAAGAACATTATCTATAATCTGTTCCTTAGCCCTATGTGTGGATATAAAGATTCAGGAGTCATATGAATAGAGTTGATAATCAACCTTTGGGAACTGTGAGGTCACTAAGTGAGAGAATGCAAAGAAAGAAGGAAACTCAGGATAGAACCCTAGGAAATACTCAGAGTAAGAGGATGTAATGTGGATGGTAAACCATCAAAAGAGACTGCTAAGGAACAAATATGTAGGAGAAAAGCCAGAACATGATTTCCAAAACCCAGAGAGGGAGGATTATGCAGGAGGAGAAGGTGGTCAGAAAGGTCAAAGGCTGCAGAGAAGTCAATCCATCAGTCAATAAGCATGTATTAAAGCTCCTGTTATGAGCCACTAAGTGCTGGGTATACAAAAAGAGTCAAGAATAAGGATTGAGAACAGTCATCCAATCTGGCAGTTGGGATCATTGGTAACTTTAAAGGGAATTGAAGCGATGAAGTCAGTAGCCAGACTGCAAAGGATTGAGAGGTGAGTAAAAGGAGAGGAACTGAAGGTAAGAAGTACAAATAGCTTTTCTGGGAGTTTGGTTGAGTGCTAGTTATGCATGTCCAATTGCCAATTGGATAGTTCTACCTTGTTGTCCCATAGACCTTTCTTTCTTTTTTCTGAGGCAATCAGGATTAAGTGACTTGCCCAGGGTCACCCAGCTAGTGTCTGAGGCTGGATTTGAACTCAGGTCCTCCTGACTCCAGGGCTGGTGTTCTATCCACTGTACCACCTATTTGCCCTTCCATAGGCCTTTCAAACTCAAATTATCCCCACTAAACCCACCTCCTTCTGAACTTCTCTCTTTCTGGAGAGATCATCACCTTCCTTTCAGGTTCACAGCCTCAGCATTACACTTGATTTCACTACTCTTATCCCACATATCTAATCAGTTGCCAAATCTTGTCTCTACCTCCAAAAAACTTCTCGCATCTATTTCCTTTTCTCTCCTTATATAGCCACCACCATAGTTATCATCTCCAGCCTGGACTGTTGAAATAACTTCCTAACTGCCTTCCCTGCTTCCTGTCTCTCCTTTCTCCAATCTGTTCCCCACAGCGTGGCCACAATAATTTTCCTAAAATGTAGATCTGACCATGCCACTCCTCCACTCAATAAACTCCAAGGGCTCCCTATTGTCTCTAGGATCAAAAAGAAATTCTCCCACTTCATTTTTAAAGCCCTTCACAATCCAGCCCTAATAAATTTTTCCAACCTTGTTGTTCAGTCGTGTCTGACTCTCCCTGACCCCATTTTGGGGTTTTCTTAGGAAAGGTACTGGAGTGGTTTGCCATTTCCTTCTCCAGCTCATTTTACAGATGAGGAACAGAGGCAAACATGGTTAAGTGACTTGCCCAGGGTCACACAGTAAGTATCTGAGGCCAGATTTGAACTTAGGGAGATGAATCTTTATGACTCCAGGTCCAGCACTCTATCCATTGTGCCACCTAGCTGGCCCATACATTATTCCCCTTTCCACACTTGTGGGTCCTAGAATACTAGGTTTCTTGCTATTTTTCACACTGGACACTCCATCTCCCATCTCCTTGCTATCTCCCATGACTGGAAATCACTCCTACCTGGCCATTAACTCTTAGAATCCCTCATTTCTCTCAGAATGCTATTCCTGCCCAACCTTCTACATGAAGCCATTCCTGACCTTTACACTAAATGGTGTCACCTCTCAAATCTGCCTTGTATTTTGGATAAATATGTTCCATTTCCCCCTAAAGAAATGTAACTCCTTGAGGGCAAGTAATTTCTGTCTTTGTATTCCCCTCAGAGAGCAGGTGGTTAATCAATGTTGCTTAATTTCTTTCCATTGATTGGTCCCACCCATCAGCTGTTGATCTCCCTGAGTGTAGGAATGGGGGTCTCTCTCATCAACCTAGGACCTCTCAGAGGGCAGAGATGGGGCTTCCTCATCAGAAGGGAGACCCATGATGGTCCCTGCACAAGACTCCATCCCCACCCCTTCTCGGTGGCAGGTGATTCTTGATACAAGTGGGACAATAGCGTGAGATACCGTATCTTACAAATCAGAAGCAATTTATTGGTTGCCACCAGAAGCCTATATACAGTGAAGGCACGAGGGTGGGGAGGGGGCTCCCCTGCTACAGTACCATGGAAGGGGGGTATAAAGGGCACAGGGGAGGAGAATAAACAGTAGCTTTTAACCGTAGCATTCAAGGAGCCAGACTCAAGAGTCTGTTGACCTCAAGGTTCCATTGACCTCCCTTGGGCAGAGAAGGGAGATACTTTGTGTCTTTGCCCCAGTGCTGATATCAAGACTTTGACCTCCAGGAACCATACTCTCCCCAGTGGTCTCAGACCACTTCCTCATGGTGAGGGTTGGGTGGGGGGAGTACAAGAGAAGAATGGAGAAGCAGCTGTCATGGAGAGTAGTGGTGGAGGGAGATGTCCAGCTGGGGGAGGGCAAGGGCTTGTTTCCGGAGCCCCAGGCCCTACTCTACATTCATTCAGTCATCTGTTTCTCTCAGCTCACCTTCCTCCCCCATTTGCCCGGCTAGGATCCAGGGATGGTCACTGCCATTTTCCCTTTTCCACCCCTAGTGAGGCAGAGGGGTAGAGTAGAGAAGTGATGGCCATTCCCATCTCATACCCAGTCCACCTGGCCAATCCCCCGTCTTTCTTCCAAGTCTCCCTGACCTGATCACATCAATACCATCTCCTTGTATCTTTCATCTTGGACAGTGACCACTGTCAGGCAGTTATCTTGTTTCTAACCTTCCTGTTGAATGCTACATTCTCTGCAGGTTCAGTCTGTGACCAAGAGGGAGAATGGAAGAAGCCTTTAAGAGTGGCTATGAATGAAGTCCTTTTGGCTGGTCAAAGACCTGTCAACTTCCTCCCCAACTTGGAAGTTTTTCTCTTGCTGTCTGTGAATGGCCAGTGACCTTAGATGGGGGTCATCCCTGGCCCAACTTGAGCAGTCATCATCGCCCCCTAAGAAGAGTCAATCCAGTGGCTATGGCTCAAATTAGGTCCAGTGTGAATGTCAAGAGTGATTCTTTCCCCATAAGACTTGGGGGTTTTCATTCTTCCTGACCCCAGGGAATCAGGGGGTTAAGCAAGGTTTGGAGGAGGCAGGAAGAGAATAGGGATGGATATCTAGGTTTTGGCACCAGCAAAGACTGGGATATTCTATGCATGGCCACATGTATGCAAGTAAATCCCGTGAACATGTACATGGGATCACATGTGTGCAGGGACAAAGGGTAGTGTGAACATGGCCATAGCAAGTGTCCGCAGTCCCTCTTTACCTCAAAGTCAGAAAATGGAGCCAAGGGGAGGGAGGAATGAATAGTGTGTGTGTGTGTGTGTGTGTGTGTGTGTGTGTGTGTGTGTGTGTGTGTGTGTGTGAAGGGAGAAGTGGGGAGAGGGAAAGAGTAAGAAACAGAGGGAGAAGGAGAGAAAGAATGGGGAGGGACAAGGGATTATGTTTAGGAAGGGAAGGGAAGGCACTTCCCTGGCCATAGGTGAGGTGGAGATGGGGAAAAGAAACCTGGACACAAAGGTGTCAAGGACCAAGTGGTGCCCCCTGCAGGCAGCAGGAGGCATAACTTAAGATAAACAGAATGGAAAGGGGGTAGATTTGGGGAAGTAGGTAGTGAAGATAGGCACAGATGGAAACTTAGGAAAATATCAGTAGTATTGGTCCCGATCCTGCCAGTTGGTGACCCAGTGCTTCTTAGGGGGCAGTGTGCCCCCTGGGGGTGGGTACCTCTCCTCCTCCCGTATCCGCACAGCATGGTACTTTGGCATGATCCGGTAATAATGGGTCCGTTTGAAGAAATCACACTGTGTAGGTTGTCAGGAGGGAATAGACAGAAAGTAGAGAATCCCCAAGGAGGAAAGAGAGAAAATAAGGAATGTTAGTACCCAGTCATCCAGCTGTTTCAAGCTAGGAGGCCAGATGTGTTCCAAGAGGAGTGTGTCCTTGTCCTCTCCTACCCAGTCTTCCAGTAGAATTCCCCCTTCTCTCCACTTCCCTATTCCCAAAGAAAATATGGTTTAGCCTTTGGTACCAGCTTTTCCAGGGCCCTTCCTGATAGTTCCTTCTACTCTATTCACCAAGTCAGAACTTTTGAAAATCAGGGCCCTCCCTCCCCACAACCCAAAATTGTATACCTCTATCCACCCCATCCCTCCCATCCCCACCTGATGGATAAAGAGGAAGAGGAATTGAAAGATATAGGCAGAATGGAACAGAAGGAAAGTAGAGATGGAGGGACAGAAACTGAGGTTCTTGGGTGGGGATATTGCAGGGAGAAAGGAAGGGGTCAGGAAAAGGTTCCTAGCAATTCCAAGCAGGGCAATTGAAGGAAAACGAAAAATAATAATAATAAAAAATATTTACACGGCCCCAGGGAGGTTCTTTAAAAAGCATAGGATCATCCAGCATGAAATGTATCCAATATTTCTCTGCCTCCTCCGGGGATCCCACTTGGCTTTGGGCCTGGGGGAAGGGACCAAGATGGGCCTTGAAAATTGTTTCAGAACTGGAGAAGGTTGTTAGGAAGGGACCTATTCCCAGTGTCTTCTCCATTTCTACAAGATAAAGAACTTCTGCCCAGGCTGGAATGTAGCCCCCAAAAGCTCAAACCCCTGTGGCCTTTCATGTCCAAGGGCCTCCCCCTGATCTCACTTCTCTGGTTTGGAGGGAAGTTACAAAATTTGGAAGGAGACTAGCCAGCCCCCTTTAGGGGCAGGGGGAGTGGAATGGCTATGCAGAGTATGGGAGAACCCTGGACTTAGGTTTTTACAATCTTCTGCTAGACCATCAAAGTCCTTTCTCTTCCCAAAGTGGGTACCTAGAGCCAAGGTGAAGAGGGGAAATCTGAAGACACCTTGGAAGAGCATGATGTGAAGAGGGAATCAGAAGAAGAGAAGACAGGACAGACTCAGTCCCACAAAGACTGTAGGGATCTGAGAGGAAGAACATTCTCTTGATTTGGGTTTTGTTAGTTTTAAATGGAAGGATTTACCCGGGGTGTGTGTGGGGTGGGGAGGGATGGGCCTCCCCTCAGTAGTCGTCGGTCAGCCTCTCCGTCTCAGAAGGCTGGCTCTTCATCTCCGCCTTTTGCCCTTTGGCTTCATACAGGGCCCGAGTGCTAGCTCGTTTGAAGAAGCCACACTGTGGGGGAGGGCGATGCAGAGTCAAAGGGTGGGGTGGGCCTGGGTGTGGCCCCACCTGAGAGGGTGAGTGGAGCGCAAAGATGCAAGGGTTGGAGGATGGGACGCTTAGGTCCCATTCCTTGGACCAGGAGGGACTTGGGAGACCTGGATCCCATCACTAGGCCTGTGGTGGTCATAGGGATACAACTGGGGCTAGAGTCTGTGGACTTCTTAGATCCTCTTCCAACTCTGAACTGGGCCCCCTTCATTGATGCTACCTACCAGGGCAATATCTAATGTGGGGACTAGAAAGAAATAGGGAGGGTAGGGAGATGGGGAAGAAGGGAGCAGGAAAGGGAGAAAGGAGGGGGAGGGGACCTGAGGGGATGGAATGAGCAGAGAGGGGATGGATGTGGAGAGGGACGCCTACCTTCCAAAGCAAGAGGATGATAAGCCCCAACAGTAACAGCCCAGCTCCCACAGATACCAAGACCAGCCAGAGCTCAATCTCAGCAGGAAGCTCCTCTGTCAGCTCTGAGTCAATGTCCACAGAAAACTAGAGGGGGTAAATGGGCATGGACAGAGGAAGAGAGAAGGACCATTTAGTAGGACTCCTTCCCTTCCCTCCCTTCCTTCCCAATTCCTTTCTTCCCAGACCTGAGCCATGGGGGCCTGCAGTTTGGCTGTCTCCCAGAAGGGGGCGCCTGGAGGCTGATGAAAAATTCCTGTTTGACCTGCAAAGGTCAGTCTGTCCATCCCCATGATCCCGCAACTGGAGAAGAATCTCTCCCATGTACAAGACCCTCATATCCCCTTCTTCCCCGACACCCAATTTCTGCCTCTAGCATGTGCACACTCAAATGAGAAGATTTCAGTGTTTGACTTGCCATTTGAGATCATTCATCCTCCCTTATCTTAACCCAGGAGTGGGGAACCTACAATCTAGGTCCTCAAGAGCCACATGTGGCCTCGAGGGCGAAGGTTCCCCATCCCTGTATTAACCTTTTGAGTATAGTGTAAGGAAAAGAATCTTAGATTGGGAGTTAGGGTGCTAGGTTCTCTTTCTGACCGTTACTACTACCTAGCTTTGTGCAAGTCCCTTTACCTTGCCGAGTGTCAATTTCTTAATCTGTAAATTAAGAATGATGCCATCTGCCCTGCATTCCTCAACAGGCAGAGACTAGGAGGGGAATAGCAGAGATTACCAAGATAATGGATATGAGAGGGCTTTGGAAAGTACCATATACACAAAGCCTTCTGTGAGTGAGCAGACAATAAGTGAAAGTTAGCAAACCCTTTTATTCCTGTTTGTGACTTACCAACGTTGTCTTGTTATCCATATTGATGGTCAGGATGTTGGTTCGGAGGAAGAGTGTAGCCCAGCCCTCCACCCTGACCCTGTCAAAATCACTGTAATCCTGCAATGGAAGGCAGGGAGAAGTAAGAGCCACTGTTCCTCATGACCTCCTCCCTGCCCCCCCACCCCAGTCAGAACCCTTATGCCCAGAGAGCATCAACACAGGCCCAACCACATGGGCAGATTCAGAAGAGAAGGTTCTTGTATGCTTGGGTCCATGACATATCTTCACAGACTGAACAACAATCTCCTTTCTGTTCACCCCTATGTTTCTCTAGTCTGTTTTCCCCCTACCCACAGGCACACTGAATGAATTTAGAAACATCAAAGACATCTCACACACATAGACAAAATTTTCCAGATACATGTGAAATAAAGTTCATACACGCTTGCTATACCATTCTACACGGTCACATGGCAATCACCCAAAGGGAGCCAAATGAAGATATAAGGCTTCCTTAATGGTTGGGCCAGGATGATGGGGTCCTGCTGGGATATGCCTGGCGAGGCTACTTGATTCTTTCCCTCTTGTCTCCCCCAAATGCCCAAGATCAGAGGTGGTACTGAAGCTTGGACTCTTTTACTCCCACTAAGATGATCGCTGACCTCAATGAAGGTGCTGTTCCATACTCGTGCCTGCACAGTCACGGTAGAGGGTATGGAGACATCAGGAATCTGGCACTCAAGCCACACACAGCGAGCTCGACCATTGGCACAGGACTGGATTGAGCAGAGAACAAGTAAGGAAATCTTCTCCAAGTAACTTAGCCCTCCTTTCACAGACATTCCTCTCATGGTCCTTATTCTATCTACCTAGTATAGCCATATATGCTCTAGCCAGACAAGCAGGCCTGTATACCTCCACATCCATTTACTGATTCATCCAAGATGCATTTATTAAGTGCCCACTATGGGCCAAACACCTAATTAGTAACTAGAGAAAAAAAGATGAAAATGAAAGTTGATAGACTTGAGAAGACTTGAATAAAATGATGTACCACAACCTATGTAACCATTCCAGCTTCCTTTCCTTTCCTATCCTGCTCTCCATACTCCATTCCTCAAACTTTCCCTGACCCCTACCAGCCAGCCCTGCTCCCTCTATCCGAAACATTCTTAATCTCATTTGGGCGGCTAGGTGTCGCAGTGGACTTGGACTGGAGTTGGTCTTGGCATAAGGAAGACTCATCTTCCTGAGTTCAAATCCGACCAACTTCAGACACCTACCAGCTGTGGTTCCTGAGTTCGAATCTGGCATTAGATGCTTACTAGCTGTGTGACCCTGGGTAAGTCACTTAACCCTGTTTGCCTCAGTTTCCTCATCTGTCAAATAAACTGGAGAAGGAAATGGCAAACCACTCCAGTATCTTTGTGAAGAAAACCCCAGATGGGGTCATGAAGAGTTGGACCCAACTGAAAAACAACTGAACAACTACCTTCATTTGGATCACAGTTCTTTCTCTCTCATTTCCCTCAGACTAGGAGTTCGCTAAAATCTAAGCACAAGGACAAAATAAGAACAAGAGCATGACCCTGCCCCAACTGTGGGCAGTCCCTCTTTCTCCATTCAGAAAGAATGAGGGTATGGATCACTAGGAGGAGGGTCTTCAGATTACTTCAGAACAATTAAGAGGGAGGGTCAAAAGAGTAACTGAGGAGGCTTAGGAGAACATTAAGTGCCCTGGTTCTATTAGGTAGAGAAGAATGTTAACCCCAAGCTAACACTGTGACCTTTAATATATTTCCCTTATTCTAGATTCTTATAAATGTTACATCAAATTACTTTTTTTTCAGAGATATAATAATAACAATGGCTACTAGCACTTCTATAGCCCTTTGAGGTTTGCAAAGTGCTTTACAAATATCTTACTTGATCCTCACAATAACCTTGGGAGATAGGTGCTATTATGTCCATTTAGCAGATGAGGAAACTGAGACCAAGGTGAAGTGATTTACCCAGAGTCACACAGCTAGTATGTGTCTGAGGTTGGATTTGAACTCATGTCTTCCTAACTCCAGGAATATCCACTCTTCCACCTACTTCAAGATATCCAATGTCATAGGGGTAGCGGGGGTGGTGTTATGTCACTTTGGATATTTCTCTTTCTAAATCAGAAATGCTTGGATTAAATAATGTTAAATTTAACCCCCAAAAATTATTTCTGGAAGACTGTTGACTAAAATAAATAAAGGGTAAGACAAGCAAAATTCCAGAATTTAAGCACCGGAAGAAATCTCTAATTCCAGACAGTTACACCTCTGCTTGAATATATAGTTCTATCACTTTGCTAAGAAACCCTTCTCATTTTCAGATAACTAATTTTTAGCAAGTTTCCCCTACATTAAGCAGCATCTTCTACCCTTCTGGTCCTAAATTGTACCCTCTGGATCCAAGCAGAATGAATCTAATGCCTTTTCCACATGACAGCATAAATACTTAAACACCTTTAATGCTTAAGGTAATTTATGTAATACTTTAATAATGTAAATACTTAAATATAATAACTTAAATATTTAAGGGCTGCCATTGGATTCTCTCTAAGTCTTCTTTTCCCTAGCCTAAACACTCCTGGCTCCTTCACCTGATCCTTCCGTGGCATGGTTTTCAGGACTCCTACTCTACTTTATCCTAACCCTAACCCCAGTGGCCTCTCCCATTATCTTCTTAATTATAGTAGAAGGAATATCATATTTAAATCTGTATCTGCTACTCTTTGAACCTGAGCAAGTTGCTTAGTCTTTACTTGTTTCAAATAAAAAATCCACTGCTTGGCTTTCCAAGACCTTAACCTGGTCTTTCCCTACCTTTCCAGTTTTTTTTTACCTTACTCCTCTCCATGTACTCTTAGATCAATATCAGCCTTCAGATCAACATCAGACTTTAAGATACTTCCCCATCTCCTGACTTCAGGCATTTTCTCTGTTGTCCTCCATGCCTATAATTTTCTCGCTCCTCATCTCTGCCTCCTGGCTTCCTTCTAATCCCAACTAAAATCCCACCATCTGCAAGAAGCTTTTCCCAATCCCCCTTAATGCCACTGCCTTTCCTCTTATCCAACTTATCTCATTTATATCTTGTTTGGGTATAGTTATTTACAGGTTGACTCCCCCATTAGAGACTGTGAGGTCTTTCAGACCAGGGATGGTTTTTAAAAAATTTTTGTATCTCCAGTGTGTCCCACTGTGCCTGGCACATAGTAGGGGCATCATAAATACTTGTTGACTTGATTTGACTTGACATAACTTTCCTTCTCTTTAAAATGAAATGTTAGACTGGATGACCTCCAAGGCCCTTTTTTGCTGCAAACCCTACAATGTTCTGAATTTCTGTCCAGCCCCCATTATGTTTCTGGGGTGGGAGTAGGGGCTCCAGCTAGGCTGACATCAAATCCACCAAGGATCAGCCTCTTTCCCCAGACACTCACCAACACAGTCTCTGACTCTGCTTTCTTGGCAGTGGCCAGGGTGATAGGAGGAGGTGCTTGTGATTCCCCAGGATCCAGCTCCCTTCGCCATCGTCGCTGGGAAGATTCTTCATCCCTAGAAATCTGTTGGAAAGAGATAAGTAGGAAGATAAGGAACAGAGGAAGGAAGAAAAAAAAGGAGACCACACAGATGGAGAGAGGATAAAGGAGAAGAAAGGAGAGCCGGTCTGGGCCAAAGGAAAATAACAGGGCAAGTCTCCACAGGTGAAGCTCAATGTCTCATTTTTCCAGGCAGAGCTAGACCTTGGTAATTGGTAAAGGAGCTATCTTGATCCCAGGTGAGCTGGGTAGGGGGGATGAGGAGAAAGATTTGCTTACAGTGAGGTTGAGGGGGTTGATAAGGTCCCCAGGTGGCTGGCAATGCCGGGTTCCATTGCCCCGGATGATGATCTCAGTGGGATACAGAAGCCATTTGCCATTACTAACTTCATAGGGCCATTCCAGCCCCAGGACCAGAGCTCCCAAAGCTGCCAGCCCCTCATCCATTGGGCCCACCTGTGAGTAAAGAAGACCCCAGGAGGTATGTTAGCACCAAGGCTACCACCCCAGATTGACCCCTGTCTCCTAATATCAGACCTGACATTACCACCCCCTACCAGTCCTTCTATCCTTGGCTCATCATATTCCCCCTGCCAGTCTTTCGTGACTACTACTTCCTTAACTCATGACCTCTTAACCAACCACCGCTGTTCCAAACAGGCCCAACTTTCTCCCTACTATCATCTTTCTGACTCGACACCTCTCCTCACCCCAGAACTTTCCATACCTGGAATTCCAAGGTGAGAGGGCTTCCCACATCAGTGACATTTTTCATGCCTGACTCTCCCATCACTGTTCCCCCAAAGTAACTCTGCAGCCGATGATTCACCCTGTTCAGGGACAGATAGGAGCTTGAGTGTGTGGGTTGGGGGAGGGAAAGTGAGAGGGGGACAGGGACAGGTGGAAGAGATGATAAATGAGGGAAATGGAGGAAATAGGGAAAGGGGAGAGAAAAAAAGAGATGGGATGGGAAATAACACAGGGACAGGATTTGTGTGATGGGGGACTTAGGTCAGCTGAGTCAAAGGGAAGGGGGTGTAAGGGAGACACAAGTCACAAAAAGGAATAGAGCACCAGCCCTGAAGTCAGGAGGACCTGAGTTCAAAGCCAGCCTCAGACACTTGACACCTAACTAGCTGTGTGACCTTGGGCAAGTCACTTAACCCGAATTGCCCTGCATTCTCTCCTCCAAAGAAACAAAACAAAACAAAGACAGAAAAGGAGTTACCCACATGCTGAGTGAGGCCTGGAGCGTATAATCCACCTTCAGCATCAATGTCACAGGCTTTAGGTTATCCTGGTGACTGGACCTAGGGAGATATAATAGAGTGGAGAATGACAGAGGAAAAGCTTTCTCACCCATTATAGGAACTGAAAAGTGCATCTTTATCCCACCCACCCATCCCCACTCACGTGGAAAGCTGCAACTGAGCCTTGATGTTCCTCGTCTGTAGGGTGATACCCATGACCTCGAAGGCAAAAAACATCTCCATCTTTGAGGGGGAGGTATAATGAGAGAGGTTAGAGGTCTCTGGATTCCTGTTTCTATGGTCCAAGGCAAGGTAAAGAAAGTAAAATGCTGGCAATGTATTTATTTATTCAGTGTCCTTCCCCTTCTGAAAGTCTCTCCTTCCTCCACAACTTACTTTCTACTTCTACCCTCAGCACTCACTGACTGTCTCTTTGGGCCCCTCATCCTCTGCTGACGTCTATGTTTTTAAGGCAGGGACAATTTTCTTTTTTTTTTTACCTCTTTATATTTTTAGCACTTAGTACATCACCAATTGTACTATGTGCTAACAATTAATACATGTGGATAACTCATAACAAAATGACACGTACGTAACATTCATTTCAATGCTTCTCTCATCGACACTATAGTTCCTGCATCTTTAAGAGAGAATGGAATTTAGAGGAGTTCCTGTTACTGGAGAGTGAACTGTCCTGGCTGATTGAGACTTGGGGAGATTCCGGGAGAAAGAACTAAAGAGAATTTCTTCAGAGACTTTGTGAGTTAAAAATCACAGAGGATGGGAAGTGACATTTTGAAAGAACCGTCTAACTTTTATCCTGCAGAGATGGTCTCCTGAGAGAAACGATCTGTATCATCAGCAATGGCAACCTCTACTTAAAGGTTGCCCGGGCTGTGATTTTTCTTACAGATGCTACATTGTTGAAACATTTAAATATGTCTTTGTACCGTTTGTTACAGTGGTAATAAATTACACAGCCAGTAACATGAATGTTATATTATTTAAACCTGTGAAGGTGGAGGAAGAGAAGAGAAAGATGGAGAGACCAACGGACAGAGACAGAGAGAAAAGGAGGAGAGAGAGAGACAAAAAAGAGAGATGCAGGGAGAGAAGGGGGAAGAAAGGAAGAGGGGAGGTAGAGGGAGGAGAAGAGAGAGGAAAACTGGCATAGAGAAGGAAGAAATTAGGATAGAGAAGGGAGGGAGAAAGAAACAGACAGACATGTGAGAGAAGAAGAAGGAAAAACAGGAAGGAAATCTTATCAGAAGACATTTCTCCAGTTTATTTAAAAACTGGAATAGGGGATCAAAGTTAATTAATAATGAGAGGTTGTGTTTCTATTAATTTATGAGGAAATATTAGAACATACCCCTTGATTGCCTCAGAGAATAAATAAGGAAATGAGCCAACAGCCATCAGAGCGAACTGAGGATTGCTGTGGTTGTCAGCTAATGTCGTGCATCCACCTGACACCTACAAGGGCTCTACGTGGGGCTGCTCATCCCTAAATTTGCTAGAGGGACATGACATGGCACAATATTGACATGAATCAATTTTCCCAGTCCATTCTCCATCCCTCTCATCTTATGCAGCTATATGTTTCCTTCTTCACCCTTGTGTCTTTCCCTGTTTCTCTGGTTCCATGACATTGAGGAAATAGAAAAGAACAGAACAGGGGCAGCTAGGTGGTGCAGCGAATAGAGCACTGGCCCTGAAGCTGATAGGACCTGAGTTCAAATCTAGCCGCAGACACTTCACACTTACTAGCTGTGTGACCTTGGGCAAGTCATTTAAGCCCAACTGCCCGGCTGTCCCCCCTCCAAAAAGGAAAAAAAAAAGGGACAGAACAAAATAAATTCATGGACTAAAGAAAGAAGGAAAAAGCCAAGTAGGCCAGAATACCTACCTACCAAGAAAGCTAAGGGAGCTTAGGCCCAAGAAAGAGAATAAAGCCAGATGGAAACAAAGGGATGGATCAAGGCACAGCAATCTTCCCTATCATTTTGTGTGGGTATAAGATTTACACTGAAGTCTGTATCCCTCCCTGAATCTCTCACCTTCTGGTTCCTCTTAAAAGGGTTTCCCAGCTCACACAGGATAGTCTCATTGCTCTGGCAGAGTCCAGCCTTGGGGTGGGGGTGAAACGGGAGAAAGATTGGGGAACAAGGACAGTTAGTCAGATCTGGTCCATCCCTTCCCAAAATATGCTTCAGTGGTAGAGTCTACTGACTCACTACCTCCCACCCCTCTTCTACACACACCAACAGAGAACTGCTGCTTTCTCCCCCTCCTGGATGACTCAGGAATCTCCATCCCAAGAAATTCTAGGTCTGGAGGTTAAGTGAGGGGAAGGTAGCAAGGATGCTGGGCCAACTCAGGTAGTGTTCAACCAGTTCTTCCAGCCCAACCACAAATGGCAATAGGGGGATTGTTTATTAAACAGAGATGGAGGTGAGGGGTTGCGGGGAGGCACACAATGAATCCCAAAGTATTCAAATCAACAAGCAAATGAACATGGATATTGATATCTCTACTCTTCCATTCAGATCTCTGGAGGTTCCAGTGAGTAACTGGGGATGGGAATGGGAGACTCACAGGGCGGACAGAGGATAAAAGTAAGGCTGGAGGCAGAACTAAGGTGAGCAAGGCCTCATGAGCATCCTCCCCAGCTCGGTCCCTGCTGGGCATGTTGGTTATATTGATGTTCAGCAACAGCTTCCGGACATCCCTACTGTACTGAAGTCTAGAGGTTGAGAAGGAAAGAAGGGTGGGTATGAGTCATCCTGCAGCCTTCAGCTCCCTCTTGGCAATCAGAGGCTCCCTCTTGACCCATCAGATTCTATCTCCCTCAGCCACCCATTTGACCAAGGAGGCCCAGTCCTTCCCCATTAGGTTCCACTAGTACAATGAGGCATAGATCTGGTCACCTGATCCCTAAAATGGTTATTCAGGGGCCCAGCCTGGTCCCTCACCTGTTAATAGGCTGTAGCTCTTTAGACAAGAAGGTAGCCCGAAGCTGTAAGTTACTATCACACTTGTTGTCAATACCACACTCCTTCTGGAACTGAATCTGGTGGTATGAAGAGAAGAAGGGAAAAACAGTAAGGTTTTCAGGAAAAAGTTTTCAGGAAAAGACGATCCCTGGAAATTCTAATGTCAGGGGAATAATCGTCCTAGAAGGGGAATGTTGCTGCTCTGACCCCAAATCCATACACAATAAGATATGACAGATAATGAATACTCCCCATCCTTGGCCCTTGAAGGTCTTAGGGGTAGGGTGCTTGGGATCCTGAGCCCTGCAGTATATTTTATTACCCTCCCCCTTCTCAGACCTATGCCATTCTCAGCCACCTGACCACCCAGGTCCTAAGATCTTCTGTCCCTCCCCTTACCTAGACTTTTCCCCCTGCCCTCCTCCTTGTATACTCCAAAATGCCTCCTTAGCTGACCTCTGTTTGGTTCTCTCTGGGCTGGGCCTCATTAAGAACAGGAAAGGCATCCAGGGAATGGAGTCCCAGGAGTGGGTGCTCAGGAAGTTTCTCTGGTAAGGAGTAGTTCATGAAGATCGAGATGGGGCGGAGCTTGTCCCGAATACTGTCCTGGAGAAGGGGAGGGAAGCTGAAGATTATTCCCCTCTACTATAACTCCTTCCCTACTGGATCTTTCCTCCAGAGAGGCCTCCACCTCTGGAACCCAGAATGCTCTCAATAAATTACTTAACAAAGTAATTGTCAGGTACATCACAGTCCCACCATCATCACAGTACTAGCATTTATAAGGCACTTTTTAAGGTTTACAAAGCACTTTACAAATACAATCTCATTTGATCCCCATACCAACCCTGTGAGGTAGGTACTAGTATTACCTCCATTTTACAGACGAGGAAACTGAGGTAGACCGCAGTTAAGTAAAAACTTAATTAATAAATGCCTATTTAACTTGACTTCACTAATTAAGTACCTACTTAAGTACCTACTCATACCAGCCCTGTTTAAATGCTTTGCAAATATTATCTCAGTTTGATCCTCATGACAACCATGGGAGATAGGTACAGTTATTGCCCCCATTTTACAACAGGGGGAACTGAGGCAAACAGGGTTAGGGGACTTGCCCAGGGTCACACCAACAGTAAGTGTCTGAGGGCAGATTTGAACTCAGGTCTTCCCGACTCTGGGTCCAGTGCTCTATTCACCTAGATGGCTCCCTCATATGAGGGCCGCCCCTTCCTTGCACTCCTTGTGCCCCAGCTCCCCCACCCACCCATCTGTGTCATCAGCTGCTTGGCTAGAATGCTGTCAGCTACTTGAAATCATCTCAGATGGGAATGTTTTCACATAAACACACAGGAACACACACACCCGCCCATTCCTCACCACCAGAAGCAGATCAAGGGTTTGGCAGCGGGTGTCAGGCATGGAAAACAATCCATGATAAACAGAAGGAGAAGAAGAACTCTTAGCAAACCGGACTCGTGGTGGGCGTCGGTCCCGATCTGCCTCCAGGGTGTATGCCAGGGCTGTGAGAAGGCACCAAGGAGGTCAATCAGGGTGGGCATGTAAAAGAGCAAGAATAATAATTATAGTTTATGTTTGTATAACACATAGAGAGGGCTCACAGCTGGTGTTTCCATACTGCTTTACAAAGCACTTCACATAAACTTCCTTCTCTGATCCCCACAACAACCCCACAGTGCCCTAGCTGGGGCTAACAACTCTTGTTAACTCCATCTTATGGACAGGGAAACTGAGGCTCTGAGGGGTAACAGTGACTCACCCAAGGTCACAAAACTAGCAAGTAGCTGAATCAGGCCTTAAACTCCTCAATGAATTCCAAATCCAGTGGGGTTTTTTTGCACTGTACCCCCAAGCCCCATGCCCAGATCCCCTCAAACCTCCCCCATTTCAAGACACTCACTGATATTTTGTCTGTAGCTTGGATTCCCTGCACTTTGGTTGTAGGCGAAGCACACCTCGACCTGAATGCTACAAGGACCACCAGAAGGAGGTCAAGAGAAGAGGACAATAAGCATCCCTGGGTCCCGCCTCCCTCAGCCACTGAGAAAAGGAAAGGAAAGGCACCAGAAGAAGGTTGGTGGAATCTTGCTGGGAAGACAGAAAACAGGGTGACTCTGGGTAAAACTGGGAAATCAGTGACACCTGTCTCTAATGTCCCTGTGTCTCTCTTCATTCATTCACAAATAGAGAAAGAGAACACCTACTACGTGCAAGGCACCTCTCTAGGCACCAGTGATACAAACACAAAATGAAAAGTCATCCCTTCCCTCTAGGAGCTTACATTCTACAGGGCATGGGGCAGGGAGGAAGGGGAGGATACGAGGTTTATAGAGTGGGTAAAGCTGTTTGTGGGAAGGGGTATGGGAAGGGAGGGCTCATAAAGGATACGGAGGGGAGAACAGCTTACCAGGAGGTCAAAGTACAGCGGGTAGGATCCAGCATGGTAGGCCTCACTGCCAGAGTCTTATTGAGGATGTTGATAACTGGACGGGCTCTAGAGGGAGGAAGGGAAGTCTCATCTTGGCAAAGATCATGTGGTTGTCAGATTGTACAGAGTGGGCAGACCCCCCAACCCCCTCTAGACCTTGAAATCCATTTAATCCAATACCCCCTGGTCACAGATAAAAGAGACTGAGTCCAGAAGATGGGGCATGACTTGGCAAAGGTCACATGGCACATTAGTCTGTCCCCTATATAGGTTGTACCCACTTTGACGTCTTGGGGGTGGGGTGAGAAGAGAGATAGCCCAGATCAGCCTGGGCTCCTCCTCACCCCCATCACCTAATCCCAGACGTAGGTCAGACACTCATAGAAATGGCAACCTCTCAGGAGAAAGGGAGATATTTAGTACATTAAGTGGGGGCAAACTAAAAATCATAAGTAGCATTTATATAGCTCATTAAGGTTTGCAAGGTACTTTTACCAATCTTATCTCATTTGATCCTAACAGCAGCAATTATTGAGGTTAGCTGCAATTATTATCCCATTTTATAGATGAGACAACTGAGGCAGACAGAGTTAAGTGACTTTAGAGAGACAGCCGGGAAGTATCCGAGGCTAGGTCTGAACTCAGGTTTTCCTGATTCCAGATCTAGGGCTCTATCTACTGGACCACCTAACTGCCTAGTTAATATCAAATCCTAGAACAGACCCTATCTCCCAATCAAGGACTCTCTCCACTATACCACCCTGCCTCCAACTGAGAGAATGGAGTTGATATGATAGAGAAATTAGGAGGAAAGACAGAGAAACATAGACAAAGACACAGGAAAAGCAATTGATAGACACTTGCTGATTGAAAGACAGTGACAGACAGACAAGCCATGGATCTCCTGACTCCTAATGGATCCCCCAAGCCAGTCCATCCCATTACCCTTGAAGATGCTTCCCATCCCGCTCACCGCAACAGCACGATGCGGTCAGCCAGGCTCCCCACCAGCAGGTCGGGGTACGAGTTCTCATCCACGTCGAGCCGCCCGCTCAGCGAGTAGCCAAAGGTGGCCAGGCCAGGGGTGCCAAGTTTTTCCCCATGAATCACCTGGGAGCAAAGTGGGGTGTGTGGTGGTAGTGTGTGTAGGGAGGGATTGCAGAGGAGAAGACGGCAGGGGCTATGGGGCTTAAGGAGTTACCCCTCATCCTATTTTCTGTGTGCATGTTTGGTGGGGGAGATGGGGATGATAAATGGAGGGATGGTCTAATAGATAGATGGGTAGCCAGACACCAGGGAAAGAGACAGCCCCTGAGAGAGACGGGTGACTGGAAACTCCCTGCGGCTGGCTGTTTAAGCATTGGGATCAACCAATAGCTGAAGAGTAAACTGATGGACAGAAAGACCAGACAGGTACACGGGACAGACAGGCACTTGGACAAGAAGGGAGGGATGAACACACTGACTGAGAGGCAGGTGGCCAGCCCAGTGGCATGCCCGTTCCCTGTACCTGCTGAGGTTGGCTGCTGATGCCCGAGGCGCTGCTGTGGTAGATGTAGACTTTGCCCAGACCCTCAAATGGAGCACCCACTGCAAAGTCTGGGGGAGAAGGGAGTGAGGGATAAGGGAGGAGAGAAAGCAATTCACTCTGGGATGAGTCACCCAGAGAACCTTTCCCATTCCTTCCAGACTGTTTCCAGGACAGAGAAATAGTGACCTCTAAGGAAAGAGGTGGAGATTGGTGGTGGGAAGGGACAGACATTCCAGGGCAAGAGACAAAAAAAATTGTAAAACTCAAAAGAAAAACGCAGAAATATAGTCAGAAGGCCTTTAGAAACCAACTAATCCAACTTCCTCACAATACTGAGGTCATAAGAGGGAAAGAGATTTGCCTCTGGTTGGTTACATATCAATGTAGAGACAGAGTTAAGATTTTATGCAGGTCTGACTCTGTCTAGAGCTCTGGATAGATTACCTTTCATCTTCTCTTCAAAATCAACTCTACCCACTCCCACTTTCCTGGTTCTTCCCTCATCCTTATTTTAAACTTTAAAGACCATTCCAACTCCGTCCTCACTTTCACCTGCCTCTTCAGCTATAAAACATGCAAGCTGAACTCAGTGACCTCCAGGGTACCTTGAACCTATGGTCCTGTGGATTTTCCCATAATAATGTATTCTTTCCCTTAGATACCATTCTAATTCAAGGTCTCTTAATATCTAGACTACTGCAAGAACCTCCCAATTGACCTCTTTGATTCTTTTTATTTGTTTGCTTTGTTTTTGGAGGGCAGTTGGGATCAAAGGACTTGCCCAAGGTCATACAGCTGGTAAGTGTGTCAAGTGTCTGGGGTCACATTTGAACTCAGGTCCTCCTGACTCCAGGGCTGATGCTATATTCACTTTGCCAACTAGCTGCCCCAATCTCTTTGATTCTTCTCCCTGACATTCCCCCCTCCCCCCATCCCCATAGCATTCCTTCCTGGCCAGAGCTGCATAGGACTCACTCCCCAACTTAGAAATCTTCTAGGGCCCTTTTTGCCCTGCAAGATGCAGTCCTTCTGTACTCTGACCTCCACTCACCTTTTCAGTCTCTCTTGCTCCTACTTCCCTAGATGAATTCTGCTTGCTCTTCTCTACCAATCTACTCACTGTCCCCCAAACACATTCCCCCCTAGCATGACCTTCCTTCTTTCTAATTATCTAAATTTTATCTATTCTTTAATGCCCATCTTGTCTTACCACTCCTGAGAAGCCTTTTCTGAGGGCTCCAGGCTACACATCTTTCCTCTTCTAAACCCCAGAGCTTTCTGGGTGTAACACTCATTTGGTATTTAAACAACTGCCTTGTTTTGTTAGCCATCTTTTTCTCATGTGCATATCATTCCTCTGACTACACTGTAATTTCTGGGAAGAAAGAGACTGTATCTAAATCTTCTCTGTAACTCATCCCCCTTGCAACTCAGCACAGTGCCCTCACAAAGTAGGTATTCTGTAAATATTTGTGGACTTGAAAGAGTAATGGGGAAGGGGGTGTTGGGAGGAGGCAGGAGAAGGGAGGAATCTTACCCTGGAAGCCGTCCTGGTTGATATCTCCAAGGCTGGCCAGTGAGAAGCCAAAAGTTGAGTCGCTTGGACCATAGAGGTGTTGGGAAGGGTTAGTGGGGAAGATGCCCCCCTGATTCATAAAAATGTAGACCGCACCGCCTATCTCTTCCTTCCGCTCAAAGTAGTATGGGGCACCAACCAGGAGATCCTGCCACCTACCCCAGTGGAGAGGAGGATGTGAGGGCAGTGACCCTGTGACGCCCCCTCTCAAAGTGATCCATGGATATGCTCTCCAGAAACAAATCCACATAGCCTTGGGGCTGCCTCGGTCATGGCCTTCAGCATTGTGCTTTGAGCACAGGAAGGCTATATAAGACCCATGTGTGTTATACATGAGTATGGAGAAGCCGTGGAAAACAAACTGCTTGGTTTCTACAAATGACATTCGAGTTTTAAACACACATTCCCAAGAACCGTGCATAGCAATCCTCCACATGAAAACCCATGCACAGGAAAGACAAATTATTTGCAAATGATGCTCAAACCCAGAGCCCACCACAAGTTCTGAGCTCAAATACATGAGGAAATGAAAACAGATGCACAATCACACGTCTCTGCCCAGTTCCCCGGATTAGTAGAGAAGTGTAATCGCCAGATTAGCGAGAAGGGTCAAGGTCCCTCACAGACCTAGAATCTCACTCACCCGTCATTGTTAAGGTCTGCTAGGGTGATAGCGCTACCAAAGTAGGCGCCCACCTGCTTCCCCTCCAACACCTGTTTCATCTCCATTTCCCCACCTGCCTCCAGGTTCATGAGGAAGACAGAGCCCGCGTGGCGGTGCCGGGGAGCACCAGCCACAATGGTGAGACTCTCAGGGTGCAAGATGCCACTCCCCACCTGTACTGCGTACCCTGGGAAAAGGTAAGAAGGAAGAAGTGAAGCACAAGAGACCTCACTGCCGCCTGCAAATAGTTCTAATCACCTTTGATGTTCCTTGGGAAGCATGCCCTCGACCAGGCTCCTAGACCAACCACCTTTTTTTGTGCTAGGAACCCCTTTTGGCAGCCTGGTGAAACCTGGGGACCCATTCTCAGAATCATGTTTTTAAATGCATAAAATAAAATACCTATGGTTACAAAGGAACCCTATTATATTGGAATAAAGATACTGAAAAAGAGGGTGGTTGTCTCAGATAGCTGGACATCCATTCCCTACCACTAGACTTTCTCTTCCACCCACCAGGTCTCTCTTTTTCATTCCACAGTGAAGGATTCCAACCCTGGACTCACCGACATACAGATGCCCTATGTCTTCTTCATATGTATAACTGTGCTCTGAAAAATCCCAATCTTTCCGCTGGATCATGTATGTGGTTCCTTAAGAGGAAAGGGGAACAATTAGATGAACTCAGAATCTGTCCCTCCTTCTTCCTGACTCTGAATTGCCATAGAAACCATTCCTGCCCTCTACCACCATCCTCTTCAAGGATCCCTCACCCTTCCTTAGAGAGGCAAGCACAGTAGCAGGGAAAAGATGTTCCACTTAAGAGTCAAAAGGCTTGGGTTCAAATTCTGGTTCTGCCATTTCTTGTGAACCGTGAGTAAAACATTTGATCTGCCTCAGTTTCTTCTTTTGTGAAAGGGTTTGGACTAGATGACTTCTTTTTTTTTCGGAGGGGGGGAAGGCAGGGCAATTGGAGTTAAGTGACTTGCCCAAGGTCACACAGCTAGTAAGTGCTAAGTGTCTGAGGCCAGATTTGAACTCAGGTCCTCCTGACTCCAGGGCCAGTGCTCTATTCACTGCGCCACTTAGCCTCCCCGACTACATGACTTCTAAGATCCCTTCCTTTTCTAAATTCTACTGACTAAAACCAGAAAGCACCTGTAGGAAGGTCATAGGGTTACAGAGCATTAGAGTCAGAAGTGACCTGAGAAATTTTTATTTCAGACTAACCCATTTTTATTTTAGAGATGAGGGAACTGAGACTCTGAAAAATGAATCAACTAGGCCATGGTCACACAGGCAGCAAGGAGCAGAGACAAGATGCTACTCCAGGCCCTGGGACTCCCAAATCAGAAGCCTTTCTACCACATTCTGCTACCGCCCCACCACTGCAAAGAAACCTTCTTCGGGATCTCTTTTTAGGAGTAGAAATCTACAGCCATGTCTATCCTGCTGATCCCCCAAACTCTGACTCCTGGGTTGACAGTTCCAGTCCACAGAAAACCTGGTTCTATTGGGATTCTCTATAATGGCTATTCACATCTACTTGAGGGCTCTCCTTCTGCTCTGATTGGCAGCCATGGTAGTACATGGGATATGTTTGTGTGGACAGAGGTAAAGAGAGAGAGGGAGAGAAGGAGAAAGAGGGAGAGACAGAGAAAAGCAAGGAGGAAGGGGGAAGAGAGAGGTGAGAGGGCAGAAGGGAAGGAAGGAAGAGAGGAAGGAGAGGGAGAGAAGGAAGGAGAGAACAAGAGAGAAAGAGAGGGGGGAGAGAAGGAAGGAGGAAAAAGAGACAGACACACAGAGACAGAGAAAAGATGGGGAGAAGAAAGAGAAAAGGAGGTGGGGGAGAGAGAGAGGAAGGGAAAAAGAGAAGGAGAAGGGAGAGGGAGGGTCAGGATAGAAGAATCTAGGGAAGGAGGGAAAGAGAAAGGGAGAGAGGAAGGAGAGAGAGAGAGAGATAGAAACAGACACACACAGAGACAGGGGATGGGGAGGAGAGAGAGAAAAGGAGGGAGGGGTAGAGAGAGAGAAGAAAGAGAAAAGGGAAGGAGAAGGGAGACGAAGGGACAGGAAGGAAGAATCTAGGAAAGAAGAGAAAGAGAAAGGAAGAGAGGAAAGAGACAGAAACAGATACACACAGAGAGACAGAGAGAGGATGGGGAGGGGAGAGAAATAAGGAAGGAGGGAGAGAGAGGAAGGGAAAAAAGGAAGAAGAGAGAGGGAGGGACAGGAGGGAAGATGAGAAAGAGAAAGGGAGAGAGGAAGGGGGGAATGAGGGAGTGGGAGGGGGGAGGGAAGGGAGAAGTTTACAGCAGAGAGAGAGTCCAGCAGCCTGGCCTGCAGTGGTAGATGAAGCTCCTGCTCTGACTGTCCCCAGTGAAGGATCTCATCTGTTGCTTCCCTCAACTGGAAGAAAAGTGGGAAGCCCATTCCACAACTATATAAAGGCTGAAGCTACAGCCGAGATGTATTGAGAATGCATGGGTCAGGATGGGAAAGAGGAGGAAGTAGCCACTGACAGCAAGTCCGGCATATTGCTTCTATCTTCCTGGGTGATCATGAAAGGTTCTGCCTGATGCTCCTACCACTGGCCTGGGTCAGATGGCATCTACCATTTGCCATTTTTTCTTACCCACCTTTCCAGTTGTAGGCACCAGGTGCCCCAAAATACACAGTGTTGTGGGTGAAGCCCCCGCTGGTGCCCAGCTGGCACATGCCTGTGCCCAGGTAGTCTGTGTTGCTGTTGCACATCTCATTGTGGTATGTCTGCCAGTCATCTCTGGGGTCGAGTTGTAGATCGTTGCCCCGCACATAACACTTGCCCACCATCCGCCTCTGGTCCTCTGACCCTGACCACAGCACCTTGGTGTAGCGATGGGCGCAGACCTGGGGACCCCCACCCAGACAAAATCTTTGTCACAACCCATCCTATACACACCACGGGAAGCCTCACAACCAGGGCCCCAGACAGGCAGTTGTTTGCCTGTCCCTTAGACTCCCTCACTGGGTGTTCTTTGTTGTTCTGAGAGTAAGGAAGGAGGAAGTCCTGGGTTCTTTATATTTCCTCCATTAACTCTTGAAGCTGATTATTTTTTTCTGTGCATTAGATTCCTTGGAAAATAAGGGATTTGGGTGGATGATCATAGAAGGACAAGTTGGGGGCAGTCCTTGGCTCAGAGGCCAAAAAGAAACTGGTTACAGAGGAAGTAAAAGACATCCCGCCTGCCCCCCACCCTGCAAATACCCTGTCCTCTTAGAGTAAAAACGAACAAAAATAAACGCAGATGTTGACCTAGAATGTGTGTGTGCGTGTGTGTGCGTGCGCGCGCGCGCAGGGGCCCGTTTAGGTGATAAAGTAGAAAGACTAGGAAAAGACTTAGAGTCAGGATGATCTGAGTTCAAATTCTGCCTCAGACTCTTACTATCTCTGTGACCCTGGGCAAGGCACTTAAAAATTCTCAGCCTCAGTTTCCTCATCTGTAAAATGGGGATTATAACAGTAGCTACTTCCCAGGTTGTTACGAGTATTAAATGAGATAACATATGTAAAATGATTTGCCAATCTGTAAAAATTGTTATTAAATGGGGATGGGGAAAAAAGTCCCCTAAAGCGCTGGCCCCGGAGTCAGAATGACCTGAGTTCAAATCTTGTCTCAGACTCCCAAAAGCTGTATAATCCTGAGCACTTGACCTTTGTCTGCCTCAATTTCCCCATCTGTGAAATAGGGACAATAGCACCTACCTCCTGGGATTATTGTGAGGAGATAATATTTGTAAAGTGCTTTGCAAATCTTAAAGTGCTGTATAAATTCTAGGTCATCACCGACATCATTATTACTCTAGAAGTGGACTGGTCTAGAAATGGCCAAGAACCTCGGGGGGGGGGGGGGGGGGGCTCCAGAAGAGCTCGCGGGTAGATCCGTGGTTGTGTAGAATAGAGTTTAGAATCAGTCCAAAATGGGATTCCGGAATTGTGTTCCTCCAGAAGTGGAGGGCTGGGCATGGGGATAGCTGGGACCGAGGAAGAACCAGCATTAGGCCTGAGGGTGACAGAGCGGCAGAGGAGGAAGAAGACCATAGGAGAGGGGCGGGTGAGGATTCCAGAGAATGCCCCGAGGTTGACGGGAGCTCCCGATGCCCAGGCTGGAGCAGGCGGGGCTCCCCAGAAATTGTGCTACTTCTCCCTGGCTCCCACTGCCCCGCCTCCCTCCCAAAGGAAGCAATTAAAGCCAAGTCTGTGCCGCCTGGGGCCCCTTCTGCCCTTTCCTCCCAGAGGCTCACTCAGCTTGTTCCCACGAAGGGTGGGCACCCTAGGGACTAGGAAGAGTAATGAGACAGGGACTAGGGCCAGGCCACACCCAGCCTGGGCCTCCTCAGAGGCCCAGGTACTCAGATTCCTGGTTCTTCTCTGCCTTGTAACATTCCCTCCATCCCCACCCCTAGGGAGATCTGAATAGTTTGGAAGGTACAAGGGAACAAAGTTGTGGATGACCCAAGTCACATCTACCCACTTACCAACACTCTGCCGGCTGGTCCCTGGCTAGCCACTGTCACCCCAAGCCACATGTCCTCAATAATGTGCTGCCTGGAATCACCTGAAAGCAAAGTCAGAAGTGAGAAGGGGAATTGAAGACCAGGGGTGTGTGCTGACTCATTTCTCACATTCTTAGTAGCCCAGAGCTTCTCTAGGTGCTCAGACTCTCTATTTCAGTCAGGCAGATCTATCCCTAACATGGTCCTCACCTTGCCTTCTCTGGCCCTGGGATCTTCCTTTAAGTCAGCAGTTCTCAACCTGTGGGTTATGTTCAATTTAAATACATCCTGCATATCAGATATTTACATTACGATTCATAACAGTAGCAAAATTACAGTTATGAAGTAGCAACGAAAATAATTTTATGGTTGGGGGTCACCACTACATGAGGAACTGTATTAAAGGGTTGAGGCATTAGGAAGGTTGAGAACCACTGCTTTAAGTTATTCCCCACACCGTGGACACCAGCCTCTTCTCCCCCAGCCTCGTCCCTCCCAGTTCCCTGGAATGTTCCACTCCGCTCCTTCCCATGGTGATCTGGGGCTCTATGGCCTACTCTATCCCCAGCCTGAGAGTGCCCTAGCAGCAGGATCTGTGATCTCCTTTGGAGGATGGTGACCTCCTCTCCTCTGAAGTCTCAGCCCCCACAGTACTTAGGGTGTTGCCCAAGGGAATACACAGGACAAGGGGATTTGAGCCCCTTCCCCTTACTTTTTTCCCCTATATCCATCCGTTCACAGTCATCTGTCTGGGAGCTGAGAGGGCACAGGTACACTGCACCTGTTCGGTTGGTATAGCCATCAGGTATAGCAAGGTCCCGGGGAGCACCAGCAAGGAGTCTAAGGGAGTAGAAAAGAGACCAGAGGTCAGCCTAACATTTGGCTCTCAGCCAGTGCACCATTCAAGGTAAAGGGAAGCCCATTCTAAGAAAAGAGTACCTGTACCAAGAGCATGGGACAACTAAGTCCTTTCCCTGACAGAATGGCCCAAGGATTGCCTCTAAGCCTCACTTCTCCCCTTCCCCCAGGAAAGCATCATCCTTAGAAAGTCCAACAATCACTGAGAGGTACAGGAGTATATGAGTAAAGTTTAAGGACCAACTTACACGCTACTGAGGAAATGAAGCCCGTTCCCTAGGAGGTCCCCCTTCTCCCCTCTGCTGCATCTCACAAGCCCTTGACTTCATCTCCTATTCTCTCCGCCTTTTGTCTCTAACGACCATGTGATCTCCTCTCCAAGACCAACTTGGCCAACAAATGCAATCCCATCTCCTCCCATCTTCTCCAGCAAATGCTCCCTATAATTATCCTTCCCCCCTCAGTCTTCCAACTCTTCTTGCCCATTGGATCCTTCCGTTCTATCTACAAATGTGCCCAAGTCTTCACCATTCTTAAAAAAACCCTCACTTAGGGGCAGCTAGGTGAATAGAGCACTGGTCCTAGAGTCAGGAGGACCGGATTCACATCTGAACCCATACACTTAACACTTACTAGCTATGTGACCTTGGGCAAGTCACTTAACCATAATTGCCCTGCCTTTCCCCCCTCCAAAAAAGACAAAAAAAAAAAAACCTCACTAAATCCAAACCCTCTCAAGATATCAGCCTATATATCTCTCTGTTTTTTCAATTAAACATCTTAAACATTAAAGCTTTGAGGATGCACCCTCAAGGCCTGCACTGCCTCTCCTCACTTCTCCACTTCTTGGAGTTGCCATTTCTAAAAGAGAGTTCATTAATTTTTTCCCTAAACCCACTTCTCTTCTGGGTTTCTTTATTCCTATGGAAGATGCTACCATCCTTTGAGTCATCCAGGAGTGTCATTTCCTACTCCTTTCTCTCTCTCACCCCAATATTTAATCAGCTGTGAGATCTAGGTGTATCTAACTTCACAGTGTTTCTTGCCCTGAATGCAGAGGACCACCACCCCCAGTCAGGTAAGTCCTGGTCACTTCTTGCCCAGACCTAACTGGCATCCTTGCCTCATGTCTCTAAAGGCACAAAGAGAATTTTATTGCTGCTCCAAGAATCGACAGTTAAAGCTGGGGAGTTAGACTGGTTGAGGTGGGGGCAGGTAAAGGGGTGGGGGGTAATGTGACTGACTCCAGGGCCCCCAGGCATTCCTCTGTTCTCTACCTTTCCATCCCAAACCAGAGAATGGGGTCAACCAGATAAACGCTGAGAAGTAGTAAGGCCATGGATGTTTGTGGCTCCGTCCCTTGCTCTCCTACAGGCCACACAAGGACTAGAGTCTGCTAGGGCTATGGCTCCCTGCCCTATTTCCTGGGTTCTAATCCAATTCTTGGCCCAAGAGGCCTCATGTTGACTTCTCTCCCTCCCACCTATCCACCACTGTTGTATTTTTTTTTTATTCCCCTCTCTTGTCCTTCCACACCTGGCATCAAGGCAGAGCCAAAGGCAGCATCAGGATGCAATCTCTGCCTCTAGTCAGTGACTCTGAGTCGCTGATGAGGGGCAGATGGGAGTGAGAGAAGAGGTTCAAACCCTGGGCATGTGGAGACTTGGAGATCCTTCCCTTCTCATGTCAGGAATGCAGAGCCTGAGGAGCCTGGGAGGAGTGAACAGGACACAACCTATGTTTCCCTACACACCTCAACAGCAAAAGCTTTGTTTTAAGGCTCCAAGGAAACAGGATCGGGGAGGGGATTTAAGGAGAGTCCCCCTCTTTCTCCCCCAGCAGTACCAACACACACAAAGTTGGCCAGGTGCCAGCCCTGCCCTGTCAGTCCCTGTTAGTCACTTCCTAGTCTGATACAGGCAAGGGCAAGGAAAGCCATGGCACTCTTTAGTGACCGATCACACACTGGAGCCTGCTCCCTACCCCCTCTGCATCTGGACCAGGAACCAAGGGGGGGGGGGCAGGGAGAGATCCCAGGTCACCGTGCCACTTTTTAATTAATTGCCACCCAACTTCCTTATGCATGGGAATGTGACTGATGAAAATAGAAATCCAATGTCTCATTCCTCCTGGACCTATCAGTCACAGGATGCTGGTAAATGTTTAACAATCAGCTTTCTGAAACCCCAGGACACACTTTTAAGTTTCATCCGCATTATTGCAATTCCCTCCATCCGCTTCTTAAATCTATACAATCAACAAGACAGTAAATCAAGTCCTAATTTCTGGAGTTTGTTGATTTCTACAGTGGAAATATTCATATTGAAAATTTAACAATCAGCTCTCCCAGCCTGAGCTGGCTTCAGCTGATCCCTGTCTACCAGGTTAGTCAGATTGAAGAGAGAATTATAACTGACCAACAAGTGTAAAGATGGTTATTTGGAGGTCTGAGTGGGAGAGACCAAGGTTAGCCATCCCTTAGGCCCCAACTCTAAGGATACCCAAACATGAGTAATGGAATGGGTGGGGGATGCTAAGCACAGTAGATCTGTCTGAACTGGACATAATTCTGCCTGGAGGCAAGGGGCTGGCCAAAAAGACCTCAAAATGGTTTTGGTCCCTGATGGGGTAGTAGGAAGGGGGACTTAGGGAAGGTCCAACTCAGATTACATCGATGAAATGTAACTGAAAGAGTTGTCTCCACCCTCTCTGCCTGGACTGTAGGCTGCTACTCCTCAACCCAGGAGGGGGTGGGGGTAGAGAGGAGTGGGAGTGGTAGGGTTCCTTCTTCCCTAGCCCAGACAACATCCTGCCTCGCTGGGCAGCTGGCATGCTCTGGCTTGTAAGCTAGCCCTCCCCTCCCATTCCCCCAAACTCAGTCCCCTCCTAAAGGCTCAAGCAAGCAGAACAGAAGTCAGTCAATTGTCTGTCTGCCTACCCCTCACCTCCTTTATCTTCAGTGCAAGCCCTGGGTCTGCGGACACCAAGTTGGGAGAAAGAAGGGATGCTCAGACAGAAGGCACCTCCCCCTACCAATTCCCTCCCTCCCTCGAGATTCCACAGGGAACCTTCCCGCAACACTAACCCCCCCCCCCCC
>CM053584.1:153660521-153709653 GCA_028627135.1 Pseudochirops cupreus | reverse complement strand
AATAAGAGTGGACAGGGCAATTTCAATTCCAGAAAGGGTGTGGGGCCTCCCAGAGAGCACCCAAGCAAAGGTGGGTCCCTGGAGTCAGCATTTAGTGAAGGTGTCTCCAGGAACCACACTACCTTTGGGTCTGTTGTTTCTGATTTAAGGTCAATTTTCCACAAAGGGATGGGAGCTGTAAGAAGAGGGAAGGAGCATGTTCTGCCTAGGGGCAGCAGCTCCCTGCTGCCTGGATCCCAGCTCGGTGCCAACCCTGTTTCCTGAATTAGACATCTCCCTGGAGGACTCTCCCCTGGTAGTAGCAAAGCTCTACAATGCCCAAGAAGGAACAGCAGGCCTCCTCTACCCTCACCCCCCCCCCACTCACATTGCTCTGTCCCCACCAGTGACTCAGCTCCTCAAGCCAGAGTAACTGGATGGATGGGGAAGAGAGAAGAGAAAGAAGGAGAAAGGGAGAGAGGGGGAGAAAGAGATGGGGGAAGAGGGAGAGAAAGAAGAATGACTGAGAGAAAGGGGGAGGAAGAAATGGAGAAAGGAAGTAATGGAGTGGGGGGAAGAGGGAGGCTAAGAGAGAGGGGGGGAAAGAGAGGAAGAAGGAAAAAATGGAGGGAGAAAGATGGGGGAAGAAAGATGAGGTAGAGACAGATGCTGGGGAAGAGAGATGGCAGGGGAGAGAGAAAGAGGGGAGAGAGAGGGGAGAGAAAGAGATGGATGGAGACAGATATGGGGGGAGAAAGAGATGGAGAGAAAGAGAAAATGATATGGGAGAAAGAAAAAGAGATAAGGGGAAAAGGAGGGAAAGAGATAAGAAGGAGCAAGACATAAGGTAGAGGGAAGAAAGGGGCTGGGGGAAGGCACCCAAAGTACGCTTAAAGGACGTGCCAAGGCCATCTTCACCAGCTCCTCTGTCTATGGATTATCTAACACTTCACTATGGATTGAAAGAGGAAGGGATGTTTAGATATCTTCCCACTTTCTGGGTGCCCTCCTCCTGTCTGACTCCCGAGAAATGTCTATCTGCAAGCCCACTTGCTGAGAAAAGCACCCCACCGCCACCAACCTCTTCCTCCTGGCCAGAAGAAGCTGGCATACAACTACACTTCTTCCAAGGTGAAGGACTCTCTCGCTGGCTTCTGAAGCAGAGATAGGACAAAGAAGGAGGTTCACCCTCTGTGATGGGTGCCTAAGGCCTTGGCTGCTGTCCTCCTCTACTTGGCACTAGGCCCAGGGAGTGCCAGCTCAGCTTACCCTACAGGGAGCATATTTCCAGAGATCACAGCAGTCACTCCTGGATCTAGAGCAGGTGCCCACAGCTTTCTCTTCCCCTAGTGCTCCCTGGTGCTAGTCTAGGGGGAAGGGAAGAGCTAGCTCAGGGGTGGCGACCCGACGCCCTTGAGGCCACGAATCCAAACTCCAGTCAAAGGGCTGCACTCAAGGACCTAGAAGGCCATGTGTAGCCTTAAGGCCACAGAGTCCCCACCCCTGAGCTAGACCCTAGTAGGGTCATATCTGCTCCTGCTGGAACTCTTCCTTCTATAATAAACTAAATTGAAGACTAGAAACCTAGCATTCTTAGACAGCACAGTGGGTAGAGTCTTGTTCTTGGACTCTGGAAGACACTTAACCCATCTCAGCCTCAGTTTCCTAAGCTGTTAAATAATAACACCTACCTTTCAGGGTTACTGAGAGCATCAAATGACATAAATACACGTAAGAGGCTTTATGAACCTCAAAGCGATACAGAAATGCTAGGCTCTTATTAGGTATAATAGTGAAGGGTCCAGGAACACATCATCTCCAAGGATTCCTCTCAGCTTCTCCCTTTGCTCATTCCATGGAGACACAACATATATGTTCTCTTCACATGAGGATCTCAAAGCACCACTGTTCAGAGTCATAGAATTTTAGAGCTACAAGGGACTTTCTCCTTCCCCTTGCCTAGAAATGGCCTCTTCAGGGTTTTATTTTTAGCTCAGAGATTCTGGGTCTCTCTGGGGCAACTGGGTATGGTTCTTAAAAACTGAACCTGGAAATCTACGGGTGTGTGTGTGTGTGTGTGTGTGTGTGAGGGGGAGGAACCAGTCACGAAGGGAGATCAGCCTGAGAAGAAGCTCATTCCAGACCACCTTGCACACAGGAGGCACTATATCAGCATATGTTAAGCTGCAAGCTGTCCGTCAAGGACTGGAATGCCATTTTGTCTATCTTTGATTTTCTCCTTCCTCCAGAGGAACCTAGATGTCCTGGCCCAAGAGCTCAAGGCCCCGGCCAGGAGGTTTCAGTTCACAGCTTGACTTTTCAGGCAGCTGTTCACATCTGGATACACAGCTGATTGTCTCTGTCCAAGCCCAGCTGGCCCTGCTGAGAAGGTCTCTGGCAGAACAAGAGACTGAAAACTTCCCTAAGGGACCTAGAAATCAAAATTTCTCCACTCCTCTCATACATACCTCTCTCTCCCCTTCATATACATGACCTAGATTTCTAGGTTCAGTAGGTCTAGGATTATATATAGTTGTCACAGAAAGATCCAGAATTTCTGCACTCAAAAAACCCCGGAGGACATTTCAGGGCAAGGGAAAGGAGGTAGCAGACTAGAAAGTCCCTTATAGCTCTAAAATTCTATGATTATGAAGAGCAGTGCTTTGAGATCTTATGAAGAGGATATTTGGGGCAAAGTGCAGAGTGAGACTCAGGTACCTAAAGATTTAGCTCATTTACCACAGGGGAGTTGAGTCCTCATGCCACTCTGATAAATTCTCACTCTGGGAGTCAGGGGAAGGTATGTGGAATTAATTATAAACTCTCAGAGCCTAGGGAAAGGGACCTCAGAGATCAGATGATCATAGATTTACAGCTGAAAGGGCTCTCAAGAGCCATCCAATCCAATCCCCTCATTTAACAGATGAGGAAACTGAGACCCAGGGATATTAAGTGATTTGCCTAAGGTCACAAAGTGGCATTAGCAAAGCCAATATCTGAACCCAGACTCTCTGACAAACACCAGTGCTCTTTTCACTCGATGACATCACCTGTCTGTTCAAATCTTTTGTTTTACAGGAGATTGAAGAGACAGGAATTGACTTGCCCAAGGTCACACAGCCAGGACTAGGATCTAGGTCTCCTGATTTTCAGGAGTGGGAGAGTGCCATTAAACTACACTACTTCATGCTAAAGAATCACTGCTAAACTAAAGGAGAAGCTTTATGTGGGGTCTCCAAAGACAGTCCCCTCAGAAAACAGAGAAAAGTAGCCCTGTCACTTTTCAGGTCAAGAGTCACGAGGAGAACTCAGTGGCCCAGATTCCCCAGTCCTTCCTCAACCCTTCCCAAACTAGGGCTAAGCTCGGGATGGAGCTGGGATCTACCAACCAGCAGTCAATGGTCAAGGCTGCTAAAAAGGTTTGGGCTTTAGCCACTTCCCAAGGTTCTATGTAGGACACAGGCCTAGGACTAGGCAGGGCGGGGTCCATGTACTTGGCTACAATTCACTAGGTACCTTCACCACTGTATTACTTCCTGGGAGTAGAGGTTGAGAGCTCTCTCCATTAAGGCCACCCAGTTCTGAGAAAGTCGAACTGCTCCTGTTTCCTTCCCCTGCTGTAACAACAAACTGATCACCCTGACTCACCCATCACCCCCATCTTTCATGGAGGTCTTCCTGTCTAAGCCACCTCCACCAAAATAAAAAAAAATGATAAATAAAATAAATGCCCACCCTGTACCCCATCCAAGGCAGTTGGATGTCAGGAAAGTCTGAATTCAAATCTGACCACAGACACTTACTGTGTGACCCTGGGCAAATCACTTCACTCTGTTTACTTCCGTTTCCTCATCTGTAAAACGAGCTGAAGAAGGACATGGCAAACTACTCCAGCATCTTTGCCAAGAAAACCCCCAAAAGGGGTCATGAAGAGTCACGCATGACTGAACTTGTCAGTACAAGTACCCCCATTTGAGATCCCAAAGCACTCAACCTCCAGTAAGAAACACGTCAACAGTACAACCACTTTGTCCAACAGGGAACTCAGGACTCAAAACAGCTGGATGCTATCACCTCCTCCCTCCAGAACCCTGACCTCCCTGGCCCCTTCCTTTTTCTCAGAAGCTGTTGGGGGGGGGGGAGGGAGAGAAAGGAGAAAAAAAAATACCATTTTCCTCTTCAAACCAAAACAAATACACTCAGGGCTAAAGATTCAGCATGAATGTATGGAATGTGGAGAAGATGCTGGGGAGAAGGGGGGGGGGGTGGTCTCAACTGCCGAGGTGGGAAAGTATTGGGATGGCATGCTCTCTTCCCAACACTGGAACCTCAAGAGGGCGCACATGGGTTAGGTCAAGGTAGCATTCCACCTCCAGACCTCAGACAACCAAACGGCTTTCATCTATCTATCCCGTCCATTCATCCTGAATCAGAGAGGAAAGGCCTCGACTCAGAATCGGAGGATCTGAATTCGAAGCCAGATTCAGACACTGTACTACCTGAGTGTTTGGGAACAAGTAGTTTCACCTCTTCTGATAAATGGATGTTCTCTTCACAGGGTAACTAGCAAGGACACCTGCTTTGTAAGTCATGAAGGTTCTACGTACACGAGGGATAAATAAATGCCTACTTCTTGGGTAACCCAGGGCAAGTCCTTCTTCCCTTCTCTGGGTCTCAGTTTACTCCTCTGTAAAAGGACTGGAGTTAAACTAGATTTCCTCTTTGATCTCTTTCAGTTCTGGATCTTAAAATGCTATTGATCCTGGGCATGCTGAAGATATGGCTAGCGCAGGAATGTAAGGAAAAGGTGGAGAGTGGGCAGTGAAGAGGGTCAACGAGCGGGGGGAGGGCGCTTCTTCCTGACACATGGCTGTACTCTTAGGGCTTTTCCCGTTCCCCATGACTGGGCGCTCAAGTCTTAAAGTCTTAAAAGCGGAGCTAGGGGCTAAGTGCCCAGGATTAGGAGGAAAGAAGAGAGGGGGAGTGTTCAGGAATCCAGTCCCTCTTAGTCAAATCTCCAGGGTCTCCAGGCACAAAGGGGACCCCACCCCCAGCCTTGTGCCTCAAGACTGGGAATTTTTCTAGAGGAGAGAGGCAGGTTGGAGCAACTCCCGCACGTGTTAGGGATTATCTACTCTCCTCCCACCGCAGATCCCGCCGCCGCACCCCCATCCCATTCTTCCCCCGCTCAATCTTTCCCCTCTCTGCAAAACTACCCCCTCCCCGGCCCATAAATCCTTAAACCCCAGGGGCGTTGTAAGCGCTCAAAGGAAGCCGGCTGGGTACCGGAATGTTGGAGGTCTTTGATGGCCTGGTCTCCCGCCACCCCCTGCCCCCGCCCCCACTCACAGGTAGCGCTGCTGCCGCTCAGTCTGCCGGTGGAGGGCGACCGAGTAGCCGAAGAGGCTCCCGGGGTTCGAGGCCTCCTTCACCACCAGGAACCGAGTGTCCAGGTTGAAGGCGGAGGTAACGCGACAGCCGGCAGCTGCCAGAACCAGCGCCAAGGCGCAGAGGGGCAAGCGCTGGGCACAGGGGACACGGCGGCCGCGGGGGCCCGGGTCCATGGCTACAGCCGACCCGGTGGGGAGGATGGGTGTATAGTGGGGGCTCGGGGGACGCGTGGGGGGGTCAGATTCACCTGTTTCCCCAGCGGCCGCCTGTAGCGTAACCGACCGTCCCTCGGCCAACCCCGTCAGGTGGCCCCACTTAGTCCAGTCAGGTGCCCCTGGTCAGTTTCACACCCCGTCCTCGCCGGGTCACCCACCCCACCGGGGTCAGTATCACCCCCTCTTTCCTTCCCTTCCTCCCCTCTCTGGACTGTGTCACTGCAGCCCGCACTGATGGACCCTGTGGCCCCCTGCGTCTTCGGCCCTGCCCTCCTGCCACTTTCTCCTCCCTCAGGCTCTGCTTTAGCTGTGCCCTTCTCGCTTTGCCGGCGCTAGCTACCCGATCCGGGCTACGGGCTGCGGGGGCCGGATCGCGGCTGGGAGGGAGCTAGGGAGGGCGAGAGGGAGGGGTCCTGCGGCCCCGCCTCCCCCACGCCCAGCTCCGCACCTCCCCACCTAGCACGCTTCGGCCTTGGCTCCGCTTTTCTTCCGGGGAAAGGGTGGAGAAGGGCTCGGCTCTGCAACCACCTCTTAAAGGGGCAGCTGCGCCCCTCCCTCATCTCTCTCCCCGCCGACTCCGGAGCCCTCCCCTAAACACCTGTTCAGGGCCCCACAAAACCTGACCCCGCCGTCTCTCCGGAGTCTGCTACCGGACCAATGGGTTGGGAGGTCAGGGCGGCGGCGGGGAAGGTGTCCTGCAGTTTGCTCTCGCTGCCGCCGCTGCGGCTATTGGTGCTGCCGCAGCGACCGCGTCCCGGCTCCGCGCCCTACGGGAGGGGTCAGCAGACGGCTGGAGCCTCTCGGGGGTTATCTGTCCTTTCTGGCCAGGAATGTCCGGCTTTAGGGCTGATTCGGATCCCAGCCTCGCCTGTCTTCTGGCTGTTCGTCCTGGATAAGGTTGCTGAAATCTATGAGCCACCCTCTTCTCTAGGCGCTGTGTGCGGACAGTTGTCCCGAGCCTTGCTCGTTTCTGGTAGTGAACATGCCAGATAAATGGCAGTAGGAACATCGACATTCATTAGTAATAATATAGCACGAAGGGCCCTAACAAAGCATCTCCCAGGATCTCAAAGCACAAGGCATTCACAGTCTGCCTTTTAACCAAGGGGAAATTGTCACACCTACATTTCCCACTGCCCCTTAGTGCTCTGTAGCCTAATGAACTGGGAATTGGGTGGACCCTGGAGTCCTTGCTCCTCAGCATCCCTTAATAATAACAATAACTATTTAATAATTTAACAATAACAGTAATAAACATTTAAGTACTTTTGCATGCAATCTCAGTTGATTCTTATAACTCTCCAAGGTAGGAGCTATCATCGAACCATTTTACAGATGAGAAAACCGAATCAGGGGTAAAATGAGGCCCAGGTTGTTGAGTCCTTTTTTCCAGTCAGTGTGGGCAATCTTTGAGCCCAATGGGGTTTTCTTGGCAAAGATTCTGGACTGGTTTGCCATTTCCTTCTTCAGCTCATTTGACAGATGAGGAAATTGAGGCAAACAGCATCAAATGACTTGCCCAGGGTCACACAGCTATTAAAGTCTAAGGCTGGATTTGAACTCAGGTCTCCTGACTCCAGGGCCATTGCTCTATGCATTGAACCACCCAGGCCCTCTGACTTGTCCAGGGCTTCACAGCTAAGAAGTGTGTGTAGCAGGATTTGAACCTCAAAGTCTAGCATGATATTCATTGCACTACTATACCAAAAACCTTGAACCTAATCATAATTCCCAGATCCTGTTGGAAGTAACTTCTTCCCTTCAGCAGCACCAGATAGCACTACACTGAATCTAACCCAGCTAGTTTATCCTCTCTTTTTAAAAAGCCCCTCTTGAAAAGGGTCATCCCATTATCCTTCCATATTCCATTGTCTTTTGGGGGCAGCCCCACCCTGGACTTTCTCTGAATCCTGTAGGATTCTGACCTTTAGCCAACCCTCTGAGGACTGAATGGGGAGGCTGAACCAGGGAGCACTGTTGACACTGGGTGGTGGCTCCTGTGTAGGTGGGTGTTTCTCCTAAGCAATCATCAACCATGATTGCTGGAAAGGGCCCTGAAGAATTTCATCTGTTTCCCTGCCTGTGAAAGGGATGATGCCCAACTTTCCCCATCTCTTTTTTTAAAAACACCTTCTAACTGGTCCCCTCTCCTAACTGGAAATTCTCCCTTAATAAGTTACTAAGAATAGTCAAGATCCATTCCCTTACAGTCTGTGAGGGCCCACGATGGAGGGAGCAGCAGGCTCCTGGGAGTCAGGAGGACCTGAGTTCAAGTATGACCTTAGATACTACCAGCTGTGTGACCCTGGGTAAGTCACGTATCCTCTCTTTCTTCGGTTTCCTCCTCTGTAAAATGGAAGTAATAATATCACCTACCCCCTAGGGTTGTCGTGAGGATCAAACAGTTGTAAAGCCCTTAGTGTAGTACCTGGCTTATAGTAGGCGGCTGTCTTAGCTATTATTATTAATTCATGGAGACTGATTTACCTCCAGTTGTTGGAATGATAGGTTACTGGTTGTATGACCCTGGCAAATCACTTCATCTCCTTCTACCTCAGTTTTCATCATCTGTAAAATTGAGATAAATAGTAACACTGGGGTGGCCAGTGTTGCACCAGCCCTGGAGTCAGGAGGACCTGAGCTCAAATTTGACCTCAGACACTTAACACTTGGGTAAGTTACTTAACCCTGTTTGCCTGTTTCCTCATCTGTAAAAAGAGCTAAAGAAAGGGCAAATCACTCCAGTATTTTTGTCAAGAAAACCCCAAATGGAGTCACAAAGAGTCAGTCACAACTGAAAAATGACTGAGCTACAACAATTTGAAGAAGTTCGGAATGATGAGGGCTGGAGATGGGAGAGGCCCTAGAGAAAGGGTTCTTTATTGTATTTTGTGTTTTCTTGTGGAACAGAAGGTGAGACTTGTACATGCAACTGTGAGTTTTTATTATGTAGATCTTGCTTTTATTTTTAAGTAAATAAAAAAAATCATCATGTAACATTTAAAGCTATCTTTCTTGTTGATAATTCCTTCTGGTTTTCCTTCTGCTTTTTCTCTCTGTCTCTCTGTCTCTCTCCCTCTCTCTCTCTCTGTGTCTCTCTGTCTCTCTGTCTGTCTCTGTCTCTGTCTCTCTGTCTCTGTCTTTGTCTCTCTCTCTCTCTTAGAAAACCCTACCTCAACCACTCTATTTCTCACCTTCCCCATCCAATTGGAAAAAAAAGCTAATACAAAAATTTTGAAACAAGGAAGCGAGTCAATCAAAACAAATCCCCGAATTACCCACGTCTGAAAATGTAGGTCTCATTCTGCTTCTTGAGTCTCTCACCTCTCTCAGAAAGGAGATAACCTAGATCACTATGGGTCTGCTAGAATGGTGGTTGATCATTGCTTTGATCAGAATGTTTTAAGTTTTTCTAAGTTGTTTGTTTCTATATTGTTGTTGCAAAGACATGTTTATGGAGGATGAGGTAATTAAAATTGGAAGCATGGCATAGTGGATAGAGTGCTAGACCAGAGAGTTGGCAAGATCTGGGTTTAAATACTGCCTCAGAAACTTACTACCTCAGTGAACTTGGGCAAATCACTTAACCTCCCTAGGCCTCAATTTCCTCATCTGTAAAATGGGCAATCATACTTTATACACATCCCTTACAGGGTTGTTGTGAGGCTCAGATGAGATAATGTGTGCAAAGTGCTTTGTAAACCTTGAAACCCTGCATAAAATGTCTATCGTTATTATGGCACCGATCCCAGTTCCCCAGGTGACATAGTGATTACAGTGCAGACTGTGTCCAGGAAACAGAGCAAAGCTACCTGTTCTAGACAGACCAAGCCCACGCACAACCTTTGGTCCTTTTTGCTCCATTGCTCCAGCCAATCATTTGGCTATCTCATACAGTAGGAAATGATATTCAGATGTAAAAAGGAGATAGGATCCCAACTGGAAGAGATCATTAGTGATTAGGGGGTTGAGGACTGTACTCCTATTTGAAAAGTGCTTTGAGATCCCCCAGGGTTAGGGTCCAGGCTACATGTCAGTTATTATCTCCCCTACCATCCCAAATAGGAATGACTGGCATGTCCGATCCCAGGGATGGGAAGTAGGAAAAGGACAAGGATTTTTTTTTTTCCATTTCAGGGGAGGGAATAGTAGCTTTAAAGTTAGGGTGGAGGCTGGGAAAGGGGGTTACTAGTCTAGTAAAGGAAAACTGGGAATTAGATAGAGAAGTTAATTTATAGAGGGAAAGTGACAAACTCATGGAAAACAAGGAAGGAGAGCCAAGGAATGTGGGGGAGATTCCAGATTCCAAAGGCTAATGAGAGGAGAGGAGAGGAGCAGCAGGGAAAGGCAGAGGGAGGAGGCAGGGACTGCAAAGAGAAGTCATAAAGAAAAATTCCAAGTCCCTAAAGCAGTCACCTCTCTGTAAGCTACTGCTTCTCCAGCCTCTTCAAAGGACTAGAATCACTGGACACTATGACATCACCAGCCATTGCTTCACTCCAGGCTCGAACTCCTCAAGCATGATCTCTTGCGGACTTCTGTGATAATGCAGATGGGGTGCATTCTGGGGACACGGACAGAGACCACCAGACAAGGACATATGGATGAATTTCCCCTTATGGACAGGGAAAGGGGAATAAGGGAGGACCTCTCCAAGGAGGGAAATGGAGAGTAGGGTTGGAATGAAGGGGCAAGAACAGAGTTGGGGAGTTGAAAAGAAGAGAGGAATGGACTTCTGATCAGAGAGGTTGGAGGGCATGAGAAACTGAAATATGGACTAGAATTGAATGCATGGTTCACTGGGTAATTGGAGTCGTGTCTGAGCTGGGAAATTTTGAGGGATTAGGAGGTAAGAAGGGGCTAATTTGCATAGAACACGCAGTCTCTCCATGCAGTACATACATGGCTCTCACCTCTCTTCTGCTTTCTGACTTGTCTGGCTTTTTTTAGACTCAATTGAAATTCCACCTTTTGTCTTTTCCCCTTGCCCCATCTCTGGCCCCCAGTGTGTCTTCCCTCTGAGATGATCTCCCATTTAATGCGTATATTTTGTATGACATACATGTTTATAGACATATTTTATTTATATGTATTATATTTTGTATGTATTATAGACATATTTATAGATACACACACATATTTAATACGTAAACTCCTAAAAGACCAGAAGAATATTTTTTGTCTTTCTTTGTATACCCAGGCTTAGCACATGGAAAGTCCTTAATAAATATGCCTGTTGAATGTATGAGGTGAGGTGGTAACTCAGGTCTGGGGTGGGGAGATAAGAACGTTCTGCAGGTGTCTCTTAACCCCTCCTACAGCTGGGCAACAGGAATTTGAATTGTGGAAGGTTTGAAAATTGCGCCCCCTAGAGGATATGGAAAGCTCTGGAGCTTTCATTTTTCATTCCCTGTAATGAATGGTTCTTATGTGGGGTTATAAGATCGTGCTATTGGAGCTGGGAGGAATATTAGAGGCTCTATGGTCAAACCCTCCAGTTTTGCAGATTAAGTGAGGCCCAGAGGTGAAGTAACTTGTTCTAGGTCCCACAGGTAGTATCTTGTCTGATCACAAAATAATACCTATTGAGCCATGGAGAGAGGAATTTTCTGGTGTTAGAAAATGTTTATGTTAAGAAGTTCTTTTGTTACATCCCCTCTCTTCCCATGATGCCCAAGGTGGCTGCCTACCTTGCCTACCCAAAGTCACTGATCTTTGTTCTCAAATACACCCTCCTCTCCCAAGTGGATTTTGCCAAAGTTTATTTTTAGTCATATTCTCCTCAAACCACCTGATTGTTAGAATATTGGGGGAAGAGGGATAGGACTTTTTCAGACACCATTTGGTTTATTTCACCAAAGGAATCCCTGGCATCTCCCCACTCCCACCCACTACCAGGCTCTTGTATCAGGTTTCTCTGGATGGGTAATCTCAGCGGTGGGCACTGGTGTCTGTCTTTCCTCATATATTCCCCCCTGCAACATGGTACACAGGGGATTTTCCTCCTTCCCTTCTCCCCTTCCTCCTTCCCTCATTTCCCCCTTCTTTATTTCCCTCTTTCGTTCCCTCTCTTCCTCCCTCTATGGGACATGTGAGCCTAATTGACCAGACAGAGCTGGAGCTATCCAAGCCAAGACTGTGGGTTTGATCCACATCCAGGCCAGTCTCCTTTACATGCTGTTCCTGGGCCACAGATGTCTGTCCTAACCTGCCACCACCATCGCCAATGCATGTCCTTGGCAGCTAAGAATGTCCAGGGCCCAGGGCCGCCCATCACAGACTTTGTAATGCAGCAGTCAAAGAAGTTACCATGAACTGAGCCTGCATGAACACAATGACAGGCTCAGAATTGGAAGAATTCCCAGAAGGCAACTAGTAGAACTTATACCTGAATAAAAATCTCTTCTATCATAACCCCAACAAGTGATCATTTAATCTCTCTTTAAAGACTGCCAGTGAAAAGACAGCCACTACCTCCTTCCCTCAATCAGTAAACATTTATGAAGTACCTACTACGTGCTAGGCACTGTACTATGTGCTGAAGACACAAAAAGAGGCAAAAGACATTCCCTGCCCTCAAGGAGCTTACAGTCTAATGGGGAAGACCACATGCAGACAAATATATACAGACCAAACTATATACAGGATAAATAGGAAATAATTGGCAGGAAAAAAGGCACTAAGGGGGCAGCTAGGTGGATAGGATTCTGGGCCTGGAGTCAGGAAAATGTGTCTTCCCAAGTTTTCAAGTCCAGTCTCAGACACTTAACTGTGCGACCCTGGGCAAGCCACTTAACTCTGTTTGCCTCAGTTTTCCTATCTATAAAATGGGCTGGAGAAGAAAATGGCAAACCACTCCAGTATCTTTGCCAAGAAAACCCCAGATGGGGTCATGAAGAGTCAGACATGACTGAACAAACTACTGAACAACAATAACAAGGCAAGCGATCAAATTGAGAAGGATTGGGGTAGGAAAAGATGAAATTTTAGTTGAAACTTAGAGGAGGCCAGGGACCAGATTCTGCTTTTGCCCAGTACAGCTTCATGGGAAGTTTTTCTTTCCTCCAAGCCTATATTTGCCTTGTCTACAACTTCCACCCATTGTTGCTACTTCTTCCTTCTGGGGCCGAGAAGAACATGGCTAATCCCTCTTCCATGTGACAACCCTTCAAATATTTGAAGACAGTTATCAAGAGAAGACCTCCCCTGCCCCCATCCTCAGCCATATCTTCTCTAGACTAAACATCCGCATTTCCTTCAGATGATCTTCTTAAGACGTGACCTCCAGGCCTCTCCCCTTTCTGGCCATCCTTTTCTGGCCTCCCGGCCTGTACTCTAGCTTGTCGGTGTCTTCCCTGAAATGTATCCAGAACCGAATATGGTATTTCAGAGGTCATCCGACCGGGGAAACTATTGCCGCCCTCAGTTTTGTACACTGGGTGTCTCTTAAAGAAACTCATCTTAGGAACCAACACATCCCCCATCTTGTGAAGATTTTTTTTTTAAACTCAAATATAGGGCTTTATTTTTGTTCCCATTCAATTTCATCTTTTTAGATTCAACCCATTATTCTAACGTGTCAAGATATTTTTGGATCCTGCCTCTGTCGTTCAGAATATTAACTGTTTCCCCTAGCTTCGTGTCCTCTTCGAATTTAATAACCATCCTATCTATGCCTTCTGGAACTCATTTATAAGCATATTCAATTGGTATACAGACAAGGATGGAGAACCAGCGTTCTCCATGAGAGACTGCAACCTATTAGTGGATCCTCTTAGGGTTCAGTCTTTCAACCAATTTGGAAGTCCCCTAGTTGTACCTTCTGGGCAGGGAGGTGGCGAAGTAGATAGAATTCTGGCCTGGAGTCAAGAAGGCCTGAATTCAAATCCAGTTGCGTGCTTCCTAACTGTGTGACCCTGCGCAAATCACCTAACCCTGTTTGCCTCAGTTTCCTCATCTATAAAATGAGCTGGAAAACGAAATGGTGAACCACTCCAGTATCTTTGCCAAGAAAACCCCAAATAAGATCACAGAGAATGGAACATGACTGAGCAACGGCTCTGCAATGCCTCTAAATGTTCCCTAAAATATTTTGATCTCAGAGCTCGGCAACCACATCTGCCAGTTCTTTTAACAACTCAGGATATAGGTCGTCTGGGCCTGGCAACCTGAAACCATTGAATGTTGAATGCAGCCAGATGTTATCTCACCATTCCCTCCCCTGCTTTAAGTTTCCGTTCCCTGCTTAGCGTTTTCATTCTAGTTGTCCTATTCCCAAGACCATTCTCCTTGGAAGAAAAAAACAGAAACCAAAAAAAGTTGAGTAGTCCAACCTTTGCAGCAGTTTATATTAACATCATTTTATCCACCTTGAGCAGTGATCACAAGTTCCTTTTTTGATAATTTCCTCTTTCCTACAACATAATGAAACAAACACGCATACACATACATGCACACAGACACATGCACACACGTATGCATGCACACAGGCACATGCACACACACATGCACATACACAACTCCCTTTTTATTAACCTCCAAGAATATTGCTAACCTCAGCTCATTATGGGTTTTGTTCTTCTGACATCCTACACTTCTTCTGAATTCTTCTTTAGTTCTGTCTTCTATACAGAACCATTTAAGATCTGAATTGGTAGAGATGTTTCTTCAGGCTTCTCCCCTTTCCTCTACTTCTATGTGTGTCTTAATTTCATTTTTGAGAATTTCACATTGCTCTTTAGTCAACTTCTCTGAATCAATTAACTCATCAGCAAGCACTTATTAGGCACCTAATAAATAAGGTGCTATGCTAGGCACCAGGGATGCAGAGATCACAATGATCCCTGCTGCCAGGAAACTTAGAAGGAAGTGTGGAAAGACACCATGTACATACGTAAGAGTTTAGTGTGCGCCACAGGCGTGGTGTGCTGGTAAACATTTACCAATTTAACAACCTTTGCCCCAGAAAATGCACACACAGCACAACTTTACATTTAATCTGCACTGTTAACGTTTTCTCCATCATTTTCTTAAATCTAAACAACCAACAAAACAATAAACCAAGCCATGACTTGGAGCTTTGCCCATTTTCAAGATGGAAATGCTCACAGTAAAAAATATGACAGTGTGATTGGAGTGGGCTCCAGCCCACGCCTGTCAGGTAACAATTTAAACCCAAGTCACAGGGATCTGGGGTGGCCAAACTTTCAGGGTGGGCTTAAGGGCACATGCTAAGTCTGAGATGCCCAGAGGCATCAATGTCTAAGAAGTAGTTGGTGCTTGGAGTTCAGGAGAGGGACTGGCGCTAGGTGTTGAGATCTGTGAGTCACTTGCATAGAACCCATGAGAGCTAATGAGATGATCAAATTGTAGATTGTACAAATAGGAGAAGGGCAACTAGGTGGCGCAGTAAATAGAGCACCGGCACTGGAGTCAGGAGTTCAAATGTGGCCTCAGACACTTAACACCAAACTAGCCATGTGACCTTGAGCAAGTCACTTAACCCCAACTGCCCTACCTTCTCCTCTTCAGAAAGAAAACAAAATAGAAATAGGAGAAGAGAGCACAGAATAGAGTCTTGGGATATAGGTAGGTGGCATTATAAGCATGAATAGCCAGCCAGGGAGTCTGAGGACGGACAGTCAGACAAGCAGGAGGAGCAGTGTTATGGAAACCCAGAGAAGAGAGAGTTTCTAGGAGAGGGCAGTCAGAAGTGTCACATACTCCAGAGAGTCCAAAAACAATAAGGACCGAGAAAAAAAAAAAAGATCAGATTGAGCAATTAAAAGATCATTGATAACTTTGGGAAGAGCAATTTCAGTTGAATGATAAGATCATAAGTCAGATTTTTGGATAGCATTGAGGAATGAATAAAAGAGGAAGAATTGAAGGTAATGAGCATACAGTCAGTGACTTTTTCAAGAAATTTAGTTGAAGGGTGGCTAGGTGGCACAGTGAATAGAGCACTGGCCCTGGAGTCAGGAGGACCTCAGTTCAAATCCAGCCTCAGATACTTAACACAAAACTAGCTGTGTGACCTTGGGCAAGTTACTTAAGCCCAATTGCCCTGCCTTCCCCCCTCCAAAAAGCAAAAAAAAAAAATTTTGGTTGAGAAAAGACTCCTGACGGAAAATGCCGTCCACGTCCAGAGAAAGAGATATGGAGCCTGAATACAGATTGGAACAGACTATTTTCTTTTTTTTTCTTTTGTCATGTTTTGTTTTGTTTTTCTTTCTTGTGGCTCCTCCCATTCGTTCGAATTCTTCTATATGACATGATTAATGTGAAAATGTTCTTAACAGGAATGTATATGTAGAGCCTATATCGGACTGCATGCCATCTTGGGAAGGGGTAGGGAAGGGGAAAAAATTTAAAACTTATGGAGGTGAATGTTGAAAACTAAAAATAAATAAATTAACTTATAATAAAAAATAAATTTGGTTGAGAAATGGAGGAGAGCTAGATGATGATGGTTTGAAGGATGGTAAGATCTAGTGAAGGGTTTTTTGTTTTTTGTTTTTAATACCAGGCCATTGGATTCCACCTATAAAAACCCTCTGATATCTGGCAATATAACTTTATTTTTTAGCTACTAGTTAGGTGATCTTTAAGGTACAGCCACAAAGTAGATGATACCATCTTCCATAATGTCGTTTCCACTATGATCAAATCACATCGGAGAACCATTTGACAGTGGCAAGGGCTCTGATGGTGATAACATTCCTTTCTCACAATTGCTAGGCCACATCACCATGAGAGCTGTTTCTTCATATAATGGCTTTGGGGGCTAGCCTAGAAATAGAACCTGTGTGTGTGTGTGTGTGTGTGTGTGTGTGTGTGTGTGTGTGTGTGTTGGGGGAAGGGGCTGCTACTCACAGGGCTTGGGCCTACCTGCATATCCATAGTAGTTGGTTAGTAGTCAGTGTGAGTGATAATAAGGAAGGTAGGCCCCTTCTCTTCATTGATTGCTCCTATCCATGATAGCTTTGGGGCCCAGGCCAAAAGCAGGGCTTATGGCTTTTATAAGCCGCTGCCCATCACAGGGCTCTCTAGTTCAGGGGCCCAGGATGTCTATATCAGAATCTGAGTAGAGTAGTGGTAGTGATGGTGCTTTGACTTCCCTGGCCATGCCACCTCCTTTCTCTAACTTCAGCCATAGAACCTAATGCACAACAGGATGAAAATAATCCAGAATTAAGACCTCTTCACCTAATTGTAGTGTCCTAAAACCTAAAGCACAAATCTTGAAGTGAGGAGTAAAAGATAATATCCCCCAAGAAGCAAACGCCCCTAAAATGTAAGAGTACAAAAGATGAATAGTCATGCACATTGCTTTACCCAGGGATGGTTCTGGCTTTACGCATGGATGACATAGGACTGAGAAATGTGCCCTTGGGAAGAATTGGATCAACCAGTGTGGGTGTGTATCCTTGATATGACTCTGAATTAAACCAGCGACATGTAAGAGTATGTGTGTGTGCCTGCACTGTTTTAATTTCTGTGCTGAAAGTGAATGCGCATTTTCCCCTGAGGTGCAGAATGCAGAGGTGAGAAGGGATTTATCACTCCACCCTTTCTTGGCAAATGCTGAGCTTGGTGCCTGCTTGTATCTGACAAGCATGATAGCTTCTTGCCCTCCCGATACTTAGAGCCTGACGGAATTTCCCATTTTTCTCCATCATAGCTTCTATCCAAATCCATGTCCATGTTTATATCCATATCTGTCTCTATATCGATATCTATTTCCATCTTTTTAATATTCAATGCTATTAACCCCTCGTTCTGTGTGTGGTTTGTTTTGAGTATGATCTTCCAGATCCATATTACAGTTATTACTTACATCTCATTAAGTATCAGTAACACATGCTTCTTTTCATTAGGATCTCTCCTTGCCCCCCATTTATTACCCATCCTTTGTGCATTTGTAAATAGACATCTGAAACCATGGATTTTGGCACTAACTCTTTAATTAGATATGATCTTCCATGAATTATTAGTCCTCTTGTCTGCTATACTTTCTTTCATGATATATACCTGTTACTCGCTGTGATATCAAACTTTTCAGATCTATATAGAGAAATTTCTCCCTTCTTTTCTCTTTCCTTTTCTTTTAAATAACAATTTCCACAACTTAAATTAGTATGCAGGCTTTGAAATGAGACGTTAGTAATCAATTTTTTTCACTAGCTAAGACCAGTGTGTAGGTTCAGTTGGTAAATCTTACCTCATATTTGCTCTAATTTATGAATACACAAGTTAAAAAATAAGGACATTCTGGTCCTTGGTCAATGGAGGGCAATGATTTATAGCTCTTCCAGAGAGTTCTCTTCTTCATCATCTATGCAGCTTTCCATTGATGATAGCAGACCATGAACTTCAGTGTCCAAACTTGAAATATCAAGTGTCCCAGTGTTCTTTAGTCCTGGTGTCTTTGGGACATCTGTTATAGTCTTGCTTGTTTCTAAATGTCTCTTTTTGTATTAGATTAGATAATACATTTATTACGCATCTACCATGTGCCAGGCATTGTGCTAAATGGTGGGAACACAAGCAAAAAGAAAAGCTAGTCCCTGCCTTCAAGGAGCTTATAATCTAATGGGGAAGACAATACATAAAAGGAGCTGAAAAGGGGATGGGAAAGAAAGGTCCCCTTAGGAAGTGGGGAATTGAAAGGTAGTCCAGAGAATCAGGAGTTTGAGGTTGAGTTAGAGGTGAGCATGGCTGACCTTTGTCCTTCATCAAATGAAAGTCACAAGGAAGAATTTACCAAATGTGGGATTTTCATTATAAATCCCTTAATTAAGGCAAACACAGAAGGCCCAGACCTCTGGACTAAATCACTTAATTAGGCAAAGGTGTAAAGTAGGTTCAAATAAATCTTTAATCAACTTGGGAAAAGTGAAGTCTTTTGTTCACGTCAAAACAGATCACCACCACTTGGGAAATATCTCAGTGGTTGACTGAAAAGATCATTCATATCTCTAAGCCACTTTGGAATTAATGGCATATTCAGCTAGTCAAGTGGTAGTTGAATCCAAGGGGTAAAGAATTCCTAAGAGGGAAATGCCCTTGGGGGAAATAAGGGGAGTAAAATCTAGTTTCTCTCCTTTCTTCATTGACCAGGTGATGACCTGGTGAATTTTGAAAGGTTAGAAGATCCGCTATTCCCAGTAGTGTCTACTCCATGAGGAAAGAAAAGAACTCCTAGTAACCAGGATTTCTGTGAGTTTACCCTCTGGCATCTCTTGAGTCCATTCGCTCCAGGAACTTTGTACAATGAGAGAGTATGTCCCCAATTTGGGGGAATGTTTTGGTAACAACTGTCCTTGCTATACATGTTTAGTAAATACCCTTTCTAAAAGCTAATTAAGTCTAATGGAAAATAAATTAGGAGCACACTAATGGGGTCACATGAGCAATAGTTCCAGAAAATTCCATCACCCTAGTGGCTATTCTTAGAATTCTGATCGGAAGAGTACTCAGCAGCCCTCTGGAGATCCAGATTCTGATAAGAATTGGGGGGGGGGGCTCAAGGAGGTGGGAGGGAGAAAAGGTGGATGTTTTGCTGTGTGGAAAAAAATGATTAAAAAAAGATGCAAGTAGGAATTCAAATGGGATATTCAGGGATGTGGAAACCAGTTTAACAAAAGAAGAAAATTGGTGCCAGGTAACTGTGGGTAGATCTTGGGCAAGTCATCAAATGTCTTAGTTTCCTCACTTCTAAAAGATCAGAAATTCTTCAGCTCTGGGAGTCTGGTGACGCCCATGGACCCCTTCTCAAAAGAATCTTTAAATACATAATATGGGGATGAGAAGGGGAAAAAAAGTTACTTGGTAACTTTATTATATATTTAAAAGAATAACAAGTTGCAGTACATAATAGATTTGCAGTTTCATGTGTAATTAATTATCTTTTAAAAAATTATACTGTTACAGAAATGCTTGTTTTGTTCCATAAGTTAAATATGAAAATAAATAATTTTATAAAAAATAAGTACATAATATAAAATACAAAATAGTACAAATGAAACCAATTCTGTTGAAATACATATGTATGTGTGTGTATATACATGTGTGTATATGTGTGTGTGTGTATGTGTGTGTGTGTGTGTGTGTGTGTGTGTGTGTGTGTGTGTAGGCAGCATTGAGAAAGGGTAAGTATAGGGGGCACAGGTGAGGAGGACTTCGTAGGCAACACAGATTTCTCTGCTGTAGTGTCTCTGAGGAAGGAGGATAAACCCTGAGCTTTTGGCCATCTTTCTCTGCGCTGAGCTCAGCAGGTATACTTATCCCACTGGATTCTAGGGAAGTACCCTAGAGTAGCACAAACATTTTATTCCTCCTGGAGGATTCATCTTCCAGGGCCTGCTCCCTCACTCCCTAGCCCACCCTAATTTCTTCTTATTACATGGGCTAGGGAGCCAGCACACCATGGCTGTTTTCCAGATTCCCTACCATTCTGGATATCTCTTTCTCTTTTCAATTCACGTCAACTCAAGGAAATTCACTTCAAGTTAAGACAATTCAGATCAAGTCAAGTCAACTCAGTTTAATAGCATCTATTACACGCCTGCTATGTGTTAGGCTTCAGAGATACAAAGATAAAACCAAACATTTCCTGCCCTCAAGGAGCTTATGTTCTCTGTGTGTGACATTTTCACATATAAATAAATACAAAATATTTCCTTCACACCTTTCTACTTTACATTCTTTCACTTTCCTCTCCTCCTCATACACTCTGCTATGATCCAGCAACACTGGCCTTCTTGCATTTCCCTCTCCATTTCTCAGTCACTGCCTTTGCATGGGTCTGTCCAACGTGCCTGGAATGCTCTCCATCCTCACCAAGGCCTCTTGGCTTCCCTGGCTTCCTTCAAGATTCAGCTCCAATCCTACCTTATGTGAGAAGCCTTTTCCAGCTGTCCTCCTTGTTCTGCTCCCCACTACCCAGTGCTTTTCCTATGAGATCCCCTCCCATTTTCTCTGTGTCTATCATGTATATACCTAGTTGTTTGCACGTTGTCTCCCCATTAGACTGGAGCTCAGTGAGGACATTTCTTTCCATCCCCAGCACTTAGTAGAGTGCTTGCACATAGTAGGTCCTTTAAAAATACTTGTTGACTGATTAACTGAGGCAGCAGGACGGAGAGTAGAGAGAAGAGGGCACAAGTCTAATATAAAAGGAAGTTAATAAAATGAAGGTTCTGGAGGGTAGATTGGAAGGGAAGCAGAAGAGTGGGAAGATATGGTATTGACATGGATGAGGGAGACTGAGCAAGGGAAGTGATAGTCAGTGAAGAAGGTTTTGGACCAAGAGGCCCAGCCATGGATCAGTAGATTTCCATAATCTTCACAAAAACAATGGCAAGGTTGATTTAACTGTCAATCCCAGAAAAAAATATGGAAATGTGAGGGCAGGGTACCCAGGATATAGAAGAACAGATTTCACTTCCTATGGGCTGCTAGGTGTTAAAGTGGATAGAGTGTCAGGCCTGGAGTCAGGAGGACCTGAGTTCAAATCTGGCCTTACACTTACTGGCTTGGTGTGATCCTGGGCAAGTCACTTAACCCTGTTTTGCCTCGGTTTCCTCATCTGTAAAATGAGCTGGAGAAGGAAATGGCAAACTACTCCAGTAGGAAATAGCAAACCACTTCAGTATCTTTGCCAAGAAAACCCAAATGGGGTCACAAAGAGTTGGATAAGTTTAATTGACGAAACAACAACAACCAGTTCCTGATCCTACCTGATGGTCAAGGCAGTAGTTGGTATAGCCCTGAGGCCAGAAGGGTTCTAGAGGGTCATGTCTGAGGCACTTCAGGTCAGGTCTGCTCCACGACTCACTCCAATGTTGAGTGTACTTCAGTCAAAGTGCACCATTTTCTCTCCCCACTCCCTGAAACTTCTTAAAGCAGCCTGAAGAATGGTTCTGGGAAATGGAAAATGAAACATACCTCCTCCACAGTAGAGGCAGGGCCATACATTGTCAGCTGTGTTCAGTGTATCAGTTGGGTTTTTTTGTCTTTGCTTTTAATGCAAGGGAGGGTTTAATTTGAATCAGCAGTTGGGGGCTATATAATCCCATAAATAGTAAACACCGACAAAACTGATTTTTAAAATTAAATTTAAAATATTCAATTTACGTGTTCCACTTGATTTCTTAAAAGTATCCGTCCAGGGAACCACAAGCTTGACTGGGAAATCAGATAGGATAGGATAATGTAGGTTGAGCCAACTGATGAATGAGTCCCTTCCCTCAGAGCCTTTTCCATCCACTGGGGAAGTGTCCTCCAGATAAGAGGCCAGATATGATCAGGGTCAGAAAGAATTGCTGTCTACAGAATTGCCTCCAATCCGTGAAACAGAGCACCCCATCCCTGGCATTGAGCTTTCTGCCTCAAACTTGCTCCAGTCCTTACATTGAGCCCCCAACATGTGACACCCTCCATCCTAACACTGACCTCCCACAACAACACAGTTCCCAACCCTGTCACTTAGCTCTCCATCTATGCGGCTGAGCTCCCATTCCGACCTTAAGCCCCTCATTCCTAACCCCAACTCCTCCATCCATGGTGCTGAATGGCCCTTACCAGTGGTGACATGGAGCCCCTATCCCTGACAACCTGTCCATTAACTAGCATTTATTAAGCCCCTACAGCGTGTCAGGCTCTGTATTAAGTGCTGGGGCTACAAAGAAGGACAAAAGACAATCCTTGCTCTCAAGAAGAATGGGGGAAACAATGGCAAACAACTATATACAGATAAGATATGCGTAGGATGAATGGAGGGGGGGCCATGTCAGAGGGAAAGCCTGGGATAGGCTTCTTCCAGAAGGCAGGACTTTAGCTGAGACCTGAAGAAAGGCAGAGAAGCTACAATAAGCCCCCAATCTCACAGCTTCCATCCCTTATACTGAGGCTCCATCTGGACAGTAGTACCCTGACTTTTACACTGACACTGAGCCCCCCATTCCGGACAAGGCCTTCCAGCCCCCAGGGCTCAGTTCCCTACCTCAGGCCCAGGCCTCTCTGACCCTGGTCTCCAGGGAGCGAATGTGAGGCTCTTTTTAAAACCACATTTTAGTTTTTTCAATTACCCCCCAAAATTCTTATCTCTCCCTCTCATCCCGTGCCTTTTGGAAGGAAAAAAAAAACAAAAATCTTTCCAACAAATTTAGTCATTTTTCAGTCTTGTCTGACTCTTTGTGACCCCATTTAGTGTTTTCTTGGTAAAGATACTGGAGTGGTTTGCCATGTCCTTCTCCAGCTTATTTGACAGATGAGGGAACTGAGGCAGAGTTAAGTGACTTGCCCAGCATCACACAGCTAGTAGTATCTGAGGTCAGATTTGAACTCAGGAAAATAAGTTTTTTTGTTTTTTGGTGTTTTTTTCTTTTTGCTTTTTGGAGGGCAATTGGGGTTAAGTGTCTTGCCTAAAGTCACACGGCTAGTTTTTTTCATGTCAAGTGTCTGAGGCCACATTTGAACTCAGGGCCTGACTCCAGGGCCAGTGCTCTTTTCAATGTGCCATCTAGCCACCCTGAAAATAAGTTTTTGTAACTCAAAATCTTGTGGAAATGAATGCTGAAAACTAAAAAAATAAATAAATAAATAAGAAAATGAGTCTTCCTGACTCTAGGCCTATTCACTGTGCCACCTGTCTTACAATAAAAATGCATAATTAAGCAAAACCATCTCCTTCACTGTCTTTGTCATATATGTGTGTGTATACACATACTATTATATATATGGTGTATACATATAGTATATATACATATACATAAAAGTACACATATACACATACATTTTATATGTGTGTATATACATGTGTGTTTGTATGTGTGCATATACACATATGCACACATACTTACACATGCGTGCATGCGCACACATGTACATGTACATATACATATATATTCATTCTTTATCCTGAGACTATGATAGGGCAGGAATTCTTGAACTGATACATTTGGACAAAATTTCAGAGAGAAAAAAATTATAACTTTATTTCCACTAACTTCTAATCGAAATCGAACATTTACTTCCATCATGAATTTTTAAAACATTTTTCTGCTTTGCCAGACTGCCCATGGCACAAAACCCATTAAGAATCCCTTTCAAAGCGATCAAAAGAAATCCTTGCCCTCATCTGAAAAGCACACAGTTCTGAGACTTAGATGCTTCCACTTTTTCCCGGAATGTTAAAACTTTAGTTGTGGCCACACTGGTCATACAGTGCTTAGAACCTGGACGTGAAAGCCTGCTAAAGTATGTGGAAGGCAGAGAAAGAATTGTAGGTTCTATCCCTTTAACATCCTGCTTTCTTCCTCCCCCCTCCCCCCACTCCCCCTTAGATCCTGTTGGGACAAATGTCTTGGCTCATTGGATTGAAAAGGCAAGTCAGTCCTCTGAAGCATGAATTGCCTACAAGGACTGAGTCACTTCCTCCACCCCACCCCACCGGGAAGGGCTGGGTCCATGAGTAATCAAGGTTACACACACTACCACCATCACCACCCCAACCCCAGCCCCCTGATCATGCCCCTCACTGCTGACCTCACCGTCTCCCTTCTCCTGAAGGTGATAAATGGGTGCCCTGTGGATGCAGGGGACACCAAATAAAACTGGCATGGGGCCAGAATACAGGAGGGAGTAGAGTGGGAGAAAGAGGGGCTGACCAAATTGGTTAAAATTGGGTAGGAGGGGTTCAGGGTTTGAGGAGGCAGAGTATGGTGTTTCTGGTTACATGGGGAAGAGGCAGGATGAAGTTAGAAATTGGTCATTATCCCCTCTGCAAGGAGGTTCTCTCTGCCACCATAGGCCTTTGCTCTCAGGAGGGAGGCAGGCGGAAGGGCACTCTGTTCAGGGAAAATGGACTGAGAGGCCTCCTTTGCTGACTTGGGCACAGGAAAATAACAACCTCTCTGTGCCTGTTTCCTCATCTGTAAAAATAAGGTTGGTCTCAGTGGCCTCCAAGGATTCAAGAAGAGAGAGCAGTTAATATGATAAAACTTTAAGTTACAGAGAAGATGACCTTCTGCCATGGTGGAAGGAAGCTCCCACCCCCAGAGTTCTTCTAACCTGATGAAATTACTGACCAATTTAGACCAATAATAATAATAATAGCATTTCTATTGAGAAATCACATTTCTTAGAGATTTTGAAGCATGCAAAGCATGGTACTCACAGCAATACTGTGCAGTAGTAGTATAATTGTGAGCTCCATTTTACAGCTGAGCAAACTGAGACTCTGAGAGCTCTGACTTTCCCAGGGTCTGGAAGCCAGTGAATGATGGAGCCATAATTCAAAGCCAGATCTTCTGACCACGACTAGTGTGCTTTCTGCATCATGCAGTTTTATCTGGCCTGGGCTCTGGTCAGGGGCGGGAGGAGGTGGGGGTTCCGGGAGAGAAAGAGAAATAAGTAGGATCATAGACTTAGAGATGAAAATGAAATCAAGTCCAGTGATCTTATCGTACAGTTGAGGGAACTCACCTCGACAAATAGTTATTAATCACCTGCCTTTTATAAGGTCCCGGGATTGGTGCTGATTATATGAAGACACAAATAAAACAAGCCTTTCTCTTAAGATGTTTATTTTCTATTGGGAAGGGAAACTGAGGGCAGGTGATTTGACCATTAGCAAAAAAGATAGTAAAAAAAGGTGACCTGAGATTGAGCCCAGATCCTCTGTTTTTAAATCCCATACTCTTTCCTTTGGGCTACTCCCATCTAACATTGCTATCCATGGTCTGACTCAGGTTATAATCTTGAGTAAATCTCCTTAATTCTCTGGGCTTGTTTCCCCTGTAACAGGGGGGGATTGAACATCCCTTCCAATTCTAAAACTCCATGATTTTACATAAAGAGTCATTGAGGCAGAGCATGAGCACAGACCTGAGCCATAGCTAGGAATGGTTGCTCTTAGGGCAGCACAAGGTTCTACAGGAGCACAGGACATGAGATGTGCTCACTGGGAAGGCGAGGAGGAGGGCTAGCCATCTTCAGAGGAGGGGCTTAGCCGGCTCTCTGGGGGAGGAGATGGGAAGCAGACCATCTGGTAGCTTCCTATTTTTACTAATTCTTCTTGCTAATTAATTTCTCTTGCTAATTAATTTCGACACTGTTGTTTCTTCTGCTGTGGGACTGCAAATGCTTCCAGCCTAAATTCAGTGCCCTCGGGGCAAATCCCAGATAGCCCTGTCCTTGTTAAAGCTTTAGGTACTTACACCCTTGGCAGCTGGGTGGTACAGTGACTATTAGGGTCTGGAGTCAGGAAGACCTGAGTTCAAGTGTGACCTCAGCTTTGTAACTGTGTGACCTTGGACAAGTCACTGAACCCTCTCTGCCTCAGTTTCTTCATCTATAAAATGAGCTACAGAAGGATATGGCAAACCACTCCAGTATCTTTGCACAAAGAGTTTGACATGACTGAAATGACAGAACAGCCCTTACTCACTTGGGCATAGGTTTCAAGTATAAAAACGCCCCCTTGAGGCATTCCTTGTGAGCTCTCGCTGTGATATAATGAAGGGAACCTGCATTTGGAGTCAGGTTCCCGCCTCAGGTACTTAAAAGAGAGTTCCAATGCCACATCAGATACTGAAAGTGCTAGCTGTGTGAACATGGGGAAATAACAACCTCTCTGTGCCTGTTTCCTCATTTGTAGAATAAGAAGGTTGGTCTGTCTCAGTGGCCTCCAAGGTTCTTCGAGCTCAAAATGTAACATCCTATGATCTAATATTCAGGCTCCTCCTCAGGCCAGACCCTTAGGGTTACCCCCACCCCCATCCTGACAGCTCATACTGAATCCCACCCCCTAGCACCACACACACACACACACACACACACACACACACACACACACACACACACACACTTCCAACTCCAGGACCTAGGGCACTGGAGACAAGGTGTTCTTCCTTTTCTGGACACCAAGTCTATTCCCTTTGTCTTTAGGTCCAAAATGTTCTTTTGGCCTCCAGATGACCCATCAGTTTTGTGGCTTTCTCCCTGGCCTCTGCCCACAGGAAGTTTCTGAATGACCTTTCCCTTGAGATAACGGGTACTCAGCCCTTCCTCAGTATCCCTGAGCAGAACTTCCCGTCTCTGCCAGTACCTCCTGGGTTTCATTCTCTGCTGTCCCTGCTCCGATGTCCTTTCTATATCCCTGAGTCCAAAGTCTTGAACACTTTCTAGTGAGTCCCTTTGCTCTGGATCAGTGTAACATCTTTGTGCCCACACATTTACTGGAATAATAAAAACAGTCCTCCCCGCTCCCTCTATGACCCACGCTTCTCATCTGTGTTCCAGATTCAGCTAGAGGACCGCCCTGCCCCTCATAAAGGTCCCCTCCTTACTTAGCATTATAGAGCTACAGCTGGTAGGGGCCCCAGAGGCCATCTAGCTCCCCCACCCCACCCCATCATTTGATGAGAGCCAAAGAAGTTAAGTGATATGTCCAAGGTCTCACAGGTATTACCTCACCTCTGGGCTTTCCCTCTGCTCAAACACATATTAGACTGGTAAAAAAAAAAAAATAACCCCTATCTTGGCTCTGGAAATTCCCTCCTAGATCTCCCTGGCCCGTTTTATAACATGCATTCTCATCTCCCTCTCTCTAAGCCCACAGGGGATTTAGGGACCAGGGGAATTTCTCTAGCAAGAGTGTTAATAGGGCAGTGTAGAGATGTGTGGGGGAAGCATGGGCATCAAAGAGAAATCTTACCAATTGCACAGTTTTGCCAGGGGGGGTCTTTAAATTTTTTTTTGTAATCATGGACCCCTTTTTCAGTCTGGTGAAATCTACAGACCCTTTCTCAAAATAATGTTATTAAATGAATAAAGTAAAACACATAGGCCTATGAACTAATTATGTTGAAATAGAGATGTGATTTTTTTTTTCCCCATCCAAGTTCAAAGGGCTGCTGAAATCTACCCATAGATCACCTGGAGCTTAAGACCTCAGACTCAGACAGCTACAGAGAAGCAGGCAACTCTTCTCTTGAGCTGGACAGAGCTCTGGTACCAGTGGGACTGGAGAGAGAACATAGGGTCATTGATTATAAAAAGAAGGAACTTTGAGCTTATCTCATTTCTTGTTCCGTTGTTTCAGTCATATTTGACTTTTTGTGACCCCACTTGGGGTTTTCCTGGCAAAGATACTGCAGTGGTTTGCCATTTCCTTCTCCAGCTCATTTTACAGATGAGTAAACTGAAGCAAACAGGGTTAAGTGACTTGCCCAGGGTCACATAGCTAGTAAGTGTCCGAGACCCGATTTGAACTCAGGTCTTTGTGACTCTAGGCCTGGTACTTTCCACTGTACCACCTAGCTGCCCCAAGCTTATCTCATACAAGTCCCTCATTCTAGACATGAGGAAATAGAAGCCAGAGGGGAAATGACTTGCTCAAGGTCACACAGGTGTAAATGGAAGAGGCAGGGGTTAAATCAAGTCCTCTGACTCCAATGCAAACATTCTTTCCGTTACATTACACTGTCATTAGCAGAATGACAGGGGACAGGGGACAGTGGTAAAAGTCAGAAAAGATAGAGTGGGAATAATGGAATCCAAAAGTTAGTTCTACATTCTATAGACAGTATGGCCTTGGGTGAGTCTGCCCCTCTCTGAGCCTCAGTTTCCCCCTCTGTAAGATGGGAGGCTCAGACAAGATGATCTGAGTTCTTTCCATCTCCAGAGCTGGGGAGCAGGACAATGGAGCAGGATCAGAAAGAGGGGAGATTTAGGTTGAGGAGGAGAGGAGGAGAAAAGACAGTGTCCTGGGCCAAGAAAAATCCTAGCGGCAGAAGAAGCTGGGGCCTGGACAAAAGGGAATGGGGGTGGGGTGGGCGAACAGCAGGTTTATTAGTCAAAGTGGAGAATTCCCCTGTCCTCCACAAGGGTGGTTGGGGTGGGGGCGGAAACAGGGACCAGAAGCCGGGGGCAAATGCAAACAAGAGAGCCAGGAAATGAGCAATGGCTGGCCATCCCTTCCTCCCCAGCTTGGTGAACCTGACCCTCCCCTCCACATGCCCCCTCCCCTCTAACTGATGTCCCTGTTCCCGGTGAATCATGACGCTCCAAAGGAGGGAATTTGGGACCTGAGATCAGGGGATAGGCAAGGCTGGGACTAGGGGAATCAACCAAGGCTGGGGGGGTCATCTTAAAGCCAGGTGAATCCGGAGCTGAGAAACAGCATCCTGCCTGCCTCTCCTAGGCACCTGTGATACAGGGAAGGGGGGAGGATTAGCATCATTCCTGTCCTCTCCATTTACCTTTCTGTTCATTCATTCACTCATTCATTTATTCAATGAATAATGGATAGAGTTCCAGGCTTGGAGTCAGGAACACTTGACTTTGAATCCCACCTCAGACACTTACTAGCTTTATGACTCTGGGCAAGTCTCTCTGGGTCTCAATTTTCTCCTCTGTAAAATGAGAGGATTGTACTTGGTGACCTCTAATGCTCCTTCTGGCTGGGCCTGGGGTCAGGAAGATTCATCATCCTGAGTTCAAATCTATCTTCAGACACTTACTAGCTGTGTGACCCTGGGCAAGTCACTTAACCCTGTTTGCCTTAGTTTCTTCATCTGTAAAACGAGCTAGAGAAGGAAATGGCAAAGTACTCTATTATCTTTGCCAAGAAAACCCCAAATGGAGTCACTAAGAGTAGGATATGATTGAAAAATGACTGAACAACAACATATTGATCACCATGGAAAATGTCCAGGAATACATAGCCAAGAAGAGCATTTCAGGAAGAAGAAAAGTCACAAGCAAAAGTATGGAGGTTAGAGAGCCCAGTGGGCGTTCTGGGAACAAGTTCAGTTTGGTTGGCATGTAGAGGGCCTTGAATGATAAAACAAGGAGTTTCTATTTGATCCCATTGGCAATAGGGAGCCGTGGAGGGTTTTTGAGTATAGGAATGATGGCAACTTGAGAAGCAGCATAAAAATGGATTAGAGAGGGGAAAGTCCAGAGGCAGGGGAGCAGTTGGGAGTCTGTTACAGTAGTCCAGCTGAGAGGTGATGTGAGGGTCTATGGGGATGGCCAAAGTGAGAACTGAGAGGTTGGTAGAGCAGTGCCCTAAGCTCTCATTCTCTGCCTATCACTGTGACATAGTTGTGGTTGAGGGTAAAGATTGGGAGACCCTCAGATTGACCAGTTAAAGTGGTCAGTGACTCCACATGCTTTTAGGCATTAGGGGCTGGGGTCCCAGGGCACCTTTCCATGTTCCCTACTACCCTGATTGCTAGGGGAGCCCCTCAGCCCAAGCCGGGTGCATCCGGAGAGGATATCAAAGGGCAGTGTCAGGCCCAGCTGTGTTTATATCTCTTTTCCTGGAAGTGGGGAGGGCACAGGACGGGTAAGGTTGGGGTGGGGGAGGTGCCCAAACATGAGGTAGGAGATGTCCAGATATGATATGGTATGGTAACTCAGGTTCACAAGCACAATCCAGACAAAGTAGGGATGGCTGTTAACCACATGGGTAGATCCAGAAGCTAGAAACCCAAGAGTCCAGGGCTGCAAAGAAAGCAAGCATGGAAACATCTCAAATCATATCAGGTGCACGTCTAAAATAAATGAAAGCAGGGACAGAGAGGAAATCAGACTTGCAGGTGAGAGTATGTAAGATAGAGAAATTTAAGACTCACCTTTTCCCTCTCCCTTCCCTTTCCTCTGCTGACAGGGACCATTTCCCCAAATCACAGAAACCCCTACTTCCACTACCTCCCCACCCTACAACCTGCCCCATCTTCACAGACTCCTGAAGGGAGAGACCAGAGAAGGTAGGGAGGAAGCTTGCTTTCTAGTAATCACCTTGTCCCACCCCTCCCCCCTCAGAGATGCCCAGCTGTCTTCCCTCTGTCTCCTAGAAAGTTGAGCCTTGTTATGGGAATGGACAGGGAAAACACTAAGGAACCTTAAGGAGACAACTGATTCTGGGTCTGGGTCCTATGGCCAGCCCTTCAAGGGGTCAGGGGGTGGTGGCTGAGAGACCTGTTGTGTGACATTTGACAAATCATTTCTCCCCTCCAGGCCTCAGTTTCTCATCTGTGAAATGGGAATAATAGTAATACCTACCTCACAGCATTGCTGCGAAGATAGAGTGAGTGAATAGAAAGTGTTTTGTAAGTTCTATGAATATAATATAAATATATAAATGCTACTCAATCACTTAAAAACAATGAGCATTTTTCATTGTCTGCTTAAGGTGTGCTGGGGATCTAGACGAAAAGAATGGAGTGACCCCTACTCACAGTGAGTTTACATTCTGATGGGGGAGAGGCTAGCTAATTCATTATTATTTAAAAGAAATGCATAATATTACATCAATTTTATGAGTAGAGATGAGTGCGTGTGTAAGAGAGGAAGGGATATACTTGCATGTGGAGTTCATAGGTTTGTAAGTCCTCTCTGACAGGTTAATCATTTTCACAGCTAGGGAGGAGGTCAGCTGGTCTAACCCTATCATTTTACACATGGGGAAACTGAGGATCTAAAAGGTTAAGTGACCTGCCCAAAGTGACTGGAGGGTGGCCAGGCTAGAGTCGTGAATGTTATTAAAAGTTGGAAGAAAAAGAGAGACCTTGGAGAGAAGATTGAAAGATTAGGGATTATTTTTCTTGGAGCGAAAAACATGGAAGAGACTGAATGACCCTTTCAAGCCTCCACAAGGCCATTGGTCCAAGTGCTCATTTTTTCCTATGACTGACTATGAAGAGGATCTTGGGCTGACATAACATCAGGAAGGACCAAGGTGAGGTGTTAGGAAGAACTTCAAATACTCAGGGACGAGTACTTAAGGGAGAAAGGGTTCAGAGCAGGGGTGGGAACTTGGGGCCTTAAGGCTACATGTGGCTCTCTAGATCCTCAAGTGTGGCCCTTTGACTGAATCCATTCAATTTGCGCTTGAGGATCTAGAGGGCCACATGTGGCCTCAAGGCCCCAGGTTCCCCACCCCTGGTTCAGAGTATCCTTAAATAAATTATATTTCTATAACCCTTTAAGGTATGTAAAGCACTTTATATACTTTATTTATATAACTTACTTTATTCATTCAAAGTCATCTCATTGTATCATCAGGACAGCTCATCTCTATAGGTCTTTATTATTCCCATTTAGCAGATGAGAAGGCTGAGCCCCCAGAATAGACTTGTCCATGGAGGCTATTCACCCTAGCTGTGTGCGGAATTAGTAAATATTAGAGTCAGGATTCTAAAGTGGATCTCTCTTGTCCCAAACCTGGCCTTTTTTTCCCCTTGCTTCTTTCTCTGGTGGCACTACAGGACCCTAAGAAGGAGACTAGGGTGAAAGAGGAGGAAGGATTGCTTACATCATTAGAGCCACAAGCAGGAGTTGAGTGCCAGTTAGATACCAAAGGCAAACCTTCACACCAGAGGGGTCACTCCTTCCTAAATATCCCGTACACCCCTGGTTATAAGGATGAGGATGATGGGAAATGGCAGAGATGAATCAATGCTCCAGGGGCCAAGTCCTGCAAGGCTTGAAATTGACTGATGATTTGAAAGAGGCCTTGGGCCTAATCCGGTCCAACACTCTCATTTTATGGATGAGGAAGCTGAGGCCTAGAGAGGACAAGTGACTTTCCCCAAATCACAGGAGTAGTAAGCATCAGAGAGAGGATGTGAGCCCAGATCTTCTCCCTTCAAAGTCAGCCTACAGCATGGTTCTCAACCTGTGGGTCATGACCCTTTTGGGGGTTGAACGACCCTTTCACAGGGGTCACAGGGGTTGCCTAAGACCATCGGAAAACACATATTTCTGGTCTTGGGAACCGAGACACTGCTCCTCTATCCGACTTCAGGAGGGTCTACCCACATGTAGATACGCCCACATACGAGTATTAAAGGGTCGAGGCATTAGGAAGGTTGAGAACCACTGGCCTACAGTAACACAGCGTCTCTGAGGATCTAGCAGTCCTAACCCCAAGCTCCTACATGCTGCCCTATTTAAAGGCAAAAGGATGCTACCTTTCTAGTCTGAGAAGTCTTCAATTCATTGATTCATTAAGTGTTTATTAAAACATTTGTGGATGGGGGACACTGATGCAGGGCTTCTGAATTCCCAGCTACCTCCCTCTGTGGCTGACTCGCCAATTCTGATCTACTGGACTTGAAAAGAAAACAGGGAAAATCCAAGGGCAGGGCTTGGAACAGTTCTCACGTGGCCAGATCAGAGGCAGAGGAGGCAGAAACAGTGCTGGAACTGTGCCTTTTCCCCACAACCAGCAGGAATCTGGCTTGGGTCCCAAACAGCTTATCTCAAGTTTAGTAGTTACAGCGCTTTGGGAATTTGAATGGGGGAAAGGAAGGGACCACAACAACCCAGAGTGGTGGGGTCGGTTGGTCTTGCTTCCTCTTGCCTGATATCCCATCCCCAGCTCCTTTATAATGCTGGAGGCCCGGCACCTGAGAGAGTTGGAAAATCAGGTCATGCCCCATTCCCTGCCCCCCACCCCTCTCTGGGGCCAGACCAGACAGTGGCCTGGTTTCCATCCTGGGTAGGAGGCAGGCATGTCGCCGGGAAGAAGAGCCAACAGGAAAACATAATCAACGGGCATCAGGAACTAAGAGCCTGTGCCCTGGGTCTGCTCGGCTTTGACAGATGTCACCACCCTGTGCCCTGGAACACACAACCTCCTTTCCCTACTCACACAATTCATGGAGGGACATACACATGGCTCCCCATCCACAGATTCATCTCCAGTTACTGGATGATAAGATTTAGAACCAAAAGGGATCTTGGAGACTATTTAGTTCAACCTCCTCAGTTTACAGAGAAAGAAACAGGCACAATGAGAAAAAGTGACCTAATCCAACGTCACACAAGGGGACTCAAAACCAAGACCTCTGACACCAAATTCAATTAGACTGCCCAGAAACCCTCCTTCCCAATAGCCAACAGTACTCATACTACTTTCCTCTCCCTCCCCACCCCTATCCTACAGCAGGATCAGGATAAAATAGAGACCTAATATACAAATCTATTTCTATCGAATCCCCAGTATGGAAACACTCTCCATTGATGCAGATAGGCAATATCTGAAATTTGTATTCTTAGTTTCCTGGTGACGTGAAAAGGATAAGTCATTTGCCCATAGTTAAATACTCTGTATTTTTTACAGGCAGCATTTGAACCCAGGCCTTCTCAGCTACAAGGTCAGTTCTCTCTCTCCTACCATTGTGCAGCACGGCTCCTCCATGTCTACAGAGACATACGTACATCTAATTGTTGCTCTATCATTTGGTTTCTCTCCCTAGCCATCCCCCAAAACTTACTTCAGAGGCCAGATCTCTCTAGTATTTGCCTAAACTACTAAGAGTGAATAATAGACTGTTCTAACAATCACTCTTAGCTGTAGGTTGGGTGGCACAGCAGATAGAGTGTCAGGCCTGGAGTCAGGAAGACTCAGCTTTATGAGTTCAAATCTGGCCTCAGACACTTACTAGCTGTGTGACCCTATGTCCATCCTGAGCCCTGCTACCAATTCCTCAGGCCTTCTGAATGTCCATCACATCTTAGACTCTGGTCGGGGAGACTAGGAATCTGGGATTGGAATTGGAATGAGGAGGAGGAAGAGAATTGAAAGATGCTGCTGCTGAGAATGTTTCATGGGGGTTCTTTGTCTTCATCTGAGGAATGGGATGAGGAAGAGTGAATTCTATCTGTGAGATGTGGATGCGAACATATTCTCCAGGAAAGAAAGACAGCAAGTCACTTTACCCGTCTGCCTCAGTCTCTTCATCTATAAAATGAGCTAGAGAAGGAAATGGCAAACCACTCCACTGCCTTTGCCAAGAAAACCCCAAATGGGGTCATGGAGTAGGACACAGCTGAAATGACTGAACAGCAACAACAACCACTGCTTCCTCTCCTTCACAATCAGGAATTCATACTAAGTGTGCTCAAGAGGCTAGAGCAATGATGTCCATCATCCCATGATGGAGCCTGCAGCTATGTGTAGTAGGTAGGATGCTGGGAGGTTAGCCCTCACCCTCACAGCTGTTGCCCCAGAGATAGGAAGACTTCCTGCTTGGAATCAGGATGCTTGGTCCTCGCCAGAGTGAGCCAAGGTTATTGATTATGACACAAACTAGCAGCAAAGGGATTTGGGGGATTGGGATTATTGTGCTAAGGCAACCACAGCCCAAGAGACACTGCCTGTCAGTCAGTCTCCCTTCTAGATATAGTCAGCAGAGATGGAGAAGACCTAGGGTGCCATGAGGTGCCATTAACCAAGGGTTATTACTACAGTCATGGGACAAAAACCACATTGTAGCCAGCATTGTAGATACTGGAAGACAAGACCAGTCTCGAGGTCAGAGTTACAAATAGCTGACAGGAAAAAAAGTGACAAATGTTGGAGGGGATATGGGAAAATTAAAAGACTAATGCATCGTTGGTGAAGTTGTCTACTGATCCAACCATTCTGGAGAGCAATTTGGAACTATGCCCAAAGGGCTATAAAACTGTACATACTCTTTGACCAAGAAATTCTGCTACTAGGTCTGTAGCCCAAAGAGATTAAAAAACAAGGAAAAGGATATGTACAAAGTATATGTACAAAAATATTTATAGCAGCTCTTTTAGTAATAGCAAAGAACTGGAAATTGAGGGGATGTCCATCAGTTGGGGAATGACTGAATAAATTGTTATATATGATTGTGATAGAATACTTTGTGCTATAAGAAATGATGAGCAGGATTCTTCTAGAAAAACCTGGAAAGACTTACATGTACTGATGCAAAGTGAAATGAGCAGAACCAGGTAACAGCAATACTACATGATGATCTACTGTGAATACCTTAGCTATTCTCAGCAATATAACAATCCAAGATAATTCTGAAGGACTTATGAAAAGCTCCCCATCTCCAGAGAAAAAAATCTGGTGGATCCTGAATACAGATTAAAGATACTTTTCTTTGTTTTTCTTGGGACTTTTTTTTTGTCTGTGTTTTCTTTCACAGCATGACTTACATGGAAATGTGTTTTACGTGACTATACATGTATAACCTATGTCAACTTGCTTGCCTTCCCAATGACATGGGGAGAAGGAGGGTGAGAATATGGAGTTCAAAATTTGAAAAAAGAATGTTAAAATTGTTTTTACATGTAACTGTAGGGAAATAAAATATTAAATTTTTAAAAAAGTTATGAGCAGCTGATGGGACTAGAATGAGAAAGTGGATCAGGTACTTGATTTGGAGTCAGGCAGTGCTAGGTTCAAATCCCACTACAGAAACAACTGTGGGACCTGAGGAAGTCACTCAATCCCAAAGATGACAGATAGAGAGATAGAACATTTATCAAGGGTTTATTATATGCCAGGTCCAGGACTAAGCAATAGAGATAGGAAGACAAGAAAACAAGATGGTTTCTACTCTTAAGGAGTTTCAGGGAAGAAAAAACTTTAAGGAGAGCTGGAATTGGGAGGCCCACATTGGGGCAAGGATGCTGGTATGGAAGTGTGACAATTTGGAGAGTGTATTGAACTGGGAGTAAAGTGAGCATTCTTGGTGCCCCTGATGAAATGGCCATCTAGGACAGAGGAAGCTCCAGGGCAGAGACAGTGTCCCCAGCCAACCCTCTAACACCATGAGTTGTATGTCTATATTGATTAATGAAATTTCCTCACTGGGAGTTCCCTATCCCAACAAAATCACAAATAGAGGAAAAAAGATGATATGTGTCTGCTTCTGGTTTCCAGAGCATCCTAGACTCCTCTACTCAACCCAGAGCTAACGCCTGCCCTCCATCTTCTGTCTTCTAGCTGGTCCTGAGCCTGGAAAGCTTCCCCCTTAACAGGAATCCATCCTGAGCCCTGCTACCAGTTCCTCAGGCCTTCTGAACATCCATCACATCTTGGACTCTGGTTGGGGAGACTAGGAATCTGGGATTGGAATTGGAATGAGGAGGAGGAAGAGAATTGAAAGATGCTGCTGCTGAGGATGTTTCATGGGGGTTCTTTGTCTTCATCTGAGGAATGGGATGAGGAAGAGTATGAATTCCATCTGTGAGATGTGGATGTGAACATTTCCTCCAGGAAAGAAAGACAGCAAGACTACTCTAATCACAACCCTGTCCCCTCACCTTACCACTTCTCTTTTATTCTATGCCTAAGGGAACAGATTCTAGGCTCAAAATGAAAAAAATAATCGAATCTCCCCCATCAAACCCCACCAGGACTATAATTCTGATGATTCCTTGGGATGAAATTTTGAGCCACCAGGGAGAACCAGTGTTGCTGGGAGTTGCAATCCTCAAACAATCCTATCACTTGTAGGAGTACAAATATATACATCCCATCCCGAATCATAGATTCTGATTTGAAATGGATGTTGTAACACCAGTTCGATACTCACAGTGCCTACGATGTCAGACACCTGCCCGGAATGAGAGATCCCAGAAGCAGCAGTGGGTCCTGTGACTAGGTTAGGGATTGGAGGGAGAGGCAGAATATTTGCTCAGGGGCCAATGTCCATAGTCCAGTGATGGGAAAGAACCATTCAGACAAATGCTGTCAGTTATCCAAGAGTAGATTACCTGTGTCCAAGGTCTCAGTCTTTCGCAGGGCCTAAGAATGCTCCCTCTGACTGCCTCTACCAATGGTCAGTCTCTGGGGGCCAGAAGTTGTGCCCTCATGTGAATGCAGCCCTCCACTGAGCTTGGAGCCAAAGGTCAAAGGCTTTCTATTGTCCAGTTTTTCCAGTTATACAAACCATTACATTATCCCTCCGTTAGGCTCTATGGTCTTGGCTTTGCTACCCCCACTGAATGGGGGATATGGTGGATAAGTGCAGGGGAGCAGTGGGCTGAGGATGGAGAGCAAAGTAAAGAGTCCGGGGACTGGAAGACCCAGATTCTTACTCTACAAGTTCTTTGCCTTTTTGAGACTTCATTGATGTCCTCTATAAAATGAGGAAATTGTTGTTGTTCAGTCATTTCTCAGTCATGTTTGATTCTTCGTGACCCCATTTGAGGAGTTTGGGGCAAAGATACTAGAATGGTTTTGCCATTTCCTTCTCTAGCCCATTTTACAGATGAGGGAACTGAGGTAAATAGGGTTAAGTGACTAATGCAGCTAATGCAGTGTGCAGCTTATAAGTGTCTGAGGTCATATTTGAACTTGGGTCTTCCTGACTTTACAACTGGCACTTTATATATTGAGCCATCTAACTTCCTAAGTGAGGAAATTTGGGGGGGGAGGAGAAAGAGAGAGAGAGAGAGAAAGAGAGAGAGGGAGAGAAAGAGAGAGAGAAAAAGAGAGAGAGAGAGAAAGAGAGAGAGGGAGAGAAAAAGAGAGAGAGAAAAAGAGAGAGAGAGAGAAAGAGAAAGAGAGAGAGAGAGAAAAAGAGAGAGAGAGAGAGAGAGAGAGAGAGAGAATAAATAGAAAGTGAATAAATAGAAATATATAGAAAGTAGTTAGATTCAAGGTAGTTTGGGAGGGGGAGGGCATTAATAGTTGAGGGGATCAGGAAAGGCTTCATTCAGAGGGTGGAGCCTAAATTGCATCTTAAAGGAAGAAAGGGACCCTGTAAGGGGGAGGTCAGGAGAGAATGCATCCCAGTCATGGGGGGATAGAGGTGAGTGTTGGAGCGTTGTGTGTGTATGAGGAACAGTGAGGCCAGTTTGATTGGATCTCAGAGTGTGGGAAGCAGGGGTAAAGTCCAATGAGACTGGAAATGTAGGCCAGGATTAGGATATGCAGGGTTTTAAAAACCAAACAGAATTTATATTTGAGCCTAGAGGCAATAGGAAGCCACCCGAATTAGTTGAGTAAGGGAGTCACATGATCAGCTGTTGCTTAAGGAAAATTACTTTGGCAGCAGCAACGTTTAGACTGGAGTGGAGAGAGATTTAAGGAAGGGAGTGGAGACTAGTGTTGAAATAGACAGAGAGCTGGTAAAACCAAGAAATTTTTGCCCATGGTCATCTCATTCTTCTTAAATGTGAATTATGAGCAGGTGGATTGCAGAATCCCCATGTTGCCATCTTTCCCAAGGCTAATGAAAGGAGGGAGTGAGAATGAAGAGAATCACTTTGAGAAAGCCCAGGATACGGGTGGTCTTGGGATTGCACAGAAACAAAGAAGATGATAGCTGGAAATCTGTACAGCAGACTCAAAGACCCCTTTGGTCCCCTTCCTTCTTATACTCTCTCCTTTCCCACTTCCCTCTTCTCACCTTCTTAACTAGCTGCCCCAGACAGCTAGATTATCTCTCCCCAGAGTGTCTGACCAAGATTTCTTTCTCTTTCCAAGCACTGAGAGCTTCATCCCCTTCAAGAGTCTTCCCAGGTAGATCCTAATTTAAGAGGCAGCATGGTATAATGAAAGGGAAGAGAATATGAACAGATCAAGACTTGACTCCCTGTCTGACAGTTATTAGTTGTGGAATCCTGGGAAAATAATTACATTTGATAATGGCCTCCTGGCTGTTCCACAAATAAGACATACTAGAAAATTTCCTGGGGCCACTGAAGGGTTAAGGAATTTTTTTCTAGTGTCACACAGAATTCAAATCCAGATCTTTCCAAACCTAAGGCCATCCCTCCATTTGTTTTGCCATATTATGTTATGAGCTATCCTTACTGTCAAAGTTCCAAATATGGGATTCGATAGGGAGAATAGGTTTCTTTTTTCCTTTCAAGCCTAGGACCTGATTCTTAAGGTTGTTCCACAAAACAGATCTCCCCTCTCCCCCCAATACCTACACTTGTGGTTGTGCACACATTTACACACACCAAGTTCATTACCTCCGATTAATCAGACTTCCATCTCCCAGCTCCAGGCATTCCCTCTGGCTCTCACCTATGCCTGGAATGCCTTCCCTCCCCTACTCTAATTGTGGATCTCCTGGGCTTCCTTTGAGGGTTTAAAACCCCATCTTCTATAGGAAGCCTTCCCCAACTCCTCTTAATTCTAGTGCTTTTCCTCTTTTAATTATTTCTTATTTATCCTGTATGTATGTGTATATTTATATATATATATATATATATGTATACATACACTATATATACACACTATATATATGCATATATATACATATATATACATACATGTGTATATATATATATATATATATATGTGTGTGTGTGTGTGTGTGTGTGTGTGTGTAGTGTGTGTGTTTTTTCTCATCATTAGATTGTAAGTTCCTTGAGCCATCCCTTGATTCACTTCTTAAAGAGGACTATTCACTGGATGGGTGTTACCTCACTCAAAGTGAGAATGTGAAAAGGCCTTAGCCTAAAAAAGGGTCTCCTATTGCATCCTGGGCCATCTCCAGTCATCCTGAGGTATATCAGGTCACTGGATCCAGATGGCTCTGGAGGAGACAGTGAGGCTGGTGACCTTGCACAGCCCTCCCTCACTCAAATCAAAATCATGTCATCATTTGCCTGATGTCATGGTCTTCTTTGAGAACTAAGGACAGACACAAGCTCCTAGAGGGAAGGGATTGTCTTTTGCCTCCTTTTCTACCCCCAGTGCTGATTAGCCCAGCGTCTATAACATAGTAGACACTTAATAAATGTTGATTGATTGACTTCTGTGAGCAGCTGCTGTTTCTTTGTAAAATGGCCATGATAAGTGTTGCAACATCTACTTGTTCTTTGCTTCAACGGGCATTTATATTAATACCTAGCCAAGCAGTGCACTAAGGGCCAGAAAATACAAAGACAGAAACCTAAATAGGCCCTGTCCTTCGGGAGCTTACGTTCTGTTTAGAAATATAAATCTGAAGTCATTTCTGGGAGGAATGTTCCTAGGAATCAGGAGGAATAAGGATAGGCCTCATATAGGATGTGATACTTGGGCTGAGCCTTGAATGAATTAGGAGGCAGAGAAGAGGAAGAGGGAGAGGGAGCCTTTTAGGCACAGGGGATGTCCAGTGCACAGAAGCCGAGCCATTGACATAGTGCATATAAAACACGTGGCAAATCTTACCAATATGTGTCTCTGCCTGTCTCTGTCTCTGTGTCTCTCATCTGTGACTTCATTGGTGTTAAGAACCCTCAGTGAGAAGATTCTTTATTTCAATGCAAATGGTCCTGTTCTGCAGTCTAGAGAATTTCTAGGGGGCATTGAAGGGTTAGGGGATTTTTCTAGTGTCACACAATCAGACTGGAGAACTCAAATCCAGGTCTTCCCAAACCCAAGGCCATCTCTCCGTCAGTTTTGCCATATTATGTTATGAGCTCTCATTAGCATCAATGTTTCACTTTTGTCTCTGTATACCCATTGATCTGAACAGTTCTTGGCACATACACAACTATGAACTACTTAATAAATGTTTCCTGCTTGATTGATTGATTGTTGCCGGGACAGACAGAGAGCCAATTCAGCTGAAATGTATAAAACAGAGCAATGGGCAATATATCTGGAAAAAAAGGACACCGCCAGGTTATAAAAAGCATTAAATGCTAAATAGAGCAGTTTATACTTTATTTTAGTGGCAAGAGGCCAGTGGAATTTCTTGAGCAGAAGAATGACATGATCAGACCTGTGCTTTAGGAATATCAATTTGGTGACTGGGTGGGGGATGGATTGGAGAGGGGAGACACTAGAGGCCTAGCTACCAATTAGGTTATTGAAACAGTCCACGTGGGAAGCAATGAGGGCCTGTGTTAGGCTGAGTGGATAGCAAAAGATGGATGAATGCTGCAGATGTTGCCGTGGGAAAGTTGATGAGACTTGTCAAATGCCTGGATTTGTGGTGGGGAGAGAGAAGGGTCAGGAGAGAGAGGTTTCAAGCTTGGATGATGGCAAAGATGGATTTCTGCTGATTCCTCCTCAGCAGAAATAGAGGAGATAGGAAAAGGAGTGGGTTGGGGGATGGACATTTGAGTTTGCCACACATCTAGGTCATCTAAAACATTTTGTGGTAGAGTGGTGGAGTCCGGGGGGAAGGACTGGGGAAACCCTTGAACGTTGGTGAGATCATTAAGAGAAGAGTGGGGAGGGAGAAGGAAAGAAGGCCCAGGGCCGGACTGGTCAGGGTGGGGGTGGAGGGGGCACCTACACGCCTACATGCAGGATTATGAGCAAAGTGCCTTGTACACTTTAAAGGCTTATGGAAATAGAAACTGTTGTTATCGTTATCCTTGGAGGAGAGCCGATAGACTTCCTAATTCCACTTTGCTTGGAATCACAACTCCCACAGATTCATTTTCGTTGCCTGCCCCAAGAGGGCCTTTTCCCCATCTTCACCATTTTGCTGTAGGACTGTTCCTGTGTTACACAGACCTCCCCTCTGCCCCCAAATACCCACACTTGTGGTTTCGAACACATGCCCACACACCAAATTCCATTCCTTGCCTTCAATTAACTAATAGCCTTCAGAATTCAACCCCTTCCCCAAGGGATGCCTCACACCCTCTCCTTCCCCCCAGGTAATTTCAGGCCAGTTGTCTTCAGAGTAGCACAAGCAGCTTTATTACAGGCAGAGGCTTTATGGAGATGTGGACTGGCTATGCATGCCACACAAGTACAGAATCAAGCCTTACCCAGGAGCAGAGACAAGACTTAGTCATCAGTCAGCAAGCACTTATTAAACATTTACTATGTTCCTGGTTCTGAGCTAGGTGAGGGGAATATAAATGTGAAAGTGAAACAGTTCTTGCCCTCAAGGAGCTTATAGTCAAATGGGAGAGACCACATACACATACCAGGTGTCCCAAAAGTCTTGGTATAGTCTTAAACATAGAAAAAAAAACACACACACAGAGAAGATACAAGGTAACCTTGGAGGGGATGGCATTCACACTTGTGAGGGGCGTGGGAACCAGGAAAGGTCTCATGCAGAAGGCTGTCCTTGAGGGCAAGAACTGTTTCACTTTCACCAGGGATTACAAGAGATCAGTATGAAGAAGGAGAACATTCCAGGCATGGTGGGGTAAAGGTGAGGGTAGGGGGGCAGTCAGCTCAAAGGGACAGAGATAAAGGAGTGTAATGTCCTGTGTGAGGAGCAGTAAGCAGGCCAGTGTGATTGGACCATAGAGTGAGTGGAGGGGAGTATTGTGTACTAAGCCAGGTTGGAAAGAGCTCTAAATGACAAACTTGGGAGTTTTTTTTAGGAGTTTATGGTTGATCTTATCAGTACTAGGCAGGCGCTGGTATTTGTTGGGTAGGGAAGTGAAGGTGGAAGCATTGTCAGTCCTGTACTGTGGAGACATCTCTTTAGGGGCTCTGCGTGTGCCCCTAACCCGAGTACCAAAAGAGAGGTTCCCCACCCCTGGGGCACACAGGACCTAAAGTCCCATCCTGGACCTGGTTTGTGGATCATGGGGAATTCCCTGTTGCTGCCCACCCCTTCCTCTCTTCAGTGGGGGCAGGAAATCCTGCCCTGGAAGGTACAGCTGCCAGGGCACAGCCTTGGGCCACTCTTATGGACCTAAGCAGAGAGAGGAGGTGGAATGAAGGCCTCTGTTTGGAACAAAAGTCAAAGCCTGATTTGCATTACTGTTATCATTATTCTCCAAGGATAACAAGAATCGTGTCCTGAATCACCACTCCATGCTCCTGAGAATAGTAGGGTGACTGCCTAGTTGTACACAACTTTGTTCTGGGCAATGGTGCATTAGCTAAGAAGGTGGTGATGTGGTGGTTAAGGGAATCTTTTCTGCTGCAGCATAAAATTCAGGGACCTGGACCTTGCTCTCTCCTTGGGGGAATAAGGGTGACAACAGGGCTACATCAGAGAAGATGGGGCTGCTGAGAATCTTAGTCAAAGCTCTGGTCAGTGGCTTATGCACTAAAGGGAGATATTTCTGGTCCCTGCTTAGTCTATTTACACATCTGCTTAGTTTGGTTGGATTCTGTCAGGAGGGGAAAACTTCAAGAGCCGTTCCAGAGGCTTTATTGGGGGTGCATTGACACTTACCAGCACCAGAGGTTGATAGGAGTCTACAGTAGTTCCAGAAGTAAGTGAGGCAACAACAGTGAATTCTGAATGAGACTGGGAAAAGAGAAGGGAGCAGAGGCTGGAAGGGCCCCATAGGAAGGTTAGGTGATCCCTGAGGGAGGGAGGAGGAAGTATCTTGGGCATCCACCAAGAATAGGAAAAAATCAGACCCGGAGACTGTCAGTAATTGTTCTGCCATCTGGGGATTTGAGTGGGGTTTTTAATACAGTTTTTCTAGGGTGTTCCCTCTCACCTGGATGGAGATGGGTCATTCTCCCTCAGCTTTAATCGAGGATAAGGCATATACTTCCCTCAACATCTAAGCAGCAATAGGCCAGATACAATGGTGATGAAAGGCTGTCCAGTGTTCCAAATTTGGGTCATCTTGATGATCATGGCTTTGTGCCAGGGATGGTGGCCTACCAGAGCACATAGGCAGTGGAGGCCAAGACTTAGGGGGGGTTCAGCAAACCAGCTAGTAAGTTTCCATAGCAAAATAAAACCATGTCATGAGATAGTGCTATAAGATGGTCCCCAAGTGAGAAGATAGAGTTCAGAAAACAGCAAAAGATCACATTGAAAAATGTATTTATTTCCACTACAACTGAAGACTGATTAAAATTGGGGAGAAATCTGAGTCAGAGAAAACAATTAAGAGACCACTATAAGTAATCCAGACAAGAAGTACTATGGTCGGGGCGGCTAGGTGGTGCAGTGAACAGAGCACCGGCCCTGGAGTCAGGAGGACCTGAGTTCACATCTAGCCTCAGACACTTAACACTTAACTAGCCGTGTGACCTTGGGCAAGTCGCTTAACCCCAATTGCCCTCCAAAAAAAAAAAAAAAGAAGTAAAATAGGCCTAAACAAAGATGATGTCTATGGGAATAAAGAGAAGGAATTTATGGGAGAGACGTTTTACATTTGGCAACTGGTTGGATATTTGGAGTAAGTAAGAGTAAAGAGTTTAGGATGATACTGAGATTATGAATCTGGGTGATTGAAAGAATGGTGCTACTCTTGACGGTAGCACAGAAATTTGGAAGTGATATAAGAGGCAGCTAGGTGGCGCCACAGTGCACAGAGCACCAGGTCCAGAGTCAGGAAGACTCATCTTCATCAGGTCCAATCCAGCCTCAGACACTTAGTAGCTGTATGACTCTGGACAAGTCACTTAACCTTGTTTGCCTCAGTTTCCTCATCTGTAAAATAAGCTGGAGAAGGAGATGGCAAACCACTGCAGTATCTTTGCTGAGAAAACCCCCAATGGGGTCATGAAGAGTCTGAAACAGCCAAATAATGAAAAATGGGTTTAGAGGGAAATATATGAAGAGAGAGGTGAGACAAGTTGGAAGGAGAACTGATAGTAAGAGCTAGCATTTGTATAGCTTTTAAGGTTTGCAGAGACCTTCATATATTACTTCATTTGATCCAAGAGCCATGAGAGAGAATTGTGAAAACTCAGAAAAGAGAGTGTATAGGAGGAGAAGGTGATCAGTCACTCAATTGGCCAGCATCTAGTATGCACCTACTGTGTGCCAGGCACTAAGCTAAGCAAAGAAAGGCAGTTCCTGCTTTCAAGGAACTCAGTCCACTGGGGGAGACAAAACACAAATAATTATGTACAAATTAGTATGTATAGCACAAATTGGGGATAGCCTCAGAGGGAACTCACTAGAATTAAGGAAGACTGGCAAAGGCTTCTGGCAGAAAGTGGAATTTAGCTGAGCCTTGAAGGGAGCCAGGTAAGCCAGGAAGTAGAGAAGAGCATTCTGGGCATGGAGGACGACCAGTGACCATGCTTGGACTCAGGAGATGGTGTCTCATGTGAGGGACAGAAAGGAGACCAGTGTCAGTGGATCACAGAGTAAGGTATAAGATGGCTGAAAAGGTGGGGAGAGGCCAGGTTATGGAAAGCCAAATGGAAGATTTTATGTTTGCTCCTGGAGGTGATAGGGAGCCACTAGAGTTTACTGAATGAGAGAAGGGATGGTGATATGGCCACACATTTGTTTTAGGAAGATCATTTGGACAGCTCGGTGGACCCTGGTTTGGAGTAGGGAGAAGCTTGAGGCAGGGAGACCAACCAGCAGGCTATTTCAATAGTAGTTAGGTGATCAGGATTTGTACCAGGGTGGTAGCAGTGTCAGAGGAGAGAAGAAAACACATAGGACAAATGTTACTGAGTGTGGAAATCAAAGAGAAAAGGATTCTGACCATAGGACAGACCCTTGGGGAACACTCAATTAGTGAACATAACATGAAGACCTAGAGAAAAAGACTAAGGATAGAGATCAGATAGGTTAGGAAGAGAATCTGTGATAAGAGTTAATGTTAACCTACCCTAAAGTCAGGAGGACCTGAGTTCAAATTTGACCTCAGACACATACTAACCGTGTGACCCTGGGCAAGTCACTTAACCCCAATTCCCTCTTTAAAAAAAAGAACAAAGTCATAAATCACCTTTCAGATCCCCAAGAGAAATCTTAGATAAATAGATAAAAAAAAATTTTTTTAAGTGTTAACATTTGTATAGCTTTAAGGGTTTGTAACAGCTCACTCAATTACTAGCTATGTGGCCCTGGGTAATTTTACCTAATCCTATTTGCCTCAGTTTTGTTTTTTTTTTTGGAGGGGGAAAGCCAGGGCAATTGGGGTTAAGTGACTTAGTGACTTGTCCAAGGTCACATGGCTAATAAGTGTTAAGTGTCTGAAGTCGGATTTGAGCTCAGGTCCTCCTTACCCCAGGGCTGGTGCTCTATTCACTGTGCCACCTAGACACCCCTCAGTTCTTCATCGTAAAATGAGATGGAAAAGGAAATGGTAAACCACTCTAGAATATTTACTTAGAAAACCCCAAATAGAGTCACAAAGAATTAGACATGATTGGAATGACTGAACAAGAACAACAGCAGTTTGTAAAGTGCTTTACATGTTCTGTCACTTGATCTAAGAACTGGGGGGGTGGGGAGGGAAAGAGAGAGAGATTGTGAAAACTTGGAGAGAAGAGTATTCAGGAGGAAGAGGTGATCAACAGGGTTGAAAGCTTCAGAGAGTACAAGAAAGATGTGGGTTGAGAAAAGACCATTAGATTTTGCGGTTAAGAGATTGTTGGTAATTTGAGAGACAGCAGTCTGAATTGAGTGAAAAGGTCAGAAGCCAGAAAGTACAAGAACATAGGGAGGGGAGAGAAAGTAGAGACAATGAGAATTGGCAGATTTTCAGGGAGTTTGCCTGAGATGGAGCTATGGAATGATAGCTTCTGAGGATAGTAAGATCTAATGTTTGTTTTTATTTAAGGATGGGGGAACATGATCCCTATGAGGTAGAGGTCTCTTTATAGTCACTGGGTTCACTCCCTTGGTCCTACCTGAGGCCCTCATCTCCCAGGCTGCCGGTGAATTCTCCAGTTCTCTGCTTGATCTCTGATTATGTCTCAGACCATGGTGGAACCTTCCTTAAACCCTCACATCCTCCTCCCTTTGTTGTTGTTCAGTCATGTCTTACTCTTTGTGAGGAAACTGAGGTAAAAGGGGTTAAGTGACTTGCCCAGGGTCACACAGCTAATAAGTGTGTGGGGCTGGATTTGAACTCAGGTCTTTCTGACTACAGGTCAGATCCACTGTGCCATATTGCTGCCCTACTCCTCACCCAAGAAGCAGTCACTCTAGTCTCCTTTGGTCAGCCAGAGTTGTACCCTGATATTCTAAGAAACAGGTCTTAGCTGGTGCCCAATAACTACTCAGCTAATTAACCTGACCTCTGAACATCTCCAGCTTCCATTCTCGAGGTCCTGAACTTGCCCTTATATTCCAAACAGGAGCCACAGTCCTATTGTCTCTCTAGGTTATCGGCTGGCTTATCTATTACTCCTTAACTTTCTATAATTAACTCTAATCATTTGCATATATAATATGTTGGTTGGTTGTTGTCCTTCATTCTCGAAGAGGACCAAAATGACACCACGATATAACAATCAAGTTACAGTGTGACTAACTGATCAGACCAAGATGAGATCGGAATGCTTTACCACAGGTTGGGCACAAATAGTCAGTGTAAATCTCCAAATTTGTGCAACCTGTGTTTCCTTTGAGCTCTTTTAATTCTGCTTTGCTCACAGAGCACAGCACCTTCTCTGATGCGGGCACGCCATGCTGATCCAGTGTCTCCCATGTCATACAAGCAATTCCAAAGCTCTTAAAAGAGACCTTGAGAGTGTCCTTGTATCACTTCTTCTGACCACCATGTGAGCACTTACCCTGTGTGAGTTCTCCGTAAAAGTCTTTTTGGCAAGCCTACGTTTTGCATTTGAACAACATGGCCAGCCCCTTAGAGTTGTCCTCTCTGAAGCAGAGTTTGAACACTTGGCAGTTTAGTTTGAGTAAGGACCTCAGTGCCTGGTACCTTATCCTGCCAAGTGATCTTCAGAATCTTCCTAAGACAATTTAAATGGAAGAGATTCAGTTTCCTGGCATGGCGCTGGTAGACTGTCCAGTTTCACAGCATACAACAATGAGGTCAGCACCATGGCTCTGTAGACCTTCAGTTTGTTAGTCAATCTAATACCTCTTCTCTCCCATACTTTCCTTCAGAGCCTCCCAAACACTGAGCTAACTCTGGCAATGCATGAATAAACCTCATTATCAATGTGTACATCCCTGGAAAGTATACTACCAAGGCCTTTGATATTGTCAGTCATGAGGTCTTATGGAAAATTATGTCAAAATTTGGCTGGCCAGAGAAGTTCATAAGCATTGTACGTTAATTTCACAACAGCATGCTTGTCCAGGTTCTGGATAATGGACAATGCACTTATGCTTTCCAGTGGAGTGAAACATGGCTGTGTGCTTGCTCTCATGCTATTTTTAGCATGATGTTTCCAACCATATCGTCAAATGCCTTTGATGATGATGAATACGGCATCAAGGTAAGCTAATGCACTGATGGTAAATTCTTCAACTTGAAAAGAATGCAAGCTAAGACCAAAGTGGAGGGAGTGTTGGTGCATGATTTTCTGTTTGCAGTTGATTGTGCACTCAGTGCAGCCTCTGAAGATAAAATGCAATAAAGTATGGATCGATTCTCTGTAGCTTGTGCTAATTTTGGTCTAATAATTAACACCAAGAGAACACAGGTACTCCATCACCCCACCACCACACCATCCATACATGGAACCATCAGTTACAACAAATGGAGAAGTTTTGAATACTGTGGATAAGTTCATATAATATATTACTTAATACCAACTTTGCAGAAGGTAACCATTTAACCAGAAAGTGACCACAGCCATCTGCCTAGAACTGGAATGGAGAAGAAAAGCTTATTTCACTTCCCCAAGTGTGTTAAATATGAATATGTCTGTCTTTCTCTACCTGTCTCTATCTGTCTACCCTGTAATTATACATCTTAAACTTATAGCTATCCACGTTAGAAAGAGAGTTCACTGAAATGCGAATCAAAACAACTTTGAGGTACCACATCTCACCAGTCAGATTGGCTAAGATGACAAAACAGGAAAATGACAAGTGCTGGAGAGAATGTGGAAAAATTGGAACACTAATGCATTATTGATGGAGCTATGAACTGATACAACCATTCTGGAGAGCAATCTGGAACTATGCCCAAAGGGC
>CM053584.1:153647034-153660021 GCA_028627135.1 Pseudochirops cupreus | reverse complement strand
ATACCACTTCTGGGGTTGTATCCCAAAGAGATCATAGACGTGGGAAAAGGACCCATATGTACAAAAATATTTATTGCAGCTCTCTTTGTGGTGGCAAAAAACTAGAAATTTAGGGGATACCCATCAAGTGGGGAATGGCTAAACAAGTTGTGGTATATGAATGTAATGGAATGCTATTGTGCTATAAGAAATGGGGAGGAGATGGACTTCATATTTACCTGGAGAGGGTTATACAAACTGATGCTAAGTGAGAAGAGCAGAACCAGGAAAAACTTGTACACAATCACAGACACATCGTATGTGTGATGACCAAACTTGATAAACTGGACTCTTCTCAGCAATGCACAGTTATAAAACAACTCTACAAGTCTCAGGATGGAAGGAGAGTCTACATTCAGAGAAAGATCTAGAAAGACCAGAGTTTAAGTGGAGACTGAAGCAATACATGCTATTGTTCTTTTCCGTGTTTGGTTTTGTTTCTTTTTTCCTATTGTTCACTCCATTGGTTACAACCCTTCTATACAACCAGACTAATGTCCGATGTGAAAGTGTTTGGAGATCCTATACCTGATTGCATGCCACCATGGCGGGTGGGGGGGAGGGGGGGGGAGGAGGGGAAGGGAGAAAATTTGAAACTCAAGGGACTGTGGAACTGAATCTTGTAAACTAAAAGTAAATAAACAAGTCAATGAAAATTTAAAAAAAAAGAGAGCTCACTGACGGCAGGGAGTAGTATCACTGGCTCTGTATACAGCACTTCATCCATCACTGAGTATATAAAAATGTTAGATGAAGGTCTGATATTTAAGAGAAGGAAGAAGAGGAAAAGATAAGATGGTGAGGAAAGAGGACAGAAATAATAGCTGATATTTATATGTTATTTCTAAGGCTTGCAAAGCATTTTAATAATAACTAACATTTATGTAATACTTCACAATTGTAATCTAATCTTATTCTCACAACAACCCTGGGAGGTAGGTATTATTACTGTGACTTTACAGATGGGGAAACGGAGGCAGATAGAGATTAAATGATTTGCCCAGATTTACACACAGCTAATAAGTGTCCAAAGATGCATTTGAATTCAGGTCTTTCTAACTCCAGGTCCAACACTCTATCCACTGACAGATAGATAGATAGATAGATAGATAGATAGATAGATAGATAGATGTATATATTTATATATGTGTATATATACATATATATGGGACATGTAAAATCTTATTTGATCTTCACAGAAAGTAAAGAATTCATGAGATTACTACCACAGGTGCCATTAGTCCCATTCTACAGATTAGGAAAGAAAGGCTCAATGACTTTATCATGATCATATAACTGTTAGGTTTTGGGGACACCTCTAGACTTTAAATCCTGTTCTCTTTCCACTTCCCAAACAGAGAAGGAAGAAGGGGAAGAAAAAGGGGAAAATAGAGAAGAAAGAAGACTACAATGATTAGGAAAAGATGAGAATGAGGAGTCAAAGAAAAAGAAGGAAGAAAAGGAGAATGAGAGGTTAGATAAAGATAACTGACATTTATGTATGTAGGTTTGCAAAGCATTTAACCCACAGCTCCCTGACTTCTTCCAGAAATCCAATAAAAGGAAATGGATTCATGAGATGTGGAGGATGGCAGGAAAATGTATATGGTCGTACACATACACGGGTGTAGTTCCTTCTTTTCATCTGTCCCTTCTGTCTTGTTCACTCCCCCAACTCATATCTACACTAACTGGATGGGTCCTCAGAGGGGAAGCTGCTACAACTATGCTCAGGATTTTAGGTGAGATAATTGAGGAGAATTATATCTCTCAACACATGTAGCTCCTGAGCCCCCATGGACATGCTTCCCATTTATAATTATTGTTATTAACATTAAGCAAATAATAAAGTGACCAAAACATATATGGTTTATAAAAATGAAATCAACAATAAACATAAAAATATAAGTATATATAACTGTTTGCAATATTTTGGTTATGATCAAAATCACCTCACACCCTTAAAATATCAGTGGTTGACTTCTCTTCTCTTGTCTGTAAACTCAGTACCACTCCATTCAGTCTCTCTCAAGGTATTAAGTGAATTTTCTTCTCTTAAATCCTCTTTATGAAAGTTGAAAACAGCTTCCTCAGAGAAAAAATTCTCATCTTTTTCCTCTCTGGATCTTCTGCTGCTTCCCTCAGAAATGACTGGAAACACCCCTTTGACTTCCCTCAAACTGACATCTTTAATAGTCTCTCTCCATAGTTTATCAAGTAGATCCTTATAGATTAAAAAGTCAACACCTACTCTCTCCCTGGCTCCATAAGGGAAAGCACACAGAGTACAAATTCTTTGTAGGTCCTTGTGGATCACAGACAAACATACCTTCTTCTTGACTCCATAGGGAGAAGTGCTTCTCAGAAAACCACTTTTTAGCTGTCACTGCTAACTGTCAACATGACCTGTGATTTTTCTAAAATTCTATTTGTACCTTCAAGTTACAGTAATAATATCTGTGCTTTTATTCGGCTCTTAAAGAGATTATAACAGCTTCCATATTCTCTGTAGGATAATTATTCAAAGGAACTCTTAGGTTTGTCTTTGTCTTTGTCTTTGCCCTTTAAATCAGCAAAATTGCCAAAATTTGAAAGGGGGCACCTCTCCCCTTATACACAGATTTCTTCTTCTTCTCCTTTGTCTTCTCTTCCTCCTCCTCCTCCTCCTCCTCTTTCTTCTGACTTCCAGCCATTCAATCAGTCAGCCATTCATTCATTTCAGTGTCTGAAGGAGTAAAGAAAGGTCTCAATCAATTGTTCCATTGACTGTACTGTCCACAAAAAGTGATTGGTTGCTGTACTCAACAATGATGATTTCATGTCTGGCTACCAGTGGAACAGCATCTCAGATGTCTGTCTGCAGTGATGGTGAATAGTACCTGAGGAATACTGCAGAAGAGACAGTCCTGGGGTGGGACTAAATTGGCAGCTTATGAAAGACCTTGCTAGAAGATGAGCTCAAGAGTAGGAATGCCTTCTCATTTCCCCTAAGGGAATTATAGTCTTGACTGAGGGGAGACCTCAGAAGCAGAACCCTTCCCTTACTCTTTCCTAAATCTGGGGGCTTCTTGGAATCATGAGGATGACTGGGAATATTAGTGAGAAATGGCTGGTCTGAGCACCCCACAGAACAGCTCTTAACAAGTTTCTTATTCATTTTTTGTATGATAACATGTATGCAGCTACCACATAGATTGCCTAATATGAATACTGAGGATTTACCAGATTAAAGGAAATTCCCAGACATAGGGCATGGCGAGCCAACTGATATTGCCACAATTTTAATATTTTGGAACGATATTCCATTTTCTCTTCATTTCGTTGGATCAATATTGAATTAGCAACAACATTCACCTTGCCAAGAGCTGCGTAAGCTTGGGGCAGGTAGGCCAAAAATTTGTTCTCTTGTGGCCAATGGGCATGCTTTGCAGCCTTTGGAAAGGCATTTTAACAGTACACTGGGTGCATAAACAAAGCTACTTGGCTAGTGGCTTCAGTGTATTTCCACCTAGTGAACAAATAGTCCCTACTAGGCTACTTAATTAATTAAATGACAGCCTGCTTTTCTGTGGACTTAAAGAAAGCAGGACAAGAATTAAATGTGGGCTGCTATCATCACTGCAACACTTCTGTGATCCCTGGGACACCAATACATATATGGTCTGCCCCATTGTCACACCTATATCACCTCATGTGAATCTCACGACAATTCTGAGAAGTAAGCACTATATATTATCATTCCCATTATATAGATGAAAAAACAGAGAGATTTAAGGGATTTGCCACACAAGGCAATGGTCACACAAGGATGGGATTCAAACCCACTTCTCTTAAGAGGGCTTTCCACCACACCATTCAAAGAAGGAAGAGGACTGGGGGAGGGGGAAAAAGGGGAATAAAAGGAGAAGGCAGAATCAACAAAAGAGAAAGGAAAAGATGAAAAGTCAAAGAAAGAGAAGGTAGAGGAGGTTGGAGGCAGGATAACTTTAGGGGGAACATGAATCTGGGATCAGGGAGGGGGCAGGATGATTGGAAGGAAGAAGAGATGCCAGACGAGACTGAATATTTTAGAAATAGGATTATTATCAAAGAGTTGGTTCCAAATATAGGAGGCAATTAATGAAGGAAGGAGATGAATACTTCTTCCTTTAGCAGGGGAGAAAGCTAGAAAAGAACCTCATGTAGGGAATCAGAGACTCAGTCCTCATTTATTTTTGAACATTTGGAAATGGGGCTTTGGAGAAAATAGTCTTTCCTCCATTTCCCAGAGGGTATCTGGGGAGCATTTAAGGGATACCTGTCCTTCTTGTGTAGGGGACAGGACAGCAATGGTCTGACACCCACCTCTTCTCCTACTCTAGCCAGTGACTTTGTGATAAAAGGGGAATCTGGTGGGCTTTGAGGAGGAAATGTCTAGGAGGATTAGAGTTGAAGGACACGTTATTTGTACCCCTGTCATAATCTCCTACAAAATTCAGAAATAGATGGACAATGAGGAAAGGGCAAAGGAAGAGAGAAAGCCAGAACCAGAGAGAAGGAAAAAGTCTCAAACTGCGATCTGGAAGAAGGTCTAAAAGGAGAGGAACCAGTCCAAGACCTGGGAGTAGAGGTGGGGGTGGGGAAGTGGACTGGCACAGGAGTTAACTTAGCACACAGGATATTGAAGTCAAACATCATTCCCTTCAGCCACTCCCCCACCCCCTCTCCCGGCTGTCGGGAATGTCCGGAATGTGATGAACCGATAAGATCCGGGACTCCCACTCTACCTGGCACAGAGCTGGGGGAAGGGATAGGGAGAATCTGTGCCAATTTTTTGCTGTCCAGAGCAATCCTGTCAGCCAAATTGGACTGGGGATAGATCGAAGGGAGAGGGGCAATGGCCACCCTGATTAAAGTCTCAGCGGACAAAGGCCTGCCAATGGGGGAGGGGAGCCATTTCAAGGGGCTAAAGAAAGGGCATCTCTACTCAGGGCACGTGGGCAGGATGCCAGTTGCTTCAGGCATACCTAGATATCTTGAGAGTGAGCTGGGCAGTGAGTCAGGAGTGAGTAGGGCCCCAGGGAGTGGGGTAATGGAAGAATTTTCTGACCACTGGAGAACTTTTGGGAAAAGATACCCCACCTGGGTCATAGGTCTTGACTAGGATTCTCTGGCAGATAAGCCCCTTGGATTAAAGATGGATCCACCCCCTCCCAAAAGGCAGCAAGCCACCACCCCTTCTGCATCACACCTTTGATCTGACCTCAGGGCAGATTTGGGACCTGGTGATGGGAGAACAGTGCTTGTGAGAATTCCATGAACACCTCCTGACTGAGAAGCAGCCTGGCGAGGCAGAAGGAATGCTGGATGGAGAGTCAGGATGCCCTGGGTTCAAATCCTATTTTCAACAGCTGCATGACTATGAGAAAGTGACTTAATTTATTTGAGCCTTAGTTTCCTCCCCTGTGAAACAAGTGTGTTTTACTTAGTGATCTATAAAGTCCCTTCCAGTTCTAAGTCTCTTGTACTATAATTGGACCTCCTCTTATGTGGACCAGACGACTCATCATTCTCAAGGTGTCCTAGCATGTCACAGTGGAAAGATCATGGCCTGTGGAGTCCGATGGTCCAACAAAGAATCTGCCTTCGATGCTGTCTGCCTGTGTGACTACAGGCAAATGTTTCCTCATAGAAAAAATGAAGGGCTGGGCCAGATGGTCCCCCAAGTGCTTGGCTGTTCCATATCTACCATCCTAGGATCCCCAGACCATATCCTAAGCTACACTTTCATGAATGCTTTGAGCCTGGGCAAGATTTGAACATTTTGCTCTCTGAGTTACTATCCTGCTGAAGCTTTGGACCTTTCCCCAAATATCTTTTGCGATTCAGTCAGATTAATATTACAAAGCAAATGCCTATGAACTATGGAATTTTCTGGCAATGATTCATACATCTATAGTGTTTATTAAGTATATCCCTCACACTGCCTCTCTGAGTCAGGTAGTACAAATATTGTGCCCATTTTATACATGAGAAAACTAAGGCCCAGAGAGATTAATCAACTTGTCCAAGTTTACGCAGAGAGTAAAAACAAGGCAAGGTTTCTTGGTAATCTCCTTTCCCATGCTTTTTTTTTTTTTTTTGCTTTTTGGAGGGCAACTGGGGTTAAGTGACTTGCCCAAAGTCACACGGCTAGTAAGTGTGTCAAGTGTATTCACTGCACCACCTAGCCATCCCCCCATCCTTCTTTCTATGATAACATGGTGCATTTTTTAAAAGTAACATTCAAAAGGCTGCCCAGTCTTATTAGTCTGTAGTCCATCCCTGGGTCTCATCTTTATGACTAACCTGAATGAATGAATGAATGAAAAAGCACTTTTTAGCACATACATTTCTAGAAACTAATCATTCATTCAAAAGTATTTATTAAGCCCCTACTATGTGCAGAACACATATGAAAAATAAGACAGTCCTTATTCTCAAGGAGCTCACGTTCTAACTGGGGCAACAACAGGTACAGGAAGTTTCTGCTTAAAATTATATAGAAAAGTTTCCCTGGTCCTCAGGGTGCAGCAACAAAGCAGATAGTAACGATCTCCTTTAGAGTCTGTTCCTTCATTGAAATCATATCCATTTCTGATGTTGAGCCACTTGACAGTTCCAAGGACGTTAGTGGCAAGCACTTTCTCTTCTGGGCCTTCACCAACTATGACTGATAAGGAGGTGGGGGACATAGCATCTATAGAGGTATTTACCGGGTCACATCTCTGCAAGAATTCCTCCCTTGGATGATGGATTAGACACCTCAAGGATATAACCCATATCTCCAAGCCTGGGGCATTTTGCATGTTGCTGGGTATGCAGGGGACCCCTTATTGGTGGAGAGAATGCTGATGTGATGAAAAAGAAATAATGGCTCTGGAAATCAGGGACATGTTAAGTCAGCTTCCTCTACATGTCTGCAGCTTCCAAATTCTTTCTTACTTTCCTCCCTGGTGTTGGTTCCAAAGAATAGCTAGAACTAATTCTGCCCCTCACAGTCACACAGCATGGCATCAGCATTCCCTTTGCCAGTTAGGAGTCTCCTTCTACATACCCAGTCTGCAAAATGTCCTGGGCTTGGAAACTTAGGTTACGTGGAAGAGCCAGAGCTGTAGTGTCTCTGACACTGCTTCTTCCTTAAACAGATCTCTCTAGAGATCTCAAAGAAGTTAAATGATGTGGCTTCACTGCTTCCATGACCTACACCCTCAAGAGGATACAGAAGCTGAGGGAAGGGATCCAGAAGGGTTGGGAAGCAAGGGTTGGGAGAGGTGATGTCACAACCAGGCCACTCAGGAAGTGTACCTCCCAGATGGTAAGATAATGAGTCCTACCACAAGGATTCCAGACAATGGGATGGAGAGGAAGCCTGGGGCAGCTGGATGGACACAGAGATACCAGGAGCATTGATGTCTTGAACTAGGTTCAAGAACTTGTACTTGAACTTGAAACATCTGGGAAAGAGACAGAAAAGGTCCATCTTGCTGACCAATGTAGGAGAAAGGCTGATGGGCAGGGTACTTCTGTTTCCATGCCCCTTTCCTCCAGGACTCTTGTGGGCTGTTGCTGCTGAAGGGCTCCAGGAGAGCCAGAGAGGCCAGTAAGAGCCAAGGATGTGGGATAGTAAACCAGATGCATGCACCGAGCCCCTGATGGTTTCCTTTTCCTCATCTTCATTCCAGTGACAGAGCAGCCTACTGCTGAACTGTCCAACCTGTCTGGTTTCTATCTTTCCTGCCAGGCTGAAAGGAAGAAGCTTATTCTTTCTCTATAGCCAGCACGCCACACAAACAGCCAGCTTCTCCTCCAAATGAACTGCTTCTCTCAAACCCTCCTCTGCTCGTTATTCTTTTGTTTCAATCACCTTATTATTCTGTATATGAGCAAAACATTGACAGTCACCAATCCTGACATGTGAGATAAGGGAGGAGGAAGTTACTTTTGTCCTTTTAAGAGAGAGACATGACATCCCCTCCCCTCCTCTCTCCCTAATTCCTTTTTGACTGGAGCTGAGAAAAGTAAGGGTCCCTAGGACCTCTATAGGAAAACACATCAATATAAAACAGTCCTGTTCCTATAGACTGGTCAAAGAAGACATTGAGGCAAGTTTCATAGTGAAAGTTTTATTTGTAATGAGGGGTAGGCACATTTAGGGCATTGGAGCTCCTGCCAATATTAATTTTGCCCCTATTTCAGGAGGGATCATATTTTTTTTTTGAGGCAATCAGGATTAAGTGATTTGCCCAGGGTCACATAGCTAGTAAGTGTCTGAGGCTGGATTTGAACTCAGGTCATCTTAACTCCAGAGCCAGTGCTCTATCCACTGCACCACCTAACTGTCCCAAGGGACCACATTATTGTTCCTCTGGTATCCTTCCCCTTACTGCACCTGTGGCTGAGGGTCCATGTGTCTGGCTCTGCAGCCTGCCCTGCCTTTTGGCCATATTTGAGATTTTCCGGAGGAAATGAGCTACCTGGGGTGATGTAGGAGGAGAGTGGATGTAGGTTGGTGGTTTGAGGTTGGGGCTAGTTGAAAAGAAGAGAGATGGAGGAAAACCTCAGACCCCTAATGGCTGAAGACACAGTTATGTGGCTATAAGCCCAAGGAACCCGATCGAAGCCTCTGGGGAATGACGCTAGGGGGCTGGAGATCTTCCAAACCTCATCTTTTCCTATCAATAGCAGGGGATTCCCTATGCAAACAGAGGGAAAGGTGAGTCCTGGCCCAGTTAGTCCAAAAGCAATGACTGATCCTCCACATAATTTCTACTTGATTCCTGTACATATAGTTTTGGTTTCACCAGGGAGTTCCTGACACCTCAGACCCAATGATACAGGCTGCAGGAATTCTCTCAAGAGGGTCTGGAAAGCTTTCCACTTCCTCTTCTCCAACCCCATGCATTCCATGCCCCTTGTATTTCTACCCCTACTCCTCACCAAGCTGGAGATAGATGCAGTTACATGCAAAGCAAAGTTACCCATACATGAGTTGTTGGCTCATACTTTCCCTGGCGAGTGGCAAGAGACAGTGGAGGGTCTGGATGACAAAGTCCTTCCTTTCCAGCCAACACGAGGTTTCAGGCAGCATGCCTGCTGGAAAAGGAGTTTGAGTCTAAGAGATGGGATAGTGTCAACAGACGGCTTGAGCCAGCAGCAACCCTGGGAGGAATGCCCAGTGAACACTGGAAGCCAGCAGAAGTCTAGACCAGCAGAATAAGTAATAATGCCAACAAAAGAGTTTAGGCAAGAGAGGAAATGATCACGTCATGGGATCAAAAGGGGGAGAGGGTCAAGAATTGCCTCAAAGTAACTGAGAGAAACTCCTTCTTTCCCAATGGAAGAGAAGGAAAATGGAGCTCTGGGTAAGAAGTTCTTAACCTGGGCTCTGCGAATCTTTAAAATACATACATACACACACACACACACACATACATACATATATATATTGATAACTCTATTCCAATGTAATCAGTTTCCCTGTATGTTGTTTTATGCATTTAAAAGTATTATTCTGAGAAGAGACTTGTAAGCTTCACCAGACTGCCAAAGAGATCCATGATAAACATAGAAAAAATTAAGAACTCCTAATCTAGGCTTCAGCACAGGCCCAGGCCTACCCAGCAGGCTCAGGCCTGACCTGCACCCCCAAATCCCAGTTTGGTCTTCCAAGAAACACATCTTACATGCCTGAAATCTAGAAGAAATCAGGAATTGAGCTCAGCCAAAAGGCATCCTCCAGAAGGATTTAGGTTAGACCTCAAGGAATACTTTCTGATGGGGAGGGAGAATTGGAAAGAAGTCTACAACATCTCCTTTTCTGCAGGTCTTTGGTCATAGGAGATATTCTTACCTGTGTGGGGTGGGCTGACAGAGGTCTGTCACAACAGCTGGGGAGTTGGGATAGTGCTATGGATGGCACGGCTCCTCACATTTGGAGCTTTTGGAACCCTCCGTTTTGCTGACTTTGTACTATCTTGAATGCCTCTATTTCTCTGCTTGGAGGTCAGAAGAAGTAATGCAAGGACATTCTCAAGGTCTCTCTGAGGAACTTTGGAGTCAATTTTGAGATATGGGAGACATTGGCACAGAGCCACCCAGCTTGGCAGGCTCTCATCAAAGAAGGCACTGTGCTCTATGAGCAAAGCAGAATTGTGGTAGCTCTAAAGAAATGTGAGATACACAGATTTAGAGCCATCCTCCATTCCAGATGTTCATTTGTGCCCAACCTGTGGTAGAGCCCTCCAAGCTCAGCCACAGCTGGACACACTGTACCTTGATCCCAATATAGTGAGGTCGTATTGGTCTTCGAGAACAAAGGACAACAACCTACCAACCAACTTCTTGGATTGTTTCTTTATCAATGCTAGTGAATAGAACTGAGTCTCATGTTCTAGAATTCCCGAGGAGACCTTGGTTCTGGTCCCAGTGCTACCACTAACTACTTGTATGTCCTTGGGCACATGATTTCTCTGTGACTCAGTTTCCCTTTTTGATAAATAAGGAGTTTGGGCTAGATTACCCTAAAATCTCATCCTGTTCTGCCATTTTATGATTCTTCTTTAAGAGTCTCCATTTCTCTTTCTCTAGCCCCCTTAGTGTAGGCATTCCCTAAACTCACCGCTATCTTCTGTCTTCTCTTTCTCTACCCATCCTCATTGGTAATCTACCTATCACTTCCGCATGGCTGACACCAATATTCATTGCTATATTGTGGCCCCTGTCTTCCTTCTGACTTCCAGATCTATCTTTCCAACTGCCCATCATCTGGAGGTTCCTTAGACATTTAAACTTAATATATCAGATGTTGAACTCATTATCTTCCCCCTTACACTGACCTCTCCTTTTTCCCTATTTCCATTGGTGACACCAGCATTCTGTCAGTCATCCAGACTTAAGACCTGGGACTCCTCTTTCCTTTTTCCCTTTTCCTCACTCTGCTTGTTATTTGTCCTTCCTTCTTGAAGAGGACCAATGACATGTCTTGACTTGAGCAAGAACTGGATTTAAGTGAGAGGTAGATCCATTCAAAGTCATCAGCCTCACTCTCTTCTCCAGAGTCATCAGAGTTCAGTGACAAGACAAAAATCAAGATTACTGGCCACGGTCCAGGATGCATTGGATGACGTTGGTTTTTTTAAACTAAGGTCTTTCCCAGGTCTCCCAGTTTGTCTGAGGTAATGCCCATTCAGTGATTAAGGACTGGGTAAGAATCTCAACAAAAGATGACCTAGTTTGCCATTACAAAAGAATCAGTCTGAGAGGGGAAGACCCTCAGAGTTTCTGGCCAGAACAGAAAACAATTGCTATTTATACTCACTCTGAGCCATCAAAATCCAAACAATGAGCAAGAGAAGCTTGGGTTGGGACCTATTATTGGCCATTCAGTAAAAGCCAGTCCTCACACTGAACATCCAATGTGTCACCAAATCTTGTTTCAGATCCAACCCTTTCTTTCCATTTCCATGGCTAGCACTCTGATTGAGACCATCTGTACCTCTTGCCAGCATAATTATGATAATACAAATGGTTCCGTGCCTCTAATCTCTCCCTTCTATAATCCATCCTCTTTACTACTATCAGAATAATCTTCTTAATGCGTGATCTGATCATATGACTCCCCTGCTCAAGAACTTTCAATGATCCCCTACTGTCTACCAAACAGAAGTCCAAATTTTTGAACTTGAAATCTTCTGTCATATGGCTTGGTTCTAACCTGCCTTTCCAACATTACCTCCCATTATTCTCCTATTACTATTTTATAATCTATACTTGTCTATTCACTTGCACCCACCCTAATCATTCCAACTTCCATACCTTGTATTTTGATGCTTCTTTGTCTAAAATTCTTTCCCTCCTCCTTGTTTATTAAATTGCTAATAGCACTCCTTTTTCCAAGAAGCCTTTCCTGACCACTCTATTCCACTGGGATCATTCGCTCCTCTAACTGCTGATAACACTTATTATAGTCTAGGGAACTGTTATTGGGCATTAAGCACATGCTGTTATATATTTTAAATGTTTTATTGATGCATTTTGTCTTCATGTCACAATCATTTCTGGGGAAAAAAACCTTCTCCCTCCAGACTAAACCATCCATTAGAACAAAGAAAAACAATTAAACAAAAGCTTTCCAAAGAGGGACTCCTTCTGGCTAGGTATACAGCACTGCATCCTAGCAGTTTCCTACCTTGATGTCTTTAGGAGGGAGTTATCATTGGCTCTTCATTTGTCATTCAGTTGTCCAAAACTTGGCTTTCTTATAGTGATATTTTATTTTCATTGTTGTAGCCACTATGTATATTGTTCTTTTGGTTCCAAATATTTCATTTTACATCAATTTATAGACTCTTATTTTTCTACAAACTCCTCATACTTGTATTTCTTAGAGCACAATAACATCTCATTACATTACATAGCTTTTTCAGTCATTACTCCAATCTATGGACATCCACCTTGTTTCTGGTTCTTTGCTACCACAAAGCATGCTGCTATGAATATTTTCACATATGTTGGACTTCGGTTTCTATCTCTGACTTCCTTGGGGTATGTGCCCAGAAGTGAGATCAACTTACATCTATTGGATTTTATTAGACTGCCTACCAAACAGAAGGTATACAAAGCTGTTGTGCTGACCTCATTGTTGTTTGCCGGCAAAACCTGGGTAGTATAACAGCACCATGCCAGGAAACAGAATCACTTCCATTTGAATTGTCTTAGGAAGATTCTGAAGATCACCTGGCAAGATAAGGTACTAGACACTGAGGTCCTTTCTCGAGCTGAACTGCCAAGCATTTAAACTCTACTGCAGAGAGTGCAACTCTGATGGGCTGGCCACATTGTTTGAATGCCGAACATAAGCTTGCCTAAAAGATAATTTTATGAGGAACTCAAGGAAGACATTCACGTGGTGGTTTTCAGAAGAAGCAA
>CM053584.1:153624457-153646934 GCA_028627135.1 Pseudochirops cupreus | reverse complement strand
CATAGAAGTGGGAGGAAGACCCATATGTACAAAAATATTTATTGCAGCTCTCTTTGTGGTGGCAAAAACTGGAAATTAAGGGGGTGCCCATCAATTGAGGAATGGCTAAACAAGTTGTGGTATATGAATGTAATGGAATACTATTGTGCTATAAGAAATGGGGAGGAGATGGACTTCATAATTACCTGGAGAGCCTTATACAAACTGATGCTAAGTGAGAAGAGCAGAACCAGGAAAAATTTGTACACAATCACAGACACATCATACATATGATGACCAGCCTTGATAAACTGGACTCTTCTCAACAACACACAGTTATAAGACGACTCTACAAGTCTCAGGATGGAAGGAGATGTCTACATTCAGAGAAAGATCTAGAAAGACTAGAGTTTAAATGGAGACTGAAGCAATCTACATGCTAGTGTTCTTTTCCATGTTTGGATTTGTTTCTTTTTTCCCATTGTTCGTTCCATCAGTTACAACCCTTCTATACAACCAGACTATTGTACAATGTGAAAGTACTTGCAGATCCTATGCTTGATTGCATGCCGCCATGGGTGGGGAGGGACAAAGAGGGGAGAAAATTTGAAACACAAGGGATTGTGGAACTGAATCTTGTAAATTAAAAGTAAATAAACAAATCAATTTTTAAAAAGAATAAAAAGCTTTAATTCATGGAAGTTTTATGTAAATAAAATCATATTATGTTAAAAAGAAAAAAAAAGAAGCAATATAGGGACACTCTTAAGGTCCCTCTGAAGAACTTTGGAATTGGTTGGGTGACATGGAGGATGCTAGCAAAGGGCTGCCCGCATCAAAGATGGCCCTGTGCTCTATGAGCAAAGCAGAATTTCAGTAGCTCCCAAGAAACATGAGATGCACAAATTTAGAGACACGTCCATCCCAAATGTTCATAGGGACTGCTTGTGCTCAACTTGTAGCTGAGCATTCCAAGTTTGTATTGGTCTGATCAGATATAGATGGACACACTGTAACTTAACTCTAACATAGTGATGTCATTTTGGAGCTCTTCAAGAAAAAAGGATAACAACCAATTGGCTTTTAATATTTAAATGTTTCCCTTGGTTCTCTTGGACTGAAGCATAGGACCAAGGCTGCCCAGCAGGCCTAGGCATGAGTCCCCCCAAATCCAAGTCTTATCTTCTAAGGAGCACATCTTATATGCCTGAGGTATAAAATAAATCAGGTATTAAGTCTACTGAAAGAACATCATCCAAAGGATGCATTTGTTAGATCATAGAGTACTTTCTATGGGGAGGGGAATAAGAAAAATGTGTAGTATCTCCTTTTCTGGAGGTCTTTGATTACAGGAGAGATTATCACTTGTCTGGGATGGATTCATAAGCTGGTATTTTAGTTACTTTTATTATATAATTCTGAAACGATACCCAAAATCCTCAGACCATTTTACAGGTCGTATCAGTATGCCGGTCTTCCCATAGGCCTTCCGTAATTGATTGTTTATGGATGGGGGAGAGGAGTTATCATATTTATCAATTTGCAGGGGATAATTCAAAACCTGGGAGTTGTTTGAATTTGCATTTCTCTCACCCTTGGCGATTTGAATCATGTTTTTGTGAAGTCATGAATAGTTTGCCATTCTTTCAAAAACTCTTCTCCGACTTAGTTGTATTATTTTTGGTCTTGTGTCCTACCTCCCCAGCTAGACTATGAGATCCTGGAGGGTGAGAACTACTTCTTTGTTCTTCCCATAGCTCACAGAACAGAGCTGGGCCCACAGGAGACCCTGGGGACATGTGTGATGTGGATGAATAAATGAATAGTCCTCTCTTGCCTATGAAAGGCAATGATGGGCAAGTCTGCCATCTGGTGGTGATTACGGGTAAATGCACACAAACACCCGCTAGACTAGAAGAATCCACTGCCTCTTCTGATTCAGACTCTAGATTACAGAGAGAAAGAATCCTTGGAGGTCACCTGGTCTAACCCCCTTATTTTGTGGGTGAAGAAACAGACCCCATGGCTTGCCAAAAGTCACACAAATAGAAATATCGTTATTACATTATTATCATTTACATTTATTTACGTTATTATTATTATTACGTTACATTATTATTAGAGGCAGGATTCACATCTGGATCCTTTGACTATAAATCTAACCTATTCACTGGACAAGGCGATGATCATCTTTGGGCTCCTTCCCATTATTCTCTCTTTTTCCCTGCATCCAGGCCAGAGAGTCACCTAAACCTGAGCCAACAGGAATCTGAGGAATAGTGAGAGTGGAAGCAGAAAGACCATTAAATTTGGAGTTAGAAGTCCCATGTTTAAATATTAGCTCTATGACTTACTGTGCCCTGGGCAAGTCTCTCACTATACCTCAGTTTCCCTTTCTGCAAAGTGAGAGGAACGGATTATCTCTACCTTTCAGCTCTAGACCTTGCAATGAAGTCACAAGTGTGTTCTCCTCCTTCTTCAAATTATTGATTGCTTCTATGATTTGTTCTTTAACCCAATTATTCTTTAGGATTAGATTACTTAGTTTTCACTTAATTTTTTTAATTTCTTTTTTTATTTTTGCTGTTTGGAGGGGGGAAGGCAGGGCAGTTAGGGTTAAGTGATTTGCCCAAGGTCACACGACAAGTAAGTGTTAAGTGTCTGAGGTCTGATTAGAAATCAGGTCCTGCTGACTCCAGGCCAGTGCTCTGTCACTGCGCCACCTAGCTGCCCCCTCCAATTAATTTTTAATCTATCTTCCCACTGTTCTTTATTTAATGTAATTTCAATTGCATTGAGATCTGGAAAGGGATGCATTTAATATTTGGTTCTTCATTTGATTGTGGGGTTTTTATCCCCTACTGCACCATCAATTTTTGTGTCAGTGCCATGTACTGCAGAGAAAAAGGCATTCTTTTCAAACCCCATCAAATTTTCTCCAGGAGTCTGTCATATCTAACTTTTCTAAAATTCTATTCACCTCCCCAAGAAAGTCTGGTTTGCAGAATGCTAAAAAGAAAAAGAAAAAATGTCAAGGTGCTTGTAACTATTGACATGTTTTAAAAGATGATATGTATTTTTAAATTATATTTGCAGATAATACAATGGGAAGAATTGTCCTTATATCTGAATGTCACCCATGTGATTGATTAATTGAGAAAATAAAATCTTCCTATTTTACATTTTAAGTGGATGAAGCAACAGATGTAGGTTCAGATGCTTATTTGCTTACATACATACAATGTGTTTCGCCACAAAATTTTACTCTTATGCCTCATTATGATGTAAAGATGATCATGGGGTCTTTTTTTTTTTTTTGCTTTTTTGGAGGGGGAAGGCAAGGCAATTGGGGTTAAGTGACTTGCCCAAGGTCACAAGGCTAGTTTTGTGTTAAGTGTATGAGGTCGGATTTGAACTCAGGTCCTCCTGACTCCAGGGCCAGTGCTCTATTAACTGCACCACCTAGCCGCCCCAGACCGTGGGTTCTTGAAAGTTATGACAGAGAAGCTCAAGCTTTGGCAAGGTCTACCAAGTTGGAAAGTCTTCAAACATGGCAATAACAAAATCTGTCTGAAGACCACTATGGCTAATTATGGGGAGACACATCATTAGTAGGTTGGACAATTAGTGATGTAACTGTTTTGGCCATAGATACCTATAAAACAAAGAAAAATTTTAAATAGCCTTTGCTCCAATGTAAGCCCGGTGACGGTGGTAGAGTAGTAGGAAGCGGGGCAAACAGTGCCAAGAATGACTCTACTTTTAGTCAACAAACTTCAGTTTGACTGCTAGTAATGTAAATAGGAGGCAGGAGTCAGAAAGTTGGTGGTGTTGTCATTTCAGGCAGGTTTCATACTTTCTGGCCCCCTTTGGGATTTTCTTGGCAAAGATACTGGAGTAATTTGCCATTTCCTTCTCTATCTCATTTTACAGATGAGGAACTGAGGCAAACAGAGCTAAGTGACTTGCTCAGGGTCACTCATCTAGTAAGTGTCAGGGGTTGGATTTTAATTCAAGTCTTTCTGACTCCAGGCTCAGTGTTCCATCTACTGTGCCACCTTGCTTTCCTGGGTTCAAATCTAGCCTCAGACACTTGCTAGCTGTGCGACCCTGCTCAAGTCACTTAACCTCTCTTTGCCTTAAACCCCTGGACAAAGAAATGGCAAACCACTCTAATATCTTTGCCAAGAAAATCCCATGAACAACATCCACAGGGTCACAAAGAGTCAGACAACAAATCCTTCCCCAAGCCAAACATGGGATCCTTATGCCACTAATGATGCAGTGAGTAGATATATTTCTAGAAGAGCTGAATCATATCAAGTTTGATATCCTCAATATACACAAGCCCAGAAGAAAGAATTAAGTTTTAGCTAAATGGAAGGGTAACTCACAGGTATTCCTTGGAGAGGCAGAAAATGTAGTTGGTGGAATTATACAACAAAAAACTCATCATTTCATGAGACATTTGGTCTTCACATAATATTGCAATACTAATGATAAGTATTTGCAAAAATACCAACATGAAAATAATTCGAGTTTATGCACCAATATTGGTTCTTGAGGATGAAGTAGTGAAGAATTACATGCAAAACTTGCTAAGACTCTCCAAATCAAATCATTGTACATTCTGATACTCAGTGACTTCAGCACAAAGGTTATCCCAAAGAAAGTCAACGATGAAATGAAAAGACTACGAAAAAGAACACTGGAAACAATTTACAAAAGCTATTTCAGCAATCTCTTTTATTCATCAAGGATCATGGAACCACCAGTTTTGGACTCTAAAATCACATTCCTTAAATAACTATAGAGTATAAATGGGACTAAAGAAAACAAAGATGAGGCACAGATAGGTGGCACAGTGAATAGAGCGCCCGCCCTGGAGTTGGGAGAAACTGAGTTCAAATCCAGCCTCAGACACTTAACATTTACTAGCCATGTGACTTTGGGCAAGTCACTTAACCCCAATTGCCCTCCAAAAAGCAATATTTATATATGCATGAATATATTTGAACCTGAGTTCAAACCCAGCCTCAGACACTTAACACTTACTAGCCATGTGACTTTGGGCAAGTCACTTAACCCCAATTGCCCTCCAAAAAGCAATATTTATATATGCATGAATATATTTGAACCTGAGTTCAAATCCAGCCTCAGACACTTAACACTTACTGGCCATGTGACTTTGGGCAAGTCACTTAACCCCAATTGCCCTGCCATCCCTCTCCAAAAAGCAAACAAAAACAAAAAAAAAAAAGAAAACAAGATGAGAAAAGCAGCTTGATTGGACTAAGTGTATATGGGGATGGGGAGGTCAGTGGGAGAAAGAGAGAATAAATGCTCATAAAAATAAATAAATAAATTTTAAAGAAATTCATGTCGAGGAAGATTTTTTTTCACTTTTTTTTTGCTTGACTTGCCCAAGCTCCCACAGCTAGTAAGTGTTAAGCGTCTGAGACTGTATTTGAGTTCAAGTCCTCCTGATTCCAGGGCCCGTGCTCTATTCACTGTGCCACCTAGCTGCCCCCCTTTTTTTTGAGGAAGATTTTTTAAAATTGAAAATTTGTTAATGATAGCACCACTCCAAGAGACTCTTCAATGTAATTGAAATAATACATTTTTGTGTAAATGGCAGAGTAATGGAGAATTGTATCCGATTGTACCAATGATGCTCAGTGGATGTTTGGATGAAATGTAGGTTTACAAGCACTAGTTTAAAATGTTGACTCTCATGAAATTTTTTGGTGGTGGTGGTGGTTTTGAGACTGGATCTCCCTATCTAGCTCATGCTGGAAGTATAATGAGCATTGGTGAGACCAATCTCACTATGAATGAGCAGGGAACTTTTGACCTGATCCATTTCTGACTTGGACCAGTTCACCTCTTCTTAATCAGCCTGGTGCCCCCTGCTTCATATTAGTGTCTATGGTTCACCATATTAGTTCCAGAAATAATATAGATATCCATTTGGCTTTAGCCCCACTACAGTTCAGAACTTCTGAACTCGAGTAATCTCCTAGCCTCAGCCTTCTTAATAGCAGAGATTATAGACACGTAGCAACAATTCACCCCTTAACAAAATATGAACACATTGTGAACTTGCGTTAAGAAATATGAATGAAGACCTACACTCAGATTTTCGAGCTGTTAAAGAATGTAAATTTTATTATCTTTTTTAATTCTTAAAAGGAAGGCTCTTTGGAGAACTGTATGATAATGGGGGAGGGGTAGAACAGAATACCCTTTTATATTATTGGGAAATATTGTGATGTTCTAGTGCCAAAGCACTGTGTTGTTGTTGGGGTTTTTTTTTGTTTGCTTAAATAAATATTGATTGAAAACTGTTTTCTATTACTTTTATTTTGTAACCTAAGACCCAAAGCTCATTGGTATGGCAATCTCTCCTTATTAGTGTAGATCAATACCCCACACCTGTGTGAGAGGAAGGGGAAGGGAAGAGTCGGTGAGAGTGGGAGAGAAGAGAGATCCTGTGTTCTTCTGGCTTCCAGCTTAGACAGGAATATGATCTTGAATGCTAACTTCACTGTCATCTTCAATGCCTTTTCAGGTCATGGAAGGGAAAAAGCCAACATGAGAGGAACTGGCATCTCTGTCATGTCCCCCCAGTTTGCTACACTCAAGACTTTGGGAAATTTTTCCCCTTGGGTGAGATCTGGGACTCTCTCTCTCTCTCTCTCACTCTCTCTCTCTCTCTCTCTCTCTTTCTCTCTCTGTCTCTGTCTCTCTGTCTGTCTGTCTGTCTCTGTCTCTCTCTCAGCTATCTCACTCTCAATGAGAGCTAAGATAATTATTTAATCTGTATTGTCTAGAATATATTCTTAAATATATACTTTCTCTTATTTCCATTTTGCTATCAAGTTTGATAAATTTATTTCTTTGCTATTTGCTACATGTCTTCATAGTAGAACTAGCATCTGGTGAGAAAAGGGTCAAGCCTTGAATACAGAGATTGGAGCATTAAGAAACAACAATAAGGACACTAGTTTGAACCTTAAAGTTACTTCTCCTAGACTAATATTTAATATTTAAGGGAACAAATAAATATAATTCTAGCCCAGTACACTCTCTCCAAGAAAAGCAGAGCGGCCAGCCTCTGGCGCCAACCTCCTGCTCCCCTTTTTATCAGGATTTAAAATTTCCGTTGGAGAAGGTTCAGAGGAGAACGTAGAGATGTCTATTCTTGATTCCCTTTTGAGCTACATCAAGATAGCCATATTATAAAGAATTGGACATCAAGGGGATATCCAACAATTGGGAAATAGCTAAACAAGTTGTGGTATATGATTGTGAAGGAATACTATTGTTCTATAAGAAATGACTAGGGTGATGGCTTCAGAAAAACCTTGGAAGACTTACTTGAATCGATGCAAAGTAAAGTGAGCAGAACTAGGAGAACATTGCACACAATAACTGTAATACTGTAATGATGATCAATGGTGAAAGACTTAGCTGCTCTTTCCAATAGAATTATCCAAGAGAATTCCAAGGGATCCATGATGAAAAATGCTATCTGTCTCCAGAGAGAGAACTAATAAGCTCTGAGTGCAGATTGAAGCATACTGTTTTTTTACTTTCTTTATTTTTCTTGCTTTTTGCATCATGGCTAATATAGAAATATTTTACATGACTTCACATGTATAATGAGTATATATCATATTGCTTGCCTTCTCAATGAATGGGGGAGAGGTCATAGGGAGGGAGAGAATAGAGAACTCAAAAAAATTTTAAATTAATGTTAAAAATAAATAAAAATGACCCCTTCCCAAAAGATAACTTAATTACTCTTTTTTAAAATGTATGTATAGGGTAGCTAGGTGGTACAGTGGCTAGAGCACTGTACCTGAGTTCAAATCTGGACCCAGACATTTACTAGCTGTGTCACCCTGGGCAAGTCACTTAACCCTGATTGCCTCCCCGATAAACAGGGTATCTTTTGCTCTTACATCATCATCTTCATTTTCCAAAATGTTATTTCCCAGTTCCTCACCCTGAGAGCTATTCCTTTTGACAAATAAAGAAGAAAAAGAAACAATTCAGCAAAACTATCAACTAAGTCCAACATCATATGCAATGCTACACAATCATAGTCCTTTACCTCTAAAAAAAGGGAGGGAAGTGAATTCTAATATAGTTCCCCTTTGGGGCCAAGCTTGGTCATTATAATTGCACAGCATTCAGTTTTGATTTATTGTTGTTTTCTGTCCATTCGCATTGTTGTAGGTTTTTTTGTAAATTGTTTACCTGGTTCTGTTTCCTTTGCATTTCCATGCTTCTTTATATCCTTCATGGTTAACTATTTCTTAAGACGATATAATATTCCATTGCATTTGTGTTCCACAACTTGTTTAACCTTTAACTAATCCATGGGTAACTTCTAGTGCTAGGGTAATTTCAAAGGATTTTTAGGCTAAAAGATGAAATTACCATTTTTCTTGGCAATAATAATAAAGCTAAATTCATTTTTAACAAAACATTCCCTGTTGAAATGTGAATCTTTGGGACAGGCTTGTTTTTAATTAATTAAATTAGTTTATTAATTAAATTTATTTTAAAATTTAAATTAAAATAATTTAATTAATTAATACTCTGAATTAATCAACATAGGCCCTCCAATTCATGCTTTGATCCAGAAATATCCATTTTCCCCATGGGTAGCCTTTCTTTTATATGCTTCTCTCCCTTGAAGTCAGTATAATTAGAGTGTAAGCTCATTAAGAACAGGGATCCCCTTATTTATTTGTGCACTTCGGCACAGTTCCGGGAACATAGTAAATGTTTAATAAATGCCTTTTCATTCATTCATTCAAACATAAAATGACAGCAATTATGAAAAATAAAGCTACAGAAAATAAATTTACAAAATACTTATTTCTGATGTTTCTTCATTTAAAAGTATCTATTCTGCAAATTATATAAAAGAAAGAAAGGATTGGCTTCTTAATCACTTAACTGATCTGTGGAAGAGATTTTCATCTTATTTTAAAAACTTAATCCTAAGTATTCATGGAAAAAGTGTTCGCCTGTCTCAGATAAACACTTGACCTTACTCTCTCCGAACAAGAAAGATGAATAGCCTTGTCTAGTAATAGTTTGTTGACACAAGCTCAAAATCTTGTCATGCACATGAAAAAGCTTACTATGGCATGGCTATGGAGAAAAAAATAATTTATCAAGCAAACTGATACAAATCTTACTCTCATTTTTAACATCTTATTTGTGTGAAATGGAGTTTTCTGCTGCAACTCTTATAAAAATAAAATACTGATCCCAATTAGTGGTTGAAAAAAATTATGAGTAACAATGTCCTCAATGACATTAATGAAAGTTTTTAAGAAACTGAACTAAAAATTAAGACTAGCCATCATATTCATAACATTATTATGGTTATTATTTTTAGAAGTTACAAATAAGAACATTTAAACAATGTTATCAATCAGTAACTGTTTATGCATATCACTAAATGCAATTTATTGTATTCTTAAAATATATGTGTTATGAAATTATGAAGAATTCTTCATTTTATCTCAAGGAGATAAGAGGTAAGAAAGGATTTTCTGAATATCAGGGTGAGTTGCATAAAATATTTTTTTTAATTGGGAGGCAGTTGTTACAGAAAGTTCGGAAAGCACTGCTTCAATCTCTCCTGTGCCCACTATATCTTTTCTGTTAGGCTGAGAGGTTGTCCAACTGGTCAGCCAAAGCCCTTTTAATGACATGTACTTTTAACAACAGGTACTTTTGGAAAAGAATCTCCAACACTATCAGAAAGAAAGAGATGGCAAACTTAAGGGACTCTGATTCAATCTCATGTGTTCATTCTACCATCCCTCCCCTGCCCTCATCCATTCAATACTTGAACACATTTATGACCTCAATGATATGGATAATACCCTCCATTATTGTAATTCCAACCCATTTGGCTTCTCATGCTTGCCACCATGGACAGTTACTCCACAGAGAATCCACCCCAATGCTAGGGGCAAGTCTTCTTGACCTTTGTCTTACCATTGGACACTGAGAAGACTCTGGAAGAGAGTGAGGCTGATGACTTTGTGCAACTCTGCCTCACTTAAATCCAATTCACTCTCAAGTCAAGGATAACCCTTGAGATGTCATTGGTCTTCTTTAGGAATGAAGAAACCATGGGGACAGCTAGGTGGCACAGTGAATAGAGCATCGGCCCTGGAGTCAGGAGGACCTGAGTTCAAATCCAGTCTCAGACACTTAACACACACACACACACACACACACACACACACACACACACACACAAAACTAGCCATGTGCTCTTGGGCAAGTCACTTAACCCCAATTGCCCTACCTTCCCCCCCCTCCAAAAATTAAAAAAAAAAATGAAAAAAGCAACAACAACAATGACCCTGATGCTAGCAATTTTGATGTAGGTCTCTAAGTATTACCAAGGTACCCCTGCACCATGGGGGCTGTCCATCCTTCACTTTGTTCAATCAACAAACATATCAAATTCCTACTATATTCAAGGGCACTGTGACAAATATGTAGGACATAAAAAGATGAATAAGACCTTGCCTTCAAGAAATTTTGTTATATATAATATATATATATATAATGAAGATCCCAGTATGGTTAATGTGTAAGAAAGGTTCAATGCTGGATTGCATTTGGGAAATATGCAATGACCCTCTCCCCCCCCTCCCCAAAGTCATCAATTTAACACCAATATTCTGCCTAGGATCTTCTTTCCCTGAAAATCATGGAGTATTGTGATCTCAGAAGACTCAGTACTTCAAGTAATCTGAAAGGCAATGGGAAAACACATGGTGGGTGGAGGATAGTGGAAATAATGTACATCACTATTGAAGGGACCTAAAATACATCATCAAGGATGGAAAGGAGCAGAAAAGGAGGTGGGCTGATCTATATTCAAAGAGCCACCACTAGAAAAAGGGTCATAGGATCTAGTCATATTAGTACTGATGATAATAATGGCAGCCAACATTTATATAATGCCTCAAGGCTTGCAAAGTGCTTTACGTATGTTATCTCATTTGATGCTCACAACAACTCTAGGAAATAACTTCTATTAGTATCCTGATTTTTACAGATAAGGAAACTGAGGCTGAAAGAGATTTTATTTTTGAGCTGGAAGGGACCTTAGAAGCTATTAAGTCCAATCTTCTTATATGAGAGATGAAGACCCAGAGGCACAGAGCAGGTAATTGTCCAGAGTCATAGAGTAAGAACTTTCCCCCAAAGCAAGAATATTAACTGACAGCTATATTACTGAGCTTAGTCACTAGTAAACAAGGATAATTAGTTAAAATAGGAAGATCCCTGAGGACTTGCTTCCTCTCTGCAGTTGTCTGTCACACCTTAGGTGGGTGATTCCCTGGGCCAGCCCTATCCTGCTTTCCTTCTCCCTCCCTGCCTCTGCCTCCCCAGTTATGGTATCGCTACCATGGGAATTCCAGAAGTCTCTCTTCCCCAGGTCTTTCCTCACAAAGACTTATGTCCTGGGGTCTCTCACCTCCACCACCACCCCTCTTTCAAACTGAATTTGTCTCAAAGCATCAACATGAAGGCCTATTTTGTGCTGCTTGCCCCATTATATTTTGTCAATTTTTGCTGCCCTGGGCACCAAAATCACTAGTTTCAGTCCTGCATACTGGAAATGGGAGGCAGTAGACGATAGCTAGATTGGTACAGTAGCATCATGGAGGCAGAGACGGAGAGATCCAGTGGAAAGTCTCCAACTCATTGGGTGGATCTTTTAGGGTAGATCTATGGAAAAGCAAAGAAGTTTAGAAGGACATAAACAGGGACAGTCTCAGTGCTACGTCGTTAAATTTAAGAAATTGTACATAGTTAAAGTTCCTGGTTTCATGTACAATCCTCCTCTCTGTTCTTTTCTGGATATTGAAATGTCTGTGTTCATTGATAATTAAATTGAAAACAAAAAACCCAGAAATTTCTAAAATTTATTTTAAAATTTTTATAAATTTTTAAAAATTTAATGTAAATTTTAAAATGTAGAGTTATTTTTAAAAAGAGAGGAATTAGGGAAGCTAGGTGGCATAGTGGAAAGAGCATGAGCCCTGGAGTTAAGAGGACTTAAGTTTAAATCTGGCCTCAGACACTTACTAGCTGTGTGACCCTGGGCAAGTCGCTTAAGCCAGAATGCCTCAAAAAAAAAAAAAGGAGGGGGAGTCAAGTGGGATTCTAAGGCATGGATTCCCATCTACTACTAGTCATGGGGGTAGCCACAGAAATAAGATCAGAGGGGTAGGGAAGGGAGCAAGAATTTATTAAGTACCTCCCAACCGATGCTGTGCTAAGTGATTTATAAATATTGTCTCACAGGATCACAGGATGTAAGAAGGGACTGCAAAGGTCAATTAATCCAGCCCCCTTGTTTTACAAATAAGAAAACGGAGACACACAGAGTTTAAGTGACTTGCCCAAGTTCACACACTGACAAAGTGGCAGAACTGGGATTTGGACTTGGGTTCTGTGCCTACACATTGTGCTCTCCTTCCACTGTACCACGTTGTCAGATTCACCCAAATACAGGTGGTGCAATGACTAGACTGCTGGGCCTGGAGTCAAGAAGTTATCTTCCTGAGTTCAAATATGGCCTCAGACACTTACTAGCTGCATGACCCTGGGCAAGTCACTTAACTCTGTTTACCTCAGTTACCTCATCTGTAAAATGAGCTGGAGAAGGAAATGGCAAACCACTCCAGTGTCTTTGCCAAGAAAATCCTGAATGGGGTCGCTGAACAACCTGTGCCTACACATGGAGCTCTCCTTCCACCGTACCACGTTGTCAGACTCCCCTAGGTACAAGTTTTATGAGCATGGTTATAGAAAGAAGCCACTTCCTACTTCACAGGGTTGTGTGAAGAAAGTAGACAGATAATTGTGAATAGTTATTATTATTTAAATTCCCAAGTGAGAGGATAAACAAAGGCTTCATGATACAGCAGATAGAGCACTGGGCCTGGAGTGGGGAAGTCTTGAGTTTAAATCCAGCCTCAGACACTAACTGGGCAAGTCACTTAACCCTCCCCTGCCTCAGTTTTCTCAACTGTAAAATGGAGGCAATAATAGCACTTACTCCCAGGGTTGCTGGGAGGATCAAATGAGATATTTGTAAGGCACTTAGTTCAGTGTCTAAAACATTTGTTGCTGTTGAGTCATTTCAGTCCTGTCTGACTCTGTGACCCCATTTGGGGTTTTCTTGGCAAGGATGCTGGGGTGTTTGGCCATTTCCTTCTCCAGCTCATTGGACAGATGAGGAAACTGAGGCAAACAGGGTTAAGTGACTTGCCCAGGGTCACACAGCCAGTAAGTGTCTGAAGGTCATATTTGAACTCAGATCTTCCTGACTCCAGGCCCAGCACTCTACCAAATGAGTGTTTGGCACCACTGTGCCACTTACCCGCCCATCTGGTGCATAATATATTACTATATATTATACATATAAATTATGTAATATTATGTAAGTGCTAACTATTGTTGTTAATGGCAAAAGAGGAATGTGGTAATCAATAAAAATTTATTAAGACAGACACTGTGCCTTTAAGCAAAGCACTAGGGATGTAAATATGGGCAAGAAGGAAGTCCCTGTCCTCAAAGAGCTTACATTCTAATTGGGGAAGACAGACTACAGAAAGGTAGGGGAGGAGGTACCTGTGAGTGTGCATGATGGTCATGTCTAGGGGCAGCTAGATGGCACAGTCAATAGAGTACCGCCCTGGAGTCAGAAAGACCTGAGTTCAAATCCAGCCTCTGACACTTAACAAGTACTAGCTGTGTGATCTTGGACAAGTCACTTAACCCCAATTTCCCTGCCCTCCCCCCTCCAAAAAAAGAATGGCTGGTCTGGGCCCTTTCTCAAAATAGAGGTTCAACAAGGAGCTCACTGATGGGATCAAGGGTCCCACGGGAGGGCAGAGGGAGGAGGTAGCCAAAGCATGATGGTAGCCAGGAATACAAATCCTTGGGCTAGAAGTAGGGAACCTGTGTGACTTTGAGGTCACAGGTTCCCAGCCTCTGCCTTGGACGTTAGAATCAGCTATGGCATTTCCTAGCTCTATGTGACCTACAAATCCAAACTTTGCCCCTTAGCAGTTGTGTGACTTGGACAATCTCATCATTTCCCCGAGCCTTAGTCCCCTAACCTATAAAAAAAAGTCAATAATAGTTTCACTGAAAACCCCACAGGGAGAAGAGGCAAGGGATAACTGTTACAATGGAGGGGAAGAACAGGAAGGCAAAAGGGAAAGGGTCAACCTAACTCTCATTGAATATGGCTTAGGGAAGGAATGACACACACTCTAAATTGGGGATCTTGCCCTGCAGGAGAATGGGGGGGTGTCCGGGCCCGCCGGACTAGAGAACCTCGAAGTACCTACCGTGGTCTTGCAGGTGCCACCTCTCAGCCACCCCAACGGCTCTTCCGACGTAAACCCCAGTCGCTCCAACGACTCTAGGAGTAAACTCCGGATATGGACGGAATAGTTCGACACACACACCTCAGTGGAATCACAATGAGTCTTTATTGCCGTACAACTTTCTGCTCCCTGCAGCCCCACCCTACCACATCTCCTAGCCCTTTTAACCCTTCTCTGTCTGCCTCTAGTCACGCGTCCTAGCAACAAGGTCCTGATAGGCGGGGAGTGCCCCTCAATGCCTACATGCCTGTTGTCCCCCCACAGCACTCATTCCCGTGAGAAACAAGCTGAGTCCTTTGGTAAACAACATCAAGGAAGAACGCACACCCGGATGCTTCATGAACCCGCTCCAGGTTTCCTTGTCAGCAAGGCCACACTGACCGAGGGCAGACATCTAGTTACACAAACAGCTTAAAGGGCCCTTACAGGGGGGGAAGGGATAAGAGGGGGCATGATGGAGGGGAGTGTGGGTTGGGGGGGGAGGGTTGTTAGAAGCACACGTTTCTGTAAAGGGACAGGGACAAAGTAGAGAATAGAACAAGTGGAGGGAGGGATAGGAAGGAGGGAAATATAGTCAGTCCTTCACAATATGTCCATTGTGGAGATGTTCTTTGTAACTACACGTGTATGGCCTGTATTGAATTGCTTGTCTTCCCAGTGGGGGTGAGTGATGAGGGAGGAAGGGAAAGAATCTAGAACTTAAAGTTCTAAAATCAAATGTTAAAAAACTATATATATGTATATATTATTATTAATTATTATTATTTACATGCAACTGGGTAATAAGATATACAGGCACTGGGGTGGGGAGATCCATCTTGCCCTACCAGAAAGTCAGAGGGGTGACGGGGGAGGATATAGGAGAGAGCAGATTGGGGGAGGGGATGTACAGTGGGATTGCTATTTTGGGCTGGGGGGTAGAGGAAAGACGGGGAGAAAATTTGTAACTCAAAATCCAGTGGAAATGAATGATGTAAACTAAAAATAAACACAAGCTAATAGCAATAAAAAATTTAAAAAATACTTTAATAGAACCATTTTATTATCTGTGGGGGTATTCCCTCCAATATTATAAATTACAAAAAAAAAAAAACCCACAGAGAATTTTTGGAGAATGCACTTCGCCAACCTTAAAGTGTTATGGAGATGTTAGTTATTATTATTGGACAACCTGCTTAAACTCTCTGACCATTCCATTTGGTAGGGTCATAGAATTGCAGCTCTAGTATTAGAAGGAACACCATTGGCCATGTATTCTAACTCTCTCATTTTCCACTGGGATCCAGGAAAATTTAGTGACTTGCCCCAGATCTCACAGGTACTAAGTATTGGAGGTAGGATTTGAATCTGGGTCCTCTGACTCCAGTGCCAGGCCAGAAAACACTATATAACATATGAATTGTATGATCATACTAGCACTACTCATTTCACAGGGTGGTTTTTGAGAAAGGGACGTTGTGAGCTTGAAAGCATTATAGGGAAGCTATTTGTCATCTGAAGGATGGGTGCATGTCAACAGGAGGAGATGGGTGGAGTAGGCATTCTATCTCTGCACATGAGTAAAGGCATAGGGATGTAAAGGTGGGGAAAGACATGAATACTCCAGTTTGCTTGGAACACAAAGAGGAGTGTGTGCAATAAGACCAGAAGGAGAAGGTAAATGGAAGCTAGACTGAATGCCAGGCTAAGGAATTTTGGTTTTGACTGGGAGAAAATGGGGTGTCACTAAAAGATATCAAGAAGGCAAATGGGAAATTGACAATAAATTGTTCATATTGTTCTTGCGACTCAATGGTCTACGAAGCAGTTTTCTCAAAAAAAGGCCTGTGAAGCAGGCTATGTCATATAGGATCCCCCCTGAACACCAAGAAGACCAATTTCATAGCTATTGTAGTTGAGTCATATCTGACTCTTTGTGCCTTCACTGGGGGTTTTTTTGGCAAAGATACTGGAGTTGTTTGCCATTTCCTTCTCTAGCTCATTTTACAAATGAGGAGACTGAGACAAACAGGGTTAATTGACTTACCCAGGGTCACACAGCTAGTAAGGATCTGAGGTCAGATTTGAATTTAGGAAGAGAAGTCTTCCTGACTCTAAACTGAGCACTCCACCCACTGCACCACTTAGCTGCCCTTGGAAACCATAGATTAAGAGTAATTTGTAGGAAGGATTGGAGGGGAAAGAGATTAGAGCTTGGGGACCTATTAAAGGTTACTGCAAGAGTCATTCCATAGGTTTATAAATTTGGAGCTAGAAGGGACCCTCTAGTCCAGTAACATCAAACACAAATAGCATGGAGGCTCCTAATCCATAAAGAGGGATTTCTGCAGGCTGCAACTGACCGTTTAAAAAATGTAATGTTATCTATATTATATGTATTTTTTATTTTGTTAAATATTTCCCAGTTATATTTTAATCCAATTCTGAATGCTGGGCCAGTTGGCAAGCTTAATACCTCTGATCCGGTCCATTTGACCCATCAATTGCACTCTTCAGCATGTTCCACCAAGAAGATCAAAGACAAAAACAAAATTCCAGTTTATGCCAGAAAGTTCATGGCCCCACTCTTTGTGGCAACAAAGAGCTAGAATGTAGGGGCTTAGGGAGTGACAAGACCAGATCTAGGCATAAGAAAGATTATTCAGATCAAGCATGAACATCAGCTGGAGTAGAAAACAGTGGGGGGCCCATCAACAGGGGAAAAGCTTTTTTAAAATAAATAAATAATCTGTAGGTAAGAATGTAACAGAAGGGCAGCTAGGTGGTGCAGTGAATAGAGCACGGCCCTGGAGTCAGGAGGACCTGAGTTCAAATCTGGCCTCAGACACTTAACTAGCCGTATGACCTTGAGCAAGTCACTTAACCCCAATTGCCCTGTCTTCCCCCCTCAAAAAAGAACATAACAGAATATTATTATGCAGATAGAAGTGACAAATATTAGGAATTCAGAGATTTGTTGTTATAGTAGTTCAGTTGGTTTTTTCAATTGTGTCCAACTCTTCATGACCCCATTTGGGATTTTCTTGGCAAAGATACTGGAGTGGTTTGCCATTTCCTTCTCTAGTTCATTGTACACATGTGGAAACTAAGGCAAACAGGGTTAAGTGACTTGCCCAGGGTCACACAGCCAGTTAGTGTCTGAAGTCAGATTTGAAGATGAGTCTTCCTGATTCCAGGCCTGGCACTCTATCCACTGTGCCAACTTGGTGCCCCAATTCAGAGACATATGGGACAATTTGTACAAATTGATTCAGAGTAAAACAAACAGAACCCTCCCGCTAAATGCTCAGTGACTACATAAAAAGTAGACACTTAAAAGACGGTAAATCATGAAATACTAACAGGGCAGGCAGAATATTGTATACATTATCAGTTTTGGTCACTGTATCAGGGACTTGTGCATAACTTTTTTGTTGTTGGTTTTTACAAGGGATGGTTCAATCCCAGAACTATGGTACATTTCTGGGGGGGGAGGGGGGAGAATGTATTCTTTTTACAAAAAGAATAAATAAAAGTTCTTTTAAAAAAAAATTTAATAGCCTATAGGGAAGCTGGGTGGCTCAGTGGATAGAGCCTAGAGTCAGGAAGACCTGAATGCAAATCCAGCTTCAGACACTTACTAGCTGTGTGACCCTGGGCAAGTCACTTAACCCCAATTGCCTCCAAAAATAAAATAAATAAAAGAATAGCCTACTAAAACCACCTTCTTTTGCAGTTGAGGCAACCAAGTCTCAGTGAGATTAAATACAAAGGGAGGACACAGGGAGGAAAAGGCTGGATTTGAGCCCAGGTGCTCCAAGTCCAAATTCAGTACTCTTTACGCCAATTGTCTCTCTGTAGGTGGGAGGAGAAGGACAGTACTGGAAACAGCTTAAAGGGGGAGGAAGTGCTGAGCCAAAGTTGTCAGACAGGGTTACTGCTAGAGAACAGCCAATGATGACCCACGGAAGTATCAACAACCCAGGTGGGAAATCCCTGCATCCATCCCAGCTGTTACCCTTTGCTGGGGTGACTGTATTCCTCCAGTGGTAGAGGAAAAAGGGAGATCTATGACAATACACTGAATTTCTGGGTTAGTCCTTTCTTCCTCTCATGCTGTAGCCTGGGAGGCAGAAGAGGGAGGGACTGGAATCCAGACTTAAATGGAGATTCTCCCTGCAGGGTTGAAATGGGGAATGAGTGAGATATCATACTTCATGATATATGTGCCTTTTACATTAAATTTTTACTACGCTGTTATCTAACCTAATTAAACTGCTACTCAGCTATGGAAAATACACCAATAGTAGCTGAAGTTTAGATAGCATTTTAAGGTTCATAAAGTGTCTTACACACATTATCTCATTTGATCCTGGGAATAACCCTGTGAAGACAGGCATTATGGGTATCCCCACTTTACAGACAAAACTGGCCTCCAAGTGGCTTACATGACTTGCCTTTAGTCAAGCAGCTAGACCAGCGGTTCTCAACCTGTGGGTTATGTTCAGTTTGTAACAATGAAAATACATCCCGCATATCAGATATTTACATTACGATTCATAACAGCAGCAAAATTACAGTGATGAAGTAGCAACAAAAATACTTTTATGGTTGGGGTCCCGACAACATGAGGAACTGTATTAGAGGGTCGCGGCATTAGGAAGGTTGAGAAGCACTGAGCTAGAGTCAGGGGCAGGCTTTGAGCCTGGGTCTTCCTTCTTCCAGGTCTTGCATTCTTTCCTTTACCCTATACTGCTTCTGTGAAAACAAAGCTGTGTCTTTTTTGTCTTTTCCATCTAGCTCGGGAGTTCTTGGCCTCTCTGGGAGTCCAGTGTCCTATCTCCCAGGCCCCTTCCAACTCTGACAGTCGATACCCTGTGATTGTTTTATTATTTTATCCATAATTAACCAGTAAAGTTCTTTTCTTTAATTCTACTGTGACTCGGCAGAATGGAAGGAAATGCAATTTTTCTTCTCTGCATGGGCCAGGAGAGCTAGAGGGCTATGGGTGCTCCAGAAGCCACAGGGAAGGCATGGTGACAACCAAGACAGAGCTATGGTTGCCCCAGGAAACATGGGGATGGATCTCAGGGAATGTAGCCTGGGCTACAGGGAGTGACAAGACCAGATCTATGCATAAGCAAGGTTATTCAGATCAAGAATGAGGAAGATGACTACGAGAGGAGACAGTGGAGGTGGGAAGACCTGTTGGGAGGTTATTGCAATAGACAGGGTAATGAGGGCCTATGTGAGGGTGGTGCCAGTGGAAACAAAGTGAAGAGAATGGATGCCAGCAGTGTTTTGGAGATAGAATTGACCTGGTAAATTTGGATATGAAAGGTGAAGGAGAGAGAAGCACCAACAATAGCCCCAAGGGTCCAAACATGGAAAATTTAGTGAATGGGAGAGAGGTTAGCAAGAAGATTGGAGTAACCTAGTTCTGATTTTGTCGGCATTTGCTACAGCAGGAATTCTGCCACCCAGAGATGCAGCATCACTAATGTCCAAGCAGCTGCTGTGGCCTGATGCTGGGCCGCTGAGGAGTTTCTACAGAAATGAGGGTTGTGGATGGACCTCATTGAGTTCCTCATGTTTCAGTGATTGGTTAGGTGCCATTCTCTGGAAGGCATTTCAAGGTGCCATTTTGGTCTTTGTGATGTGATCTTGGGCGAGTGATTTTGCTCTTCTTGGCCTAGGTTTCCTAAGATTATAGATACATTGCTGGAAAGGGGCTGTAGAAAGCATTGTTTAAACCCTACCACACCACCACCATTTTACAGATAGGAAAAAGGAGACCAAAGAGAAGTGACTCTAGTCACTCAATTGATCAATTAGTCAATCAACAAGCACTTATTAAGTGCCCTATTACATGCCAGAAATCATGCTAAGCACAGGAGATACAAATAAAAAGTAAAAACAGTCTCTGTCATCAGAGGGTTCACATACTAATGGGGGTGGCATGTATTAAAACAGGCATATACAAGATAAACAGAGTAGATACAAAGGATCCTTAGAGGCGAACACACTAAGAGCTATGGGGTCAAAGAAAGGCCTCCTGGAAAAGGCATCAGATGAATTGAGTCTTGGACACCCTAAACTTCTAGGAGGTTGGATGCAGCAAAGCACGGGGAGCAAGCACAGGGGACAGCTAGTACAAAGGCACGGTGGTGGTAAATGGAGCATTGTTGGCGAAGAACTGAAAGTAGGCCAGCAGCTCGGGATGGTAGAGGAGTAATGTGCAAAAAGATTGGAAATGTAGGAAGGGAGTGGGTGATGAAGAACTTTAAGTGCCAAGAAGAGTGGTTTATACATCCGATCCTAGAGGGACTAGGGAGCCACTGAAGTTTAGTGAGTGATCTGGCCAGACCCGCCCTTTAGAAAATAGTTTTGACAACTATGTGAAGGCCGATGGATTGGAGTCAGTGTAGATGTGAAGCAGGTAGACCAATTAGAAAGCTAAGGAACTAGGGGCAGCTAGGGGATGCAGTGGCTAGAGCACCGGCTCTGGAGTCAGGAGGATCTGAGTTCAAATCTGCATGCAGGCACTCTCTAACTGTGTGACCTTGGGCAAGTCACTCAACTCCAATTGCCTTCCAAAAGAAAGAAATGTATGGAAATAGTTCAGAAAGAGATCATATGGGCCTAACCTAGATTGGTGGCAGTATGAGTGAAAGGGAGGGAACCTCTGGAAGAGCAACTGGAGAAACAAATGACTAAATTTTGGCAAGTGATGTAGGCTGAGTGAGAACTGAGGAGGTGGGTCAAGAATGACACTGAGGGACCATGGGACTGGAAGGACAGTGGTGATCTGGGTGGTAATGGGGAAGTTTGGATGAAAAGAGGATTTGGGAGCAAAGATAATGAACTCTGTTTTGGGCATGTTGAGTTTGAGCTATGGAATGTCTAACAATCAGTTGATGAAATGGGGATGGAGCTCAAAAGAGAGACCAGGACTAAATGAATATATAGACCTGGGAAGCATCTATAAGGCTAGGAAGAGAGGAAACAAGAATTTATTAAGTGCCTAATATATGCTACACAAATATTATCACAAGAATGCTGTGATGTAGCATCTCTTATGATTCCCATTTTACAGTGGGAGAAACTGAGGCAGGCAGAGGTTATGTGACTTGCCCAGGGTCATCCCGTTAATAAGTGTCTGAGGATGAATTTGAACTCATGTCTTCTTGACTTCAGGCTCAGAGGTCACCAAGAAAGAGAATATAGAGAAAATAGGTTTGGGGAGGACCAACCATTAGCGGATGAGAGCTGGATGAAGATCCAACAGAGACTGAGAAGAAGCATTCAGACAGGGAGGAGGAGAATCATGAAAGAAAAACACCTGAAAACCCAGAGAGGAGAGAGTATCCGGGAGATAGTCAATAGCACCTAATGCTGCAAAAAGGTTATGCCAATATTCCAGAGATCACAAGTAAAGTGAGGAGTGTTGGATTAAATAATCACTAATGTTCTTCCATCTGGGACATTTTTCGTTCTATGATTGTAACCCCAGAGTCCCCTATACACAGGTGCACATCCATACACCTCACCCCATGGTGAGGCACTGCCTTCCCTCTAAGGACCACTAGATGGTGCCAGATCCTCAGGCAACAGCCACACACAAGCGCAGCTCCCAGTTTCTCCTCCATCTAAGACACTGAATAGCCAAGAAGAGTGGTGGGCATAGTATTTATCTTTGCCCAAGCACTGTGGACATCTGACACTAAGGTAGGTAAGGCACTCATGATATTACTCTCTCCGCCACCCCAATTCTGTATCACACCTCTCTCTCACACCCAACACCCTTCCTTTTGCAAGATCTGGTTCATTTGGGTCTTGATGGCATCCTGCCTATTGCCTTGTATACAAACCCATCACCACGCTTACTGCCCTATGTGCAAATGGGCACTGATGAATTAGGTCATTTCTGCCCATTGGCATCTGAATTGGGCCCCTGTGATAGCTTTGCCCAATGCCCAGGAGAGTGTGGGCAGGGTTTGGGGCCACCTCCCTGGCTCTGCCCTCAAAGCCATTGGCATTTGCTTAACCCATACGATCCT
>CM053584.1:153598620-153621857 GCA_028627135.1 Pseudochirops cupreus | reverse complement strand
GGGTGGGGGAAAGAAGGTTAGGTTGGAGGAGAGGGTAGTAAGAAAAGAATATCCCCAAGATTCAAGACTTCAAAACGTCCCAGAGTCTCTTACCCCATAGGATGGAGTAGAGGGAGTCAAGCCCCTCAAAGGGGGAGCTGAGAGACACGGGTGAGAGGAGGATGGACAGGAGGGAGGAGAAGGATTCTTTAGCCGGGCAGGTGGTGAGTAAGGATGGAGTTTGGGGTTTAGGTCGCATCTCTCAGGAAAGTGAGCTTAGGAAAAGATCGAGAGATTTGTACACACACCCAGACAGGGACACGTACAGATACATACACTGGTACCCACACTTGTGCCTGCATCCCAATGCACAAACCCCTATGTATCAAGCATCTCCACCCAAACATATACACAAACCCCATACACATTAACTTGCACCCAGTAACACAAGGTTCTTCCATCTGGATGTCCACCTTCCATTTCACTCACAAATCACATACACACACATGTGCCCACATTCATGCACCATGCCCCTAAATACAAAGAACCCACACGTACCCAAGCACTAACCAGAGGCAGACACAGACCACCATCGAGCATACCTGCTAACATATCTCTATACCTCCGAGGCAAACCAGAAATAGGAGTAACCCTACCGGCTCACTTCCCATATATCAGGTGTCCCCAAATGTTAATATTGTTTTTAATTTTAATAGTTTAAAATTATTTTGGGACAACCTCTATATAGACACATTCCAGATTCATAGTTTCTCTAGAAATGTCAGTAACAAATAAAATCAAATGTCTCAATATCTGCTCTCTCTCAGATACATAAGTTAAGCACACCCAACTGCCCTCCCTAACCCACTGCTTTCCCTGATTTTCTCCAGCAGCATCTTTTACTCCAATTATCTTTGCCTTCAGAAACCCTATATCTCAGACACGACCTGTATGACTTTTGGCAAGTCACTTGAGGCTCTGTAAAATTAGGGGGTTTGACTAGTTGGCCTTTGGGGTCCCTTCCAGCTCTGCATCTATGATTCTGTGATCACATCCCGCCTCCCTTCAACAAGACCTTTCTCCCCATCCTCAGGATGACAAGAACCTAGAAGGTCCACCCTCTCCCTAGAGCTTTGGTGGGTTCTCTCCCCGTTTTCTGTAAACCTCTCCCTCACATTTGGCTGCCTTCAATTTACACATACACACATACTTTGTTGTAAATATCATACGTGTAAGCACATACATGCAAGCACGAAGACATATGTGCACTCAGGCACATCACCCTTAATAAACATCATACAGGGACTGCCCTCCCCGCCTCCGCCACACACACGCACTAGAGCTGGGCCCACAATAAAGCCCACAGTCGGACAGAGGCACACGTGGTCACTTTCAGGGGCTCTAACCCCATTCTCCTGCTCACCCTTCCCCACCCTCCAGTTCCTTTTGATTGATCACCACACTCCACGCCCCCCCCCCCCAGCCGACATAACATTTCAGACACTTTAGGTTTATGGGGGGGAAGACGTGAGACCGACTGGAGGAGGACTAAGGGGCGTGTGTATATGTGTGTTTAGGGTAACAACAAAGAGTGGGAGAGAGAGGCAGGGAGAGAGACACAGAGAGAGAGAGAGACAGAAGTGTTTTGCCTTCAAGGCAATACTTCCAGCCAATCAGCGAGCAGCATCCACCCTCCCTGACTCCACAATTAAGCCCATAACCAGCCGGCCGGGCGGAGCTGGCAGCATTTGGCTGAGACGCGGGACCGGAGAGGCACCTAACGACGGTCGGAGCAGGAGATGATCTGAGAGCCCCCTCGGCCTTCTCCTCCCCCGGAGACCCGCGACATCGAGGCCCCCGCCTCCCTTCCCCTCCCTTTCAACTCACGACCCCCCCCCTTTCCGCCTCTACTCCTCCCCCGCGCTCACTCGCCCCGGGTTGCAGCCACCTCGGGGGGTGGCGCGGCGCCAGTCAGCCAGCAGCGATGAGTGGCTCCTTCGATCGCAAGCTCAGCAGCATCCTCACGGACATTTCCAGCTCACTCAGCTGCCATGCTGGCTCCAAGGACTCCCCCACTCTACCGGAGTCTTCCGTCACGGACCTGGGCTACTACAGCGCGCCGCAGCACGACTACTATACGGGTCAACCTTATGGCCAGGCGGTGAATCCCTACGCCTACCACCATCAGTTCAATCTTAATGGGCTTGCAGGCGCTGGCGCCTACTCGCCCAAATCGGAATATACCTATGGAGCCTCCTACCGGCAATATGGGGCTTACCGGGAGCAGCCGCTGCCAGCCCAAGATCCAGGTAAATGGGGATGCGATCCAGAGGTGATCAAGCTCCGAAGCGGAGGGAATAAACTGCTCAGAGCCAGAGCGGGCGCCTACTGCACGGTGGGGTGTGGGGGTGAGGGCGAGAGGGAAAGTTAAATAAGTGAAAAATGGTGGGTGTCAGAGGGCCCATGGATGGGCAGAGTGAAGTGACTCTGGAGATCGACTGGATGCTTGCTCGGGGAGCCAAGGAAAGAAAAAAGTTAGGGTTGAAAAAGGACTGAAGAAGGGAGGACGGTGCCCTCACCGTCATGGGGCGGGGGCGGGGGGCAGAGAGAGAGATTTAAGGAAGAAATGAAACGAACCATGAGGGAGGAAAGAAGAGGAAAAAAGGAGGGAGGAAAATAAAGAAACCATGTAAGAAGAGACATGAGGGAGACAGGAAGAGAAGAAAAAGAGAGATCGAAAACGAAGAGAGAAGGCAATGAAAAGGGAAAAGGAGAAAGAAACTGAGATGGCGATAGAAAGGGAGAGATGTAGGGAAAGGGGGGAGAGTTAGAGTAGAGACCGAGCAAAACAAGAGGCCAGAACACAGAGCGGGCGGAAGAAGTTGGAAGAGACAGACGGTGAGACAGGGAAAGAAAGTGTCCGGAGTTTCCAAAAAGACAACAGAGAAGGGTGAGAGAGAAGGAAGATACTGTAAAACTAGTTATGGGCGAGCCCGAGAGACACCCAGCCACGGAGAGATTGCTCAGCTGGAGAGACACCCAGACGGGATGGGGAGCTCCGAGCTGTGGGCGGCCCCGGGACCCAGCCCAAGTCTGGAAACTCAGCCCGGCCTGGTCCCAGCCCTCACCGAAGCCCCAGCTCCCTCCCTTGGGTCCTCATTTTGCCCAGCCCGGGCGCACAGAGGCTCAGGAGCTGGGGAAATCCCGGCGGGGAAGAGGGGAGGGTAGCCCACAAGGGGGAATTAGCAAAAGGCAGTGAGGGCTCTCAGGAGGCTGACCCATGCTCCTCCCTCCCCTTACAGTGTCGGTGAAGGAGGAGCCGGAGCCGGAGGTCCGAATGGTGAATGGGAAGCCCAAGAAGGTCAGGAAGCCTCGAACCATCTATTCTAGCTACCAGTTGGCGGCCTTGCAGCGCCGCTTCCAGAAGGCCCAGTACCTGGCACTGCCGGAGAGGGCCGAGCTGGCTGCCCAGCTGGGCCTCACCCAGACCCAAGTAAGGCTTCGCTCTTTCCAGATCCCCTATAGCTGCAGCTGCATCCCCTGTTTCCCCCATTTGAGACATTCCTGCGTTCCGATCTTTCACCTTTGGGCACAAAAAATTGGGGAAGAGGAGGGTGAACTCTGTCTCTTTAAGATCTCAACTTAAGAGATACTGGTTTCCCCACCATAGTCTGGCAGGAGAGAAAGGGGTATGGGGAGCAATTTAAGTATGGAGCTCTGTGGACAGCCCCTCTAGATTCTTAACTCGTGAGGGTTATGTGTCCGTCTTTGAGTTTGGTGCTTTCCTGTTAGTGTTAGAACGGGTGTTCAAATTGGAGTACTTGTATGTGGGTATATGTATGCATAGTTTGACACGGAACAAAAACAGTGAGGGGAACTAACTCTGCCCCCCCCCAGCAGACATTTCCATACTTCCTCATTTGATCCAAGAATTCCTGATTATTTACCTAACCAGGGTCTGTTCCATAGCATTCCCTAGATTGGACCAAGCATGCATGTGCATATATCTATTGTGTGTGTGTGAGAGAATGAAAACATGCCTATATACATGTATGTGTATGTGTGTATTGAACGTATGTAGTAGCAATGTAGATGTGGGTATGTCTATATATGTGTGTGTATATCTAAATGTATATGAATATGTGTATATGTGTGTATATGTGTATGTATATATTCTGCATCTGTGTCTCTGCTGTGTCCGCAACACATTCTTGATGAATCATAGAATTTTCATAGATTTAGAACTGGAAAGTACTTAGAAATCACGTGGTCCAAGCCCCCCTCATTACAAATGAGAAAACTGAGATGTGACATGACTTTCCCAAGGTCACATAGGTAGTAAATAACAGGATGAGGATTTGAACTCAGGTCCTCTGACTCACTGATTTTTGCCGGTGAACCACACTGTCACTGCACAGAAAGGGGAACCTCTAGCTCCAGGCCCCAGAAACACCTACAGCCACCTGACTGAGCTAGGTCTCCCTTGGCCCTGCAAGCTCAGGGCAGGAAGGAGAGACTGGTGGGAAAAGGCAAGAAACCTGACCTGGTTCAGAGGCTGGGCTCCAAAGCCCCCTGCATGGTTTTGGAGCTCCTCAAATAGGCCCCAGAGAGACCTTGGGACTATTCAGGGCCCTTCCCACCCTATCCTGGCAGCAGCACCGTGCCCCTGAGGGGAGGGTTGCGGGACGCCTGGCTCCCTCCTAGTGTTGACAGGTGGGACGCTGCGTGGGGCCCAGCCGCTTGGGAATCTGGGTCACCCAGTGAGAGAGCTGAATCATTGTTTGTCAGTGTCACGGGGTGGGGAGCAGTGTCGGGGAGGGGGGATGCCCTAAGGGGAATTTGGGGAGTCATTGTTCACCTGCTCCCTGAGGCTTGGAAGGACAGATAAGGGTCCCCAAGTCACCCCCTCATGAATAATTCCTGAATCCCTATGTGTCTTCACATATTTGTGTTTGTGAGCATGTAGCTGAATTTCTCTTAGTAAGTGTCTGTATGTTACTGTTTGTCTGTGTGTATATAGCTGGGGAGGGGGGGCGGTATTTGTGCCTGTAGATGTATGGAGGTGTATTTGTGTATCTCTGAGTATATGTAGGTATTTGATATGAGAAAGAACACCACGGTCCCAATATACACCCACAATCCCCCCTGCCTTTGTCCCACCTCTTCTCGGCTCTGTGCTAACTGATACCCCTTTTCTGTTCCAGGTGAAAATCTGGTTCCAGAACCGTAGGTCCAAGTTTAAGAAGCTCTACAAAAATGGGGAGGTACCCCTGGAGCATAGCCCGAACAACAGTGATTCCATGGCTTGCAACTCTCCCCCCTCTCCTGCCCTCTGGGACACCTCTTCCCACAGCACCTCGGCCCCAGCCCGGAGCCAGCTACCCCCACCACTCCCCTATAGCGCCTCCCCCAGCTACCTGGACGACCCCACCAATTCCTGGTATCACACTCAGAACCTGAGCGGACCTCACTTACAGCAACCCCCTCCGCCTGCCACCCTGCATCACACTTCTCCTGGCCCCCCACCTAATAGTGGGGCTGTGTACTGAGGGTGACTCCTGCTCTGGGATCCTGGGGGAACCCAGACTCCCCACCCACTACCAACGAAGGACAACCCAAGACTGAGCCAGAGGAGCATCCGTCATGGCCGATACTCAGGAATCAGCAAGGAGTGGAAGGGGTAGGGAGAGGCCCCCCCCCCAATCTCCCTAGGCTACCCCCTTTCTTCAGGGATCTGGGTTCTTCCTGAACAACTTTATAGAAACCCAGGATTTCCCACACTCTGTTCCCTGCTGCCCCTGCCATGCTGTACCTGGCCCCCCAGATGTTGGGGCACGTTGTACTCAGCTGGGACAGTGTCTTCTCTGGACGAATCTGGACAGGCTTTGGGAGGTTCCTGTCTTATAGGATTTGATACTTGCCTCATTTCTCTGGACTAGAGACTTTGGGGATGGAAAGCGGGAAGGGCAAGGTAGAGAGTGCTTGGAGGTGTTGGCAAAGCCGTTGGAAGCTTCTGGCTCGTAGTCAGACCTTGCTCCTCCCTACCAGCCCTTGGAAAGACCATTTAATGAATTCCCTTGGTAAGAAGGCTAGAAGGAATGGGTGGAGGCTCTTTCTGTCCCCTCTGTCCTTCTCCACCTCCCTCAAACCCCATATTAGAATTGGGGGTTAAACCAAAGAAAAAACCCAGAGTGGGGAAAAGACTGATTATTTGTGGCCTTAAAGAAGAGAACCCACTGAGTGGTTCTTTTTTTCTCTAGGACCCCAGACCCCTTCTCTGCTAGGGGTTCTTGAATAGACTTCCCCAGGGCTGTGTTTCTCGTTCAGTGTACAGAACTTTGCACAACTTTGGTCTAAAAGCTGTTGAAAAATAGAAAACGAAGGGCATTGTTAAGAAATAGGACCAAACTCCCCTCTTGGGCATCTTTGCCTTCTCCTCCCACATTCCTACTTCATCTCTCCCTCCTCCAGTAAGTTGGTGATTTTTAGCCCCTAAACCTCAAGTCATGAAGAAAATCAGCCACCAAGAAAAAGTAACCACCATTCCCTTCTGGGTGTCGGAGGAAACAAATTTCTCCCCGCTGGACTGGGTTGGAAAATGCCCAGTGAAAGGGAAGAGAGGGGGAATGGGATGGGAGGATGATGGCTCAGCTCCTTCCTCTTGGGCTAGGGGTGCCTTGGGACTCCATGTCCCCCCTCCCCAGAGATCCTACAAGCCATCTCTCCTCCTATTCTTACTGTGGTAAAACACCAAAGAAAGAGGGGAACCCAAATACTGTAGAGATGTATATGTATGTACATATACATATATAATATTTTTTTAAGAAAGAGAAGCCACCTCCTCCCTGCCGTGGTTTCCTATTTACGTGACTATTTCCTCCTGTACAGATCTTGCTGTGTGTAGAACTGAGAGAACGGGGTTGTTGGCGCCTGGTGGATTTTGGCTTGGTGTTGGGGCAGAGATGGGTGGGAAAGCTGGGAGATATGCGGGTCTCTGGGAATCCCACCCCAGGAGACAGCGTGGCCCTGGCCAGCTCCCCCATGGCTCCCCCCACCATACTATTCTCCTCTTCCTTTGTGCTTTCTTACTGGACCCATCTTTATATCTGATATTAATAAAAAAAAATTGAATCTAAAGGCTCATGGCTTAGCCACTAGCCCACCGGCGGTTGGGAAAAGGGATTTGGGAATAAAAGAAGGCTCATTCCCTGGATTGCAGAGTTGATGGTCCCTAGCTTGAGGGGAAATGGGTTTTCTAGGGAAGGTGGCATGAATATTAACAATGGGTAAATCTCCTGTGTATTTTCTCCCCGCCGTGTCAAAGCTGGTGAGTTCCCACTCAGTGCTAGTGAAAGCAAGGACCCTGCTGCCTGGCTTTGCGTTCTTATATCCTTTCTTTGCTTTGGGGCTGTACACCCCAGTTCAGTGGTATTGGTGGGGGAAGCATCAGAAAGGACCTCAGGTCTGAGGTCAAAAATGTGTTGGGATATAGAATTTAGAGCTGGAGGGGTCTTAAGATAATCCAGACCAGGAAAGCTTAACCATTTTTGGGGTCACAGATGCCTTTATTTGTCTGGTGAAATACTTGGACCCCTGGTTAGAGAATTTTTTAAAAATTATAATTGAAGAAATGACTCATTTCAGCTAAAAGTTAATAAAAAGGAAGATGTAATTTTTTTCTCATCTAAATTCACAGCCCCCCCCCAGATCTATCCATGGGTCTGTGAGCCCCAAGTTAAGAATCTCTGCTCCAATCTTTACCCATTTTACAGGTAAGAAAATTGAGAGAAGCAAAGGGCTGTTTCTAAGGTCACACAAGTAGCAGGTTCATGGAAGTAGTAAGCAGGGCCAGTGTTTGCCAATCTCCCTCTTCTCACTGACCCGCCCCCCTTCCTGTGTCAGGTCGATGCCCTGGGCAGGCAGGGCCCCAGGGACTCCACTCAGCGTGGCGTCCCCTGCCAGGCTTGCCTCTGCTCTGCTGGCTACAGGGTCACCTGAGGGCTGCTCTTTGATCTCTGGCTCCTGACAGACATGCTTACACAGGCATCCCCACCCCATAGTCCCCTCCCCCACTTATAGCCCCTCACCCCCTGCTGCATCTTAAAAGGGCTGGTATCTGGTCTGGCTGAACATCTAGTCTGGGGGGAGGGAGGGCGCTAAAGACAGGGGCACCCTCTCCAGCTCCCCTCACCTCCTCCCTTGCTGGCAGGGACCCCAGGCAAATGGGACTTGGGCTGGGGATAGTGATGGTGACGGGAGATAAACAAACGACCTAATGTCTGAAGGCGGGTGGGTTCCGTGTTTACCTTCCCCGGGAGAGAACCCAAGCCCTGACTCAGAACCCTCTCTCCCTGCTTGAACAACCAGGGCCAGGGCTGCTGGCCTCCAGCTTCCCACCTCTCCGTCTTCTGGGCTGGCCGGGTGCCCTGCTCCCTCCCCAACATAACCTCCACCCTCTTCAGCCCCCAAGCTCTGGGGCCTTTCAAAGGAAGCCATGCAGCTGGATGAAGAAGGCACTGAGTTCACTGGGCAGCTGGACGTGGAGGACCAAGGGTGATGTGCATGTACACATACATTCAAACAACATCGCATCACACAGGCGCCTGTGCCAAGAAACATAGCTATCTATCTGTCCCATGCAAACACGTAAAACCATCCTACAGCCATGGATGAACGTCAGAACACAAACCAAGTCATAGGGACGTGTCAGTCTTATTCACACCGGGCAGCTCAGATAAAGACACACACACACACACACACACACACACACACACACACACACACACACACCCCAAGGAAAACCACTGAAAGCATTGTGCCAACAGAGATTTAAGCACTCAGAATCACACACATATCATCCCAAACATAGAAACACTGGAGAGAAACAGCAGTAGAGCACCAACAGACTTAGATGCAGAGACACACACATGTCATCTTACACACAGATGGAGAAACACATGGACAAACACACTAGCTAAATGGCAGCATCCCACCAGTACTGAGAAAAATTGATACATGAGACACACACATAGAAACACAGAAATGACAGCCTCACATGTAGACATAGATGTACACATAAACCCCATGGAACACCACTATATTCCACACACCTAGAGAATTTTATGATCAGAACGGACTTTTGAGGTCATCTCATCCAATAAACACAGAGACAAATTTCCCAGGCACACGCCCTGCTTATACACAGACACGCAGCACTCGTGGGGGTCAAGAAGACACATGGCGAAGGATTCAGAAATCCCGAGACAGGCCTAGCAGGACCCTCCAGGAAGTGGTAGGAGGAAAGGAAGGTCCCAAAGCCTCACCAGGCTGGGTTGGCAAGGGTTAAGGTGGCAGCTGCCAGGCGGGGCTTGAGTGGAGCAGTTTGGTTTGAGGGCTGCGTGCAGGCGGGTGGGAGCAGCAGTGAGGCGGCAGGCGGGCAGACTTGCTGGAGACACTGCATTTTATTAGGGCTGGGCTGCCAGCAAAGGGAGGGAATGAAAAAAAAGGCAGAAGGAAAGAAAGGAAAAGAAAGAAAGGAGGAGAGGGTGGGTAGGCAGCCTGCAGGATGAAAGGATGTTGTAAACTCCCTAATACCTCCCTGCTCATCCCAAGGCCGGATTAACAGCCCTGGTGACCTCCCGCTGGGGTCAGCCTCACCCCATGACCTCCCTTTCCTCCTCCTCCTCCTCCTCCTTCTTCTTCTCCTCCTCCTCCTCCTCCCTTCCCCCAAGCCTGCCTGACCAGCTTCTCCTCTTCCCCCCTCTTTCCACAAGCATCCTTGTAGGGGTGGGGCAAAGGCACCAGGGAAGGACAGGGATAGTGGGAAGGGGGCTGGACAAAGCTAGGATTGGTATGGGGGCACTTCCCTGCCATAGGGACTGGCAGGAGGCCAGAACTGAGGAGGGTGGGGCAGCCATTGGCAAATGCCCCTGGGATGGTGAGGAGGCCAGTGGGATGAATGCCAGTTCCCCAGACCTGGCTCTCCTGGGCCACACCTGTTGCCTCCTACCCTGTTCAGGGGACTAGTCCAGCTGCCATGGGGAGCCCCTCTCTTCCACCTCCTTAGGTAATGCTTGGGAGGGAGACAGTACCTCTGGCAGCACATAGGATATCACAGAAGGTGGAAAGGACCTCAATGGCCATCCAAACTCTTACTAGAAGAAAGAGCACCCCCCACCCTTCCAGCATAGCCAATAGTCAGCCAGGCCAGTGTCCTGTGGCATTGGCATATCCTTCACTTCAGGTTAAAGAGCCCCTCCCCACCCACACCTCTAGCCAGGCTGAGCTAACCTTCCCCACTCTATCTCTCCTGGTACCATATCTGGGGATCCAAGTTGCTGCTCTTCCTTCTCCCACAACAGTACAGTCTGTCCCAGCAGATTGCCATGGAGTCATTTCCTCAATTATATCCCAGTGCTTAGCACAGTGCCTGGCACACAGTAGGTGCTTAATGAATGTTTATTGAATGATTAAATCAACCTTAATTTCCCACTTATCACATATTATGGGAAGAACATAGGACTTGGAGTCAAGAGAACCAGGCTCAAATCCCAGCTCCACTACTGTATGACCTTGGGAAAGTCATTTGCCTTTTCTGGGCCTCAGTTTCTTCATCTGTAAAATGAAGGTATGGGATTTGAAGACCTCTAAGTTCTCTTCTAGCTGTAAATCTATGACTCCATAATCCTTTCAATGCATACCAGACAGAGAGAGAGAGAGTACCATGGTCTGGGAGACTCTACCCTGGGTCCAATGGGGGCAGTAATCTGGGAAGAGATTTTCCTGAGGGCAGGTTCAAGGAAACTCTCTTTTAATGGCCCCACTCCTCTTGTTGTCCTCTTCCCCTCTCCATTTTTCTCTAACTACCAAACTCAATTTGGGATTTGGGTTCAAATATTAGGGCTCAGCAGGACGCTGGCTATTAAAAGATAAATTGATCTCACTAAAGAAATACACTCCTCATCAATTTGGGTGCAGTGGTGAGGCCCCTGGGAGGCGAGAGAATGGATTGAGGGTCCCTAAATCTGTCAGCTGAGAAAGGATGATCCCTAGCCCTCTTAGAATTAGCCTGGTCTCTCTTCAACTGCACAAGAATAGACTTTAATTCTCCCCTTCCCCAGGAGGGATGGGATGGTCTCCAAAAGCTTTAGTTTGATAGCTTTTAACCTGTCAGCTGGAAATAGGGAAATCCTCTAATTCCAGGTCTCAAAGTTAGCTAGTCCCCTAGACAGTGACTAACTCTCCTTTGTAGCAAGCTTGTACCTAACGCTGGCAGCTGAGAATGCCACATCACTGAATCTCTCCCCTGGAGATAGTTCCTAATTCCCTTCCATACTGCCCTTGTTCCCCCTTGGAGGACCACAGAGTGAGCTCCCAGAGGAAATGATACTCTTGGTCATCACAGGACCCTGGCATTACTGCCATGAAAAGCCCACTAGTAAATGGGTTCTCAATCTCCATGCTCCAAAGTGGTGTTGTGGACCCCCTCCTCCTATTTAAACCTCAGCATCCACCCTTCCATCATCTCTCCCATAATATGTAGTATGACAGTGCCTCTAGAGTTGTCATCTCTGAACTGGCTGGGGCTCTGGGCTGAAACCACCGGAAGTTCTTGCTTCTTGGTAACTTGGCAGTTGTGACCTGGACCCTCAGTTCACTCCTCATCCCATATTCTGGGCTCTAGCCTTGGCTGGTTGTGTCAGTCCAAGTTGCATCAACCTGCCCCTGGGGGAGCTCTGCATCTGGGGGGGGGGATGGGGAGCCCCTACCAGTACTCTGGTCTCTGTTTTCCCATCTGTAATTACAGTGCACTAATCATCTTAATAGGCTGTTTACCAACTACCGGGAAAGCTGAGGATCCAGAGATGTAAAAGCCAAGAGTGCTAAGAGATCAGTTTTTCCAGCCTCAGAGAGGTTAGGGGGCAAAGGAGGTATTGGGAATTTATCTTGACCTAGGGAAAGTGACATAAGGTAAGGGTGGGACTCAGATCTGAGGGGGTAGCCAGACAGATCTGGGCACTGAGTGAAAAAAGCACACTTACCTTGTGCTGTCCCATCATGCCTCAGGTATGGGTAATTCAGATGCTTGGACCTAAGTCATTTCTGCCCATGGTCTCCTGAACTTCCTTCCTCCATTCCCCTTTCCCCCTGGGAATCTCCATGATCAACAGAGGCAGGGTGCTGGGGGTGGGATAGGTCCTTCCCAAAGCTCTAAGGTAGTGGTTCTCAACCTTCCTAATGCCTCGACCCTTTAATACTCATATGTGGGTGTATCTGCATGTGGGCAGACCTGCCTGGAGATGGATAGAGGAGCAGTGTCTCGGTTCCTAAGACCATTGGAAATATGTGTTTTCCGATGATCTTAGGTGACCCCCAAAGGGGTCGCAAACCACAGGTTGAGAACCACTGCTCTAAGGGCTTTAGGACTAAGGTCAGAGATTTGGGGTGAAGAGGGGCTGATTGAGAAAGCCTGGGATGCCAGAATCCCTGAGAAACTCTGAATTCATGATCATACATGACATTTAGGTAGCACCTGAAAGATAACAACATTTATATGGTTCATGTATCATTGAGAATCAGGATGGCATAATGCTGAGAAGGCTGACCTCAAAGGTAGAAAAACCTGGCTTCATGTCCTGCTTCAGACACATACTCCTTACGTGACCCTGGGTGAGTCATTTAAAACCCTTTTCCATTTCTAAGGCAACTTTTTAAAACTGTAAATGACAGAAGAGTTACTGATCTGCATCAGTGGAGAAAAGTTTCCATGTGGGGAATTCCCTTGAGTGAAAAAAGTCAAAGGTCTAGAAGGGAGGGAAAGTATCATTGACCCACTTTTCAGACGAGAAAACTGAAGTACAGGAAAATAAAGTGACCTTTCCAAGGTCATAAACTCATAGATTTAAAACTGGAAGGGGTGGGTTTGATCCCCTTAATTTACAGATGAGAAAACTGAGGCTAAGAAAGGTAAGGTGACTTATCCAGGGTACCACACATAGTAAAAAGCAGAATGACTATTTGAATCCTGACTTTTCAGGCTCTAAAATCCAGTGTTTTTCTTATTTCAACACACAGTAGGAGTTGTTAGAAAGAAAGATTCTTGGATCTCCATGCCACTTTGAAACAGACCTCTTTCTTGTCATCAGGGCTTCTCCTCCCCCCTTGAATCAAACATTTTAGGGAGAGGAGCATGAGTGATGTCTACAAACATATGTGAAAATAGCTTTGGGATTAGAGGAGTGTGCTGAGTGTAAGCAGGAGTGGTAATAGTGGCCAGGATTGTGTTATTGGAGGAAGGGATGCTGGAGACCCCCAGCAAGAGATCCCCAGTAGTTGCCCACGGAAGGTAAGGGAGAAAGTTATTTAAAAAGAACAGGCAGGCACAGGAAAATTAAAAGTTAGAGCTAGAAGAACATTGGGAATTCTCTAGTGCAATCCCCCTCATTTTTCAGAGGAGGAAGTGGAGTACAAGAAAGTAGAAGTTATTTGCGCAAGGTCACATAAGATTGAACTGGAGAGTCATGATTTAAACCCAGGTTTTCTGACTGCAAACCCAAGGACTTTTTATGCTGCTCCTTGCCAGAGAACAAAATCCATTCATGTTCTAAAAGCATGGGCTCCTCAAAGAAAGACTTATGGAGTCAGTCAGTGGCTTCTTCTCTCCAGACTCTGCACTGAGCACCCCTTGTAGACAGAGTTCTGTGCGAAGTCTGGGAAGGAAGGAAGGAAGGAAGGAAGGAAGGAAGGAAGGAAGGAAGGAAGGAAGGAAGGATGCAGGCAATGAGGGAAGGAAAAAGGAGAAAGGAAGGGAGGGAGGAAAGAAGGGAGGGAGAAAGGAAGGGTGAGATGAAGTGAGGAAGGAAGGAAGGAAAAAAAGGAAGGGAGGAAGAAAGAATGAAGGGAGAAAGGGGAGAAGAAGGAAGGAAAAAGCATTTATGAAGGACTTACTGTGTGTAGAACATTCTGCTAAGTACTGGAGATATAAAAAGAAAGGTGAGACCACCCCTGCCCTGCAGGAGCTTACATTCAGACAGGGGAGACAACACAAATAAACAGTTTCAGCAGTAAGTCGGATGGAAAGGTCCCATGATCCTTGAGGTGCATCAGCAAGTCGAGGAACATTCAGCTGAAGGAGGGGCTGTGGCCCTGGCCCTAGGAAAACTCCTATTCTGAAGGAGGAGACAGGACACACACTTGGAGAACGGAGAGCAAGGAATATAAACAAATGAATAGGGTTAGTATGGAGCTCAGCACTGAGCTAGGTTTGGGGGTGGGGAAGGTGATTGGAGGACAAAGCGGAATGGAACTAAATCAGGGAAGGCTTCCTGGAGGAGGAAGTGAGAAAGAAGGCCAAGAAACAAATTTGGGAAAGCAGAGGAAGAAGAGAATGAGGCATCTGAGTGTGTAGAGACAGTGCAGAGATGCAGGGGAGGGGGCTTAGATGAGAAAGGAGGAGAGACCTAGAAGGAAGTTTAGACTGGCAGAAGGGAGGAAGTGGGAGAGTCTCAGGAGAGGGGACAAGAGTGCCTAGATTCTTGGGGTTTTTGTTGGTTTGTTTTTTTTTTCCTGGGGCAACTTCGTTCAGGATTTGCAAGATGTGCTGACTAAGCAGGGAACAGACTCCACCCTGAAGGATTAGCTGGGGCTGGGGAGGGGGGGAATGTTGGGGAGGGGAGGGGGAAAAGCCATTCTCCCACTCACTGTAAGTTCACATTGCACCTGGCAAACAGCACCATGCCCTGCCCAACATGCCAAGGGCACACAGCCATAGCATGCAATGTGTGTGGCACCCCTTCCACACCCCACCTCCCAGCCTTCCCAAGGACCAGAGTTAGTGCTTCCCTGAGCAAGTAAGACAATGGCCCAGAAGGATTAAAGTGACTTGCCTCAGGTGGCAGAGTGATGAGGGGATGGAGTAAAGTGAGATTGAGGGAGGCAGCTTGGTGGGGTCACTGGAAGTATGGGGCTAGGAGTCAGAGGAGGGGAGAAAGGAGTTCATAGAATCAGCTCTCAGAGCGCCAGATCTTAAGATTTTATGTCAAAGACTTTGACCCATATTGAAGATAATGATGAGAATAACAATAAGCTGCTTACATTTATGTAGCATGTTAAGGTTTGGGAAACAATTTCTGTGCGCTAACTCATTTGACCTTCATAGCAACTCTTTGAGTTAGGTATTATTATTATTATTGTTATTATTTCCATTTTACAGATGAGAGTCAGAAAAGTTGAGTAATTTGCCCTTGTCACTGAGTTTGCAAGAGTCCAAGGAAGGACTCAAACACAGTTCTTCTGATCTCCAAATTTAGTTCTCCATCCCCTATCCAGGGGTGGGGAACCTACAACCTCGAGGCCACATGAGGCCCTCTACATCCTCAAGTATGGCTCTTTGACTGAATCCGAGCAAAGTTTGTCCTCAAGGTCGAAGGTTCCCCACCATTGAGTATGCTCTGGTGCCTCTCAGATGGCAGGAAAGGAGAGGATTTGGACAGGGTTGCTAGACAAAGATTCGGACAGAAAAACATTGAGTAAAGAAGGCCTACCTTCCCTCTCCTGTCTAGTCAGGTCTCAAATGTGGGTAATTCCAAGTCCTTAGACACATGTCATCTATGCAGAGAGTTTCTGAGACCTTATTTGACTTTCCCGGAGAAATCTTCATCTAACCTGAACTAGCCCCATGTGGACATAAGCACTTTTCTACAGAGAGATACCTAACAACCACATTAGAAGGGAGTGGGGGTGGGGAGACAGAGAGACAAAGAGAGATAGAGACAGAGACAGAGATAAGAAGAGATAAAAGACGGACAGGAAGATGGAGAGAGAGAGAGAGAGAGAGGAAGGGAGGGAGGGAGAGAGAGGAAGAGAGGGAGGGAGAGAAAGAGAGAAAGGGAGAGAGAGAGAGAGAAGGAAGGAGGGAGGGAGGGAGAGAGACAAAGAGAGAGAGAGAGAGAGAGAGAGAGGGAGAGACTAGAATAGGAGAGGGGGAGGGAAAGAGGAGAGGAAAGAGAAGAGAAAGGAAGAGGAGAGGAAGGGAAGGGGGACAGAGGGAGAAGAGAGAGGGAGAGAGAAAACAGTTGAGGGAGGGGAATGAGATAGAACAATAGAGGAAAGAGAGCAGAGAAAGGGAAGAAGAGAAAAGTACAAAAGAAAACAGAACTGGGGATTGGAACACCTCTGCCGCCAACTACCTGTGTGACCTTAAACAAGTCACTGCCCTTGGGTCTTCAGTTTTGCTTCTTTGCATAATGAGAGGATTGTGTTAATAATTTCTAAATTCAACTTTCAGCTCTAGCATTCTGTGCTTTATAATTCTAGGAAACAGGAAGAGAGAGACAAAGGTGCGTAGTGAGAGAGAAAAAAGCAGGATCTGAGAGGTTTTGAAAGAGGAGGAGTAAGAGCTACATCCCTTAGAATTCAGTCACAAATGTGGAACACTTAAGTGTTGTAAAAAATGGTGAAGTGGATGTTTTCAGACAACCTTGGAAAGTCTTGTATAAACTGATTCGGAGTGAAGTGGGCAAAACCAGGAGTACAATTTACATGGTAATGGCAATGTCGTAAAGAGAGTCAACTTTGAAAGACTTAGTGATGTTAAAACAAAATAAATTAAGCAATCTTTATTTTTTAAAAAGAATTCAATCCCAACAGATGAAAAGAGCTTGGCTATGGAACCAGAATACCAGGGTTTGATATATGTGTCTGCTACTTAATAGTTGACCTTGAAAATAATTTCGTCTCCGGGCCTCAGTTTCTCTATCAGTAAAATGACAATTCGGACTAGATGATGTATAGATCTTTTTCTGCTGTTCACATTGTCTTCCCTAAGGGACTACAAACTCTTTTAAAACAGAGAGGGTTTCCTTTTTGTCTTTGGATATTCCTAGTGCTTGGCACTGAGCAGGTTTTTTTTTTAAATGCTTATTAACAGATTAACTGCTTAATTCTAGCAGTAAATCCTATGACCCTAAGTCTTTTGCAAGGAGTCTGCTACCATCTGAAACATCACTAAACCATCCAATCTAAGAATGTCAGAGTAGTCAGGTAGTTAGAAGATAAGAACTTTGGGATGGTAGCTTAGTGGTTAGGGGTATGTCAATGATGGGAGGGGAGGGTGAACTAATAGATCATCCCCTTATCCTCAAGAAGTGTGTTCACTGTCTGACATCCATCATGCCAGAAGCATCCTCCTTCTCCCAGGGCAACTGCCTCCAGGCTCCCACCCTTCCCTACTTACACTCTTTCTGGGAAAACCAAGGAAGGAAGAGGGCATATGGGACTGGGGTAAGAGGGTATGACTAAAAATGGCTCAGGGAACACCCAATGGTGTTGTGACATTGTGGGTGAGGACAGCTCCACCATCTAAGATATCACTAAATAAAACTCAGTCTGAGAGTCAGAACTCTCTGAGATTCCTGAAGGGGGGTAGGAAGCTATATAAAATGACCTGTGAGATCCCCTCTGCCTCTGAGAGTCCAAGTCAGAAACAAGGGTCTCTGTATTCAGAATCCCAGCCCCTCAGAACCGATTCTATATGCTCTTTGGGATGTTGGTTTTTTTCCATGATGGCCAGGATGGCTACACACCCATGTGTATACACATGACATGTGAACATTCATGTACAGAAAACATAATCCTCCCGTATAGATTCACATATATACATTTATTCACAGCCACACAAATACATAAGCATGTGAATATGTACACTTGTACCTGCACACACACACATACAACCTCTTGTTGTAGTAAATACAAGCCCAGTAGACCCTTCGAAGGGCTCAGATCTAGAAATCCAAGGATATTAGAGAAATCCCAGAACAGGGAGCTCCTCACAGTGTGTGTGTGTGTGTGTGTGTGTGTGTGTGTGTGTGTGTGTGTGTGTGTGTGTGTGTGTGTGTGTGTGTGTGTGCGTGCAAGGGCCCTCTGGTAGTCTGGCAAAGCTTATGGATCTCTTTTCAAAATAATGTGTTTTTTTAAATGTATGTCGTTTTTTTTCCAGTTATATGTAAAGACAATTTTTAGCACAGAATAATGTTTTAAATAAACAGACAATTTAACATTAATTAAATAAATAGATAATTTAATAATTAATATATAATACAATAAATAGATAATTTAATAATTAATTAAATAGATGATTTAATATTAATAATAAATAATATAATAAATAGATAAAATACATGGGATCACAAAGGTAAACAATTATATAAAAATACAATTATTAACATTTATTTAAAAGACTGGTGGTGCAGTGGATAGAGTGCCAGGCCTGGGGTCAGGAAGACCTGAGTTCAAATCTGCCCTCAGACACTTACTAGCTGTGTGACCCTGGGCAAGTCACTTCACCCTGTTTGCCTCACTTTCCTCATCTGTCCAATGAGCTGGAGAAGGAAATGGCAAACCGCTCCAGTATCTTTACCAGGAAAACCCCAAATGGGTAGTGAAAAATCAGGCATGACTGAAACGACTGAACAATAAGACCAAAAAATAAATTCAAGGACCTCGGGTTAACAGCCGCAGCTGCAGGAGAAAGCAGAGGCAAAGGTAAGAACCAGCCTACGGAGCATCGGCCCTCACCTCATGGGTTATTGGGCACAGAAAGGCAGCGTGGTCCAGTGGACAGGGAGCTGACCTGGGATGCAGGAAGGCCTCTGACACATACGGAGTGAAGAGGAGGTGCTGAGCTGCTCACGCGGAGGGAGCTCCCCCTCTGTAGGTCCCCAGCCCTACTGGGCGTAGTCTAAGAGGCCTGGCTCTTGCCTGAGGGAGCCACGCAGCCAAGGTCACAGACACACATTGAAAGGACAAACTGACAATAAATAAAAAATGTAAACAGTGGTTTCTGTCTACCTTCTATGTTGAACATTTGAGGAATATATGTGTGGGGGGGAACCAGAAGGGGGGAAGGGGTACCCACAGTCAGATTGGACAGGACCCTCGAGGAACCAGGCTGCACTCAATCCAAGAAGGCTTGCTGGAGGAGAATTTGGATATTTGTAGTGTGGGGAGTGGGGCACACAATGGCACCCCTTTCATTTCCCAGCTAGGTGATAACAGATGTGCACAGGCAGAGGGCTAATCTCCCCAGGGGGTGAGTTCCTAGAGACAGTCTCCCTAAGGGAGGATGAAGAGAAGAGAAGGGGAAAAGGAAGAATTTAGGGCAAGTCAGATTGTCAGTGACCATCTTTCTTGATCTTCTTACACCAGGGGAATGTGACAGGAAAGAACTGGAGAGAAGCACTTTGGTAACTCCCCCCCAGTCTGAGCTTCTCTGGGATCTGTTGGGGCAAAGAATTACCCAGCACCAGGCCTGGGAGGAGAGGTTTGTGACGGGCCTTAGCTTGCAGAGAGACCAGTGAGGAAGCAGCTCAGGCCAGTGGTCTGATAGGTGTGAGCCATGGTGGCAGGGGGTGGCAGGGAGAGAGAGAGGGGGTCAGGAAAGGAGTCCAAGGATTGGAGGTAGGACAGCTTCCCTCTCTGTCCTTCCCACTCTCACTCAGCTTCTACTTAGGGCAGAGAATTCTCACTAAGGTCAAATGTTCTGCTGGCTCCTGGTTGGGAGGGAAGTAGGGAATGGCACTAAATGTAAATGACCATTGTGCATGCCTGTCAACCCTGGGAGGATGAGGGAGAAGTCATGGAGAAGATGTGATAGGTACCAGCCAAGGAGGGCACAACGGAAAGAGCTCTGCCTCCAGAATGGAAGGATCTGGGTTCAAATCCTGAGATGTTCAAATCCTGGGCCTCAGCTTCCTCCTCGGTAAAAATAGAGGATTGAACTCAATGGCCCTTTTGGATCTGCCATCCTGAAGGAAATTAGAAAACCTGGTAAAGTGTTGGGAATCTGGACTGCCAAAAAGAAGTAACGGAGACTGCAGTTTGAATTAACTGATGCATAAATCCACTTTGCTCCCTTGTTTATGGAGCTGTCCGATCTTCCCAATCCCCCGGAAAAAAAGGAAGCTCTTTGAGGGTAGGCACTGGGCTGTCTTTTCCTTTTTCTATCCAAGTACTACTATAGAGTCTTACATATTGGAAGTGCTTAATAAATGCTTGTCAAAATGTAAAATATATGCTGACTGACTAGGGCCATGGTTGTAGGGGTGGGGCACATGAATACAGAATTCCCTACTGTCTCACAAAGTTGTTTTTTAGGTTTCACTTCCGATTCAGCCAAAACCTCCAAAAATTGTCAATTCTAACTTGGTTCTGCCCTGTTAGAAAAACTATCTGAGTACCCCTGTAGAGGACAGAGACAAAGCATCTACCTAGCCAAAGAACTAACCATCTTTCTGTTCCAGGGGGTCAAACATTTGAAATTCCTGGGACAACATCTGGAATCCAGAACACTAAGAGGCAGGTAGGCCTTTGGTGCCTCTCCCCCAACCACAGCAGCCCCATGGTGCCAGACCACAAGGGCAGAATAGGCTGAGGGAGGAGGAAGACAAGGTAGGGGAAATTAGACCAGAGCTGCTCCTTACAGCTTCTCTTCTCCGTCTCTTAGAAAAGCCAGGTTCCCTCCCTCTCCCCCCCGCCCCGTTAGTCCCCAAACCCCATTTCCCTCTGAAAATATAACTCCCAGGGAGGCCTATGGGAATGAACAAAAATACCATTTTAGGGGGAAACTGCACAGGAGCTGGAAAAGATACCAGTCTCTTAGAGCCTGGTTTGGGATTTAAAATTGGTGTCTTAATTGGGCCTATTAAGCTGAGACCCTGTGGATAGAGTCTAGGGCTGGCAGAGGAGCAGGCCCAGGCAGGGGCAGACTAGGGCTCTTGCTCAGGGAGACAGCTAACATGGGCCTTGTGGAACAAAGGAACCAAACTCTTAATAAAATTAGTGGCTTTCTGAGGCCACTCAGCTGCCCTCCCCTGCTGTTCACCAGGAAAATATTCTCATAGCAATTCCAGAGCCAGGGAAGGGAGGGTGAGTCGATAAATGTACGTAAGGCTCTATGTGAGTGTGGTTCTGTGTGTTGATGTATGTGTGTGTGTCTTTCATCATATATTTGGCTCTTCATGTGTGTTTTTCCTGTGTTTATCTTCATTTATGTGAAGATATGAGAGAGAGTGTGTGAATGTGTGTGTGTGTGTGTGTGTGTGTGTGTGTGTGTGTGTGTGTGTGATTTGAGGTTTGGGGCTGCTTTTCTTTTTTTAAGAAACCAAACTTGGCAGGCAGGGAAAGGGGGAAGGGGAGACATTGGGAAGCTCTTGGTTTCCGGTTCCAGTCTTTTTCCATCTTAAGAATAGGAATGGTAGTAGCCACACTTGGGGGCTTGCTGCTGGATTGTCTCTCCATTTCACCCTTTCCCCCACGTCACCCAATCCCCCAAACTCAGGCTCAGACCTGTAGCTCTAGACAAGGAAACTGGGGAGGGAATTAGGAAGGTGGAGGAGCTCCCAGACAAGGCTAACCAAGCTGTGCCAGGTCAGTTAGAATTTGAGAATCTTACCCTCCCCTCCTGCCATCCCTCATTGGAAAAGAGAGAGAAGGATTTTTCTCTAAGGACTTTGAGCTATATTGCCTTGAAGCCTGGAGCAGGGGTGTGGAGGGTCCTGCCTTATTTTTTTCTTACCTGGCCCTTCCCCATACATACATTCTGTCCCCTGGGCTGACCTGGGGAGGCCCAGCTGCTTAGTGAGGTCTGGCACAATTCCTCCACCCTCATCTTCCCTTGGGGCTAACCTCTCAAGATGGGAGAATCCCAGGCTCCATTTGGCTCCTCCTCTTTGGGAGGAGAGAAACAGCTGGAAGAGCTGTGTCTAGGAGCCTAGATTTGGAGTCAGGTGCCCCTGAGTTAACATACAGGCTGTCCTCCCTCTCTCTGTGACTCATTTCCTTAACTGGGAAAAAAGTCACAAATAATGCATCAGAGAGTACAACAGGGTTTGAAGTTAAGAGACTTGGCTTAAAACTTGGATTGTACCACCCACTGGTTACCTGTGTGACCTTGAGCAAATCACTTAGGCACTCTGGGTCTTGATTTCAGTATCTGTAAAATCCAGGAGCTGTAATAGATCAGGAATCATTCATCTCTTTTGTATCATAGACCCTTTGACAGTCTGATGACACCTATGCATCCTTTCTTAGAAAAATGCTTTTAAATGCATAAAATAAAATATATAGAATACCAGCTATATTGAAATACAGTTCTCAAACTGTGTTTTTTTAAACTCATCAACTCCAGGTTGGATTAGATCATTTCTACTGTGCCTTCTAGCTCTAAACTCTATCAACTGACAAGATGTTTGGGGGGGTGGGGGTAGGAGGAAGAGGAGAAATGGGGGGAAGAAAGGGAGCCCCTATCTCTAAAAGGGGGAGCAGGGTTTCTCTGTCTCTCAGCTCCTGCTCAGTAGCTCTTAGCAAGACAGGGCCAGCACCCTCTGCCTTCTGGAACCACAGAAAACTTGTTCTCTAGCAAAGCCCATGAAGAGAAAAGTTAAAGAATAGATAGGAGAGAGAGAGAGGGAAACAAAGAAACAAAGACAAAGAATGAGATAGTAGGAAAAAGACTGAAAGAAAGGAAAGGGAGAGGAAGAGAATGAAACTGCGATTTTTCTTTGGGAATGGATTTTTTTTATAGTGATAGGTTAAAAAAAAAAAAAGGCCTATCAGGACCTGAGGCAGGATCTTGGCTTGGGAGGGCCAGAGAATCCAAAAGAAAATTAAATTCAAAGCAAAAAGCATTGAATGATCACCTATTATGTAGACAGACAGGTAGCAGGGCATACTGGAGAGAGGGCTGACCTTGGAATCAAGCAGACCTGAGGCCTGCTTCTGGACACACTCTGACTGTGTGGCCCCAACAAGTCACTTAACCTCCCAGTGCCTCCAGGCAGCAGCTCTAGGATTTTTAACTCGCACAACAGGTGCAGATGTGCGTTGGTAAACAGTTTCCTCACTAAGATTTCTCCAAACCAATGAAATCTCTAAAACAAGGGAAAAAAAATACACAGGGAACAAGAGGTACAAAGATCAGTAAATTGGTGCCTTCCTTCGTGGCACTCACAGTCTAACAGACGTGAACACAAACAGGAATGACATACTCTGCAAGACAGAGTGTAAATGCAGAGGGGTCCAAAAGACAATTGAGTAGGAAGAGACCACTTCTGGTGGGGTGGGAATGGGGGAGCCAGGGAACCGTGGGGGGAATCAGTGAAAGCTTCAGGGAGGAGACTTAAGAAGTCAGTTCCTTTTTTTTTTGCTTTTTGGAGGGAGGAGGGCAGGGCAATTGGGGCTAAGTGACTTGCCCAAGGTCACAC
>CM053584.1:153555424-153598120 GCA_028627135.1 Pseudochirops cupreus | reverse complement strand
TTTTTTTTCATCATGTGACCTTCTCTACACTACTTCTCCTGGGTATTTTATAGTCTGGAACCTGTCACAAACCTCTCATGTCCAATATACACTTCTCCATTGTCCTTGGGTTGAGCCTCAACTTAAATTTTCCAGAGACTGTGGTGTTCCGTGAGTCTAACCACATACCAGAAGACTATTGGTATTAAAAACATAGTCTGGGACATCCAGGTAAAATGGAGATGTGGGAGTTCATAGAGAAGTCCAGATCTACTATGTATACTCCAACAAGTACCCCTGAGCAAATAATGATCCAAATAAGAAGCCCAAAAAGAAGCAAGAAGAAGTGTTTGATAGGAGTTTGAATAGGTATAATGCGTTGAATGCTGGAGGCTTTGGAGGCAAAAGTTTATTATTTATAACTCAGGAAGGTAGAATGCCTATGGTCCCCTGTGCCCAAATCAACCTCACCAGATAAGCCTGCAAGAGGTAGCTGATCATGCAGTGGGATGCGTGTGCCCTGGTCAAAGGCCCCAAGCAGAGGCCAAGCTGGACTTTATTGGCTAGTGCAGGGGGTAGGATTGGCCCATATCACTGTGGACCAATCAGCAAGAATATCCTTAGACCATATGCAGGGAAATTTAACTGTGTCACAGCAAAACAGCTAAATGGGGAAGGTTAAAACACATTGGGTGGGTTCTGCCTGAGGGAAATATTCATTGCTCTATAGGCCAGGGAGAAGAATATTAGGGCTGACCCCTGACCCATGGCTACTCAGTAAGCCTTTTTACGTGTCTCAGGACTATGAAAACAAAAAACCCAACCAAAACAATTAGAAGCTCATAGACACTGGGAAAGGAATCTACCAGGAAAGCCAGCATGAGTACAGGTAAATCCAAGAGCCTGCCAGTACTTTGACCAGAGATGCTCCAAAGATGTACCTGAAGCATTCAGGTAGCATTCTGTTCCTCCTGGATAAGAAAACTGGAGAAATTTGGCAGGGAAGCTCAGGTTGGGGGAGGGATGGTTGAAAACTTCAGAACTCAGACCATGGAGATGGGAACTGGTAGTGTTCTGACTGAGACACCAAGATGATGGTGATGGTGATGGTAGTGGGGGGAAGAGGGCCCTGAATACTATAACATTCTGATCCTGGATGATCTGAAGGAAGAATAAAGCCTGCCAGGAGGACTCTAAGCATAGATACACTGTGGGGAGTGGAAACCTATGACTGGAGCCCAGGACCTGATTAAGTCATCTGAAAGTAGAGGAGGAGACAGAGTATAATCCCTCACACAAAGTCACAAACCAGGAACTGAGGCTGAAGTTATGAGTAAAAGAAGATAACCAAACACTATGAAGAAATATTAGGGGTCAAGAGATTTTCCCCTAAGACAGGTTCAAAATTAGTAATTCCACAAAGCTATACGTAGAGCCTTTAGAGAAAAAAAAGGCTTAGTTCCAAGAACTATAAGAGTTCCTAGAAAAAATAAAGCAATACACTGAAAAAATGAAATTAAAAGTGAAATAAGAAATTCTAGGGAAAAAAATTAAAGGAGAATAGATAATCTAGAACAAAAGATGGAAAACCTTTCCCAAGTAGTGGATTCTATTCAAATTAGAATGGAGGAAAAACATCTCAATGAGTCTATGAGGCAACAAAAAATATTAGGATAAAATTAAAAGATTTAAAAAAATAGGAGAAAGTATAATATATCTATTTAAAAAAAAACACAACTGATCTAGAAAACAGGTCAAGGAGACACAAATAAAGAATCATGACCAAAGAAAACTTGCATACCATATTTCAAGAAATCATAAAAGAAAACTGTCCAATTCTATTAGGACCAGAGGTGAAGTAAAGATAAAAATCTACTGTTCACTTCCTGAAAGAAACCCAAAGAGAAAGACTCCCAAGAATCTCATAGCCAAGATCCAGAGCTTTCAGGTCAAAGAAAAAAAATGTAAGCAGCCAGAAAGAAAAAATCCAGTTACTGAGGAAACATAGTCAGCATCACATAAGACTAGGCAGCTGCTACTATAAAGAAAAGATAATCTTGGAATAAAATATTCCAAAGGGTAAACAACTGAGAATTATTTATCTTGATGGATTAACTATAATCCTAAAGGGAAAGTGGATCTTTAATGGAATAAATGATTTTAAAATTTTCCTGATGAAAAGACCAGAATTGATTAGGAACTTAGAAATGCAAACATAGAATTCAAGAAAAAACATAGAAAAGTTACATTTGACCCATTAAAAAAGGCTAAAATGATGTTAAAGTGCATATTACATTCTAATGGGGAGTGGGCAGAAGGCAACTCTTCCTTTAGAATTCTAATGTCTTCAAGGGTTACGAAGAATTAAATAAGATAAACCGAGGATGTGAATATGTTTTTATTTTGATTCAGCACTCTTTTTTTTTATTTTTATTTTTTGATTCAGCACTCTTAAGAGAGGAATTAAAAAGGATGGAAAAAGGAATACACTAGGGAAGAAGTGAAGAAGACCAGAACTTACTATTTCTCATAATGTGGGTACATAAGAAGAGTATATGAACATGGAGGAAAGGATGGGGAGAAAGGGCATCACATGAATCTCAGTCTTTTCTACAAAGGAGAGTTGAACAAGTACACTTTCACAGAAAGAGTTTGGGGTAGAAATATACTCAATTAAATGGGGAAATGGGCAAGGATAGAAAGGGGAGTTTAAGAAGAAAGATAGAATAAGTGAAGAGAGTAGTTATAATTCTAATGTTACTAAACTGGTTGAAAAAAGAGGAAAAAGAGGAATCTACCAAATTTTTTCTATGATACAAATATTGTCCTAAAGCAAAGAGAGACAAGGCAGAGAAATAAAACTATAGAACAATTTTCTAGTAAATATCAGCACAAGTATATTGAATAAAATATTAACAAAGCTGCTACAGCAACATATTAAATATATGTTATTATATTAATCCATCAAGATAAATAATTCTCAGTTGTTTACCTTTTGGAATATTTTATTCCAAGATTATCTTTTCTTTATAGTAGCAGCTGCCTAGTCTTATGTGATGCTGACTATGTTTCCTCAGTAACTGGCTTCTTTCTGGCTGCTTATATTTTTTTCTTTGACCTGAAAGCTCTGGATCTTGGCTATGAGATTCTTGGGAGTCTTTCTCTTTGGATTTCTTTCAGGAAGTAAATAAATATATAAATGTACATATGGACACATGGATATGTGTCCATATTATATATGTATTGGGTATGTACGTATACCCATGATGACTGAGCTGAATTTATACTAGGAACATAGGGTTGGTTCAATTTTAGGAAAACCATAAAATAATAGATCATATGATAACAGAAACAACAAAAATCACATGATTATATCACTAGATGAAGAAAAATAATTTTGAAAAAATACAACATTGCTTTCTACTAAAAACAGCAACAAAAAAGAAGAAACAAATAAGCTTTTTTCTTAATGTGGCAAACAATATATCTCTAAAACTGAGAGACAGTATTTTGTGTCCTGGAAAAACAATAGAGGCCTATCCAATAAGATAAGGGGTGAAGAAAGTGTTAAAGAAAAATATATTAATACTGTAATCTATGTTTTAAGTACAAGTCTGCCAGAAACAATTTTATTAACTTAACGTTATTCTAAATCCAAATATTTCTAGCTTAGAGAGAGAAATGTCCAAATTGACACAGTTCCCTCATGCTCTTGGACATCCTTCTATTCCAGGACAATTTGAAGTAACATTTATAGGAATCTTAAACAAGGAAAAGATCACAATATGTCAAAGTGCCATTTTGGGGTTAAAATTCTAGAGCAATTACCACTTCATCTTTAAGGAGAACTACTCAATTCCTGCCTTGACCTCTCCCTACAACAACTGAAGCTTCTACCTGTGATCCATATTTTAATTTCCTGGAAACCAGAAAGGCATCATCTTAAGGTAATCATCTAAACACAAGAAGTGTTTGTGTTCCAAGTTTGAGTACCACCCTTATCCATTTTCCCAATCCTTTAGTTTTTAGTTTTTGATTTTCTAGACACTTTCCCAAAGAGAAAAGTCTAGAAAGGATTATAGAGAAGAAAAATTTTACTTCTTAATGTTTTAGTTGAATTAAAATGGAGATGTGAGAGTTGAAAAAAAAGAGGTAAAGATCTCGCATACAAAAAGGATGTTTTATATGCTTCCAGAGAAGGATGTTTATCACCGCCATCATTACCCCTTTATTTAATATTGTTCTAGAAATTATATCAAAACAGAAGAAAAACATATTGAGAAAATAAACATAAAGAAGAAACAAAATGATCACTTTTTCAGAGGATATAACAGTCTACTGAGAGAATCCTAAAGATTCAATTAAAATTTAATTACTTTGGCAAAGTAGCAGGCTATAAAATAAGCCCATATATGTCATCACCTTTTTATATTACCAACCAAACTAAAAAAATAGAAACTGAAATACCATTTAAAATAACTATAGAACACACCAACTATTTGTGAGTCCACTTACCAAGGCCTACACAGAAATTATATGAGTACAACTAAAAACCTTTTTATAGAAATAAAGACAGATTTAGATAATTCTAGAAATAATTACTGATCGTGATTGAGGAATGCACATATAACCAAAATGAAAATACTACCAAAATTAATTTTTTTAAAAAAATCAGTGCCATAGCAATCATGGGTTTCTTTATACAGCAAGAAAAAAATAGTAATAAAATTCATCTGGAGAAATAAAAGATTCAGAATCTGAAGAGAAATAATGGGAGGAAAATTAAAAAGGAAAGAGACCTAGGAGGACTACATTTCAAACTATGCTATGAAGTAGTAATCATCAAAACTACACAGTACTGGGTAAAAAGTGGAATGATTGATCAGTGGCACAGTTTAGGTACATAAGATTCAGAAACAAACAAAAATAATAGCATAGTTGAAGTCAAAGACTCTGAGTACTTGGATAAGGATTCACTATTCTCCAAACACTGCTGGGAAAGCCAGAAATGAGTCTGGCAGAAATTAGGTTCAGACCAAGATCTTACACCACATACCACATAAGCTCCAAATGGTAAAAATGGTCGCATCATGGACAACTTAGAGCAGTGGTTCTCAACCTTCCTAATGCCGCGACCCTTTAATACTTGTATGTGGGCATATCTGCATGTGGGTGGACCTGCCTGGAGACGGATAGAGGAGCGGTGTCTCGATTCCTAAGACCATCAGAAATATGTGTTTTCTGATGGTCTTAGGCGACCCCTGTGAAAGAGTCATTTGATCCCCAAAGGTGTCGCGACCCACAGGTTGAGAACCATTGACTTAGAGGGATAGGGAAGGAGATAGTTTTTACGATTATGGATAGGGAAAGATCTCTTAACCAAACAAGGGACAAAGAGGATCAAAAAAGATGAAATGGACAATTTTGATTGCATAAAATTGGAAAGCTTTTGCTCAAACAAAATCAATGTAGTTGAAATTCAGAAGGAAAAAGTTTACTGGGGGAAAATCTTTGCAGTAAGTTTTTTTTTTTCTGATAGAAATCTATTCTCCAAAATATGTTGAGAACTGATTAAAATGTATAACATGAAAATGGCATACAATAAATGGTTGAAGGATCAAAAATAGGAGAATGGAGGAAAAGGGAAAGATTGAAATATAAGGGGTTATGGCTTTGAAAGAACAATTTCAGAAATGTTGATCACGAAAATGAAGTAATTATGGTTAAGAACAAAGGTATGAGTATCCCCATGTGTAGCTGAAGTCAAGTGAAGAAGAAAATCACGGGGTTGGGCTGACCTTATCCCCACCTTACTCCATCTTGGGATATAAGCCTTACCCCAAAATGACATGGAATGAGGTACATCAGCAGACACTGCGGATGTTGTACAGGCTCTGAGCTCCCCATCACAGAGTCCCTGAAAGTCAAAGTAGCCTCTTCCTTTCCCAAAACCTTGGGCATCCTCAGGCTTAGTATCTTTGATGACGTAGAGGCTGAAGGTTAAGGCTGCTGGAGTACCTTCTGGATGACAGTCTGACCCAATATGCTTCTTGCTCCTCCTTCAGTGGCTCCCTATTGCCCCGAGGCTATAATACAAACTTCTTTGTCATTTAAAGCTCTTCACAATCAGACTCCAAACTATCTTTCTAGATCACTCTCTATCACATACTGTATATTCTAGTCAAATTGGCCCGCTGACTGTTGCTACATTTGACATCCCGTTTCCCACATGCAGACTTTTAGATAGATTGTTCCCCATGCCTGGACTGCTCTTCCTCATCACCTTTGCCTTTTGGAATATGTAGCTCTTTTCACCAGCCCGCTTGAGTGTCCTTCCTGAAGAATGCCTTTCTTCATCTCCCATGTTGTTAGTGCTTTCTCTATCCCATTTTATTGTGTATTTAAAAAGGAAAGAAACAAGTATTTATTAAGAACTGTGGAGGCAGCTGGGTGGTGCAGTGGATGGAGCACTGGACCTGGATTCAGGAGTACCTGAGTTTAAATAAAGCCTCAGGGGCCTCTAGGTGGCTCAGTGAATAGAGCACTGGCCCTGGAGTCAGGAAGACCTGAGTTCAAATCCTGTCTTAGACACTTAACATAAATACTAGCTGTGTGACCTTGGGCAAGTCACTTAGCCCCAATTGCCCTGCCCTCCCCCCTCCAAAAAGCAAAAATAAATGAAAAAATGAATAAATAAAAGTAAATAAATAAATAAATAAAGCCTCAGACACTTATTGGTGGTGTGACCCTGGGCAAGTCACCTAACTCCAATTGCCTCCCAGCAAAACAAACAAAAAAAAGAGCTATGTACCAGGTACTGTCCCAAGTGCTTTGCCAATGTTGTCTAATTTTATCCTCAAATAACCTTAGGAGGTAGGTGCTATTATTACTCCCATTTTTTACACTTTGGGAAATTGAGGCAGACAGAGGTTAAGTGAAATGCCCAGAGTCACACAGCTAGTTAAGTGTCTGAGATGGGATTTGAACTCCATCACCTCACTAGAGAGCCTGCACTCTATCCTCTGCACTATTTACATTGTATATATTTTCTAGTTACATCTCTGTGTACATGTTGTATCCCCCTAAAAGAATGTAAGGCCCTTGGAGTCGGGGGCTTTGTCATTCCTGGTTTTGTACCCCCACACCTAGTACAGTACCTTTCATAATAGATCCTTGTTGAATAAATGAATGAATAGAGGTAAGTACAGGTTCAGTACCCAGTTCATAGCTATCTTTTCTATGTCAATTTCTGGCCTAATAAATGGGCACATCGATTTATATGAATCATTTTAAAGTCATTTAAAAGGATGTCAAGTCCCTTTAAATGACTTGATTTTATAATTCGTCAACCTCAACTCCTATGATCTGTCCTTTTTTTTTGTTGTTCAGCCATTTTTCAGTCATGTCCAGCCCTTCATGACCCCATTTGGGGTTTCCTTGGCAAAGACGCTGGAGTGGTTTGCCATTTTCATCCAGCTCATTTTACAGATGAGGAAACTGAGGCAAATAAAGTGAAGTGACTTGCCCAGAGTCATATAGTTAGGAAGCGCATGAAGTCATATTTGAACTCAGGTCTTCCTGACTTCATGCCAGGCACTCTATCCACTGCACCACCTAGCTGCCCCTTCTGCCCCTTCACCCTACCTCAACCACACAAAAGGGGAATCATACTTTTGTTCTCATCATTGCCCACAAGCTCTACTGAAACAAGCTTCCTATCCTTCCAGTTCTCTGTGCCTCTTTGCCCTCTCCTAAACCCATTCCTCTTCTTCACTGAAACCTCTAGTCAGTCCACTCCTTCCTGTTTTCCCAAGCCATTCTCCTTCCTCTGGACTCACTTCCTTCCCTTGCTATTCTCTTCCCTTAAGTCTCTCAATTCATTTGTCCTATTGTAGCTCATTCCTTTCCAAAACCCAACCCTGGATTATTTCTTCCACCTACTTTCTCTGCTCCTACTACATGTAGACTATTGAATGCCAAAGGAGAAAGCCATGTCAGTGAGCTGACTGGTTCCACTACAAATTTATGGGATCTAATCTCAGCTTGGCCCCCATTACTTCACAACAATCCTTTTATTCTTCCCTAGTTCTTTTTTTTGGCGGGGGATGGGGGGTGCTTAGGCAGTTGGGGTTAAGTAACTGGCCTGAGATCACACAGCTAGTAAGTGTCAGTCTGGTTCATTCTTTATCCCACTCTCCACAGTGTCTGTTCCTAACTCCCTTTTGTCTGCTAAGCCATCTATATGACACTGAAGCCATGAGTTCATCCTTTTCCCTAATTCTACACTTCAAGTCACCTCAGTATCATCCCCACTCTGTACTTCTTTTCTTTAGTCTTCAAGGAAGACTTATCATTGATCCGGTGTGAATTTCCTCATTTGGTTTTGTTTTGTTTTTGCTGGAGTAGGTATGTGGGAGCTGGGAGCTCTCCCATTCAGGCTGCCATCTTGCTTGGAAGTCATGAGTTTGTCTCTATTATATAATCTCAAACAGGCCCTCACTCTAGAGAAGCAATGTATCTACTGTTCCCTAATTAATTCTCTCTCCCATTCTCCACAGAGTTCCAAACCTTATCTATTCTCCTCTAGCCTCAGACAACCTACCATAACTCAGGGGCCTGGTGGTAAATGTTTAACAACTCGTCCTCAGAAAAAAAATGCACCTGTGACATACTTTTAAGTTTAATCGGCATTAACATTTTCCCCATTACTTTCTTAAGTCTAGACAATCAGTAAATCAAGCCCTAATTTGTAGCCTTTATCAATTTCCAAGGTATAAATGTCTATAGTTAAAATTTAGCAATCAGCCCTTCCAAACTGGTTTGAGCTGGCCCCAGCACACACCTGGTTATAAGTCTTCCCTTCTCTGTGCTCACACAGCTACCATAGTAATCTAAGCCCTCATCGCCTCTTGCCTGGACTATTACTCTTGCCTGGACTATTACTCTTGCCTCCTCTTTGTTCTACCTTGTCTCACTCTCTCAACCAATCTGATCTGTATACTCGGCTAGGCCACCAAAGTAATTTTCAAAAATTCAGGTTTAATCCATATCACTTTCCTACTCAATAAGCTCCAATAATTCCCGATTAACTCAATGGTCAGATAGAAAAGCTCTTCCCAGCCTGGACACTTTCTGCCTTTCAGTCATTCCTTATACATTCATTACCCCCCTTTCCACACCCTTGCATCCAGCATGGATCCTACTTTAATTGCAGTTCTGCCCATAGGACTCTCCCAGCCTCCATCCCTATGGAATGGGCTGCTCCCTCTGTTTCTAGAGTGCACTACCTTCTCATCTCTCTCTCTTGGAATTCTTCCTGATAACCTTGCCTTCTATCACTCTCTCTTCTAGAACTTTGTTGTTGTTCAGTCATTTCAGTCAAGTCTGACTCTTTGTGGCCCCATTTGAGATTTTCTTGGCAGAGATACTGGAGTGATTTGCCATTTCCTTCTCTGGCTCATTTTACAGACAAAGAAACTGAGGCAGAGTTAAGTGACTTGCCCAGAGTCACACAGCTATTGTCTGAGACCAGATTTGAACTCTTGAAGATGAGTCTTCTTGATTCCAGGCCACCTAGCTGCCCCCTCATAGAATTATTTTGTATTCATTTGGAGTATATTCTGGATATGCTTACATGTGTGGATGTCATCTCCTCCAACAGAATGAATGTACGCCTTTTGAGGGCAGGAACTGTTTCACTTTTGACTTTGCAACTTCAACCCTTAGCATAGCCCCTGGGATACAACAAATGTTTCATAAAATGTTTATTGATGTTCGACTGATTCCTGTCCTTAAAGATATTTCCATTCTAGGAAGCTTGGAACCATATACAGATAACACTGAATTTAGTATGGGTATGAAATTGAATGATATGATATTGAAAATGGTAAGGATATGAGAAGGTTGCATTAGCTGCTTTTTATGGTCACCTCCTAGTTCTAAACCTATGATCCCACGACGGAGAAGCAGTGCTTGAGCTAAGCCTTGGATGGGCATGGAGCGTTTCTGAGCAGGGGAGTGATATGACATAGTTACATTTGGGTGGGGAGGTGGATGGAGATGTGAATATTATCACTGGGGGATAATGTAAGGGAGAGGTGCCTCCATGAGAGCCTTTCCCAGAGAGATTCATCCTAAGAAACCCAATAAACTCACTGGATCATCTATTTTTACCACCCCCCTTTCCCTTTGCTCCAAACTCCGGAAGAAAAACACCCAGAGATGAGAGCAGAGGCAGGATGTTGGCTATGGGAAGCTGGGCATACAGCCTCTGCACCCCCTGGGCATCTCCTGTTTGATCGCTTCTTGGCCTTAATTGTCTCTCGTTTGAGGTTAACCGACCTGTTAATGAGGGCTGGGAGGGGGGAAGGCAGGTGGGGAGAGGAGCCCCTGGTAAATGTGTGGGTGGGGGTAGCTTTTCCCCCAGGGGCAGAGGGGCAGGATGCACTTGGGATTAATGAAGGCAGGCCGCGGTGCCCACTGGGATGATGTCTGATCTTGCCTCCTTGTGCACAGGACCCCAGGGTTAAACTACTACAAGGGCATTTGGGCCTTTCCCTTGCAGTGGGTGGCTCCTGTTTCCCCAGCCTCACCCCTAGAGATCCAGCCAGCCACCCACTCCTTAGAATTTCTCTGCGATGGCTCCATGTCAGAATAACTTTCTGGGATTGTAGGAAGAATGATCAAGCACAGATCTTTAAAAGCCTTGGATGTCTGGGATCAGGGAGAGAAATTAGACCCAAATGGAATAAAAGAATTTTGAGGACTCTTATTTTCCTGGAAAGCCTAAGAAATAGGAGAGAGAGATTTTTGCTAGCCTGTATACAGAAGACTGGAGGTATAAGGAACTTGAGAGATCAACCAGTCAAACTAAACTATATACGATTAGTGATCTCTGTTGGTAGGAGTGTGCTTTGCCAGAGGAAGCTTCTTCAGTTTCAGTGCATGCTCCCCACACAGAAGAAATTGCAGGTCCGTATAAAAAACTAAATAAATGAACAAACCTCCCAAAATCTGTTGTGCTATGGTGGAAAAAGTCTGGGGTTTCATATGGTCTCTGCCACTTATTAGGCCTACGATGGTAGAACTCTCCCTGGGCCTCAGTTTTCACCTCTGGAAAACAAGGGCAGCTGGGTGATTCAATGGACAAACGACCAGGCCTAGAGTCAGAAAGACCAGTTCAAATCTGGCCTCAGACACTAACTAGCTGTGTGACCCTGGACAAGTCACTTAACTCTATTTGCCTCAGTTTCCTTATCTGTAAAATGAGCTAGAGAAGGAAATGCCAAACCACTCCAGTATCTTTGCCAAGAAAAGGGGTCACAAAGGGTCAGACACAACTGAACAAAACAGTGTTCAGATTAGTTATTCTCCATGGTCCCTCCTTTCCGGGCCTTATACTAGAGAAGTCATTAACCCTTGTTGATGGTGCATCTAGGTCTCTCCCAGAGCTGGAAGCAGGGGCCAAGGTGAATCAGGCTGATCCCCCTGAGGGCCTCAGCTCCACCCAAACCCTGGCAAATAGGAGAACTAGGCCCCACCTCCTTCTCTGGCTCCAGAAAGGATTAGAACTCCTCGTGAGTGGGGAATGTCTCAGACTCAGTCTCAGTCACTCTTGTAATGTCATTTATTGTCCCCCTTTTGGGCCAATCCCTTTCTATCGACCAGTCTGCCTGGCTCCTCTCTGCTGCTCCTTCCTCTGTACCCCTGTCTGTTCCAGCCAGGCAAACCTGTCTTTACACCTTATACCTCACCCCTCCTGTTCTCGAGCCCTCCTACCAGCTGTGAATCTAAATCTAGTAGGTTTCCCATTGGACTGAACTGGCAGAGCCTGTGTTCTGGGACGGGGACTCACTCCTGACCCTTCATCACACTGGGGGACTTTCTGAGGGCAGGGAAGAATAAGGAACCCTGGCTCATCCAGGTTTAACTGGAGTAATGCATGGGAAAGTCTGTTTGGTGCCTCTTTCTCTTAGCCATTAAATGAGGGGAGAAGGAGGTTGGACTAGGTGATCTAACATTATGGGGCTGTGACTCTCCCCCACAGCTCAGGGCTTTCTGTCCATGGGATAGTCATTCCAGCAGAGCCAGCTGGGAGTGAGGACTCTGAGGATTATGGAGGAAGTGCATCCAGTCAGTCAGCAGTCAACCAGTATTGACTGAGCACCTGCCATGTTCCAGGCACCTTGCTAAACACCAGGGCTACAAAGAAAGGCAAAAACCCAAAAAAATCAGTCCCTGCTCTCAGTGATCTCACAATCTAATGGGGAAGACAACATGCAAACCACTGTGAACAAACAAGACAGGATAAATTGGGGGTAGCCTTAGCACTGAGATTAACGAAGTCTGGGGAAAGTTCCTTGCAGAAGGTCGGACTTGGACTAAGACATGAAGACAGCTAGGAATGCTAGGAAGTAGAGATGAGGAAGGAGAGCGTTCCAGGGGCAGGAGACAGTCAGTGCAGACACCTGGAGTCTAGAGACGGACCGTCTTGTTTGAGGAACAGCAAGGAAAAGAGTATCACTGGTTCACAGATTACATTGAAGGGAGTAAGTGGAAAGGAAGTCTGGAAAGGTAGAAAGGGGTCAGGTTAAAAAGGGCTTTGAAAGCCAAAGAGATTGTTTTATATTTGATCCTGGAAGTGATAGGGAACTGCTGAAGTTTACTGAATAGGAGGATGATATGCTCAGACCTATATTTTAGGTGAATTGATTTGATAACTGAGTGGAAGAAGGATTAGACTGGGGAGAGGAGTGGAGGTAGGGAGACCAACCAGCTGACTACTTCAATGGTCTAGGCATGAATGATGATGGCCTGCCCCAAGGTGGTTGTAGTGTCAGAAATGAAAAAGGGAAGGTGGATGTGGGAGATATTACAAGGGTATAAAGAACAGGATTTGACCACTGGTGGGATATGGGGTATGAGGGAACGAAAAGTCAAGGATGATGTTCTAGGCTTCTAGCTTGTTTTTTTGGGAGGATGGTAGGGTAGTTATCTTCAACAGAAGCAGGGTCCAAGACAATTCCAAAGGACTCATGAAAGAGAAAGAATTGATGGACTTTGAAGATTGAAGCATACGCTTTCACTTTATTTTTTTCATGTTTTTTTCTTTCGGCCTCTTTCTTCTTTCACATCATGACTAATATGGAAATATGTTTTACATGACTGCACCTATGAATTCCATATCAAGTTGCTTACTGTCTTAGGGAGGGAGAAAATTTGGAACTCAAAATTTTATTCAAAATAAATATTAAAAATTGTCTTTATATATATTGGAAAAAATAAAATACTGTTTTTGGCAACTTTTTTGCTTTAAACTTAAATACAAAATAAGAAAAGAGAAAAAAGAATTGCCACGTGCACAGCAGAATGAGAGGATTCAAAACATACTACAGTAAATTCCTATAAAATACTATTTAAAAGAAAAAAAGAATGTCGAAATTGTCTTTAATGTAATTGGAACAAATAAAATACTATTTAAAAGGGGAATCGAGGGTTAGAATGGTTTTTACATGCAACTGAAGAAAAAATAAAATACTGCTTAAAAAGAAAAGCTTGGAGGTTAAGGGAAAACACTGCAATAGGAAAATTAAAAGAGATGATTGTTTGGAGTGGTGGGGTGGGGTGCATGAGCTCCGTTTTGAACATGCCGAGTCTAAGAAAGAGCCCTGGGTTTGGTTCTAATCTTGCTCCGACCATTGTCAGCTCTATAACAAGGGAGTTGAATTGGTGGCCTCTGAGGGCGCTTCCCATTTTAAACCTCTCGTACTACGAGGCCATACACTGGGCTCCCAGCCTCGTGCCCTTTGTGCATTAATTTCTCCGGTCTAGCTTGTGCCCAGTCATGGGAGTGCGCCCTCGCCATGACGAGCATCGGGATGCGATCTCCCCCAGGCTCTCTCTGTTCCCTGTCTCTGGCCCCCTCCCTCACAAACGCCAGCCATCAGCAGGCCCTGACTTTGAAGCTCCCTGCTGAGGTGTGTTATTCTTATGACACACGATAAACAGCGTGAGGCAGAGCGAGGGGCCCAGTCTCTGGTAATGAGGCTCTTCCGGGGGAGGGTGGGGAGAGGGGAGCTGGCACGGGGCTCCCATCAGATAATACCTTACTCATGTGTATTTATCATTCAAATGAGGGACGCAGCGAGGGAGACGTGTGGGTCGAGACCTTGGCTGGGAGGGAGGCAGGCAGCCTCTTCCAGTGTTGGCTGGGATGTGCTGTGTGACCCTGGGGAAATAGCTCAACTTCTCTGGGCCTCTGGTAAGACCATCTATCACCTTCGGAGCCCTTTGAGGCCGACGCCAGGTGCAACCTGAGTGATCCTCCCGGTATTTGTTTTCTTGATCCTTAGATTCCACTGTACTTCTCTCTGTGAATGTTGTATTCTCCCCCCCTCCCCCAGGCAGAGCCTACTTCCCCTTTCCTGTACAATCTATGAGTTGCATGAAGGATAAAAGCTTGCTGAATTTAGTTAAAAAAGAATGTTAAAAATTGTCTTTACATGTAATTGGAAAAATAAAATACTATTTAAAAGGAAAAAAGAGTGTTAAAATTGTTTTTATATGTAATTGGGAAAAAAGAAAATACTATTAAAAAAAAAAGCTTGATGGTTAGGGAAAAAACAAAGTAATAGGAAAATTAGGAAGAAATGATTGTTTGGAGCTGGTGGGATGGGGTGGATGAGTTCCATTTTGAACACATGGATTTTCCCTCCTGGAGATATGAGGAGACAGACAACAGGACGAGTGCTTTGAGATCTCTGGCAGATCTTCCAGTCCTTCAGAGGATTGTGGGTGCTGGGAGAGGTGAGGAGTGAGACCAGCACACATCATCATCTAATATTACATCTATCTCTCATCCTCTTGTCTGTCTGAGGCTGGAAGATTTGGACTTGCTTTGGGAGGGGGAAGAGCCCAGACATTGTGCTAAGCACTTGACAAATAATTATCTCATTTGATCCAGAAAACAACCCTGTGAGGTAGGTGCTGTTTTTAGCCCCATTTTACAGTTGATGGAACTGAGGCAGGCAGAAGTTAAGTGACCCACCCAGGGGCACACAGGTAGTAAGTGTCCAAGGCATGATTTGAACTCAGGTTTTCTTGACTCCTGGCTCGGCATAGTGAGCCACCAGTCTGCTTGATAAGTCACCCTTCTAGCTGCTGAGGAGTGATTCATGGACCAGGGGGCCATGGGTAGAAGAGTTAGAGGCTTCACCACTAGGTGCTAAAAATACCTGAGGTTCATACATACACAATCAACCCATACCAATTCATCTCCCAATCACCCAAGACAAAAGGGTGAGACTGTCTCTCACCCCTCCCACATAGCCCAAGCAGTCTAGAGCAGTCCTAGGTGAGACTTCTCCCCACCCCAGGCTGCCTTTGAAGTTCACTGTCACCTGATTGCACCAGGATAAAAGTGTTGAAGGCCTGGCTTATTCCCCACCCAATGTGACCAACACTGGGTCACTTTGACCATTGGGCCTGATGTCCGTGGATTTGAAAACCTTAACTCTCAACTTACTGGGCCTTTGGCAGCAGGAAGTAGAGAGAAATGCACTGATCCTTCTGCCCACTGTTTATCTGCCCCTTATCTCTCTCAGATAGAGAACCTTTCTCATCTATCCCTCATTCTCTCCTTGGAAAAGCCTTTGCTTCTTCTTGGTCCCCAAGAATGCTCCAGTCCCTCTCCCCTGAGGTACCCAACTTTCATTGTTGGGAAGTCTTTCTACTGATCTTTCTCTAGTCTTCTCTGGGTGCAGTAGATGTGGAAAATCAGGGCTCAAATGAGGCCCGCTTCTTCTACTTGCCAGCTGTGACTTTGATCAAACAAAACACTTATCTCTGGGCCTTAGTTTCCCCACCTGTAAAATCAGGGGGTTGGACTAAATCAGGGGTGGGGAACCTGCAGCTTTGAGGCTACATGTGGCCCTCTAGGTCCTCAAGTGCAGCAGCTTCCCACCCCTGGACTAGATTATTCCGATTTAGATCTGGAAGGCTCCTTGAGGGGTTCTTTTGATGGAGGAGATCTGTTACCTACCCTGGAGGGGAGGGAGAGAGCTCCTAGGTTGATGGGCCGGGGTGAGTTGGGAGCATACAGTCTCTATTCTCCAACACACAAATCAAAAGACATCACCCATAATTATAAAGTTGTGATACTTCTATGCAATAAAATAGATTCAACAGTAATGGTTCTATTGAGTGGGGCAAAGTTTGGAGAACTCAGGCCTCGGTTTCTCCCTGTTCCCTGTTCCCTTCCCTTCCCTTCCTCCCTCCCAGGCCTGTGTCGGTGAGATAATGTCTAGAGATACTCTGAGTTTCTCCCTGGGAGAGACCAGACAGTGACCAGAGGTGATTATCTGGCTTGACTAAGGCAGTGGTTTTACTCTCATCCCCCCATCCCTACCTCCCTACCCCCCCCTCCCGTTATAGAAGGGAGGGAAGGGAAAGAGAGATCCAAGTTAGATACCAGGAAGAACTTTCCAAACCAAGAAAGGCCCCCTTGGGCAGAAGGGAGAGAGTTGGAATATCTTTTACTCATATTCTCACACAAAAATCTCTTCTGATGAGGACCACGAAAACACAGAGGCAGTGGGATGGATGAAATTCTCTCCAGCTCTGCCATGGCTTTTCTATTTCTGATGGTCCCTTAGAACCCATCACTCCACCATCTCCCTCTCTTCAGACTGGACTCCCTGGAGTAGATTGTCTAGTAGGAACCATCAAGCTCCCCCACCCCTTACTGGCAACTCTACTTCTCCTGTCTCAGTCTTCCCCATATCACTCCCTCTCATTCACTACTACGCTATCCCCCCTTTATCTCCTCCTTTACTTCTATAGAGTAGCTTTCTTTGACTCCCTTTATCTGGCTTGACTCTCTTTACTGTTTCCCTGTTTCCCCACTCTTGGGTCCCCGTGGCCCTTCTGACCTAGATTTTTTAGGCTATCGATGTCATTGGTAGAACGTATGTCCCACGTCCATCCTCAGAATGGGAGCTCCCTTAGAGTGTGGGCTGTGTCTCCTGCTTCTCCCTTCTCCCTCCACCCTCTGCCATACCCCTTTTCAGATCTGAATCCAGGCTTTGTGGCATGGAGGGTATGCAATCCGGGGTGCAGATGAATAAACAGAATTTCTACATTTATCTCACTTCTTGGTTTCCATAGTGTCTGGATGGAGGAGGAGGAGTGGCATTCCCAAGGTGGCCTCTAGATGTCACTGGTCAGCTGTGAGATCATTCCTTTCTGGTCCCCAGCTCTGAGTTGCATCTGAGTCTCATTTCTCACCCCATCAAAGAAGACACATAATTTAGCCTAGAAGGGATTAGGTGAGAAAATCCTGAAGGTGACCTGGATCCTGCTCTTTCCTTGCCTGCTGTCCTCACCTATGCAGGCAGAACTGGTTGGAAAATCCTCTAGAAGATGGGTTGGTCTACATGCATGGGGTGGGGGTGAGAGACAGGAAGGGATGAGTTATTCAGTTCTAATCTTCAGCATTCCCCCTGGGGGAGGATGTTTTTCCACCTCAGTCACGCTTGTTGAATTAGAGAATTAGAGAAGATATTAGATATCATGGCATAATAGATCATTGAATCTAAAGATAAAAATCAGGATTCAAAACCTGACTCTCCTATTCACTTATTTGTGTGGCCTCAACTAAGTCACTTTGGCTTACACAGCCTCAGTTTCTCCATTTGGAAAATGAAGAAGCTGAACTAGGTCATCCCAAAGACCACTGTCTAGCTCTAAAGTCAATGATTCTATGACATTTCCTTCCTCTTGAAGATGTAACATTCTGGAGCACCAAGGGTGAATTAAGAATAGAGAGGAAGATTAAAATGACCTTCCTGTCCAGGCACAGTAATGCATTATTGGTGCAGCTATTAATCGGTCCAGCCATTCTGGAAAGCAATTTGGAACTATGCCCCCAAAGTTGCTAAACTCAGACCCAGAAATTCCACTATAAGGTCTATACCCCGAGATATCAAAGAAGGAGGGAAGAGAACCACATGCACAAAAATTATAGCAACTTTTATTTTCAGTGTCAAAGAACTGGAAACTAAAGGGATGACCACTGATTGGGGAACAACTGACCATATTATGGTATATGAATGTAATGAAATATTATTGTACCATAAGAAATGATGAAAGGAACAGTTTCAGAGAGGTTTGGAAATGCAGAGTGCAGTGACCAGAACCAGAAGAAAAAGCTATCCAGATAACAGTGCATTGTAAAGACAGACAACTTTGGGAGATTTGTGAACTGTAATCAATGCAACGACCAACCACATTTCCAGGGGGCTGCTGATGAAGCTTGCTACCTGCCTCTCAAAATGAGGCAGTTTTGAACCCAGTCAATATGGGAATTTGGCTTTGTTTGACCATGCATATTTGTTACAATGGACATTTTTTTCTTTTAACAGTGGGGGTAGAGAGGAGGTAGGATGGAGAAAAATAAATGCTTTTTAATTTAAGGAATAAGAAAAATTAAAAGTTGACTTTCAAACCACCTTCCTCCTCTTCTTTCTCTTTACTGTTGGTTGGCTTGAGATTGGGTAACATAGTCCAGTCTAGGAGTGGCAAACCTGTGGCCTTGAGGCCACATTTGGCCTTCTAGATCCCAATGTGCGACCCTTTGACTGAATCCAAACTTCATAGAACAAATCCCCTTAATAAAAGGACTCTTTTGGACCCTTCTCCAGGACTGGGTGAGCCTAGACAAAATTCAGAAGATGGGAGAAGAATGACTCCAGGTCATCTTGGTCTTGGGAGGAGATGGGGCAGAGTGGCACCTCCCCATACCCACACGGCTGGTAATTATATTATTAGGGCAGGAGTGCTCTGTTCCTCTTCCCTCTTCTCTTATCCCTCCGATCTCCCTCTTCTGCTAGACTACCTTCCTTCCCGTTACAGTTTTGCCTCAGAAGGCTTGAGAGGGACTGTATTTGAGGGAATATGAAATGAATGGGAGACTATCTGTACCTATGTGAGTCTGTGTCTTTGCCAGCTAATGAGGTTGGATATGTCTGAGAGAAAATAATTCATTCAGCATTCACCACCTGGGGCAGCTAGGTGGCGCAGTTAATAGAGCACCAGCCCTGGAATCAGGAGGATCTGAGTTCAAATATGACCTCAAACACTTAACACTTACTAGCTGTGTGACCTTGGGCAAGTCACTTAACCCCAATTGCTCTGCCTTTCTCCCCCTCCAAAAGAAAAGGCAAAAAAAAAACACCAAAAAACAAAACATTCACCACCTAGCGAGATTAGGCAGCACATCGTAGCGGATAGAAGGCTGGAGTTAGAGTCAGATAATTGTTGTTTAGTTGTTTTCAGTCATGTCTGCTTCTTTGTGATCTCGTTTGGGGTTTTCTTGGCAAAGATGTTGGAGTGGTTCTCCATTTCCTCCTCCAATTCATTTTACAGCTGAGCAAACTGAGGCAGACCAGGTTAAGTGACTGGTCCAGGGTCACACAGCCAGTAAGTGTCTAAGGTATTTGAACTCAGAAGAGTCTTTCAGACTCCAAGTCCAGCACTCTATGCACTATGGCGCCACCTAGCTGCCCCTGAATCAAACAAACCAGGATTCAAATCCTGCCTCTGACATTCACTAGCTATATGACATTCGGTTGGTCACAACTTCCAAGAGCCTCACTTTTCTTTCTGTAAAATGGGGGTACTGATAGCTCTGATGCCAATATCATGGAATTTTTGTGGAGCTCAAATGGGATAATCAGTTTCTAGCACCACATAAGTGTCTGCTGTGTGTAGAGCACTGTGCTAGGCACTGAGGGAGAGACAAACCTTAGAAAAGACATGGTCCATTGGACACAATTACAGACACATCGTACCTGTGATGACTGACTTTGATAAACTGGGCTCCTCTCAGTAATGCAAGGTTATAAGACAACTCCAAAAGACTCATGATGGAAAGAGATGTCCACATCCAGAGAAAGAACTACAGAGTCTGAATGCAGATGGAAGCAAACTACTTGCTCTCTCTCTTTTTCATTTCATTTTGTTTCTTCTTCCTTGTTATTCACTCCATTGGTTATAAACCTTCTTTACAACTTGACTAATGTTTAATGTGAAGGTATATGTAGAATCTATATTGGATTTCATGTTGTCATGGTGGGGGGAGATGGGGAGAAGGGAAGGAAGAAAATTTGGATCTCAAAAGTTTATGGAACTGAATGTTGTAAACTTATAGTAAATAAATTTTTTAAAAAAATTTTCTTTAAAAAAAGGGAAAAAAAGAAAAGACATGGTTCTCATGGAGCTGACAGTACAAAATATTTACCATATATAGATATACATGTGTGTTTGTTAAGGTATGTGAAAGTATATAAAGATGAGTTGATGTCCCACCCCAGTCTTTTCTCAATGCAATCCAATTCAATCCAACAAGCATTTATTAAGTGTTAGGTGGTGATGCTATAAAGACAAAATGAAAAATGGTGCCTCCCCTCAAGGAGCTTACAATCTACTGGATAATAATAAAAGTATTTACACAGGACTTCATAATTTGCAATTCACTTTACTTACGTTATCTCACTTGATCCTTACAACAATTTCACCAAGGAGGTGCTATCATTACCTCCATTTTACAGGTGAGGAAACAGGGGCTGAAAGAGATTAAATGTTTTGTCTAGGACCATGTAGTTACTAAATATCTGAAGCAGGATTTAAAACTCAGGTTTGCTTGAAGAAACAAGAATCCTTTAGGGAGAGATAGGAGGCCATGTATTCCAGGTGACTTGGCACATGGCCACCACCTCAACCACTAACTCTTCTTAGACTCTGATGAAGATAGCCCAGGAGCCTTAGCCCAAGAGTCCCTCAAGCCTCTGGCTCTGCTTCCAGCTTGGGCCTCACAGCTGTCATCCAGCCTAGCAACCCCTGTGGAGATGTAACTTAGGAACTGCTTTGAAAGGTCCTACGAGCTCTGCTCCCTCAGCAACCACAGCTCCTGAAGACTCATAAAGGCAAGTTCTCACCCCCAAAATCCTTGATGCTGTCAAATGGTTCAACATCAGAAATGGATAAGGTTTTATGAGGTGGAAACATTAAAGAAGATGCATTACCATCTGCTTTGTAACGGCAAAGGGCCATCTGATTTGCAGCTGAAACCTTCTCCATATATTATCTTCTTAATAGAATGTGAATTCCTTGAGTGATTTGTACACAGTAAGTGCTTAAAAAGTCCTTCCTTCCTTCCTTCCTTTTTTCCTTCCTTCCTTCCTTCCCTCCTTCCTTTTTTCCTTTCTTTGTTCCTTTTCCCTTCTTTACCTCATTACTTCCTTCCTTCCTTTGTTCTCTCCCTCTCTCCCTTCTTCCCTCCTTTCCTCCTTCCTTCCTTTCTTCCCTCCTCCATTTCCTTCTTCCTTTCTCTTCTTCCTTCCTCCTTCCCTTCCTCCTTTTCTTCCTTCTTTCTTCCTTTCTTTCCTTCCTTCCTTCCTTCCTTTCTTCCCTTCTTCCTTACTCTCTTTCCTTTTTCCTTCCTTCCTTTTTTCTTCTCTCCCTTCTTCCTTCCTTCCTTCCAAGTCTAGCTCTCTATTCACTGCACCAATTAGCTGACCCAGATTCTCACCTGGGATGGCTGAGTGGGTTTGTGTAAGTATTCTACCAGGTTATTATTTCTCCGGTTCTTTGAGAGTGAGCAGTTTGCCACATTTCTCTTTATCACTGTATCTTCCCTTCCCCTACCCCATGCCCAGTACTTTGTGTATATCCCATGGTACTTGTACATTTCTAGGACTCCTCTTTGGCAGTGGGTGTTTTCCCTCTGAGGATACAGGTTGTAGCCTCTGTAGAGTTTAGCAGATGGTCTTTGGGAGTTTCCATGACCAGAAAATATATAACCCTGTTGGAAGTCTAGTGATATGCTCTATGCTGAGCTAGACTGGTCATTGGATAACTGATAAGCTAAGTCTACCCTCAAAGCTGTGGTGTGTGTGTGTGTGTATGTGTGTGAAAAGAAAAGGAGGAAATGAAGCCCCCTTTGCACTAGATCAGGAGTGGGGAACCTGCAGCCTCGAGGCCACATATGGCCTTCAATGTCCTTGGGTGCTTTTATTAAGGGGATTTGTTCTGTGAAGTTTGGATTCAGTCAAAGAGTCGACCTTTAGGACCTAGAGGGTCAAATGCGACCTCGAGGCCACAGGTTCCCCACTCCTAGACTAGACTATGTTATCCAGTCTCACCTGGGCCCTCCTTCTACTCCTCTCTAATGGCACTCTCCCAAACCTTTTCTCCTCAAGCCTTCCATGAGACCCTCCCAGCTGAAGGCCTTGCCTCATACTTCACAAAAAACATGCTGGCTCTTTGACAAGTCCTTTTGACTCTTTGCCCCAGTTTTTCATCCACATCCCCCGACACCACCCCCACTCTCCTCTCCTCATTCCATCTCTGATGGTGAAGTTGCCCTTCTCCTTAAAGGGCCAAGGCAAACCCCTCTCCCTGCATCCTTGATCCCGTCCCCTCCATCTTTCTAGCAGGCTGCCTCTATTAGCATCCCTACTTTTTTCTCTAATCTTCAGACTCTCCCTGCTAGTTACTAACTCCTTCCCTGCAGCCTACAAACACACCCATCCTTAAAAACCCCCACACTTGATCTTATCATTCCCCATAGCTGTCATCCTATATTTTTCTTCCTTCTTTCAGCTAAACTCCTGGAGAAAGCCATCTATAATGGAAGCCACAATATCCTCTCTTTTCACCCTCTTCTCAACCTTTTGAAACCTGGCTTCTTATCCTATCATCCAACTGAAACTGCTCTCTCCAAAGTTACCAATGATCTCTTAAATGCTAGACCTCATGGTATTCCCTCCATCCTCATCCTCCTTGACCTCTCTGTAATCTCTTCTACTTCTCTTGGAAACTCTCTCCTCTCTAGGTTTTCAGGATACTGGTCTCTCCTGGTTCTCCTCCTGCCTATCTGACTACTCCTTCTCAGTCTCTTTTTGGAGATATTTCTCCAGGTCATGCCCACAAACCACGAGCATTCCTCAAGGCTCTGTCCTGGACTCTTTTCTCTTTTTCCTTTATTCTATCTCATTCAGGCAGCTAAGTGGTACAGTGGATAGAGTGCTGAGCCTGGAGTTAGGAAGACTCCTCTTCCTGAATTCAAATCTGGCCTCAGACACTTATTAGCTGTGTGACCTTGGGCAAGTCCCTGTTAGCCCTGTTAACCTCAGCTTCCTTATCTGTGAAATGAGCTGGAGAAGGTAATGTTGAAGCATTCCAGAATCTCTGCCAGGAAAACCCCAGAGGGAGTCCTGGAGAGTTGGACATCATGAAAAGAACTCAATAACAAAACGCTTGGTGACTGTTGACTATACCCAGCAGTGTGCTGTTTGGTTTAACAACTAACTGGGGGTAGGGTGGGGAATGTAAGCAGGGCACACTTTTACATTTAACTTGCATTATCATTTTTTTAAAATTTTATTCATTTTTTGAGCTTAAGAAATAAAACAAGCATTTTCATAACATAGTAGAATAGGAAAAAAATTGCACATGAAATTGCAAATCTATGTACAACTTATGCACATCTTTTTATTCCTTTTCAATATATAATAAAGTTCTCTGTAATTTTCTTTTTTCCCTTTTTCTTCCTGCCCCTATGCCCTGCTCTAGAGATGTCTGCCATTAGACACAATTATGTCTATCCACTGTCACCAATGTTAATTTGCATTATTAACATTTTCTCCATTTCCTTCTTAAGTCTAGACAATGAATAAAATAATTTCCCAAGGTAATAAATCAATGACTTGTGGCTTTGCTGATTTCTAAATTACAAACTTTTACACTGAATTTTCTTTTTTGGAGGGGGGAAGGCAGGGCAGTTGGAGTTAAGTGACTTGCCCAAGGTCACACAGCTAGTAAGTGTTAAGTGTCTGAGGCTGGATTTGAACTCAGGTCCTCCTAACTCCGGGGCCAGTGCTCTATCAACTGTACCACCTAGCTGCCCCCACACTGAAAATTTAACAACCAACTCTCCCAAGATAGTTTGAACTGGCCCCAGCTTGTGGGGTGGTTAGAGAGGACCCTCAACTAAAAAAGTCATTTAACAAATTGAACATCAAAGCATGTCTCAGATACAAAGAGTCAGCCAGAGAGATGAACAGAGAAAGAGGTGGGATAACCTTGGACCAAGACTTTGGTATTCTGCTTCTTTCTTTTCCATCCTGACGGGACATTTTTGTTGAGGGGAAAGGGGGTAGGATGATAAGGGGAGGGAGAGATCTAGGGGAGGAAATTGTGTCTGTGACTCTTCCTTGACAGAGGGAGATGGGCTCAAATTATGAGAAATAGAATCACCAGTAACATTTTATTGGCTGTATTAGGCATCAAGGTGGTGTAATGGGTTGAGTGTTGGATTTTTGAGTCAGAAAGACTTGAGTTCAAATCCTCTCTCAGACATATTTGCTATGTGACCCTGGATAAGTCACCTAGTTTTCCTTGGTCTTGGCTTCCTCATCTGTATAATAATAGCTTTTACTGCAGTGAATAGAGCACTGGCCCTGGAGTCAGGAGGACCTGAGTTCAAACCCCGCCTCAGACACTTGACACACTTACTAGCTGTGTGACCTTAACCTCGCTTAACCCCAATTGCCCTGCCTTCCCCCCTCAAAAAAAATAATGGCAAGTACCTCAAAAGGCTGCTGTGAAATTCAAATGAGACAATATATGCAAAGGGCTTTGTAAACCTTAAAGTACTATACATGTTAACGTTGTTATTACAGGGTCACCCAAAGGACCTTACAATACACTATGCAAGTTTGACATCTCATCCAGAAACCAAAAAGAATATTAATGAGAACTATTATCACTAATAATAACATTGTAAGGATAGATGGCATAGCTTAGTGGATAACAGCTAACATTTATATAGTGGTTCTCTGTGCCAGGCCCTATACTAAGTACTTTACAGACATCTCATTTGATCCTCACAATAGCCCTAGGAAGTAGGTGCTATTGTTATGCTCATTTAAAAAATGAGGAAACAGAGGGTAAGTGACTTGTCCAGGGTCACATAGCTAGTAAGTATCTGAGGCAGGATTTGAACTCAGGGCTTGCTGATTCCAGGCTTGGCACTTTATCATCTGATTGCCTCAATAGAATACTGGGCTTGGAGTCAGGAAACCTTGAATTCAAGTGCTTCCTTTAGCACTCTCTAGTTATATGCCTACAGGCAAATCACTTGACAATTCGATCACAGACTTACTGAGCAAATACCACGGGCACAGTCCTAATAGGTTTGGCTTTGAGGGTATAGTAGTTTAAATTCTGGTTCTGCCACTTGCAAATTGAGTAACTGGGGACAGGTCGCTTTCCTGCTCTGAGCCTGTTTCCTTACCTATGAAATGACGGGGTTGGACAAGAAGGTCTCTGAAATTTCTTCTAGATCCTATACACTGTATAGAACACGACTCCCTCCCTTCAGAGATCTTGTTGTCTAGCTGGTGGGGAGGAGCAGGGGAGACATCTTGACATATGGGATACAACTCTGAACATGGAGTCAGGAATACCTGGATTGGGCTCCCATCTCAGACACTTACTGGCTTCGTGACTTTGGACAAGTCACTTCATTATCTCATTCTCAGGTTCCCATATCTACAAAATTAAGACAACAACAGCACTAATTTCACAGTGTTGTGTGTGGATTGGACTAGATATTTGGGCTTATAAGAAGTTTCCTTCTGTAGGTCCTTTGGGGAATGGGAGAAGGGAGAAGAGAAAGGTTGTATCTACTAAGTGTTTATGTAGCACATACTAGGCTAGGCGGTGTCCTAAGTACTTTTACACCTGTTATCTCATTTGATCCCCACAACAACCCTGCAAGGTAGATGCTATAATTATCCCCATTTGACAGTTGAGGATACTGAAGCAAACAGTGGCTAAGTGACTTGCTCAAGGTCACACAGCTAATAAGTGTCTCAGGGTATATTTAGTTTTTTTGGTCCAATTTAGTATTTTATTCCATTTTTTTTCCAATTTAGTAGTATTTTATTTTTTCCAATTACATGCAAAGAGAGTTTTCAACATTTACTTTGATAAGATTTTGAGTTCCAATTTTTTTTCTCCCTCCCTTCCACTCCTTCCTCCTCCCCAAGAGACAATCTGATATAAATTCCACGTGTACATTCATATTAAACATATTTCCACATTAGTCATGTACAATCAGAACAAAAGGAAAAATGAAGAGAAAGAAAAAAAAAACTCAGAAAACAGTATGCTTCGATCTGCATTCAGATGCCACGCTTCTTTCTCTGGATGTGGAGAGCATTTTCCATCATGAGTCTTTTGGAATTGTCTTAAATCACTGTATTTATTTTTTTAAATTAATTTTTTAAAGCCCTTTCTAAATCTGAGGTTGTATGTTTCTCTGATTCATATTCCATTCTTTTATTTTTTTGTTTTTACTTTTGGTTGTTGTTCTTAAAATTTTTTAATTTTTCTTTTTTAAATTAACTTTTGCATTTATTTTTAGTTTACATCATTCATTTCAACAAGATTTCGAGTTATTAGTTTTCTCCCTATATTTCCCCTATCCACCACCCCAAAACAGCGATCCCACTGAATACCCTCTCCCCCAATCTGCTCTCTCCTATATCTTCCCCCATTCCCCCTCTCCCTTTCCGGCAGGGCAAGATGGATCTCCATAGCTCAGTGCCTGTATATCTTATTTCCCAGTTGCATGTAAATAATAATAATAATATATATATATTTTAAACATTTGATTTTACAACTTAGAATTCCAAATTCTTTCCCTTCCTCCCTTGTCACCCACACTTACTAGGAGGATAAGCAATTTAATATATGTTGTGCATGTGTAGTTATGCAAAACATTTCCATAATGGATATATTGTGAAAGACTGACTATATTTCCCTCCATCCTATCCCGCCTCCCACTTGTTCTATTCTCTACTTTGACCTTGTCCCTTTTCAAAAGTGTGTGCTTCTAACTACCCTCTCCCGCAACCTGCCCTCCCCTCCATTCTCCCTCCTCTCATCCCCTCCCCCCTACTCTCCTGTAGGGCAAGATACCCAATTTAGTGTGTATGTCATTCCCTCCCTAAGCCAAATTCAATGAAGTCAGGTTGACCCATTCCCTTTTGCCTTCTTGTTCTTCCCCTCCATTGTAACAGTTATGCCTTGCCTTCAGAGTGTATTTGAACTCAGGTCTTCCTTATATCAGGCCCAGCATTCTATTCACTGTACCACATAGCTGTTTCTAGGCAGAGGAGAGGGAGGAACAGGGAGAGAAAAAGAGAGAGAGACAGAGACAGAGAGAGACCCGGAGACAGAGAGACAGAGAGACAGAGACAGAGACAGCGAGACAGAAGAGAGGAAAGAGAGAGAGAGACAGAAGTGAGGAAAGAGAGACAGAGAAAGACAAAGAGAGACAGACAGAAGAGAGGAGAGAGAGGAGAGACAGAGAGAGAGGGAGAGAGAGAGACAGAGAAAGACAAAGAGAGACAGACAGAAGAGAGGAGAGAGAGAGGAGAGAGAGAATGAGAGAGAGAGAGAGAGAGAGAGAGAGAGAGAGAGAGAGAGAGAGGTGATCGAGGGTAGAGAGAAAAGGAAGGAACAGTCTGGGCTGTGGCCAGGACCATGCCAACCAAAAGAAATGGAGCAGAAGGAGGTGGGTAAAATCTGTTTGGACCCAGTGTTGAGGACAAAGGGAGTGAGGAGGTCAGACAGGGGAACAGAACAGCACCATGAAAAGCTGAGGTGAAAACAATGTTTAGGAGTTCCCTCCATCAGTGTCTAAAAGCTCTATTAGCCCAATTAACCTTAATTGACTCTCTTCAATTGCCTTGACTTTCCAATAACCCAGAGTGAGGCCCCAGGCTGGAGAGGGAGCAGGAAATGAAGCCGAGGCTTCTTAGAAGGAAAGAATCAGAAAAGGGTCTGATTAGGTGATTCTAGGAGGCAGCAGCTTGGTCCAGACCAGACTGCTGGACCTTGGACTCTGTGCAGAGAGTTGAACGTAGAGAGACATCTGTATCCTAAGGGACCAAGTGAGTTGCTTCTCCCATCAATATGTTTCAAGGCTATAACCATAATCCAATGAATGCAACAGGTCTCATCTGATCTCAGCTAAACTGGTTACTTGTATGGGAGAAAGCCTGGGAACACTGGATCCCATAGGATTGTTTGCATGAAGTCCAGCCTAGAGTGCTTGACTTCAGTCAAAAAGACTTGGGTTCCAATTCCACCTCTGACACTTACCATAGGTAAGTCATTTAGCCTTGTTAAACCTCAGTTTCCTCATCTGTGAAATGGGGAGGTTGGAGTCCCTGGCCTCTGAGATAACTTCCAACTCAAAATCTACACCAAGCCCATCCCTTAGCCAAAGCAGAAGCTGGCCAACAAGTTGCTATTCCCCGGAAGAAATAGAAGAGGAAAGTTTTACTCATCCTCCTGATCTGAGAGTTCTACCTGAGGTCTAGGTACAGTGCTGCTGAAACCTATTTCCTCTCCTGGCCAACTGGAATGGAGAACAAAGAGCCTCTAGCTGGGGTGAGCCCCAATCCTTTGCTCCCTTCCTGCCTCCAAATTCCATCCCCATATGAAGAGTTTGGTGGGACTTTGTGCAAAGATTGCTGGACTGGGAATCAGGAGGCCCAGGCTTCACCAGTGACTAGCTGAGCAATCCTGGGCAAATCATTTTTCTTCTTTGAACCAGAGTTTTTTTGTATGTAAAATAGCCATGATAACATCTTCCCTACCTCTCTCCAGGGCTAAAAGCACTTTGTAAATCACTATTCACCTGTAAAGGATTATTAAGGCATTATTTGAGCTTTTTTATAGACTGTTTGGCAGCTGGGTGGTGCAGTGCTTAGAGCATTGGGTCTGGAGTCAGGAAGACTCATTTCCCTGAGTTTAAATCTGGCCTCAGACACTAGCTGTATGACCCTGGGCAAGTACTTAACCTGTTTGCCTCAGTTTCCTCATGTGTAAAATGATCTGGAGAAGGAAATGGCAACCAACGTCAGCGTCTTTGCCAAGAAAACCCCAAATGGGGTCATGGAGAGTCAGACACGGTGAAACAACAATAGAATATTTGTGAATGACCTTGAAAGGTTATATCCTCTCATCCCTGGGCCTGGAGCATTGTCCTAAATGCTTTCTCTTTTTCTTAATTGCCTCTGGTAGAAGAGGAAAGACCTCTAACTTGTTTGCTGTTGAAGGGAATTCAGCCTCAATTTTTAATCTTGCAATTTGCTGATTAGGGGACTCTTTTAAATCTGTCCTGGTTGTCAAGATGGCGTGCAATTTTAAGGCCTGTGAGATGCGCCATTAGGCCAAGTCCCTGATCCAGAGCACATTTTGTATCCCATTTCTTTTCTGTCTCACCAAGCCAACTTTGTTAGGCTAAGCAATGAAAAGTAGAATAGTGCAGTGGTCTGGGAACCTGAAGAGCCAGAGTCTACTCCTGGCTCCACCACAGGCTTGCTGTGTGACTTTGGGCCAGTCATTTCCCCTCTTTTGGCCTCAGTGTTCTCATCTATGAGACTAGCAAGACTCCTCCCATCTGGGACATTTCTGTAAGTCTATTATTCTCTGACTTGATTTCCCCTTTGGAATTGGTCTTGAAATGCTAGCAATTCTTGGTGCTGTAACACAAGCTCAATAGTTTTTCTTTGACTTTTGGTTAATGGGATCAGGGATTTTGCCTGCTCTGGCTTGTCCTAGGGCTTGAGAAAAAGGGCGGGGTCAGGGGTAAGTGGGCAGAGAGAGGGAGGGCAGGGGAGAAAGAGGAAGAAGTGGAGGGGCCGTTGTACATCTTGGTCCTTAGTGCGAGGTGATTAATTGCTACTTACCAGGGAAGAGGGGGATTTGAGAAGCAGCTTGGCAAAGAGAAGACATTACTGAGGAGGGCAGGAGTAATGAGGACCCAAGGGTACAGTTGGAGAATAAAGTAAAGTTAGGGATAAGAAAAAGTACAGATAGGTGGAAAAACCAAAACCAAAACCCTTTGACCACACCATTCCAGTCTGAAGATTGTTGTCCCTTGTTGGGAAACCTTAGAGGAAGAGACTCCACCTACTCTCTCAATCATCCATCCTATAAATGGAAGTCCCTTCAGATGCCTAACCTCGATCTCTCTTGCTTCAAGAGTGCTCTCACCTGTATTCAGGTATGGGGTTGCTTTTGAGAATGGAGCTGCATGTGGGTATGGGCTTGCTAGTATGGTGGATGGTGATGGAGGTGCTGTCCACCATGCTGAAGTGTGAAAAAAATAAGTTACCTCCCATGTAGGACTATGGGGAAATCTATGGACCTATCTACTCTGAGGACAGGTCTTTCCTGGGACACTCCCCCTCCCCCTCCACCCTGACAACGCTTTAAAGTCCCAGATGTGCCTCTCCCTGTTCAAAGCCAGTTAATATGTTCCTTATCCTGCCTCCCCCCACTCCCACTCCTACCCCAATGGTTCTAATGCCAGGACATTTGGAACCTCCTGTTCCAGGCGCCACCCTCTCCTTGCACTCAGAACCTGATGGCAAGGAGAAGACCAGTTTTTCCAGCCCTAGGATGGAGGGGAGGCCTGGCCTCCCTGGGGCTTTTCCAACACCAGATGGTAACCAGGGCCCCAGAATGTAGCTGATCCGGCTCCAAGCCCGATGGACTACTGAGGTTGGAGGCAGCTGGAGCCCCCAGGGCCTGCTTCACTGGCCCCCATGGGAAGGAGAGGGGAGGGAAGGACGGGCTAGGGGAAACAGGAGGGAGAGGCTACAAAGTGTGTTTGTGGGGAGCATCCAAACAGCTCCAGGTAAGGAAACATTCCCAGGGAAAGTTGTCAGCTATTTTCAAGGGACACAGAGCCCCTGCCTATCTACATCTGTCTCCCAACATCCAAAAAAATTCTCCCGGTTCATTCATTAACTGCCATTACTTCCAGAAAACTGATTTGGCTTTAAGCCTCTATAATGTCCTCACCACATTTAAATATACTCTAGGCTAGAGAGACTGCTCTGACCTCTACCTGCAAAAGACATCTCCCTAGCTCTGCCCTTCAGTTTACCTGCCTTACCCCTTTCCCCGATAAATCCTCCTGGATTGAGGATTCCACCAATTCTATCTTCCTTCCTTCCTTCCTTCCTTCCTTCATTAAGTAGGCAGAAGGGGATAGGGGAAAGAACACTGAACCTGGAGTCATAAGAACTCCTAAACTTGCCAGCTATGTGACCTTGGGCAAACCATTTAGTTAGCATTTCTGAGACTCAGTTTCTTCCTCTATAAAATGGAATTAATAACACCTCTACTTCCTCCCTCACAAGGCTGTTGGGGGGATGGACTCTTTATAAGCCATAATAGGCTATAAATGTGAGGTATTATTTGTTCAATCATTCAACAGATACCTACTGGGTGCAAAGCATTGTGCTAGGTCCTGGGGATGGCACCAAGATAAATAAAATCAGACTTGTCTCTTTTCCTCTGGGAGCTCATACTCTAGTAGATTAATAATTAGTAATAATACATAAGAATTTGTGACAAAAAATTAGTAGTTGGTGTTGAAAAAATTGCACTGAATGCTGTGACTGATTTTGACTCCAAAGAAGAGATACTAAAAATCACCTCCTTCACTCCTCTTTGCAAAAGCCAGCGAATTAAGATATAGAACACCATAATGTTAGATTTTTTTTTTGATATATTAGTTATTCTGAGGGGCATCTAGGTGATGCAGTATGTAGGGTGCTGGGCCTGGAGTCAGAAAGACCCATCTTCCTGAGTTCAAATATAACCTCAGACCCTTACTACCTATGTGACCCTGGACAAGTCACTTAATCCTGTTTACCTCAGTTTCCCCTTCTGCCAAATAAGCCAGAGAAGGAAATGGCGAACCACTCTGGTATCTCTGTTGAGAAAACCCCAAGTGGGGTCATGAGTGAACAACAGTTTTTCTGAACTTTTCTACCTTCTCATTGGTTCTTTGTTATAAAGGACGGCTCTTTAAGAGGATAGGGGAATATAATGGGAAAAATGGGTGATGTAAAAATTAGAGATAGAGGCAACATTTATTTTTTAAAATAATAATTAGTCTTGAGACAACCACAAACTAGAAAACTGATGTATATTCCTTTAGATCCCACACTTCCAAGCTTCCTCCCCATTCTACCCCACAAACATGCCGAAATCATCCCTACCTGTCCACTCTCCTGGGAAGAGACTCACTTGATGCCCTCCTCTAGGTGGCCCCCTCCCTCCTACTCTTCTTACCACCTTTGCCCTCCCCAGACCTAGTCTCTCTGTCCACTCATTCCCTTTTCACCGCTTACCTTCTTTCCACTTGCTATCAATTTTCTGGCTTTCTAACTCCACCTCCCAGTGGACCAAAAAGTCATCTTCCTCCCATCATTCCCATGACTCTTAGAAATTCCCTCCAAAATATAGTTAGTCTTTCACAATATGACTACTATGGAAATGCTTTGCATTACTATACATGTATAACCTATATTGAATTGCTTGTCTTCTCATTGGGAGTGGGTAAGGAAGGAGAAGGGAGAGAATCTGGAACTCAAAGTTTTAAAAACAAATATTAAAAAAAGTTGTTTTTTACATGCAGGCAATGGGGTTTAGAAATCCATCTTGCCCTACAAGAAAGTAAGGGGGAGAATTGCAAGTAATATAAGAGAGGGAAAATTGGGGGGAGGGGTATTCAGTATGCTTGCCATCTTGGAGTGGGGGGGTAGGGGAGAGTTGGGAAGAAAATCCGTAACTCAAAATCTTTGGAAAATGAATATTGAAAACTTAAAAAAAAAAAAAAGAGAGGGAAATTCCCTCCCTAGGAAGCCATCTTGGTTTGATCAGAAGAAAAGAGAATAGCACCGTCTAGTTTTCCCTGACCAGGCTGAGGATACACCCCTGATCAAGACCTTCCTCCCTTCCATATATGAGATAAAGGCCTCCAAGCTCACTCCCACTTCATTGTGATACCTCTGCTCTCTGAGGGTCTTGTTTACATGAAGTCAAGTCTGTTTGTACATTTGAGACTCTAGGTGTTTTTGATATCATCAATAAACATTTATGTTTGTGCTTTTGGACAAAGAAAAGGAAGGGATGTCAGGACAGACCTAGATCTGTTTGATGTGCTGGGAAAATGTGGGAGTAGGAGAAGAAACAAAGTGATCAGATGGGGAGTAAGGTAAAGAGAGAGACTTGAAAAGGGTCTAATGGGCCAAAGAAGAGTATAGATCTTTTCATCAAGTAGACTGTGGAAGATTATGAGCCAAAGCAGAGTAAGTCAGATAAAACACAATCTGGTGATTACAGGGGTCCCAGTTGACATATCTTTGCTAGGCTCCTAGCCAGAGAAGCAGATCTGGCCCTCCACCCTATGGGAGCCCCAAACCCAACACCCTGTGCGGAGCCTTTCCTGATCTTCTTTATGTTCTTTGTGCCTCTGCATAAACTGTCCCCACTTCTCTTAAGAATCCCTAGCTTTCTTTAAGAATTAGCCCTTGTTACTCCCTAGAGAGGCCTTTTCTGATCTCTGGTTTATGGGACCATATATTCAGAGCTAGGAGGGACCTTAGAGGCTTTCAAGTTCAACCCCATCATTTTACAAATGGGGAAATCAGAACCCAAAAAAGACTAAGTGCCTTAGCTAGGCTCACATAACTAGTAAGTGTCTACAGCAGGATTTGAACCCAAGTCCTCAGGATTCAAAATCCAGTGCTTTATCTGCTTCACCATGATGTTGTTATATATTGTTCCCTTTTCCCCTTCCTTCTCCCCCAATAGATGTTAAGTACCTTGAAGGCGAGGATTTTTCATTTCTCTTTGTATCCCCAGAACCCAACATAGTGCCTGGCATATGGTAATAAATCAATAAATGCTTGTTGGATTGGTTTGGAATCCATGGGAATGAAGCCTTGAGTTCCAAGTGAAACTGACCCAAGTGAGTTTCAGAGTGAAAAGGGGGCATTACTTATTTGGTTTTCCCTGGGAGTTCTGGCTAACCATGGCGGAGGAAGGGCTGGCAGAGTGGCTACTTTGGTATGAGGTGGGCACCTAGTTTGTATCGCAGGCAGTGGAAGGGGGAGAGCTAAACGAATGGGCCATACCCAACTTCTAGGGCTGGGATAGGTGTATGTATTGGGGGTCATGGTGATAGACTTCTGGAAGGGACCCATAGAGGCCTGGGATGTAGATAGGGAAAGAGCAAATGTCCTGTTACTATAACATGGGTTTCCCAAAGCATTAAGGTTAGATATGAGAAGGAATTTTATCACAGGGTTGGATTTGACCTCTTCTGCAGAGATCCTGGAACACAGACTTCATTCATAGTTGACTAGGAAGGGGTGTGTGTGTGTGTGTGTGTGTGTGTGTGTGTGTGTGTGTGTATGTGTGTAGAGATGGGGATATCTGTGAATAGAGGCGTCATATGGATGGATGATATGACCTGATGGGCCCTCTGAGTCTCAATCCTTTGAGTCTCAGGTTTCTGTACCATGGCCCCAGGGGGAGTCCCAGGTGGGTGGGGCTGCTGTCAAGTCTGCCTGTCTTTCTTCCCTCTGTGTCGTGATGTCCTGGGTGAGGCACAGTGCCTGACCAGGTTGGGCAGGTTGGCGCACCCCGAATGGCACCTGTGCCCGGTCACCAGCCCCACCCACAGCCCTTTGAAGTGAGGTGACACCCACCTTGTATAGACTCACCCCCAATACCTCTTTGGAAATAGGTGGGATGTCCTCTAGGCTTTGGGGGAGGGGAGAACCCATTTCCTGGGTCTTTCTATCCCCAGAAAGAATTAAAGAGAAGGACATTCTGTACAGGGGTACTTAGATGAAGACTCTTTCTTTCCCTATATCTTAGCACCCACTATCTATTTTTGTTCCTGAACCTCTTCTGAGGTAGAGGTGGAATTGATGCTCTTAATAACTGGGAATGGGGACAGAGAAGCACATTCCATGTTAGGGTTGGAGGGAGTCAGTGATAGGAAGGGAAGGAATTCAATGTCAGGGGTGGTGGGCTCAGTGTAAGAAAAAGGGGCTCATTATAAGGAAAGAGGCTTCAGTGTCAGCAATGGGGGCTCATTGTCAGGGATGTGGGTAACTACCCTCTGACTTCATTTGGATTGATACCAAGCCAAAAGATCTATCTAGCCCCTGAATGCTTTCTTCACCTTGCTCTCTTATGAAGCTTGCTTCCTCCTCTTTTCTCACCCTGCCTGGCAGCATCTGTGCCTACCATTCCTGCCCTGGCTGGCACACCTGAACTCAATATACAGGGTAGCTAATCTCCCCAGCAGAGCCTCCTAGAAAACCATTCAGAAACACTGAAAGAAGCTCTACCCTACAGCCCTGTCACCCCACCCAGGATGGGATAGGGTCAGGGAGATCTTTTCTGTCCTACCCACTCCTTTTTTGGGAGGGGATGGCAATCAGGGTTAAGTGACTTGCCCAGGGTCACACAGCTGGTAAGTGTCTGAGTCTGGATTTGTACTCAGGTCTTCCTGACTTCAGGGCTGGTGCTCTATTCACTGTGCCACCGAGCTGCCCTTCTACTGGGTCCTTTTTAATCTTCCAGATATTTGTTCATGGCCCCTGACCCAAAGATTTTCAGTATCCAAAAGTATATATTTCTAAGTATCCCCTGGCCTGCAGATATACCCAGAATCCTTCTCTAGGACCAAAGCAGATCAAAGATCTCAGAAAGAGAATCAGGACAATTGAGTCCTAGTCCCTTTTCCACTACTAATTATAATTAGCTGTGTGACCTTGGGTAAGTCAAGTGATCACTCTCTCTTCCTCTGTAAAATAAAAGGTTTTGATGGGAAGACCTTCAGTTGTTTTAACTTGAATATCCCATTATTCCTGAAAAGTAGACAGAGAAAGAAGTCTTTTGTTTTACCCCTACTGCCTGGTTTCTTTTAAAATTAGTCATTATAAAACCCCCAGTGGATAAGGAGCTTTCTAAAGTAAGGCACTGAGTGCCCCACCCCCTTCCTGCAAGATGTCTTTCATGGCCTTGGAGTATGATCAGTCCCTATTGTCTGGACCTGGATCAGGCTCAGCAGTAGACAAGGTTAGGGCACATTGATAATCTTTCTTCTTCTTCTTCTTTTTCTTCTTGGAGGGACAATTGGGGTTAAGTGACTTGCCCAAGGTCACACAGCTAGTACGCATTGTATTAAGTGTCTGAGGTGAGATTTAAACTCAGGTTCTCCTCACTCCAGGGCCAGTGCTCTATTCACTGTGCCACCTAGCCGCCCCCTTCTTCTTCTTTTTTAATCAATACTTTTTTAATGCTGGAAAATACTGCTTTCTGTGACTCAAAGGTTTTTATTTTGTCATCAGCCAGATGGCCCGTGTTACAGTGAAGCCTGTTGGGAGACAGTAACACATTGGGAGGAAAATATTCAAACCCAGCCTAAGGTTGATCAGTGCTCTCTCTGGACTCTGAAAGTTCTAAAGCTTAGAACTGAATGGGAGCTAGTGGCAGATGAGGTCAGCAGCATACGCTGCTCATGCTTACTGTGTTTGCATTAGCTCACCTGATGTTTATACCAGTTCTGAGAGGTTGCTTCTATAGGTGTTATTGTCTCCATTTACAGATGGAGAAGCTAAGGCTCAAAATAGTGAAGTGCCCAGGCTTAATCAACTAGTAAGTGCCGAAGGCAGAATTTGAACCCAGATCTCTCTGACTGAGGTCCCCCTGCCTTTAGTTGGTGGTCCAATCTATGTCAGAGCCACCTGACTCAATCCTCCTCTTTTAGAGATGAGGAAACTGAGGCTCAGAGAGGGTGCCCATGGCTATACAACTAGTAAGAATCTAAGGCAAGATTTGAATCCAGATAGAATTCCTATCTACCACACTGAACTGCTTCTTTCTCTTGGCCTGCAGTTCTGGACTCAGTCCTGAATTGCTTTGGCACACCATACTCCCCTTACCTTGACTTATAACCACTCACTTCTTCAGGGACCGACCTACTCCTTGAATAAGATCTGGCCTACGTCCAGGGGCCCTTGGGGGACCTGCCCTTTCAGGGGGTGGGGTGACAGGGAACAGCAGTGATTTGATCCCCTCTGGCCATTCTGGCGTCTGGTTTGGCTTCAGAGGGCTGTACCAGGTTGGCCCAGTGTGCTGGGGAAGTGTCCTGCCCTGGGGTACAAGTGAAGGGGATGAGGAGGGAGTCACAGTCTTCTGTCCTACATGGAAGTCAAAGAGAGTTGGGGATTCCCACAGAATTCCTGAAACTCCTTTGGAGCCAGCAGGACCAGAGAAGGGGAGGGAACGGGGGTGGGTGGGGCAGCTGCCTACCTGTGCTGGGGACCCCACCCTAGCCGAGGCTGTCAAATCAAAGGGATGCGCTGGCTCCCTCTCCCGAGGCCCACGGGAACTAACCCAGCCACATTCTTCCCCTGTAGCCAGTGGCATCCTAGTTAAAGGCACAGTGGCTCCTTTTCTTGCCCCTTTCCCCATCGATTCCTCAAACCTAATCCCTCTTGCTTCTCATCCATGTTCCAGGGTCCCCTCCTACAGGAAGTCTAGCCTGATTTTGCCCACTCAGCTCATTTTCAGCAATGAGGGCCAGGGCTGAGCCTTTGACCAGTCTGCCCTGATTTCTCTCCTTCTGGTTGTGTCCGAGACTTTGAGTCCTCCTTCCTCAGAGAGTCTAGGAAATCCCTGAGGATAACAGGTATTATGTCTTCTTCCTCCCTCCTCAACCCTCATGCCCAACTCAGGACTGTGCCCAGAATGGGTTCAGGGCTCTGGTATAGAGCAAAGTCAGTTCTGAAGGCTGACCTTCATTGATATGCCTCATTGGAGCATGTGTCTAGAGCTGGAAGGAAATTTGAGGGTCCTTGTTTTATTGGGGATATAACTGAGACCCAGAGAATGACTTTCCCAAGGTCATCCAGTCAGGATTTGAATCTAAGCCTTCTGAGCCCAAATCCATATGCTCTTTCAGAGATGACAGCAGATCCTGGAAATGATTATTTCTTTTTTATATAATATTTTATTTTCCCCAATTACATGTTCCTCTCTGTCACTTTGTGGGTTCTGGAGCTCTAAAATTTGTTTAGAGTCGTATTTTATAGGTATTTGAGGTGGTTGAGGGGGGAGCCCACAGAGTTTTCCTGCTTTTACCGCCATCTTGAGTCCGCCCCCTACCCACCAATTACATGTTAAAACAATTTTTAAACCTTTTTTTTTAAGTTTAAAGTTCTAAATTCTATTCCTCCCTCCCTCCCCTTCCTGAGCAATCCGATATAGTCTATACATGTGCAATCATGTAAAACATTGGAAATTATTATTTCTTCATCTCTCTTGGAATCCTAGAACATCTAATCCAACCCTCTCATTTTACTGGTGAAGAAACTGAGACCCAGAGAGGGGAAGTTTACAGAGGACAAGGATCAGCATAGTTAAAGAGCTGATGATCACCAACATAATAAGAGGACCTGGGTTTGAATCTAGATTCCGCTGTTTATTAGCTGGCTGAATTTGGGAAAATCACATAACCTGTCTGGGTCTCAGTTTCCTCATCTGTAAAATGGGGGAGGGTTGAAATACTGGTCCTCTGGTGTTTCTTTCAGCTCTAGATGTAGATTCTATGTTTCTATGAACTTACTGATTCTCTCTGAGCCTCAGTTTCTCCCTCGGTAAAATAATGAATATTGAGGTCCCTTCCAGCACTAAAATCCTATAAAATTAAGAAAGGGGAAGCGTGCTGCAGTATTTTTCTCTTGCCTGTCCCTGGGGATGTAGTGCAAAAGACTCTTTTCCATCACCACCATTGCCTTATGCTGCATCTGCCCTTCTCCCTGCTCTGGGTACGGCGACTGAAGTCCTGGTTTGAATCCTGGCTATGTAACTGATGAACTGTGTGGCCATGGTTACTCACTTAACTCTTCTTCATTTCAGTTTCTTCATCTGCAAAATGGGGCTGACAGTACCCACACCACCTACTTCACAAGGACGTTATAAGGTTTGGGTGAGATGGTGCATGTAGTGTCCCGCTATGTGGATGGCAGTTCTTATTACTTTTATTACTCCCCCCGGTCAATAACACATCTCCCACCACCTGAAGAAGATTCACATCTAGAAAAGAGATGGACTGGGCAAGGTGGGTGAGGAAGACCATTGCAGACAGGTCAAGGCACCAGGCACCCAGTACACACTCGGATAAAAACTTGGCTCAGCACTGGGGGAGGGAAACATACTTGGTTTCTAACCCAAGGCATTCAGAGCCAAATGTTTCCCGGTGGAGTCAGGGATGAGTGTGTCTCCAAAGGGGCCGGGAGACAGCAGGTTGGAGCAGGAGGGCTGGTGCGGGAGCCCCGGGGCGCAGGCTGGCCCTCACATACCAGCGCTCCTTCCGCCTGCCTGTCGGCCCAAGTCCCCGGCTCCTGACCTCCGTCCGCACGCCACCCAGGAGAGAGAGCCCCAAATCCCAGCCTGGAGGGGTGAGGAGGGGTGGGGAGTGCGGAAGGAGGTCACTGGTTGACAACAAGGCCATGACATGGGGAGGGATCAAGCTCAGGCAGGGGAGAAGGGGGGTGGGGGGCAGAGGGTGGGGCAGCTCCCTTCTTATCCTCAGGGTGGAGCCCAGCAGGCTCCTTGGAACCTGAAACCTGCCTGGAGTTTCTAAGTCTTGTGGAAAGAGTTTCCAGGAGATCGAAGGCAGGCTGAGGGAAGGGTTTGTTACTTTTAAAAGGCTGGGTGGATGGGGCGTGTGGTGGGGTAGGGTGGATGACTTTTGGATACTGGGGCATTTCCTTCCTTGGAGTTGCAGAACAAGAGGATCAGGGACAGGAGGGAGGGGTTCTGCTCTGAGGCAGGAAGATGGACAAGGTGACCTTCTAGCCCAGTGATTCTGATGGCTCAGAAAGATATCCATGAACTATTGAGAGCTGACATCTATAGCCCTTTGGCTAGCAAAAGGCTTCACATACGTTGACTATCTCCCTTGGTCCATGTTTCAAAAATAAACTCTGACCTCTCCCTATCTTTCTACCACACAGTGCATAGTGGCCTATTTGCTGTTTCTCACCCAAGATGTTTCATTTCCAATCTCCATGTTTTTGCGCTGGCTGTTTCCAAGTCTGGCATGCCCTTCCTCCTCATCTCCAGCTCTTTGGAATCCCTCAGGTTAAGCACCTTCTATGAGAAGCCTTTCCTGATCCCCCACTCTGGTCTGCTAGTGTCCTCCCCAAAACACCTTGTATTCATTTTGTATGCTTTTTTTCATGCACACACATATTCATATATACCCATATGTTAACATATATGCACACACATTCATATATCCATCTATTCATATACACATATCATACATACACACATACATATATACATATAGATACACGCTTATATGTATACACATGTATATGTATGTGTGTATGTATACATCCATCCATCCATTCTTATATCCATATGTGTGTGTGTGTATATTTTATATATGTATGGGTGTATGTGTATACACCCACACATATATGAATAAACACATGATGTCTCCCCAGAAAGAATATAAACTCCATGAGGGCAGGGACTATTTATTCCACTTTTGTCTTTGTATCTCTGGACCTTAGCACAGGGCCTAGCATTTAGTAGATGCTTACTAAATGTTTGGTGATTAATTGGTACAACAGCAATGAATATTGCCCATTTTACAGATGAGGAGACTAAAGCTCAGAGACAATGAGAAAATAGCCTATAGTCACACAGTCAGGAAATGTTAGAAACAGGACTTGAATTTAGTCTCTCCTGAATAAAAATTGTGTGTGTTTTCCAATGTGTTGCACCTTCCCAAGGAAGAGGCATTGTTCATTGGACAACATGTTGCACTTAGAGTCAGGAAGACCTGAGTCCAGATCTATTTCAGTTAGTAGTTGTATGACCCTAGGCAAGTCACTTAAATTCTTTGAGTCTTAATTTCCTCTCCTGTAAAATTGGAATAATAATAATAGCTTGGGCTTCATGGGGTTGTTGTGAGGATTAAAAGCTCCTTGCAATTCTTTTTTTTATTATAGTTTTCCACTTAATATTATTTTATTTTTTCCAATTTCATGTAAAGATAATTTTCAACATTCACATTTATAAGATTTTGAGTTCCAAATCCCCCCACTTCCTTCCCTCCCCCTTCCCCAAGACTGCAAACAATCTGATGTAGGCTGTACATGTACAATCGTATTACACATATTTCCACATTAGTCATGTTGTGAAAGAAGAATCAGAACAAAAGGGAAAAAAAGAGAGAGAGAAAATAGTATGTTTCAATCTGCATTCAGACTCCATAATTCTTATCTGGATGTGGAAAAAGTTTTCCATCACAAGTCTTTTGGAATTGTCTAAGATCATTGTATTGCTAAAGAGAGTTAAGTCTGTCAAAGTTGATCATCGTACAATGTAGCTGTACAATGTAGTGTACAATGTTCTCCTGGTTCTGCTCACTTCACTCAGCATCAGTTCGTGTAAGTCTTTTTTTGCAAATCTTAAAGGCCACAGAGTCTAGTCTGGGCTCCTCAGCCCCCAATTTAGATCTCTCCCTAGTCCAGAAGAACCCACTTTTAGCCAGTCTTATCTTGTACTACTCCTGAATCTTCTCTGAAGGTTCTGCTCCAGTCAGGCCAAGCTCCTTCCTGATCCCAGAGCATGCCAGAATAGACAGTCAGTTCAGAAACAGGTACAGTTAACGTAGACTGGAGAAGTCAGGGAAACCTTGGAGGAGGTGACAGGCAGGATCTTGAAGGATAGTAGACAGACAGAGGGAGGAGGGAGGGCGCAAGGTAAGGGAAGCATGTAGATCGAAGGCAAAGGTAGAAGAATGAGTGCTGCAAATAACAACCAGGAGCAAACAAATTGTCAAGAGCTACACAAAATGCAAGCTTTAATGACATGAGGGACAGCCTTGGAACTGAGAATGGGGATCAAACTCTGCCTCTGACATGTCCTGGCTGTGTGACCCTGGGTAAGCCACCTGACTTCTGTGCTCTGGACAACTCTTCTAAGAGTACGAATGTCATTGGCAAAGGGAATCGCCTCATCTGAGATATCCTATGGATATATTATATCCCTATATATACTGGGTTATGGGGCAGCTAGGTGATGTAGTGGGTAGCCTGGCATCAGGAAGACTCCTCTTCCTGAGCTCAAATCTAGCCTCAGATACTTACTAGATGTGTGGCCCTGAGCAAGTCACTTAAACCTGTTTGCCTCAGTTTCCTCATCTGTAAAATGAGCTGGAGAAGGAAATGGCAAACCACTGCAATATCTCTGCCAAGAAAACCCCCAAAAGGAGTCCCAAAGAGTCGGACACTGACTGAAACGATTTTGATTTGGGTCCCTAGCCCCATCCCATTATGATATCTGATATCCAGGGAAGTTTGTGAGCAAATCAGGTAGGTTGTCTAAAGGAACACAGGCAGTGACCCTAAAAGAATTGGAAATTCTTCAGCTTCTCGTGTGCAGTGGGGGAGTGTGTTAGGGGTGGGAGGGAGGCAGATAGATACTCTGTATGTGATGTGGAGAGTGTTGGGACATGCACAGCTCAGTGGGGGGAAGAAAAGGGCGATATTCTCCGTTACAACCCTTCTATACAACCAGACCAATGTCCAATGTGAAAGTATTTGCAGATCCTATACTTGATTGCAAGCCGCCATGGGTGGGGGTGGGGGGAGAGAGGGGAGAAAATGTGAAACTCAAGGGATTGTGGAACTGAATCTTGTAAACTAAAAGTAAACAAACAAATCAATTAAAAAA
>CM053584.1:153538895-153554924 GCA_028627135.1 Pseudochirops cupreus | reverse complement strand
CTTCCTTCCTTCCTTCCTTCCCTCCTTCCTTCCTTCCTTCCTTCTTTCTTTCCTTCCTTCCTTTCTTCCTTCCTTTCTTCCTTCTTTCCTTCTTTCCTTCCTTCCCTCTTTTCTTCTTCCTTCCTTCCTTCCTTCCTTCCTTCCCCACCACCCCAGTATCCCTCCTTTATCTCCATCTTATCCAACAGATTCCAACAATGGGCTCTGTCCACAGTTTGGGGTGTAGAGGGACAGATAACTCTCAGAATAGGGAATAGGGGCTGGACTTATGATTTCATTGACAGAGGGGATTCCCAAGTGAGGAAATTCCCTCCACCTATCTAGGTTGGCACCTGTTTTGCAACTTAGAGAGTTGCCCAGCAGAGAACTGAGAAGGAATTGCCCAGGGCCACACAGCCAGTATATGTCAGTGGCAGAACGCAAACCCAGATCTTCCCGATATCTGAAGCCAGTGGTCTATGTACTGTGCAACCCTGCCTCTCAGGTGCACTCATCAATTGTTTTACATTGTGGGTATCGGTTAATGTGTTTTATACACTTCTTAGATGGTAAGCTCCATAAGGACAGGGAACACATCCTAGTTAAACTTTGCTTCCATCTTCTCTGTTAGCACAGAACAGAGTGCCCTGCACACAGCAGATACATTAACAATGTTTGATGAATTGAACTTATTGAATGCAACAGGCAATGTTCTTTGAATTCCCTTCCTCATTCCTCCCTTGCCTCCCCCCCTTCCCACTTTCCTGGGAGCAAAGACAAGTCCCCATCTTCCTTGAACAGAAACTTTTTGCAATCTGTCCCCTTGTAACTCTGGTTCTTCCTACCTCCCCCTTTCTTTCCATCCCTGTCCCTTCTCACAGCCTCTTCCCACACACACACCCTACCTCTAACCTGGACATTCTGTCCTGAAGCCCTGGTGCCCTCTGGGTTATCACACCAGGTGACTTTTCTGAGCATGTGAGAACCAGACCCAGGTGTCCTGCCCTCTCCCTAGGGGCTGGCCTCTCTCTGTCCCTCTCTACCCCAGACTTCCTGAAGTGGAATTCCCCTCAGGGGAGAAGGGATTTCAACAGGACTGGGGCTTTGGGAAGGCCCCCAGATCTGTGGTGAAAGGTGATCAGGGAGGCTTCTCTAGGGTCATCCTGCTGATTAGGAGGTAGGGGATGGACCAAATGACCTCTGGAAAGCCTTTTCAGTAAGCCTGGCTCTGAACTAAATGAATGCAGTATCAGCAAGCCCATTTTATAGAAAGAGAAGGAAGAAACAACCACAACAAAAGCTTTTAGTATCTACAATATACTATATACTGGAGTAAGTGCTTTACAAACATTACCTCATTTGGTCCTCCCAACAACCTGGGGAGGTATGTTCTATCATAATCTCCTTTTTGCTGATGTGCCTGAGGTAAACAGAGGTTGTGACATGTCCAGGGTCACACAGCTAGTACGTGTCTGAGGCTGGATTTGAACCGGGGTCTTCCTGACTCCAAGTCTAATGTATTCACTGTGCCCCTTAGCTGCCTGGGGGGAAGTGAAGCTGAAAGATTGACTTACCCAGGGTCAGAGACGGGAATCAAGAGACATTGTGTGTATGCTACAAAGAACCAGAAAATGAGGGTCAAATCCTGACTCTGTTCTTACCTGAGTGACCTTAAGCAAGTTACTTTTATTCTCTCCACCTGAGTCAGTCACCTGTCAAATGAAGGCCCTGGCCAAGATGGTCAGTTCCATGAACCATGGACTCCATCCACTGGTCTTTCTGGGATGCCTTTTGTGTTTAAATAATAATACGTAATAAATAGATTTAAATAATGACAATATTAAATAATAATTTAAATAATTACCCACATTATGATGGATCATGGGGAATAGTGACTGGACCTGTGATATCAGCTGTCAGGCGGAACTCCCAGGAAGAATACTCTCTCTAATAATGCTGTTCAGCTGTTTCCCTGAATTTTTTAGTCTAAGAAGGTTGCCTAGAGCACCAAGAGATTTAGTCGCTTCTGCTGGCTTCAAGGCCAATTGCCTTTCTCTATAGCTCCTTGTGGTTTATAAAAATCTTTTCTCACAACAAGCCTGTTTGGCAGGTCAATAAATTATCCTAGCTGGGAAACTGAGACTCAGAGAGAAGTGGATTGACTTGTTTCTATTCATACAGTTAGTAAATGTAGATGTGGGGTCTTAAATCTAGGTCTGGAGGCAGCTAGGTGGCATGGTGGATAGAGTGCCTGACCTGGAGTCAGGAAGACCTGAGTACAAATCCAACCTCAGGTACTTACTAGCTGTGTGACCCTGGGCAAGTCACTTAACCCTGTTTGCCTCACTTATAAAATGAGCTGGAGAAGGAAATGGCAAACCGCTCTAGTATCTCTGCCAAGAAAACCCCAAAAATAGGGTCACAAAGAGTTGGACACAACTGAAAAAAAAATCTGCTGTAGAAGGAAATGACAAACTACTCCAGTATTTCTGCCAAGAAAATCCTGAAAATGGGGTCACAAAGAGTTGGACATGACTAAAAATGACTAAATAATCAGAATAGGTGGCACAGTGAATATCTTTTAAAAAAATTTTTTTTTGCTTTTTGTGGAGGGGGGAGGGCAGGGCAATTGGGGTTAAGTGACTTACCCAAGGCCACATGGCTAGTAAGTATTAAGTGTGGCATGGTGAATATCACTAGGCCTGGAGTCAGGAAGATCTGATCTCAAATCTGGCCTCAGACACTTACTAGCTGTGTGACCTGGGCAAGTCACTTAACTTTTTGTTTGCCTCAGTTTCTTCATCTGTAAAATGGAAATAACAACAGCACCCATCTCCCATGGTTGTTGTGAGGATCAAATGAGATAATATTTATGAAGCACTTAGCACAGTGCCTGGCATATAGTTGGTGTTTAATAAATGCTTATTCCTTTCTCTTCACTCTAAGTCTTGCATAAAGCACACTGTCTCTCCAACACAGCTCTTTATGCCTCCCCCTTGTTTCCAATATGAGAAAGTTTAAGACACTTAAGTTCCCGGTGCCCAATGGTCATCCCTCCCAATGTTATCTCATCTTTATTTTGGTTTACACAGAGCAGTGAAAGGGACATTAGATGCCCCTGCTTATTTCCCAGCACAAAGCTTTTTATTCAAGGAATGACATGAAATTAATTAAAAGAATGACATCGTTCTCCTGCCTCCAGACAGATTTCCATGGTCCCTCCAGAAATTTGAGATCAGCCTTGTTTTATAGACCTGTAAACTGAAGTCCATAGCAGTGAAGAGATTTGGTGATGGTCTCACTGGGAACTCTTGACTCCAAAGGCAATGTCGATGCATATCCTAACCCCTAGGGTCTCCCAGCCCCACACTTCTCACTTTCTCACCTGGGTCTACTCCGCTCTAGCCACAACATGTCTCCTCTTTCTAGGGACCAGGCAGGCCTTGCAGCTGCTAATTTACGTCTGCAAAGAAGGTCCAACCTTGAGAGTATTTTGAGATCAGTCAGTCAGCTGACAAGCCTGAATGTATTAAGCACTTAGTATGCACCAAATACTGTGGTGAGTGCTGGGAATGCATAGAAAGGCTCTGTCTCTGAGGAGCTTACATTCTAAAGGGGAGACAATGTACCAACAGATATATAGGTACAAAATATATACAGTATAAATGGGAGGTGACTTCAGGGGTAAAGTAGGGGGAAAGGCTGGGGAATAGGAGAGATCCCTGTCGAAGATGGGATTTCTGCTGAGACCTGAAGGAGCCAGAGGAAGCTAAGAGGCAGAGGGGAGGAAGGGGAGTATTGTAGACATGGATGACAGGTGATGCAAAGGCATGTTAGGGAAGGTAGGAAGGCCGGGGTAAATTGGACCATAATCTGTGCCAGAGGTCTACAGAAGAGCAAGCGCCAGGTTTTGAAGGGCTTTCCGTGCCAAACAGATGATTTTATATTTGATCCTGGAGGTAATAGGGAGTAGTAGGATGCAACTAGGTGATGTAGTGGATAGAGCACTAGGCCTAGAATCAGGAAGACCTGAGTTCAAATCCAGCCTCTGTTACTTATTAGGCATATGATGGTGGAACTCTCCCTAGATCTCAGTTTCCTCCTCTGGAAAACAAGAGCAACTGGGTAGTTTAATGGACAAAGGACCGGCCTAGAGTCAGGAAGACCAGTTCAAATCTGACCTCAGACATTTATTAGCTGTGTGACTCTGGGCAAGTCACTTTTCCCTGTTGGCCTCAGTTTCTTCATCTGTACAATGGGCTGGAGAAGAAAATCACAAACCACTATAGTATTTTTTCCAAGAAAACCCCTAAAACAAGACTGCAAAGAGTTGGACACAACTGGAAAAATCTTTGCTGTAGGAAGTGGCAAACCAGGGCAGTATCTTTGCCAAGAAAACCCCAAATGGGGACAGGAAGACTTGGACATAAATGGCTGAACAACAACAACGGGAATGATATAGTCGGACCTAAGATTTAGGAAAGTCACTTTGGTAGTTGAGTTGAGGGTGGTTTGGAGTAAGGAGAGATTTGAAGTAAGGAGATCAATTAAGAGGCTATTATAAGAGTCCAGGCCACCAAGAGATGTTGAGGGCCTGCACCAGGGTGGTTGGTTGTGTGAGTAGAGAGAAGGGGGCACATCCCCGAGATGTTCTGAAGGTAGAAACCAGATTGGACGGTAGGTTGAATATGTGAAATGAAGGTGGGTGAAGAGTTGAGGATGGCATTGAGCTTGTAAGCCTAAGTGATGGGGAAGACGGCAATGCCCTAGGGAAGTTGGGAAGAGGGCACTTACACATGTGGAGCTTGAGATGCCTGGGGGAATCTGGTTAGAGAGGGCTGTTAGTGATTTAGGACTGAATCCCAGGAGAGAGGCTGGCCCTGGATGTATAGATATGGGCATCATCTGCATGGAGATCATGATGGAACCCTAGGGGAGCTGAAGAGATCACCAAGAGAGAGAAGAGAAGAGGGCCCAGGAAAGAACCCCCAGGTACACTGTTTGTGGGCCTAACTTGGATGAAGATACAGGGAAGGAAACAGAAGCAGTGGCCAGACAGCTGTTAGAAGGAGAACCAGATGGTGTGGCTAGTGGCGCAGTGAATAGAGCACAGGCTCTGGAGTCAGGAAGACCTGAGTTCAAATTTGACCTCAGACATTTAACACAAAAAACTAGCCGAGTGACCTTGGGCAAGTCACTTAACTCCAATTGCCCTACCTTCCCCCTCCAAAAAAGAAAAAAAAAAAAGGAGAACCAGGAGAGAGGAGTGGCTAAAAATCCAGAGATGTGACTAGCCAGGAGAAGAAGGTGATGAACAATGCTAAAGGCTCAGCTGATCCAGACACTTTTTGAGGTGGAAAGAATACACATCAGGGAGGAAGGCATGGAGCTGACAGTGGAGTTTCAGAGTTTAAAACAGATTTTAGAGATTATGTAGCATTTTACTGAGAAAGAGCTGAGGCACTGGGGAGGGTGGGAGTAGGGTAGCATGGGGGCATGACCACTGTCCTCTCTGTCCTCACTTTCCCCTCTCTGACCCCCACTAGTATAAGAACACTGACCTGTTTCTGAAGGAGACATACAAGCTGACCTAGGCTCAGTGGGAAGAATGAAGTGGGATACTGCTGTTTCCCTCTCCCTCCCCAGCCCCAGCCCCAGCCCCCACGTGTCAAAGAACAAATTGGGACAATTTGGTGTGATTAGCAAAGAATTCACATCTGGCCAGCAGTCCCCCTCCCGGCCTGGGGGCCCAGCTCCTGCTCCCCATTAGAAGCTATTTACAATGATGGCTCCATTTGTCTTTGTAGTGGGGGCCTGACAGCTCCCTGACCACCCTGTGGGGGAGGCCAAGGCCAGGCAGTCTCCAATGCCACAAGTCCCCCTCCTCTCCCTGATCGTCTCCTCTCCTTCCCTCCCTATGCTGGGTGTGAGTCAAGACAGCGATTTGCCATTCTAGCCTTTCTCCTGACTGCCATGGGGCCTGGGGGTGGGAGGTATTGCTGAAGTCTGGTGTGTGAGGGGCCTACTTAATGATCCTCAGCAGAGAGCTACCAAGAGGTTGACCAGTGTTGCATTCCCAAAAGAGCCCTCAATTGGAGTCAGGATGCCTGGGTTTCAATCTTGACTCCACTGTTTAAGAGGGGAGGGCAGTCACTTCACATCTCGGCCTCAGTTTCCCCCTCTGTAAGGTGGAGATAGTGAGATGGTCTTGGGACAGTTAAACCAGTATCACCATTCAGGCATCTGAATATCTTTGGATGGTGGTGGGAGGAACCATGAATGTGCTTAGAGATCTTCAGAGACTCTGGGTGGGATGAGAAGAGGGAGGGCTGAACCTTCCAGATGGAGTCCTAAGGGAAAACAGCTGGATACCCCTGAGGGAAGAGGCCATCCTCTCATTTCCTTCACCCCTTCATAGAGTTCTTGAGTCATTGGTACTAAAAAAAAATTGGGGACTTCTGAGACACACCCACCTCAGAATGCCAACCCACAGCTGTCTGGGAACTTGCAGGCTGTACCCCCTGAAGAAGCCATAAGGTAGCTGACAACGTGGGGGTGGGGTGGAGGCGTTGGAGGTGTAGTCCATTAAAAGCTAGCCTCGGGTCTCTCTTCTCCCCTCCCCAAACAAGTGACCCCCAACTCCTTGGTGTGTCAAATGCAATTTGGGTCTATTTAGAGAAACACTGACCCCAGGGGTCACCTTGGCGGATTCCTCTCCCCTGGAGAATCACCACCAGATGGCAACCTGAAATTCACCTCTTTTCAGCTATTAATACACACCCTGACCTGGGAGAGTCTCAATCCCTTGAGTTTGAACCTGCTCCTAGGAGAGCCAGGAATACAGCTGATCTTGGATAAGGAGTAGTAAAGAGATTGAGTCACCAGGGGTCCACCATGGATGAGGGCACTCCAAGTGACATCCTTTTTCATTTAAAGTTTTATTAATACCTTTTGTTTTTCTATCACAGGGGATTGTAGATTTAGAACTGGACCAGACCTTAGAAGGCATCTAGTTATTTTACAAATGAGGTGACTGAGGTAGGAAGCAGCTCAGTGGTGCAGAACACGAAATACTAAACTTAGAGTCAGGAAGACCAGAGTTTGAATCCTGCCTCAAACATTTATTAGTTATGTGAACATGTCATTTACCTTCTCTAGCCTCAGTTTCCCCATCTGTAAAATGATGATGATAATAGCGCTTTCTTCACAGAGTTGTCTATAAGGATAAAATGGGATAACATATATAAATCCCAAAGCCTGAATAAATGCTAGTTATTATTATGAATTTCATTTAATATTTATATGAAATTATCACATTAATGTATATTTAATATTAGTTCATTATTAATAATAGTTTATTTACTATTTATATTAACTTTTATTTCCATAATATTTAATATCACATTATTATTATTACTAATAAAATGACTCGTCCAGGGTCATACTGCTAGGAAGGATCTGAGACAGGATTTGAACATAGGTTTTCCTTACTCCTGTACTCTAGGTTTGAGATGTAGAATAAAGAACAATGGGAGAGATTAAGGTAGATTTCTGCTCAATATAAAAAAAGCTTCCTAATAAGTGGAACAAATGGAACTAAGTCTGGTGAGCTTCCTCTTCCTTCCTGGTCACACAGGTAGTAAAATGAGGGTCTGAAATTTAGATTCAAATCCAGATCTTGACTTAACCTCTAGTATTCTTCCTCTGACTTTGTCAACTCTGGATTCTGCCCCTTCCAGCCTTTCCAGGGACACTTTAAACCTTTTTATTGATATCTTTTTAATACTGCTCACATTTTCTAATTTGCCCCCCCCCCTGTCCCTCATAGAGAGCCCCCCATTTCACAGCAAAGAATAAAAATAGGGTTTTTTTAAATAAGCAAACAATAAAATCACAATTCAGAAAAACTAACAAGCGTGCTGAAAAAGTCTGCTGTGATGTGTGATGTTCTACATCTATTGCTCTCCATCCGTCCCAGCCTCTGCGAAGAAGCGGTTGGCGCAGCCAAAGTGAGGAAGGCAGCTGGCCGATTGGACCTGGAGTCAGGAAAACCCGAGTTCAAATGTGAACTCAGACACGTACTAGCTGTATGACCTTGGACAAGTCACTTTACTTCTGTTTGCCTCAGTTTCTTCACCTCTAAAATACAAATGATAGCACCTCCCTTGATCAAACAAAGCATTTAGTACAGTGCCTACATACAGGAGTTCCTACATAAATGCCTATTCCCTCTTCCTCTTCCTGGTAAGAGGTATCTTCTTATATCTTTCCTTTGGGGCTAAGTTTGGTCAACATACTTTCCCAGCATTCAGTTCCCATGACTTTACAGTTGCTATATTTTTTCCATTTACAACAAGAGACACAATGTTGCCTTTGATAATTGTGCACAGGATAGAACTTGGTTCAATGGAAAGAATGAATACTGGATTTAGTCAGAGGATCTGAGTTAGAATCCTGTCTCTATTTAATAGTTGTGTAAACTTGGGCAACTCACTTGGCCACTTTGAGCCTCTCAGTTTCCACATCTAGTGAAAGAGAAAGTCCAAATAGATAACCTCTGTGTCAGCGGCTCCTAACCTGGGGTATATGAACTCCCCCAAGTCCATGGATAGATTTCGGGGGGTCTATCAACTGAGAGGGGAAAAATCCGGCGCCTTATTTTCACTAATCTCTCATTGAAATTTAGCATTTCCTTCAATTATGAAGTTGGACCTCAAACCACAATAGCAGCAGCCATTCCCTTGGTTTTTTGGCCAAAAGAAATCACTGACGTTGTCATATCACCTTCTGGTTATTGCAGATGTCTGGAAATATTGCTTATATTCATTGCAACTTTGAAATTACTGTGGCTTATTAGCCCCCTGCTAGGTCACCTACGACCACAGTATTTCCTTTCTACAGGCTGTATTTCAATACAGTTTCCTTCGTGTTGCCACATATTTTATTCGGTGCATTCTAAAACATTCTTCTCAGAAGGGCTCCATGAGCTTCCCTAGGCAGCCAAAGGGGTCCATTCCACAAAAAGGCTAAGAGCCTCTCTTCTGTGTTCACTTCTAGCTCTATGCCCTATGAGTCTGGGTTTGTTTTGGGCTTTTTTTTTTTTTGGTGCAGAAAACTCTACTCTCTGTGACCGACAGGTATTTATTTTGTGATCAGTCAAATCTTATATGTTACAGTGAAGGATCAAAGCCTTGGACAGACAGTCATATAAAAGGAGTGGGAGTGGAGGGGACAATGGTCAAAGCTTGCCTAGGGCCCACAAATGCCTCATCTCAGCTCTGGGGGTAATTCAGGGAGAAGAATAAGCTCACACCTGTCTGTGGGGGATGGGTCTAGGCCCAGGCGGAGAGAAGGGCTCAACTGGGAAGAAGGACTGCATTTTCTTAGGTAGTGTTCACTCTTGACAGAGGGACATTGCAGAGCTGTGGAAAGTGTAGAATTTTTGAATTTTTGGAATTTGGGTTCTGAGTCTTATTGGTGAGAATTTCTGATTACTGCACAGACACTAATTAGGCAAAGGACCCTTCCCTCCCCTCCTCTCCCCTGCTTTCCCCTCTCCTTCCCTTCCCTCCCCTCCCCTCCCCTCCCCTCCCCTTCCTCCCCTCCTCTTCACTTCCTTTCCCTTCCCTTTCCTTCCCTTCCTTTCCCCCTCTCATCCATACTCTCTCTCACCTCCCTAGCCCCATTCCAAGCTATTGTCAAGTCCTATAGACTCTCTCTTCACCATCTTTCTCATAGACTGACTCTTTTCTCCTCTGACACCACTCTGGTGCAAGTCATCATCACCTCACACCCAGATTGTGGAAATAACCTTCTGGCTGGTCTTCTTGTGGCAAGTCTGTCACTACTCTAGTTAATTCTCCACTCAGCTATTAAAGTGATCTTCTAAAAGCACATGTCTGACCTTGTCACTCCAGTGGCTCCCTATTACCTCCAGGATCAAATATAAAATTCTCAGTTTTGCTTTCAAAGCCTTTTACAGCCTGACTCTTTCCTACTTTTCCAGTTTTCTTACACTTTACTCCTCATCTATGTACTCTACTTTGGGTGTTCAAGGAGGAGCAGCCCCTCTGGTGTGAGACCTTTTAAAGGTTGTCCATCCACCTTTGGTGTCTACCTGGCACTGAACTCTCACCCCTGGCTCCAAGAAGCCGTAGCATGTACAGCGGCCACACCCCAGGAAACTGTCTTGGCAGACAAGCTAAACCAGGTTGAGGGTAATGGACCTGTTGGTGAGTTAGGGGGGTGTCTACCCCAAGCATGTGAAGACTTCCCCTGGTGGAATGGAAGGATAAGAACAATTTGTTCCAATGGTCATAAAGGCTACTAAAGCAGGCATGCTTAGAGCTTGGTCATACATGGAAGATGCCAAGGTCATCCACTGCATCCTGGGCCATTGCCAGTCATCTTGACATCTGTCCTGCCACTGGACTTCGATGACTCGGGAAGAGTGAGGCTGATGACTTGTGTAACTCTGCCTCACTTAAATCCAGTTCACCTACCAGTCAAGATATTGTTCTGTGATGTCACTGGTCCTCTTTGAAAACGAAGGTCGAACGACAAGCAACAAATTCTACAATCCATTGACACTGGCCTCCCGGCTATTCCTTGCACAAGAAACTCAATCTCTGAACTTTGTGCATTTTCACCTGTTGTCTCCCATGCCTGGAATCATCTCCCTCTTTGTTACCACGTACTGGATCCCATGATTTCTTCCTTCAAGTCTCAGCTAAAATCTCACTTTCTGCAAGATGCCTTTCCCCATTACCCCTAATATCTTCTCTCCGAAATCTTAAAGTGATTAAAGTGATCTCTCCCATTAGACTATACACTCCTTGAGGATTTTTTTTTTGCCTTTCTTTATATTTCCAGAACCTAGCTCAGGGCCTGGTACATAGTAAATATTTAATGAATGCTTGTTGACTTCCTGCCTTCCCTCTCTCCTTCCCTTCCTCCTTCTTCCTTCCTTCTTTTCTTCTCCTCTCTATTTTTTCTTTCTTTCTTGGAAATAAGTGTCAATGATGACTTTTGTTTTTCTATTACAGTCATTTTTGGCTATACCTCCACCCCTGGAATTAACCTTCCCATCTAACAAAGAAAGGCAGTCAAGCAAAAAGAACCAGTGAAATGACAATCTGACAAAGTATGCAACATTCTGCCATTGTAGTTACCAACTTTTTAGCAGAGAGATGGAAGGTATATTTCTTTATGCCTTCTCCAGGATTGTCATTTTTTTAAAAGTTACCCAGAAGTCACCTTCCTTTTATCGATCTTTTAGCTTTTCATTTATATCATAGGAGTTGTACGTATTTTTCAGATTTTTGCCTACCTTACTCTGTGTTAGTTCATATAAATCTTCTGATATTTCCATAATCCTTTATTTGTTTGTTTTAAAGATAGAGTCTCTCTATGTTACCCAGACTAGAACTGTAGTGACCCCTCATGGGCCCCTTCCCTCTGCTGATCATTGCAGAAGTGTGACCTACTCCATTTCTGACCTGGAAGGGTTTACCCATCCTTAGACAACGTGATGGCCTCTGGTCTTTCAGTCTCATCATATTGATGCCAGCCTTCATTCGGATTGTGGAGCAGAAGTCCTGAGCTCACAACTTCCTCTAGTCTCAGCTTCCCCAGTAGCAGGGATTACAGGTGTTCACGTGCTACCACACCTGGCCAGTCATCTTTTTCTTATTGCACAATAATATGTTCAGGCAGCAGGTTTCAAAGACATCTCTTCTTTCCACTCTTTTCACTCATGCCATCAGCATGTGGACACTTGTGCCTCTCCTACTTAATTCTGAGGCCCAGTTAAGAAAATAAATCAAGCTCTGAGTCAAGGTGATTTGGAGAACACCAGAGTGGTGAGCGTGCTTGGTCCTAGGGAAGATGTTGGTTTGAATCCTGCCTCTGACATTTATTCAGAGTATCAGAAAACAGGCAGTTGATTGAACTATGAAAATAACTCTGACCTTTTCCAAGGATCATCTGAGTTTAGTTTCTGAGGTATTCTGCGCATGTATATGAACAAAGGAGGGTCTGAGTGTATTTGCTGTGTAGGGTAGGAGGGATTAGAATTCTGAAGACACCACAGAAGAGTATCCAGGGGTTTCTCCATATACACCCTTTTTTAGTCAAGTCAAATGATGTGATAGTTATAAAGTGGTTCGTAAATCAGAAAGCATTATGGAAATGTCAATCATTGCTAGTGAAAGGAATAGCAAGTTGTACATAGCAGATTTGCACTTTTATGTACAATCATCTTTTTTATTGTACTATGTTATGGAAATGCTTATTTTATTCCACAAATTAAAAATAAAAAATAAATGCATAAGATAAAACATATAAGATCACAAAGGAAACCAAAGGCTAATGAGAATAAAGATGTAATTTTTTTCCAAAAAAAAAAAGAACGTAGGCTTTTCAAAATCATTTATTCCCTTTTAATTACTCAAATATACATACTTTTCTAAATTAAAAAAAGAAAGAAAGAAAAGAAACTCTTCTGTGTCTAATTCAATCACCCAGCTATAGTTTAGAACTCTGAATGTCACCTGGCTTACTTCATCCCTTCCCCAGTGCCCCACTCCCAAGTCAGTCCCTCCTTCTCATCTCAATAACTAGAGGTCTAGGGTCACTAAGATTAATTTTACCCTCAGTCTTCTGGTTACAACTTTGATGAATAAAATTAACTCATTTAATTAGTGTTTGAGGAGACTAGGAAAGTAGACAGTCAATTCTCCCAGCAAAAGAGGAGAGTGGAAACAGTTCCTTGGCGCTTATCCGAGCCTCTTCACCTGTGATTCCCCCTTGCCAGGTAAACCCTCTCCCAACCTGACCAAGATGTCACTGGAGACTTGGTGCAGGAAGAGGGTAGGAGAAAGGAAAAGACAGGTTTTGAGAGTCCTTTCTTCATTCTTCCCCAGGTTTGGCTGCTAGGCTGGTGACTTACCCTTAATTTTCCCATCCTGAAAATGTGATAATAATTCCTGCTGACATCCCTGAGGGTTTTCCAAAGATTTATTTGGGGGATGTCAAGTATTTTTGCTTCTCTTCACTCCCACAGATCTGGACCCTGCCTCCCCCCTCAGATGCAGGCAGGAAAAATAAAGGCCAAATATCTAAAATAAAAAAACCCAACAAGAAACCCCAACAACAAACCAACAAGCAAATCCCCAAGTGGTAGGGCCAGATAAAAACCAGGCAACAGACTGATTGCACGTCAGGCTCTGTTCCTGTGTGTGTGTGTGCGCGCGCGCGCGTGTGTGTGCACACGTGTGTGTGTGTGTGTGTGTGTGTGTGTGTGTGCGCGTGTGTGTGTGTGTGTGTGTGTGTGTGTGTGTGTGTAAAAGAACTAAAAGAAATCGGACAACAAACAGGAGTAACTGACGTGCTCACGGCGCTTTACAAGTATTTTCTCACTTGATCTTGGAATCATAAATTTAGATTCAGAGACCTTAGAGGTTATTGAATCTAAACCCTCCATTTTGCAGACAAGGAAGCTGATCCCCAGAAAGGTTAATCGACTTGCCTAAAGTCACAGAGCTAATGTGGAGGGGGGGGGCTTTAAACTAGGCTTGGGGTCTTCCCATATTTCAAATCTATCACTTTATCTACTCTGCCGTGGATACTGCAGGTACTGTTCCCATTTTACAGATGAGAAACTGAGGTTCAGAGAAGTGGTGACTAGCATGTGCCTGATTTCTCTGATCCTGGTTTGCCGGCACACTGGGGCCCATTTTCCTGCCTGGGTTTCCAGGCTGCTATTCCAAGTTCCTCGAAGATTGGCTCTGCATCTGGGCCCGGGGATGGAGGTGCCAGTCATTTGAAGTCCCTCTTAGTAAGTGTTTGACTCACTGATATAAAGACTTGACAAAGGGCCATTGGAGAATCAGCTATGCAGGCTCTCTTTTGGATGTGAATCTCATTTTCAGGAGGTAGGATCTCTCTGTAAAATCCCCCACCCCAGCAAGTAAAAACAAAATGCATTTTCCAAACCATAGCTGCAAAAGGGCTCTCTCTTCTGCATCATTCTGGGGCAACAAAACACGAAACCAACTCCCGTTCCCTCCCCCCATCAACAACCTTCCCCTTCACCCCACTCCCATTTCTGACCTGCTTCCAACCTCCGATCTCACCTCTCCCTCCTCACCTTGATGTCCAACCTAGCTCAGCCCTGCCTCCTAGGGGATGGCAAAGGGGCTAGTAAGCTCCGTCTCTGCCTGTTTACTTCTGGCTTGGCTTGCTCCAAGCCAAATGTGACTTCCTGTTGCTATAAACAGGGCCAGGGAGAGATCAAACGGGGCAGAGGGATGAGTTCAGAGAAAAAGAATTGGGGCCAGCCAGTATGAGGCTCCGTCTAATAGGAAGGTTTAAAAATAACTGGGAGACCAGGAACATGGGCTATCAAAGGTGATATAAAAGGAAAATCCAAATTCTAGGTCAGGCAAGGGGCTGACTGCTTCCTCCATAATCTCCCACATCTTATTTTCTCGACTCCTGGGATGCTCTGAATCTGCTACTCCACCCTCCTGCCCCTCTCTGTCCTCCCCAAGACTATTCTTCCCCCCCCCCTTCCCTTCTCCTACCTTCTTGGACCAGGGATTCCGGGTCTAATGGGAAGAATCCAGGAGACCTTGTTGTCTGCCAAACTGTGTGACCTAGAGTAATTCCCTCCCCCTTTCTGGGCCTCAGTTTCCCTCTTTGTAAATTGAGGGGTTGGACAATGACCATGATAGCTAGCATTTACATAGTGTTGTGAGGTTTTCCAAGCACTATACAAACATTATCTCAATTGAATCTCACAACAACCCTGGGACAGAGGTGCTATTATTATCACCCCCTTTTTACAGAGGAAGAAATTGAGGCAGGCTTTGGTTAAGTGACCTGCCCAGGGTCACACAGCTAAGTCTCTGAGGTCTTCCTGACTCCAGGTCTAGCTTTCTGTCCACTGTGGCACCAGCTATCAAGAATATCTCCAGGGGCCCTTCTAGCTTGAAATCCTGTATCTCAGCCCTGTTCCACCTTCTTCCACAAATGTCCTAGACCTTTCTTCTGGTTCCAAGATGAGCATAAACAGCCGCAGGGAAGATTTAGCTTAGTTTCGGGCAGGATAAAAGAGAAGGTAGATTTTGGACCTTGGACAAGGGTTGACACTGTGATACTGTTCCTTGGATATTTTGAGTCTGCTGTAAGTCGTGAAATTTGATTTATTGTCTAGAGCTAGAGGAGAATTTAAGTTTATTTAGCCCATACTGCTCCATGTTCCAGATCGGGAAACTGAGGTTCAGCCACCTGACCCATCCAAGCATGCTGAAGGTAGAAGCAACTGAGCCTGATTTGAGCCAGGTTCTTTCATTCCAAACCCAATCTTTGTCCTATATACCATGACATTCATAAAACTTAATACCCACAGAATATGGAGAGAAGGATTTTCTGGTATTAGGAACATCCAGAAGGGTCTGTCATTGCTTTACTCCTTAGTGCAGGTAGGGGTCTAGGATCCCTCTTTCTCCTCCCTCAGGGTTCCTACCTCCATCCCATTCCGAGTCTGGCCCAGGGAATGTCAGGGAGAGCTCCTGGTGGGCCCCCTAGCAGTCTCTTGCAGGGCACAGCCCTCCCCCTCCCAATCACCAGCAAAAGGCAACTTTGGCCCAGCAGGGGCGGGGGTAGGGGGGTGGGTGGGCTGTAGTGAAGCTGTCACTCACTCACTCACACCCGAGGAATGCAGACGGCAGGGCTGCCCTGTGGTTATGTCTCCACCCCACCGACAGAGGTAGGCGCCCAGGTACCCAGCCTGTGGGCTTTGGGATTCCGCCAAGGAGGCTGATGAAAAGAAGCTGCCAGATTAACCCTTTCCTGGCCCCTGTCTCCCTGCCTGCCAGGGTGGTCGTAGGGGCTGGAGGGTGAAAGGGAGGATAAGAGGGAGCTGAGTGCCAGGGTGCTCTGATCTCTGGGTGATAGAGTTAATAAGGTGAACAGCCTCAGGGCATCCTCCTTCACCCTTGCTTTTGGCCTTATACTCCTGTGGTTGCTGCTTTCTGTTTTAAAGAG
>CM053584.1:153493255-153538395 GCA_028627135.1 Pseudochirops cupreus | reverse complement strand
ATTTGAAGTTGGAGGGTCTGGGTTCAAATCCCTGATTTAGAAGTTTGGCCACTAACTTGCCACATGACCTTGGGCTTGTGGCTTCCTCTCTCTGAGGCTGGGTGTTCTCTGTAAGATGAGAAAGCTGGACTAGGTGACCCCTAGTCTTCTCTAGCTTTGAGTCTGATTTGACGACTTCAGAACATTTATAAAAAGCTAAGGAATATATGGGATAAAAAGCAATCGGTTCATGTCAACGGGGAAAGATGTCCTGGGAGAGGGAATGATGGTAATAATAGTGTGGTCAGCCAAACCGATCAATAAGCAATAAACAATTAAGTACCTACTTAATTAAGTACCTACTTAATTAAGTACCTGCCTAATAGCTCCTGGTAAAGTTGGCTGAGTGCTGGGCTGGATTCAGGAAAAACTGAGTTCAAATGTAACCTCACAAACTAACTAGCTCTGTGACCCTGAGCAAGTCACTTCACCCTGTTTGCCTCAGTTTCCTCATCTGTCAAATGAGCTGGAGACAGAAATGACAAACCACTCCAGTATCTTTGCCAAGAAAACCCCAAATATCGTCACGAAGATTCGGACGGGACTGAAACAACCTCAACAGAAACACCAAAATGCTTATTGCCTGTGGACTATGCCCAGCTTAGCAGTGTGCTGGTAGGTAAATGTTTAACAACGAACTCAGGGTTAGTTGTCAGATGTTAGACTGAACAACAACCACAACAAGTACCTACTATGTTTGGGGAACTGTGCTAAGTACTGATATACAAATAGGGGTCAAAGGCGGCTTCTGCCTTGGAGGAGTTTACAATATTACATCCAACATCGACAGAATCATTAAGGCTGGCCCAATTCTTTGTATGAGCTATTTCATTGGACCTTCACAACACCCTATGTGTTGTTTTTAATCCCCATTTTACAGATGAGGCTAGTCAAGGTTAAGTGGCTAGTAAGTCACATGGCTAGTAAGTGTATGAGGCAGAATTTGAACTTAGGCCTTCCTGACTCCAGTCTCAGCCTTTCCATCCACTTTGGCACCTAACTGCCTCTTGGGGCTTTTGCTTTTCATCTGTAAAATTAAAGGAATAGACTAGAGACTCATAGGCCAGAGCTGGGAGGGAGAGATGGGTTTGACTGATGAGAAAGCAGGGCTTAAGAACAGAGATTGGTAAAAACTAGTCCTGTGACCTTGGGCAAGTCACTTAACCCCAATTGCCCTCAAAAAAAAAGAATCCTTTGGGGCGGCTAGGAGGTGCAGTGAGTAGAGCACCAGCCCTGGAGTCAGGAGGACCTGAGTTCAAATCCGGCCTCAGACACTTGACACATTAGCCGTGTGACTTTGGGCAGGTCACTTTAACCCCAACTGCCCTCCAAAAAGCAAAAAAAAAAAACAAAAACAAAGAAAAACCACCAGGGTTTGGTGTTGCTGGGTGAGATAGGAGCTCTCTTGCCACATCTCAGGAATCCACTGAGCCAGGTCTATACCAGACACCAAGGTGAAATTTAGCCTGGAGAGACCTAGATTCTTAATTGATTGTGTAGGCATGTTCCAGCCCCAGCTGCTAACCCTGAGCGAGAAGGAGGTCCAGGCTGGACTTCGGTTTGCTCTCCTTCTCCCCACCCCCATGTAATGGTTTGGGATCCTAGAGGGCATGTCCTGCATTCCTGGGACCAGCCCCTTGGTGGGAGGGGGAGGGTGCCCAAGGCTGCCCGAGGCACTGGGCTGGGGAGGGGGGGAATCTTTTGTCCTCCAGCTCAAGGTGGAACAGCTGTATCCCTAAGGTGAAAGGAAAGCAAAGCCAGACATGCCTCCCATCCCTGTGGTTCAGTGGAAGGAGAAGGCAGGTCTCTCGTCACCTCCTTCCACAGTCCAGGACAGAGCTCAGGCTGGGCCAGGAGGGTGGGGTGGTCTCAGTGTGGGGTCCCTCCCTGGCAATTAACCTTGATTGGTTTTGCCACAGAACCCAGGGTAGGGATTGTTTGGGCTCTCTCAGGAGGTGAAAGTCAGGATGAGAAAGGACTGTGAAGGAAGGCGGGCAGAGGACCACAATCCCTTTCCTCTGAATTCCCTCAGCCTGAGTCTCCCCTATCAAAGCCTGTGAGGGCAAAGTGGGTATAAGGCCTGGATAATTCCACAGTAGGCATGAGTAGTGTCCAAAGAAGTCAGACAGTATAATTTAGGGCCGCATCTCCTCAACCGAAGATTTCAGGGGAGAATGGAGAAAAAGTAGTAAAGGAAGAAACGGCCCCAGAGAATAGAGAGCTCTGGATTCAGAGTCAGAGAAATGGGGTTTGAATCCTATCTGTCACTTAACGGTCATAAATAGCTAACACTTATATAGGGCTTTAAAGTTTGCAAAAACTCATTTGATCCTCACAACAGCCCTGGGAGAGAGAGAAAGAGAGAGAGAGAGAAAGGGAGGAGGTGCTATCAGTATCCCCATTTTACAGATGAGGAGACTGAGGCCCAGGTATGTTAAGTGACTTGCTCAAGGTTACACAACTGGTAAGTGTCTGGGGTGGTATTTGAACTCAGGGACTGTTTTCAAGTCCCACTAACTATTCATGGGGCCACATCTCTGCTCTTATTTATTACCCTTGAATCCTTGGACAAGTCATATAACCACTCTGGTCCTCAATTTCTTCATTTGAAAAACAAAGAGCTTGGACTCGATGAACTCTAAGTCCCTTTCAGCTCTAATGCTATGGTCCTATGACCCTTTAGAAGTCAACTTATCCTTTTCCTTGCTCTGAGGAAGGATTTTGCTGAACAATAGTTACATAGACTCTTTGGGAGATTTTCATATGTGTGCGAATATACATATACACATATACATACACATATATACTTTACATGTATGTATATGTATGTGGATATAAATATATTTCCCTCCCTGATCAGGGACCTATATAGTCATAGCATCACTGTGGACTTAAAAATACCCAAGTGGGAAAAGGGTTCAGGATCAACAGAGACCTGATTCCTTTCCCCTGGACACACACAGTCCATATAGCTCACAGAACCAATAGAGGGCAAAGTTTGGGTTGGTTCCCTTTCATTTTGATTTTTTATTCTTTCTTCCCTCCTTCCTTCCTTTTTTCCTTTTTTCCTTCTTCCTTCCTTCCTTCCTTCCTTCCTTCCTTCCCTCTATCCCTCCTTCTTTCCTTCTTTCCTTCCTTTCTTCCTTTTCTCCCTCCCTCCTTTTTTTCTTCCTTTTTATTAATGATTTTCAGGTGTTATTTACTAGTACCCTCCCCAATAGAACCCTCCCTTATAACAAAGTACAGTTAAGCAAATTGAGCCAACAAATTGATTCTGTCTGACGGTATCTTCTTCACTCTGTATCTGTGGTCTGCTGCTGCTCCAAAGAGGAGGATCCGGAGTCGGGATGGACCACTGCGTTGATCTGTGTTCTGATGACTTTGAGGGTTATTTTCCTTCACATTTTGTAGTCACTCAATGCTTTTTGCCATAGTATTGTGCTGCTTTCTCATTATCCCAACCTGAAGACAAATGCTGGATGTAGAGTGATGAGTTCAAATCCAGACTGGGTTACATATTACCTCTATGACCGTTGGCAGTGACTTCAGTGTTCCCATCTGTAAAATGGGAGGCCTGTTCTAAATGGAGGGCCCAACTGGGAATTCTGAGGCCCCAGGGCAAATATAGTGAAGAAGAAGAGGTAGGCTGGGCCTCAGGAGAGAATTGTCATGGAGACAGAACCTGAGGGCTAGTGGGGGATGATGGATACCTGTGTGGGACTTCAAAGGCCCAAAGATCAGGGATAAGGGTGTGTGGAAGAAGGCCCCAAAGACCTCTACAGGAGGAAGCCACCTTCCGCATGTCATGCTACCCCTGACTCTTTGGGGCAAGGCCCAGGCCCTCCCCAACCCAGCTCTAGCCCCTTAGTGCCTGGATAATCTCTGAACTCTGAAAGCTGTGATCCTCTCCTGGGCATCCCTCTATTCTGGAGAACCTTTCCTTGGCCTCCTCCCCTCTCAACTACCACTAGCAGCATCTCAGGAATCCCTTCTTGTTGCTTCCCTTCCCTCCTGTGGTAATTGCCCTGTGTGTGATTACTAAGATTCTAAGGAGTTGATTAGACCTGGTCTGTCCCCTCCTCTGTCCTCTTCCTTATCCCACAAATCCCTGTTGCTCCTCCTTAAACATGAATCAAATTATAATATTCCCAGTGAAAACCCATGCAAGGACCCAAACCATAGAATATTGTTGAGAATCCCCCTCCCACCCCCCTACTCCATGCAACTTGGCCTTCTGCCTCGAGGGCAAAGCATATCAGGAACCTCATCTCCTAATCCTACAGAGGCCAGTCCCTTTCCTCCAGACTTCATCTGGATAAACAAGGAATACGGGATCTCTGATGCCATCCCCTTGTCTCTTAAAATCCCAAAGAGGGATTGGAATGCAGCTGAGAAAGAATCTGGGCCCCATAGCCTCACTACCTCTTCCTCAATATCCTCTGGGAACAAACCTGAATTGGGGGTGGGAGGGGGATGCAGGGGAGGCAGGAAGCATCCTGTCCTCAGGGGGGCTCCCAGAATGGGAGGCTCAAACCTTAACTCTGCTACTTACTACCCGAGGATCAGTTTACTTTTTTGTACCTCTGTAAAGAGGGGATTGGATGAAATGATCTGTAAAATTCCTTTCGGCTTGAAATCCTTTGACATGGCCTCTGTCCTCAGGGAGTGCCCCCTCCCAACTCCCTCCCCAGTCTGATGGGTCAGATACAGTCCCAGTCCTGGGGGAGGGCTTCCAGGGTCATGGGGGGAGACACAGACAAGGCAGGGTTTGGTAGATGGAGCAGGGTGCTGTGGATGGAGAAGAGTCCAAGGGAGGGGAGCCTGATGGGGCTTTCTGAGAGATGAGAGTGCAGAGACGAATTCTGAAGGAGGGAAAGGTCGGGACTGGGGGTGGGGGGAGAGGAGGAAGGATGGCAGAACTCCCACGACCCGGGCATGGCTGTCTCGGCGCCGTCTCTGGTGCTGGGGCCTTGCGGTTGGGACATCTCAGGGCCACGTTTGAGCCGGTCAGCTCCCTTTGGAAATTACAGAGGCTCTCTCCCACCGTGGTCAGATAGGCCCCCCTGTGGGCAGCACCCGCTTGTTGGAGGCGTCTAAATTGAAAGCAGCTTTCGGGAGGGAGAGGGTGGTGGCTGGGACAATGATGGGCTTGCAGGCAGAGGAAGGGGAGGGGAAAGGAGAAGAGAGGAGGGGATGAGGCAGGGAGAGCTGGGGAGGAGAGAGCAGTCCGGGCACACAGGGACCCTATTGTTCTGGGACCATTCTCCAGAGGGGCCTATGGCAAAAGGGGAGGACCCAGTTGTCCCTCTGTCCTCCATACCTACTTAGGGTCAGGTTCGAAATTCATTCTGGGTAGGGTGGGAAGAGAATCTGAGGCTTCTACTCGAGGTGGGTGGGAGTCAGTGGGCTAGACAGATGCATAATCTGAGAAAGAACCCTGGATTGGGAGTCAGGCGATGGAGGTTTGAATCCTAGCTGATACAATTTGGGTGATCTTTCCCCTACAATGTGGGGGAGACTCAATGATTTCACAGGTCTCCTCTCTCTCCTTTCCCTCCCGGCTCTAAATTCTATGGCCGTTTATGAGAGCCCTCCTTCATGGTCACTTCCCTGATTCCCCAAAATGGTGACCAAAGCATCGACGTTCCAAACTTTTCTCCAGGCAGAGTTGGCTTCTGCCTCTACGCCTTCAGCCTTGATCTTCATGATTTTCGCTGTTCTTCTATCTCACTCTTCTCTTCCTAAACTTCCCTCCCTGGATATTCCACTGGAGGTGGGCAAAGTTCCAACTACATTCACATACTCCTACTCATAGGTATCCTTCCTTCCTAGCTTGAATTGGGCTTTTTGTGGGTGTACCCTCCATATTGGGGGATCCCCCATCTGTACCCCCATTCATTTGCACACTTAGGGACTAAAGGGTCAGGGTAGGCAGGAGGGCAGGAAGGAGATGTACAACAGGGTTGGGATGGAAGATGGAGGAAAAGATAATCTAGGGTTGGGAAAGCGCCAAAAACCTGTGTGGAGCTCAGGGGCACAAGAGACCAACAGAGTAGGGAGAGGTGACAGGAGTTCCACCTCCCCCCCCAAAAATTCCCTTGGGTTTGTTTTGAACGTGTTTATTGGTGTACGTGCTATCCTCCCTGGGACAATGCAAGCTCCTTAAAGTCAGGGACTGTTTAAATTCTTCTTTCATATGCCCCAGTAATTAGCACACTGCCTGCCTGGCACATAGTAGGTGCTTAGTTAATGATTGTTGAGTGACTGGAGCTAAATCCCAGTCAGATTGAGGAAGATCCTGGCTGTCCTGGGTGGGGAGGGGGGATGAGGAAAGAGGATAAGGACAGAATAGAGAAGATTCATTTTTGCCCAGAGAGTATGGAGGGAATGGAATATCTGGGTAGCAGTCAGGAATAGATATACCTAACTCTGCACCTATCATCCCCAGGGGGGTGAAGTGAAAAAGCTTCCCTTTACCCTGGGCATTGCCCCCAGCTGCTCCTTTGTCTCTGAGGTACCCAGCCCCTCCTGCTAGGATCCAGAGAGTTTCCTGAGGCCATTCCCTTGGGGAATCCTGGGGACCAGGTGCAGGGAGGGGGCCTTGTGTTCTTTCTCCTTCGATGCCTTTTCTAACAGCAGTTGCCTCGGGCCTGACTCAGGAGAGAGGGTTGTTTGCCACAGTATGTATCCAGGGAAATTCTCTCTCTCTCTGTCTCTGTCTCTCTCTCTCTCTCTCTGTGTCTCTCTCACTCTTTCTCTGTCTCTCCCTCCCTCTCTCTCTCTCCCTCCCTTTCTTTCTCTCTCTCTCTCTTCTCTCTCTCCCCTTCCCTCTTCCTCTCTCTCTCTCTCTCTGTGTCTCTCTGTCTCTCTCCCTCTCTCTTTCTGTCTTTGTCTCTCTCTCCCTCTCTCTCTCTCTGTCTCCCTGTCTCTGTCACTCTGTCTCTCTCTGTCTTTCTCTCTCTCTGTCTCTCCCTCTCTCTCTCAGTTCATCCTATTTGTCTTCCTGGTTGCCACCCATTTCTACCACGTTTCCCTGATGCCCATGGGTAAGATGGTGGCCATCTAGATTCAACTACTGCTCCCCTCTCTGGTAGGGCAAGTTCTCACAATGGTAGAGGTCTGAGCAGTTTCCTAGGTTCTGGTCTTGGTCTGCTATTGAGAAATTAAACCTCTTTCTGAGTCGTCTATTTGCTGAAGGCTTGGAGTGACAGATGCTGAGAAAGAACAACATATTCTTCAGCTTTATGCAATATCCAGTTTGATGGGAAAGATCTCCTGATTGGGGAGATAAAATCCCTGCCAGAAATGTAACTAGCTGGGGTGAATAGAGCACTATCCTAGAACACTGACATGGTGGTGCTGGGGAATAATTTCCTAGGGAGAGGACTTCCTCCCTCTCTGTTCCTTGCCTTGAGGTCCTCTGGATTCAGAGGGTGCAAACAGGTTGAGGGCACAAGGTGTTGGCAAAGACAGTTCCACTCGCACTGGCATCTTGGAGGGGGAGGCGCCAGGACTTCAGCACAGGTGAAACAGTCCTCGTTACTATTTCTCTCTCCCCCCCCACCCCGCCATGAAATGTCACAGGTGCATCTGGAAATAGTTTATGGCTCTGATTCCTGCCCTTAGGTAGCTCTCAATCTGATGGGGAGGGGAGAGGAGGAAAAAAGAGATTGAACATCCACTGAGAATGCAGACATAGATTTTCCATGGCCCTCCCCCCACACGCACACACACACACAGACAAGCACAGGAATTATGCAGAACTCTCCAGATCTGGCCATGCACTTGGGAGTGGGAGTGGGTGAGAAGGGGAAGAGAGGGAGCAGAGACAGGTGTGGGGGAGTCAGGACAGGCTTCTTGCAGGAAACTGCAAGGACTGGGAAGGAAACAATGGATCTCTAGTGAGAAGAACCTGGATTTGAATCTTAATCCTACTCCTTGCTACCTGTGTGGCTTTGGACAAGCCACTTCTGCTCTATGGGCCCATTTCATCAGCCATAAAAAGTCGTATGTTAGGCCAGATGATCTGTAAGGGCCCTTCTAAATCCTAGAAATAATTCAGCAAAAAATCATAGGAATAATTAAGAAAATATAACTGGGTGTGGGCAAAGTAAAAGAATCTCATCAGATGATGAGATGGGGAAGGGAAAAACTGAGGAAAGAAACCCTGGGGAAGAGTGTCGAAAGGAGAGAGGCAGACACCTCAGTGGGAGGCAGGTAGAATTCCCACTCCACCCTTGCCTTCCCACATACCCTATCTCTGAACTAGGTCTCTTCCCCAGGAAGTCTTTACCACGATCCTTAAGTATCTCATAAGGAATTACTTTTATCTGGCAAATGAGAAATGAGAGAGTTATAAATATGATTGGAGTGGAGGTGGGGAGGGAAGGTGAGGAAGAGAGTTGCCAATCCCTTCCTCTATTTCCTCCTCCCTTTTCCCTCCCTTCCTTATTCCTTTCAAGCCTATTGCTCCAAGAAATATCCCTTCGCTTGGACAGTAGCAGAAATATCTGGCCATTGCCAGCTCACTCATCCCCCTGGCATGTCCCATGCTCTTGCCAGCCAGGCATGAGATGGTGATTCTGTGGGAGAAGAATGAGCCCTGGGGGTGGTCACTTCCCAGTGTTACATCATCTAGATCAATGGACAGACTGGTTGGGGCTGTGCCACCCCCACCCCACCCCACCCTACTCTCCCAACCTGATAGTTGTGCAGACACTAGGAGGCTCTCACTGTTCTCAGCCTGAGAGGGGTGATGCGAGCAGCTGTGAGCCGCCTTTGGAGATAAGGAAGAAATTAAATGATCTATCCAGGTGTAGGCAGTTAGTTGAGGATAAGGGGGGGAAACAAAGGTGATGGTCACGGAATCTGAATCCTCTATTTCCCTGCACCATAGAAATCAGTTACAACACAATTCTTAATGTTGCTCAAACTCTTTTCACTTGAAGATCTTAAACCACTTAGCCTGGCTGACAGCACTCCCCACTCCTCACCCTTTTCCTTGGGTGTTTTTGGTGGGTATATAAGTGACTGAAGTAATTTATCTCATTTTATTGAAGAAGTAAACTGAGGTCCAGGGAGGGGTGGAGGCTTCTCTGAGATCACATAGTGACTCTGTAGCCAAGCTTCAAGCCAAAAGTTCATACTTCCAGCCACAGCACTGAGTCTGATGCTTTCCAAGGACATCTCCCAGCTCCTGGGCCTCCTTTAGACCTGTGTCAACTAGCTCCCCTGCCTTGAATCGTCTCCCTATCTGAGGGGTCACCCAGTAGCCCCCTCCAAATCTATTTTCTACAGAATATCCATCAAGACAAGATAGGTATTGATGGAGAGACACTCCATCTCACCCTTTATAATTTGTGGGGAGAAGCTGGCTTCTGCCCAGGAGATAAAGTCATACATAAATTCTAATTGCTTAAGGGCCTTTTGGGAATCGAACTGGGGAAATTTTTTGTGGTCACTGGGCCAGGGTGGAGTCTAGTAATTCAACAAATGTTGAATAAGGCCTACTTAGATGCTTGAGGTGCAAATAGGATACAGTTTCTGTCCTCAAGAAATTTCATTCTACCAGGGAGAAGGAGAGGTGACATTTCTTCCCACATCTCTATCCTATAAGCCCTCCCATTTGAATGCCACTATGTTGGTCAGTCATATTCAGTCATGTCTGACTCTTTGAGACCCCTTTAGGAGTTTTGTTGGTAAAGTTACTAGAGTGGTTTGTCATTTCCTTCTCCAGTTTATTTTACAGATGAGGAAACTGAGGCAAACAGGATGAAGTGACTTGCCCAGAGTCAGACAGCTAGTAAGTGTCTGAGGTCAGATTTGAACTCAGGTTCTCCTGACTCCAGGCACAGCACTTTATCCACTGCACTACCTAGCTGCCCCATTTGAACCCCAACTTCTTCATGTTCCCTTCCCTAAGTCTGCTCTGTTATTTAAGACCCTCCCCCCCATTTTGGTTTCATATAACCTCCTCTTTTTCCCCTACCTTTTATGTCAAGGGCACCACTATCTTCCCAGCCACCCAGGCTCCCAATTCATCCTTGATTCCTAACTCTCCCTCATCCCACATATTCACTCTGTTACCATGTCCTGTTCTTTGCAACAGCTCTCATTCATCCTCTCCTCCTCCCCTCTGACACTGCCATACCCTCATGCAGGCCCTTGTCACTTCACACCTGGTCTCTGGCAGTCCCCTGCTGCTGGGTCTCCCTGCCTCAATTCTATCCTCCACTAGACAGTCAAAGGGATCTTGCCAGCCCTCAGGTCTGACTATGTCCCTGCTCTGCTCCCTAAATTCTAGTGGTTCCCTTTTACCTCCAGGATCAAATATAAAACCCTCCGTTTGACTTTTAAAGGTCACACAGGTAGAAAGCATCAGAAATGGGATTTGAACCCAGGAAAGAGCAGCAATGACCCGGCCCCTTCTTCTTTTCCATTCTCACACTTTACTCCCCTCTGTGTACTCCACCATCCAATGACACCGGCCTTCTTGCATTTCCTCTAACACAACATTCCATTTCCAGATTACATGCATTTTCTCTGGCTTTCCCTCTTACCTGGATTTCTCTTCTGCCTTCTGGGTTCCTTCTAGACTCCACTCAAGTCTCACAGCCTCGAGAGACCTGCCCTCCCCGTTGCTCAGTGCTAACGCTTTCCTTCTCGAGATTACTTCCAATTTACTTTCTATCTATCTTGCATGCACATAGTTGTTAGGATGTTGTTTCCCCCCTGGAATGTGAGTTCCTTGAGGGTAGGTACTGTTTTGTGGGGTTTTTTAAAAAACCTTTCTTTGTATCTCTTCTTACTGCACATAAAAGCACATACCTCTCTGAACCTTGGGCAGCTCTAAGAGCTTACTTAGAGAGAGGTTGAGATCCACCTGTGGAGGGAGCTCTCACACCCTAAGTCACTGAAGCATCTGTTTATGGATCTTACCCCCTTTGAGTCGTTTCAGTCAAGTGCTTGACTCTTCATGACATTTGGGGTTTTCTTGGCAGAGACACTAGAGTGGTTTGCCATTTCCTTTTCCAGATCATTTTATAGGTGAGGAAACTGAGGCAAACAGGGAAAAGTGACTTGCCTAGGGTCATACAGCTAGTAAGTTTCTGAGGCCAGATTTCACCTTAGAAAGATGAGTCTTGGGGCGACTAGGTGGCATAGTGAACAGAGCACCAGCCCTGGAGTCAGGAGGACCTGAGTTCCACTCTGACTTCAGACACTTAAAACTTACTAGCTGTGTGACCTTGGGCAAGTCACTTAACTCTAATAACCCTGCCCTCCCCCCTCCGAAACAGAAAAAAAAAAAAGAAAGATGAGTCTTCCTGACTCCATTCCCTGAACTCCATCTACTCTGCCACCTACCTGCCCCTTATCCCTTTACTAGGCTGTACACTCCGTGAAGGCAGGGAATTTGTTTTAATCAAATTATGTGTCTCTGCCAGCACCCAGTAAAGGTCTCCACACAGAATGAGTTCTTTAAAAGCATTTGTTGAACTAAATTAAGTTTGAACATGGTTTGGTATGTGGTCCCAGAGGATGGTTGGTGCTGTTGCCAAGGGTGAGGACGTGTTTAAACTCTTTAGGCTTCAGTATTCTCTTCTATAAAATGAGAGGCCTAAGTGAGGTGCCCTCCAGGGGTCCTTCTAGTCTGAAGTCCTAGGAAACCTTCAGGGAAAAGAAGGAGGGAGAGAGGGGCAGCACATTTTTCTTTTCCCATGAGAAAGCAGGTTGAAAGAGCCCTGACTCTGGAGTGTGAGTAAAGAATTTGAGTTCAAATCCAGCCTCTCCTACTCATCATTAGACTTATCATTTAACCTCCTTTAGGTCTCAGTTTCCCCAATTGTAAAATGGGGGGGGAGTTGTACTAGATGGGATATGAAATCACTCCCAGTTCTAGATCTAGGATCCATGACCCCATAACCAGGTCTTCTAATGTTGAGAACATAGGGACACACTGATGCATTCACCAGAGTGACCTGGCACTAACCAGATGGTTTTTTGCTACCCTGGCTGTGTGCCCCTTCCTGGGGCCAAGAGGCCCATGCCTGAAATGCATCCCTGACTTTTCTACCTCTTGGAATCAGTGATTTCCTTCAAGACTCAGATCAAGGACCAACTTATATATAAAGTTTTTTCCTTATCTCTCCAGCTACCAGTGCCTACCTACCCTTTGAAAACTCCCTTGGATTAATTTTGAATATGTTATATATTTACCTATGTATTCAAATCTTATGGATCAAGAGAGATAACATATGTAAAGTCCTTTGCAAATGGTAAAATGCTATATAAGCTATTTGTTCATGTGGTCTCCCCAATTAGAATGTAAGCTCCTTGAGGACAGGGATCAGTTCACTTTTGTCTTTATATCCTTAGCACTTAGCACCATGCCTGATACACATTAAGGGTTTAGTAAATACTTGTTGATTGATAAATGACTTGAGTCTCTCTTACCCCGTTGGGTGACATTTTCACTCTCTTCTCCTGGTCCTGGCACGCCAGCTAACAAGAGGGACCATTACCATGGTGCTGGCATTCATGGAACCTTAAGAGACAAGACAGGGGGCAGGAAAGTGTGTCTCTACGTGAGTGGAGAATCAGAAGGTCTAGGATAAGTGAACACATAACCCAGAAACAAGCCCGATCAAAGGGGTGGGGGAGCCATGAGTATTAGATAATGAACAGATTCAGAGGGATCGACCCAGGTTTTACTTTCCAGGGTGGGGAAGGGGTAGTCAGAGACTGACACACACTTGGGAAAGGAAATCAGGACAGATAGGAAGGTCTCCATCAGACACTATTCAACTGTCCTTGATACATGTAAAAAAAGTGTCCTTGAGATATGGAAAAGGAAACAGGATGAGATTAAAGGCATACCAATGCCTTCTCTCCTCTAATGGATCCAGGAAGGCTTCCTGGAAGAGGAGGCTGAGGAAATATTTTTTTTTTCCTAAATAACACACAGGAGGGAAGTGCATTCCATGGAAATTAGTGAAGATGGAAAGTGAGACTAAAGGAGGTATATAGAAACAGAAGAGTAGAACACCCCAACATACACCCAGTACCCGAGTACTGAGCAGTGTCCAGGAGGGCAGGTCGCTGCTACTCAATCCTGGGTTCAAATCCAGTATCTGATATTTCCTATCTGTGTGACCTTGGGCAAGTCATTAACATTCCCTGCCCCTCAGTTTCTTCATCTGTAAATTGAGGAGATTGGACGACTTTTGCGATTTCTTCTCTATGGTTGTACAGTCCTTCTCTCAGTCTTCTCTACAGAAGACTCAGCTAGGAGTGGTGACTTGCCTAAAGTCACATTAGTAATTAGTTGAGTAAGCACTTGTCTCCTCATTTCAGACCTGATGTTCATTGTCTAACTATAGCTAAAAGTACTGCCTTCTCTCTTTCTCTGTCTCCAGTCTCAAGCTGGTCTTCTTTCTCTTACCAGTCCTCCTCCCTCCTCCCTCCCCCGTCCCCATCTCTCTCTGGGCTGATTACAAGCAAACAGCTGGAGGTGAACATCTGCTCTTCTCCTCCAGAGTCCCTTAGCTTCACTCCCACAGGGGTTGTAGGGCTTCAGACATCCCCAAAGGACACAATGCTTCCAGGCAGCTTGAAGAGTTGGAATGCATTCTCTGATACAACCAGAGCTTTCTGTTTAGATAGGGTCTATGGCATGATGTCCTAGCGAAGGGGCCAAGGTGCCCCTGGGAGGAAAGGTCACTGTCTGAGAGCTCCCTCTCACTAACCAGGATCAGGTCTCCACCTTCCTCTCTTCTCTCCTCTAATGCCCCGATTAGTGTCCACAGGGGGCGCTCAGAACAGGGGAAAGAGCCAAGACCCAGAAAGAAAATCTTTCTGGGGACCACTGGGAGAAAGTCCACTCTTAGCTGTAGTGTGTGGCTGATCTTACTTTCAACTTTTTCTAGACCCTATTATCCAACCATGTTGACACCATCCCTCGAAGACTCTCACTCACTCCTCCCTTTCCTCCTCCCCAAAGCTCAACCAGATACCCAGATCTGTCCCCACACCCAACCCCAAGGAAGCTGTGGATGGGTTCACTCCTAGAGTGAGGGAAGGGAGCAGTTCTGCTCTTGCTGGACTTTGAATCTACGAGATCCAGCTGTCTGTTATTGTGGACCCAATAACATGTAAACCCTCAGAACAGTAGAGTTCCCCCACCCCCAAGTCACATGGGAAGACCAAAACATATTTCACAGTCAGAAATTATTTGGGATTATTTATTTTGTGTCACAGTTTCCCTCCATTACCATGGAAAATTAAGAAAGTTGAAGGAAAAGAGAGAAGCTGGGAAGTGCAGGCAGGTTGTCAGCAGCTTTGCAGAGTGGACTCCTCCTTTTTCCCTCAAAAATTTAGTAGGATCTGGAGTTGGAAGAGCCTTTAGAGATCATGTGGTCCAACACTCTTGTTTTAGCAGAGAGGGAAACTGAGGTCTAGAGAAGTTAACAGGCATTCACAATAAATATCAGATAGCTAGCTAGTTTAAGCAACTGGATCGGAATCTGAACCAGTGTTTTCTGATTCCAAATCCTGGGATTATTTTCCTAAACCTCTTTGTCTCCTCAAATTCCCTAATTCAGCAGCATCTCCAAGCAGACAAGACTAGGAGTGTGTAGAGAATGGGGGAAGAGGGAGGACAGCAGGTGACAGGGTGTGTGTGTATGTGGTCCTAAGTGACTCCCTCAGCAAGAGGATAAAAATTCCTCACATGTCTCCCTGCCTTTCATCTGAAGATCTCCAAGCCCTTCACCAACATTCCTCTGCCCCTCCCCCTCCTCCGCTGGGGGAGGGGTTCATTACCCCCATTTTATAGACCTGTAAAGCCTGAGGGGGAAGCCAGCTGGAGAGGCGGGCAAGCAGAACCCCAGAATTTTGGGCCCCTAGCCCCAGCCTTGATACTGGGGTTAAGGAGCTTCCACACATAATCTGCAAATGACTACAGGTTTATATACCAACCTATGTTGACCTGTGTAAAAGGACACGAGTCTATTTAAAAACGGATATGACAACTTTTCGCTACTAAAGATCACCTCTGATCCTTTATCTTGGCCAGTGACCCTGAGTTCTGAAAGGCTGTGCCAGTGAATCAAATTCATATAGTTAAAATGAGAGAAGCTATTGACTGGGGAAGAAAAAATAATCTTCATGGCCAAGAACTCTGATAAAAGTCTGATGTGATAGCTAACTAATTCTTTCTTCTCCTTCTGGAACATGACATGTAACTCTCTCTCTCTTCCCTCTCTCTTTTACATCTCCCTCCCTCCTTTCCTCTCTCCCTCCCTCTGTCTCTCTCCCTCTCTCTCTCTTCTTTCCCTCACTCTATCTGTCTCTGTCTCTGTGTGTGTCTCTTTCTCTCTGTTTCTGTCTGTCTGTCTGTCTCTCTCTCTCTCTCTATATATATATACATCTCACTAAGTTTGTAGAATATTTTACATAGATTATCTCATTTCATCCTAGATTTTTGCTTATTGTCTTTCCTATTTTGAGCTCCCTGAAGGCAGGGATTGTCTTTTGCCTTTCTTCCTATCTCCAGCACTAAGCACCATGCCTGGCACATAGCTTACATCTATGTACATAATGTACATATTACATAAATGTTTACATATCTTCCCCCAAGCCCTTTAAGGTAGATGGTTTTATCATCCCCATTTTGTAGATGAGGAAATGAACCTGAGATAAATTGTGACTTGCTCAGAATCATGTGGTCAATAAAAGTCTAAGGCAGGATTTGAGATTGTTTTTTTTCCTGATTCCAAGTCAAAGGAAGTAAGGAAGAAAAGGGGGAGGGAGGAAGGGAGGAAGAAAAGAAATATTAAGTGCTTACTATGTGCCAGGCACTGTGCTAAGCACTTTACAATTGTCTTCATTTGATCTTCACAATATCCCTCAGGGTTGATGTCGTTCACAATTTACCAGGAGTTGATACAAATGTGGAAGAATAAGAGCCATTCTCCAGTGGCTAATTAGTCAAAGGATATTCAAGGGCAGTTTTTGACAAAGAAAATGCAAGCTATCAATTACCACAGGAAAGAATTTTCAAAATCACAACTAATAAGGAAACAGCTCTCAGGTTTTGTCTCATACCCATCAGATTCACAAAGATTACAAAGGAAAACTGGTAAATGTTGGAGGTATAGGAAGGCAGTCATGGTAATGCATTGTTGGTGGAGTTGTGTGAATTGGACCATTTGCCCTCAAAAACAATTTGAAATTTTATTTTTAAATCTTTTCTTTTAAATTTCTCTATTTTTAGTTTACAACATTCAGTTCCACAAGTTTTTGAGTTTTACATTTTTTCCCTCTCCTTCTCCTCTCCCCTCCACCCTAAGACAGCATGTAATCTGACATAGGTTCTACATATACCTTCACATTAAACATATTTTCACAATAGTCAAGTTGTAAAGAAGAATTATAGCCAGTAGAATAAACCGCGAGAAAGAAGAAACAAAACAAACAAATAAAAAAAGAGAGCAAGTAGTTTGCTTCAATCTGCATTCAGACTCTGTAATTCTTTCTCTGGAGATGGATAGCCTTTTCCATCATGAGTCTTTCAGAGTTTAGAACTTTGCATTATTGAGAAGGCCCAAGTCTATCAAAGTTAGTTAACACAGAAACAACGTGTCTGTAACTATGTACAATGTTCAAAAATTATATTTTTAAAAGGTCATTAAACTGGATAGTATGTTATGGTGGAAAGAGTAGTGGTGTTTTTTGAGTCACAAAGGGTTGGTTCAAATCCTTTCTCTAATGTTTACTACCTGCATGACCTAGGGCAAGTCACCTAACTTCCTTTGGCCTCAGTTTCCCTTCTAGTCTAGAAAATGATTCTTTGACCTTGGAGAATGATTAGAGGTAGATCTGGGAAAGTTTGATGGAGGAGGTGGCACCTAAGCTGAGTTTTGGTTTTGTTCTTTTGAATTTTATTTTTTTTAATTAGCAAACATTTATTTTTAGAAATTAGAGTGGTAGCCATGTGAATGGAAAAAGGAGTATGGAGGTGAAAACACAATAGAAGTAGAATCAACAGTTTCAGTAATTGATGAGATGTAGGGAGTGAGGGAAGGGGAAGAATAAAGAATGACTCTGACATAAAGAAACTGGGTGACTGGAAGAAAGATGATGCTGCCACTAGAAATGGGAAAGTATGGAAAAGGGGCAGGTTTAGGAGGAAAGATAATCAGTGACATTATTGTTATTATTATTATTGTTACTCAGCATTTATATAGTGTTTCAATGTTTGCAAAGTGCTTTATAAATATTATCTCATTTTATTCTTGCAACAACTCTGCTATTATTTATACTTTATATGCTTTATTATAGCCTTTACAGTTAAAGAAAGTGAGACAGACAGGTTAAGTGACTTACCCAGGGTCACGCTCTAGTGAGTGTCTGAGGGAAGATTTGTACTCAGTTCTTCCTGACTCCAGATCCAGGGCTCTGTACATTGGGCCACTTAGCTTGCACATAGTAAGTATTTCATAAATACTTTTTTATTTATCCTTCTATCCATCCATCCATCCATTCATCCATCCATCTAGCCATTCATTCATTCATTTGTTCATGTTGAATGTGACATGCCCACCGGATGTCCAGGTCCAACAAGCTATTGCTGAAGGAACACTGTAGTTTAGGGGACAAATTAGGACTGGATTTTGTGTAACACCTGCAATAGAAATAATTGAATTCCAGAGAGCTGATGAGATCATTAAGGGAGAGAATAAAGCCAGAGAAGAGAAGAAGACTCAGGTGAGACCCTTTCAGGAAGCTCACGTTCAGGGAACAGGAAAGGGAAGGATAATTCGTCTTTCCATGCCTGATCTGTGTCCTGAGGTTCAATCCCACATTTACAACTGCCTGCTGGGTATGTTCACCTCATCTCAATTTCATAGAATGTCAGAGCTGAAAGGAACCTAACAATCATCTAGTCCAGGGCCTGCATTTTACATGTGGGGAAACTGAGGCCCAGATAGGAGACAAGAATTCAACATACTTGATATCTGGCTTCATCATGTCCCTCCAACAACCAATTTGTTCAGTTGTTCAGTAATTTTTCAGTCATCTCCAAGTCCTCCAAGTCCTCCTCTCCAAGACCCCATTTGGATTTTTTTTTGGCAGAGATATGGAGTGATTTGCCATTTCCTTCTCCAGTTCATTTTTATAGATGAGGAAACTGAGGTAAATGGTGATAAGTAACTTGTCCAGGGTCATACACTAATATACATCTGAATCCAGAGTTTAATTCATGAAGATGAATCTTCCTGACTCCATCCCACAGCTATCTACTGTGCCACCTATGTGGCTATTAATAGTTTCATTGTATAGTACAAAGAACCAGAAGAATGGTTTTCAAATAACACATACGATGCTTGCTAGCCAAGTAGAGAAGTTAGTTTCTAGGAGTCTAAGTTTCCTCATCTATAAAATGGACATAATGATACTTGTACTCATCTACTGCACAGGTGGCTGTGAGGAAAGTGTGTATATACATACATATATACATACATGTGTGCATGTATATATATTTATGTACATACACATACACATACATATGGGATATATTATCACCATCATTGTTGACTTGGTCATGTAGGTTTGAAATCTCAGTCACAATGGACTCTTCTTCCCTGCCCTCTATATCCCCATCTTGTTCATAGCCTGCTTCTTCATCTTTGATCCCATTGGCACCATCCTATTTTCAGGTTCTCATTATCCCTCTTGTCCTCTTAAATAGTATTTTATTTTTTCCAATTATATATAAAGACAATTTTTAAGATTCATTTTAAAAAATTTTGAGTCCCAAATTTTTTCCCTCACTCCTTCCCCTCTACCCTACCTAAAACAGTAAGCAATTGATATAGGTTATATATGTGCAATCACCTCATGATCTCTTGCTTGGACTATTGCATCCTGGTCTTCCCACCTCCAGCTCTCTCCCCTCTCCAGTCCATCCTGTTTGCTGCTGCTAGATTACATTTGCTATTTCACCACTCGGGTGTTTGGACACAGCCCTTCTGTGCTCTGAGCTTCAGTTATATTGGGTGACTCAGTTCTGACATTCTATGGTACTGACGACTATGATTTTATTAGAACTGTCCTCTGCTACTGATGCTTCAATGGTTCCCTATGGCTTATAGGATCAATAGATAAAGGCTGAAGAACTTTGGATTTGGTGTTGGAGATCCCGAATTGGACTCTTAGCTTTGCTCCTACCTTCTGAAAGACCTTGGATAAATCAGTTAAACTGACTGAGGTAATCATCAGGCAGGTTTTTCATCCATAAAATGAGAGAACTGGACCAGATTGTTGCTACAGCCCCTTGCAGCTCTAAATCTTGGTAGCAGGCCTTCTTGCTATGCTCCATGACAGTCTATCTCCCATCACCTTTACACAAGACATTTTCTGGACCTCAAACGCTGTCCTCGAACTTCCACCTCTTGAAAACCCTGGTCCCCATCAATGCCCACTTCAAAGCCCCTTCCTTTAAGACACCTTTCCTGGTTCCAGTTATTGGTGCTCTGTCTCTTCCATTCTCTCCCCCACCCCCACAATTATTACTGGAGTTATTTCCCATGTATCCTGGATTTACTGATCTTTGAACTTCTAGTTCAAATGTTCTTCTAATAGAATCTGGGTTCCTTGAGGACAAGAACTTTCTTACTTTTGCTTTTGTATCACCGTTTTCTAGCATAGTACCTGATACATAGTAGGTACTTAATGAATACTTGTTATTGATTGATACCTGGAAGGCCCAGCCATGTATGATACCTTCTTAGGCCTTCCTTCCTTCCCTCCTCCTTCCTTCCCTCCTCCTTCCTTCCCTCTCTCCCTCTTCCTTCCCTCTCTCCCTCCTCCTTCCTTCCCTCCCTCCTTCCTTCCTTCCTTCCTTCCTTCCTCCTTTTCTCTTTTTCCATTCATTCATATATTTATCTTTTACACAGAAATATTTACCTCAAAATGTACAATCATAAATATACAAACTTATGCCCCCAACACAGTGGAGACGTGATCTTTTCCTTCCTCACACCCCCTCAGGCCTTTTTTATTTACGATAAATGAAATAAATACATTTTCGGTTCCCCAAATCACCCCTAGAGAATCTTGGAAACAATTTTTTAAAATTGAGCCAAATGGCATCTGCCATGTCCAACTACATATGCAGAACCCCATATTCATAGTTCACCATCTTTCTATTGAGAGGAAATAAATAAATTTTATTATCCATCCTCTGAGATCCAGATAAGTTATCAGCTAATCTGAATTCTGATGTCTTTTATTATTTTTCTTTTAAGTTATTGTAATAATAATAGATACTATTCTTTTGGTTCTCTGAATTCCTCCTATTTATTGACATATTTGTGGCACAACAGTATCCCATTCCCTTCATATAGACCATTTGGTGAAGCAATTGGGGGTTAAGTGACTTGCCCAAGGTCACACAGCTAGAAAGTGTCGAGTGTCTGAGGCAGGATTTGAACTCAGGTCCTCCTGACTCCAGGGCCAGTGCTCTTACCTAGCTGCCCCCATATAGCCCATTTTGATTAGCCATTCCTCCATCAATTGGCACCTACTTTGTTTTAAATTTTTTGCTACCACAAAAAACATTCACACAGACACACAGACACACAGACACACAGACACACAGTTTTTTCCTCTGTCTTTGACTGCTTGGAACAAACAATCCCTATCAAACACATAATAAACGCAGTACTTCCTTACGTTATGCACCCGGTAGGGAAAGTCTTCCAGAGCGATTAAGCTAATTCACTGTTTCACCAACAGTGCATTTGTATGCTTAGGTCTCATTTAAAAAGAAGAAAATGAACTAAACACCCTCTCTCCCCCACTCCCTTTCCAAGGAACTAGAGCTCCTGTTTAGAACAGACATTCCAGCTCAGCATGTGACATAATAGACAGACAGCACAGGCACCAGGAAACCTTGTTTCAAGCCCTACCTCCGGCATATCTTTGCTGCATGACCCTAAGCAAGTCACATAACCTCTCATGGCTCAGATTGGCGAAAGTGACAACAAAGGAAAATGAAAAATGCAAAAAAAAAAAAAAGACTTCAGGAAAACAGGCTTTTTGGCGCCCTGTTGGAGGAGCTGGGATTTGGTCCAGTCATTCTGGAAAGCAATATCAAACTGTGCCCAAAGAGTTACAACACTGCATATATACGCCCTGGCAATAACCACCACTAGGCCTGTGCCCCCAAAGATATCAAAGAAAGAGGACAAAGCAAAGACAAATATTTATAAGTGGCTCTTTTTGTGGTGGCAAAGAACTGGAAACTAAGGGGGAGCTCATCAACAGGGGAACAGCTGAACAAATTGTGTTAAATGAATGTGATGCAATGCCATTGTGCTGTAAAGAAGTGATGAAAAAGATGATTTCAGAGAAAACTGAGAAGATTTGCATGAACTGATGCAAAGTGAAATGAACAGAATCAGAAGAACAATTTATACAATAGCAACAGAATGGAATAACTGAAAGCCTTGAGAATGCTGATCAAAACAATGATCAACCATGGTTCCAGAGGACTGATGATGAAGAATGTTCCCCACCTCCTGACTCTGAGGGGATAAGACACGTGTTTGTGGACGTGGTCAATATGGCAATTAAAAAAAAACCTGTAAATATGTATTACACAAGCCTTGTTTTTCTTTTGGGACAGGCAGTGGAAGGAAGAAAAATGTTTGATAATTTAAAAAAAATTCCTTTACAGATTATAAATTGTATAGAAGGGGGTCCCCTCGTTTTGGTAAAGTAAATTTCTTCATCTGGGAGTTCCCTATGCTTTTGAAATCTTGGGTCAATTCCCCATCTCATCCCAGTGTTTTGTGAGGCTGGATGAAAGAGTCTTCAGCATTCAACTGGAAAGCAGGAACATTTAGAATCTAGGGACTCTTTAGACCACTAAAGTTTTCAGGAAAGTGAATCCTAAACTTGGATCTCCAATCTCTGTAATCCAAAGTACTCTCTTGTTTAGCTACAACGGGTTCCACTCCCCTTCCTCAGAGGCCTCATCTAAACTTTGTGTCTCCTCCAGTCCCTAGCCCAGAGCTTTGCAAAGAGAAGGCACGTAATGAGAATTTGTTGTTGCCTTTCTCAGTCAAAGCCCCTTGGGACCAGGGGCCATGTCTTACCTTGCTAGCATCTATAGTGCCTAGCACATAGAAACCATTCAGTAAAGATTGGATGGTGGATTCCCTTGCTCTTTAGGAAACTGAATTTCTGTCCTTCCTCATACAACTTCAGGCCCCTTTCATTCAGACCTGAGGGGGAAAAGTAGCTGGATCAGACTTCTCAGGGCCTTTCCCAAGACTTATCTTCCTTCTCTCCCCCTCTGTTACCCCCTTTTCTGTCTCTGTGTCTGTCTTTCTCTGTCTCTGTCTCTCTATGTCTGTCTATCTTTTTTTCTGTCTTTCTGTTTCTATCTGTGTGTTTGACTGTCTTTCTCTGTCTCTCTGTGTCTGTCTGTCTCTGCCTCTCTGTGACTATCTCTGTCTTTCTGTGACTGTCTCTATTTACCTCTTTCTCTGTCTCTGTCTTTCTGTGTCTGTCTGTCTCTGTCTCCTCCTCCCCCTCCCCCCCCACCTCCCCAGCTCACCTGTTTGGCTCAGCTCAGCCAGAGGTAGAAAGATGCTATTTCCCTAGGGGTGGAGGCCTAAATAGGGTCATTGTTCCCAGTCTCAGGTCCAGAACAGTATTGGGAGGGAACTGGAGGGAGAGGGTGGGGATGTCCCAGGTGTCACACAGGGTGGCTTTGTCCTTCCAGAGGCCAGCTGCCCTTATTTCCCATTCCCCTCCCCCTCACAAGGCTCTCACCAACCTTCTCCACCCCTTGCAGTCTTAGCCATGGGCTGAAACCTGGCCTCAGGCAGGAGGGAGTAGGGCCTCCCTTTTGCCCCTCCCGACTGGCCCCCCTCCCAGCCCTGGGAGTTGCAGCTGTTTATGGGGTAGGGCTTGGTCCTTCCCAGGGGTAGGAAGCCCAAGCCCAGCTGCATAGAGGGAGCACTGTGTCCCCTCTGTAAGGTGGTATTTGAGGTCAGCCTGGCTTTTAGGTCTCCCACAGTAAAGCCCCAGTCTACCTCCCCCACCCACCTTATCTTCTCTCTTTCCTCAATCAGCAGCCCCTCCTCTACGCATGCTCAGGTCCCTGAGCCAGAATTCTTCAGGCTCATTCCCACCTCCAGCTCTTTGCCCACTCAGCTCCCTTCATCCGGTATGCTCTTCCCTCTTTCCCTAGCAATCCAAATCTTAACCATTCTTCAAGGACTGCTCAAGCTCCATCTTATGTGTGGTAGAGTCCCGGAATTATAGGATTATTAGAGCTGAAAGGGTCCTTAGCCAGAAAAAGAAAACTTCCACTTGTCTTTATTCCTGATACTTATTGTGACCCTGGGCAACCTCTCTGTGCCTCAGTTTCCTTTTCTGTAGAATCTGGGATAATAATCCCTGTGCTATGATTCATTGGTACCCACTCTCTTCATGCAAGATTAATACCTGTTCTTCAACTTACAGTTTTAGATAATTGTCTGGGGCCACTGAGAGGCTGAAAGTCTTGCCCAAGGTCCCCTCCTCCCCCCACACTGCCAGGATGATTTAGAGGAAGACTTTAACTATTGCACTTTACTGTCTCCAATGAAATCACAGGTCTGGTGCCCTCCCCAAAAAACTTGTACCTTGCAGGTACAGGTGAGGAAAATGCTTTCTTACCCTCAGCATATCAGAGAAATATGAGTAATTAATCAGTACTACTCCCCTCATTTTACAGAGAGGAGAGAAGACCTTTCCAGGATCATAGGGCAGCACAGTCAGAATTTAGAACCCAGATCAGAGCTTTTTCTTCTATTTTTCCTCCATTAAGACTTTCTGGCCTCCTCTAGCCCATAGTGCTGGAAATAATGTCTCTAAAGTGCCTTGAAAACTTTCAAGCACTCGACTTGGGAGCTGTTATTATCTTGTTCATCTCATTTCCTCCTCCTCCTGGGGTTCAGTTAAAAATGATCTTGGGACAAGTTCCCGATGTACTATTGTGCAGATTAATAAAAATAACCGTTTTTTGTACTTGACTAATAGTATCTATGTGCCATAGGCTCCTCAAAAGCATTCCTGATGCAACTCCAACAACAGAGAGATTATTATGCACCTCAGCTTGTTCCCCCATGGTTTTGATCTCTCCTGCTTGACCTCTCAATTTTGAAAGCCTTCCATTCCCTTATGAGGTAGCTAGGTGGCGGAGGGGATGGAACCACTGGCCCTAGAATAAGGAATACTTGAGTCTGAATCCACCCTATGATACTCACTAGCTATGTGAGCCTGGGCAAGTCACTTAACCTTTGTCTTCCTCAGTCTCCTCAACTGTAAAATGGGATAATAATAGCACCTACTTCCCAGAGTTGTCATGAGGCTCAAATGAGATTTTGTAAGGAGCTTGGCACATCATACGTACCTCCCCTTGTTCTTGTAGCTTGGAATATTGTTAGTATTCAGTGTGGTGATATCTACAAGATGTCCCAAAAATGTTAATGCAGTTTTAAGCTATTAAAGCTGTGCTAAGACACCTTGCAATAAAATTCTTAAATTTTCATGAGGGCATTGAGGTAGTACAGTAGATACAGTGCTAGCTAAGCCTGGAGTCTGAAAGATATCTTTGTGAGTTCAAATCTCAGATCAAGCTTTCAGACATTTGCTAGCTGTGTGACCCAGGGCAAGTCACTTAACTCTATTTGCCTCAGTTTCCTCATCTGTAAAATGAGCCAGAGAAGGAAAGGGCAAACGACTCCAGCATCTTTGCCAAGAAAACCCCAAACAGGGTCACTAAGAGTAGGACACAAGTGAAATGGCTAAACAACAATAAAAATGTTTATGAATCAATGTTCTATTAGACAAATGTGGGCAACGGTTCAGTCTGCAGTGGTAATAATCCAGTTGCACTTGGGTTTATTGATTGAGTTCTCCAGGATGTATTGAGGTATGTATTTGTAACCTGGTCCATTAAAGATAGTGAGCTTCTGATGTGAGGCACTCTTCAACAGTTCACGTCTTTGCTAGGTTTTTTGTAGGTGCAAGATTTTTTTTTTAACACACTGCAATGATGGGTTGCTTGGTCCCGTCACTCCCTTGCATAATCTATATTGACCACTAAATCTGGGTTCTTTAAGGACAACTCTCCCAAAATTTCTGGTGGCAATGGCCTGGTTATGAACTGCCATCATAAACCCCTCTGCTTGTATAAACAAATCCTCACGACTCAGACATTCGTTCAACACGTCTTTGTCTAACACAGTGGTTCTCAACCTTCCTAATGCCTTGACCCTTTAATACAGTTCCTCATGTTGTGGTGACCCCCAATCATAAAATTATTTTTGTTGCTTCTTCATAACTGTAATTTTGCTACTCTTATGAATTGTAATGTAAATATCTCATATGCAGGATGTATTTTCATCGTTACAAATTGAACATAACCCACAGGTTGAGAACCGCTGGTCTAACTCTTATTGGCTAAGTTCATGGGGATGTTGCCATTTTGGTTCTCAGCCATTTGGATCTCAGCCATTCCATAGGCTCCACGCAGAGGTAACCCACTCTTGGTTGCAGTTGCCAAATCCAACAGTATGAACATGGTATTGCTTACTACATGAACATGCTATTCCCTTACTATTGCTTGGTGATATTGTGTCTACTTGTTCTAAAAATATATTTTAAAAAGCTTATAGATGAATTTTTAAATATCGCCATAGTTTCCCCCAGTATTTCTTCCCCTTTCAGAGAGATATCCCATTTAATAAATGCTGTTTCTGTCGTTCATTTGTTTTCAGTGATGTCTGACTCTTCGTGATCTCATTTGAGGTTTTCTTGGCAAAGATACTTGGGTGGTTTGCTTTCCTTCTCCAGATAATTTTACAGATGAGGAAAATGAAGCAAACAGGGTTAAATGACTTGCCCAAGGTCACACAACTGGTAAGGACCTGACTGTAAGCCCAAGTTCACCATCTAGCTGCCCCATATAACAAACAATATTTTCCAAAAATATTTTTGTAGATTTTTGGCCTGTTTATCATGAGCTTTAAGAATGTCTATCAATCATTTTCTTCCATCTAAATCTTTCTATAAACCTTTCCTTTTAATCTTTCTATAGCCATCTGGAGGGAGCAAGGTATTTAGGAGTGATGATAATGGATTTAAGATTAGAACTAAAACAAACTTAGGCTATTTCCCTGGAAAATGCCTGCCAGGAGTTTTTGTGCTAATGAGGGAGATAACATGTGTACACACACATACACACACATGCTAGATATATTGTGTTGTTGTAGTTCAATTGTTTCTGATTCTTTGTGACCCCATTTGGGGTTTTCTTGGCAAAGATACTGGAGTGTTAGGACCCTGGGCAAGTCACTTAATCCCAATTGCCTCCAAAAAACCAAAAAGATACTGGAGTGGTTTGCCATTTCCTTTTCCAGCTCATTTTACAGATGAGGAATCTGAGGCAAACAGGGTTAAGTGACTTGCCCAGGATCACACAGCTAGCGAGTATTAGAGGTCATTGATCTCAGGTTTTCCTGACTCTGGGCAGGTGCTCTATCCACTGCACCACCTAATTGCCCCCTAGATACAGAGAAGACAGAAGGTAATCTGAGTAGGGAAGGCACTAGCATCTGGGAAGAAGGTAGGATTTGAGCTGAACCTTGATGGAAGGCAGGGAAGCTAAGAGGTAAAGGTGAAGGGGACCGAGCCTTCTAATCATTGGGAGGGGGGCAGTCGGTGCAAAGACAGGGAGTTTAATTCACTTTTATTTTTACTTCAGTTCTCAATTTCACACATCAGCCCATCAATCCACAAACATACAAAAAGAGGCAAAAGACAGTCCCTGCCCTCAAAGAGTATGCAATTTAGTGTGAGGGTGAGGGGGTGGGGGTGGGGGAGGGAGAACAACATGCAAACAAAAAAAAATACAAAGCAAGTGGAATATAGGATAAATAGGAAATAGGAAATAACTAAGAGGCAAGGTACTGGAATTAAGAGGGATTGGGAAATTTTTCCTGTACAAGGTGGGATTTTAGCTGGAATTTAAAGGAAGCCAGAGAAGTCAGTACTCAGAGCAGAGGAGGGAGAGCATCTAGGCCTGGGGGATAGCCAGAGAGACGGAGCATCTTGTTCGTGGAACAAACCGGGGAGACCAGGGTCACTGCATCAAAGTGTACTTTCAGTCTGCTTTTCTAGCTAGATAGCAAGCTCTTTGAAAGTAGCAGCTAAGGGGTGGCTAGGTGGTGCAGTGAATAGAGTACTGGCCCTGGATTCAGGAGGACCTGAGTTCAAATCCTGCCTCAGACACTTAACACAAAAACTAGCCGTGTGACCTTGAGCAAGTCACTTAACCCCAATTGCCCTCCAAAAAAAAGTAGCGACTTTTTCTTCCTAACCTTACGCCCCTTGCTACCAGTCTCCTCTCACCCCAAACCATCCTTGACATTGATAGTTAGATTAATCCATTCAAACTTAAGTATATCACCTCACTTCCCTCCCCCTCCCCCATTAAAAACTTTCAATGACTCCCATTGACTGTCAAATAAAACATAAATGCCTAACCTTGGCATTCAAGGCCTTTTATAATCTAGCCCCAGGCTACCAGGCAAAATTTTGAACCTATGTCATCCTGACTCCAGATCCTTCACTCTATGCACCAAACCAAGTAGAGACAGGCACCAAGGTATACTCTTCTTCATACACCCCATGGTTCCATGCAAGAGAATATTTGCTGCCTACTGAGTTCGTGCTTCTTTAAACCTGGAATGCTCCCTTGCCTCCCCATTTCTCCCTATTGAACTAATGCTATTCTTCAAGGCCCAAGTCAAATGTTACCTCTTTCCAAGAACCTTCCTTGATCTGTCCCATAGGAAGAGATTCCTCTCTGTTGCCTTGTCAGTAATACTTTTATACATTCTACCATGTATTTGCTTTCTCTCTATATGCTTCTTATTTCTCCTAATAGGCATAAACTTCTTGCAAACTATGGCAATGACTGTCTCTTCAGCACATACTAGGTGTTTAATAAATGTTTGTTCAATGGCCCTTATAGCATAAAATGTCAAAGATGGAAAGAAATTTAGACTTTAGCTAAATTGAATTATTAATATTAGCTCCAATTTCTGTAAGGCTAAGGTTTGCAAATCACTTTCTCTGCATTATCTCCTTGAGGCATCACGGTATCCATGTGAGGCAGACACTGTAGGTACCTACTTCTATATTTTATAGACATGGAACATGACTCAGACAGAATGAGTGGCTTGCTCCATGGTCAGGTCGCTAAAATGTCTTAGAGGATGGACTGGATTCTAGCTCTTCTTGGATTTCTATCCACCAAGTCAAGGAAGGTCAGGGAGGAAGAGCAACCTGATATAATCGGTGTTGGAGCTGAGTATTTGAGGGTTGGGGAGAACGACCGGGAACTCTGTCTGTATGTTCCTTTATGACTCTTCTGATCTTGCCCACAGTACCCAGGACTCCAACAGACATCTAGAAGTCACTTAGGAAAATCATAGAGGACTAAAACTGGAAGAGGCCTTGGAGACCAGTGCTCTCATTTGTATAGAGGAGAAGAGTGATGTCCTGACAGGGTCAATAACTTGCTCAAAGTCACATGGTTAGTTTTTAGAAGAGATCAGGAATAAACCAAGACCTCCTGATGCCTATTGCAGTGTTTTCTTCTTCTTCTTCTTCTCTTCCTCCTCCTCCTCCTCCTCCTCCTATTTTCCATACCTGTAGTTCATTATCTTTGTGTGGAGAGAGACATGCTTTACCATAGGTCCTCTGAAGTCACAATTGTTCACTGCATTGCTCAGGGTTCTGGTGTCTTTTGATGGTTTCCCCCTTTGCATCACAGTGTTCATCACATTAATTGTTCTCTAGTTTCTGTTCATTTCATTCTGCATCAGTTCATCCAAATGTTTCTAAGTTTTTCTGAATTCTTCATATTCTGCTCCATTCAATACCACAGTTAGTCATTGATCATTAGATAGGTATCCATTTTCTTTCTAGTTCTTTGCTACTTCACAAAGCACTACAATAAATGTTTCTGAATATATAGCACTAGCTTCAATAGCCTCTGCCATGGACACTGTAGATACTGTTACTATATCTTTAAGAGATAATGTATGGTTTTATGTTTGTGTGTGTGTGTGTGTGTGTGTGTGTGTGTGTGTGTACGCCTGTGTGTGTGCATGTGTGCGTGTTTATTTGTAGCCTTCTGTAAGTGGGAAAGGGAGGGAGAGATTTTAAAAAAATGCAGAGAACAAAGGGAAACAGAAAGAAGCATAGAAAAGCAGCATAGTTTTGAAACCAATGTGTAGTCTTTATTACATAGTTGGGTTTTTTATTAAGTAAATGGTCTGAAATTGAAATTCATGGTTTTATATTGATTCTCTCTTTATGTTGTGCTGTATATATAGAAATATAGGTTTTTGTCTTTTTGTATTTAAATTCAAAATGAATAAAAATTTTAAAAAGAATTGTTCAAATTTTTTTTAAAAGATAATAGAATCTTCAAAAATGAGTAGATTAAGCATTGTCTGGAAAGACTTTTAACTGTGATGATAATTAAAGAGGGAACAAAGGAAAAGGATTAAAAGAACTTGTTTTCTGAGAGAACTGAGCTTAATCTTTATCTTTAAAGGTGACAGGAAGAAAATTTTTGAGAAAAGATTTTAATTGATATCCTAAAAGAACTGAGTGGTGGAAATGAGTTTCAGAAGAGAGAAGTCAAGGGTAGTAGTGCTGGTACTCTGGAATTCTGGGTATGAACTGTCTCACAGCTAAAACGTTGTAAATAATGACATGGCTTTCTTTTGTTTTTTGTTACATTGTTAATAAATTGCTCAGGTTTTGATACATAAAAAGACATGAGCAACAGCTTATGGTGAAAGAGGTTTCTTAAATAGAGGTTACTAAACGATAAACAGGGGTAGGTGCTCAGAGCTGATTAATTATGAGAGAGAAAGGTTGCAATTTTAGTAATTAATAAAGTAATCTCCTTGGCTTACCTTAGAAGCCGGGATGATGGAAAATGAATATGGTAATGGGTCAAGTAACAAGCTGAAATGTAACCACCTTGTAAGCGAATATGGTTAACCCTAAACTATTCTGCATATGTATAGGACCTTATTTTCTGTCTCTGGGCTCTTTGGAGTATAGCTAATGGAGGTAATACTGGTGCTTTTGTCATTATACTGGAATAAGTCACACCCCTCTGCCCCCCACCTCATCCCCCATTTCTCTACACGCTAAATAGCTAACTGGGAGTTCTAACTCCCTTTTCTGACTGGTATAATTAGAAGTGAGGCAGATGTCACTCTGAATGCCGGAATTTCCAGACTGTCTACATTGACCCACAAACCCTACCTGGACAAAGTCATTCTTGTTTCAAGGTTATTTTCAACCAATAAGCAAGACTTACTTTAACACCTACTATGTGCCGAGCACTGCGCTAAATTCTGGGGGCGTGCAAAGCCAAGAAATTAGGTGGTTCCTTACCTCACAGAACTTAATGTTCTATCAGGGAAAACATGTATACATATAAACAAATACAAGAAACATATTGGGTTGGATTGGAGCATATTCCATGGAGCATGTGGGGCAATGGCCATGTAGGGACCGCCCCATGTAGTCTGCTTGGAGCTGTCCTGGAGACGTCAGTGGCTCAACACTGAAGAGATCAGCACTTTAGCTGCTAACCCTTTGTGATCCCTTCATTCCACCCCCTCCCACCCTAACCCCCACCACTTCCCAAGCCAGTATACAGGGAAGTTATTAGTTAAAGGGAGAAACGGCTTCAGCTTTGACTCTCTCTTCTGTTGGTTGACCTTTTGAAATGGATGGCAAATAGCTCTCCCTCCATCTAAGGGGCAAGGGAAGGGCCTTCTTCCATTCTGATAGCATGACAGCTTCGAGCACATGTGTTGGCTTAGCTGAGCCTGAGCCTGGGCCCAGAAATTTGGCCTTTTCTGTTTCTGCTCTAAACATAGTTGATACGTATATCTAGCCTTGAAGGCAACCTTGTGAGTTTAAGAGTGGGAGCTTCTAGGCCCTCAGCTGACGGCAGCTGCATCAGCACCGCAGCGCTTCTTGGAGAGGATGATCTGGAGGATGGGATCATGGCCAACCCTTGGCCTGGCTTGACAGTTACATGTTGACTTCATGCCCTTTTGGTGGGATCTTGGCACCATGGATTTAGAAATGGAAAGGCCCTTAAAGGTTCCAAGAGCAGCCCCACATTTCACAGATGAGAAAATTGAGGCCCAGGTAGTTTAAATGACTTACCTTCCTTTAATCCTCTATGGCTCCACTGCTGACTCTCTTGGTTTCTTTCTTCTTGCCACCTCCCACCCACAATTGTTTTTAGCTTTAGGTGTTCTCTTCTTCCATTTGAATATAAGGTCTTCGAGGTAGCTAGGTGATGCAGTGAATAGAGCACCAGCCCTGGAGTCAGGAGGACCTGAGTTCAAATCTGACCTCAGACACTTAAAACATTTACTAGCTGTGTGACCTTGGGCAAGTCACTTATCACCAATTGCCCTGCTTTCCCCTCTCCAAAAAAAAAAAAGAATATGGGGTCCTTGAAGGCAGAGACTATCTTTCTTTTTGTTCATATTTACGGTATTCCCAGCGGCTTAACACACAGTACCTGACACATAATATGCCTTAAAAAAATTCTTGTTGACTTGACTTGTAGACTTGCCCATGGTCAAACTGGTACTAAGTAGCAAAGGCCCAATTTGAACCCAGGCCCTCCGACTCTGGATCCAATGCTCTTTGCCCTGCACCATGAAGCAACAGGGGCTTGAGGCCTAAGACACTGTGCTGACTAGGGGGTGGAGGTGGGGAGAGAAGTGCAGTGTCCCACAATGGAAATGAGAAACAGGTTGCTTTTGTTGTGGGGAGGGTAGATAGCTGAGATTTCAGAGCTGGAGGAAAGGTCCTGTTTGCATGCCCCCCCCATTTTCCCTTCTCCCTTCCACCAACAACACACCTTTAACCAACTCCCTCCTTGTCCTTTGTGCCCAAAACATGAATGACAGCCAAAGAAAATGAATTGTAACCCAGGCTGTTGCAGAAGTGGAAATAGATCTCCAGTGGATCTAATTTCCCTCTGAGGCAGCCTCCTTCCCCCACTCACACCTGCTCAGTCCCCCCTTTGTCCTCAGGCCTCTGGCTCTACTCTTTGCCTTTCATCTGTTCCCCTCTGCCTCCCTCCCCATTCACACCCTAAGCCTGGTGACGCCCTACCACCTCCCTCACCCCGCCCCCGTAGAGGGACAGGATTGTGGTCCCTGATCTCCAGACTAGGACCATACAGGCTGGGTGTCCCATCCCCCTTTCTCTTACCTGGAAAGATCTGGAGGGAAGTCAGTTCAAAGGAAGGGAATAAGAGAACAGAGGGGTAAGAAAGCAGGTAGGAAGGAGGGAAGCGGGGTTCTTTGATGCTCTCAGCTGCTCCTAATACTTGTTTTCTGAGGGGCTGACCGGCATAAAAGGGAAGAGCTACTCAGAGGAGGTGGGCTCAGGAACTAGGATAGAGCATAACTTGGTCAGCTAGTTGGCTCCTCCCCCACCCTGCCTGGGGGGCAAAACCATTAGAGGAGGGGGACTGGCCCTCCCCTCTCCTGTGTGCTCCCAGGTGCCCTTTCCCTACCTCTCATAGACATCTGGCCTTCTGCTTATGCACTTAAGTTGTATGTCACTCCTGATACAACCCACTGGACCATCTTTCTCCTCTCCTTAACTAGGTCTTTGAACTCTATCCAACCGTCCATCCTGAGACACCTTCCGTAATTGATCATAGAGGAATCCCATCCTGTCTGGGCTTGGGACTCAAGCCTAGGTTAGTATCTTCTCAGGGTTCCCTTTGTCCCGGCACTGCATAGAGCCCAGCTCAATGAGTTCATTTCTAAGGTCCCTTAAGTCCTTAGACTTTAAAACCAACTTTAAGACCCTTTGTTTCTTGAACTTGGTTTTTCATTTGTTCCGCCTTGTGTCTGTCTTATACTAGAGCTACAGCATTCTGTACTGAACAGGGAGATAGGGAGGATAGGACACAGTTTCTGCCCTTAAATAGTTCCCAAGCTGATGCAGAAACCCAGTACCTGCTTTCAGGAATCTCTCAGTCTGACGGAGAAGACAAAGTCAACCAATTGATGAACAAGTTTTTATTTATTAAGTACCTGATATGTGCTAGGCATCAGGGATTCAATGACAAGCAATGTAGTACCTGCTCTCATGGAACTTACATTCTATCTGAGGAGACAACATACATATATGCATATACACATATACATACACACACATACATACACATGTACATATACATACACATCTCTATATCTATCTATCTAACAATGGAGTACCCAACATCCCATCACCACCACCATCTTCAGGACCTTGGGGGCACTTCTACTGGATCATGTGTGGTCTGCCTCAGTGCTAAGGGGACTGATGCTTTGAGATAATGCAGCACTTGATTCTAAATGGTCACTTGATTCCCTAGTGAGAAATGCATCAGAAAGAACTGACCACTGAACCAGAAACCCCCTCAGGAGATCTTCAAAGCATAACTGTCCTCTGAGGCCCTTTATTCTTTCCTCTTTCTGGAACACAGCATGTAATTAACTAACTAACTAACTAACTAACTAACTAACTAGCTCACTAACTGTCTCTGTCTTTCTGTCACTGTCTTTTTCTCTGTCTCTGTCTTTCTGTCTCTCTGTCACTGTCTTTCTGTCTCTCTCTGTCTCTTTTTCTTTCTGTCTCCATCTCTTTCTGTCTCTTTCCTGTCTCTATCACTGTCTTTGCCTCTCTGTCACTGTCTTTCTGTCTCTCTCTGTCTCTGTCTCTGTCTCTCTCTCCATTTCCCCCCTCCTCTGATTTCCCACTAAGGGGGGGAAAGGGAGGAAATTTCTTCGTCCCCTCCCTCAACCCCAGAAGTTATGGTAGCTTCAGATATGCACACTGCCTTAGTGAGCCTTAGCCTCAGGTTTTTTGCTGCCTCTTTTGCTTTGTGTTTCTTTTCCTGAGCATCTGGCCCAAACATCAGTTCTGAGAGGTAAACTTTTGAAGAATGTCTGCCTCTAGAGCTCCTGGGTTCCTTAATTGGTACCAGCTACAGTCTAGTAGAGAAGTGCCTTATACAGGCACTTCAAGGCTTCTTGGAAGGGATGACCATAGACACGAAGTTCCCCATCACCACCACTCCAAATCTGGCTTTCTAGAAAAAAAAATAGACCTTGAAGGAGCAGTTTAGACAGTGTAAGACTGAGGTAAAGATAAAATGCCAATTCATCAGTCTCACAAAATGTTTCATGCTTTGAATATCAACTTTCTAGAAGAATATGATAGGAATTATAAAAATTACTGCTTCATATTTAAGTCTTGTTTATACTCATGAATCTTTTGTGTTTTTAGCATTTATTTTGGGAGGAGGAAATAAATAGCTTTCCTATACCTGATCTATATTGTCTATTAAGTACTTTCTTGGTGCACCTTTTTGGAGAAACCCTAGACACAAGCCAAATCAAGGTTTTAGACTTTTTTTCTGCTGGGGCTCTGGAATGAGGATATAAAGAGTCAAAAAGTGCTAAATAAAAAAAAAAGCCTTATTCCTCTCTTTAGCAACCATTCTCCCCAGATGTGTTCAGGTTTGCTTGTGGACCCATTTGCTAATGTGAGCACAGAGCTCGGGGTCCTTAGTAGAGGAGAAAAGGCAAGTATTGCAGCTTTACTAGGCCCAGCAGCAATTCTGTGTTGCTACATATATGTATATACAGAATTACAAGGTAGGTTAGGGAAAGAGAGCAGGTTGTGGATGAGGAAAGGCTTCATGCAAAAGATAATGACTGAGCTGAGTTTCAAAGGAGCTAGGGGGTTCTATAAGACAGAGATGGGGGGGGGTGCACTGTAGGCATCAGGATGGCAAATGGAAAGTGACCAAGATGGGAGATGGAGAGCCATATGTGAGGAACGGAAAGAAGGCCAAATTGGTTGGATTATAGAGTATAAAAGGGGAGTAGTGAATAAGGAGACTGGGAAGGTAGGTTGTTTTTTGTTTTTTTAAGGAAAGTGAGCAGTTGAAACTCCCTAGGTACACAGGGTGTTATTGTTAAGTTATTTTTCAGTCATGTCTGACTCTCCATGACTCCATTTAGGATTTTCTTGGCAGAGATACTGGAGTGGTTTGCCATTTCCTTCTCCAGTTCATTTTACAGATGAGGAAACTAAAGTAAACAGGGTTAGGTGACTTGCCCAGGGTCACACAGCCAATAAAGTTATGAAAGGCTTTCGAAGTCAAAATAAAAGGGTTTTTTTTTATCCTAGAGGCAATAGAGAGCCATTGAGGTTTACCCTCCTTGAATGCTACTTCGTCTCCCTAATTATTGTCATTAGTGAGCATTTTTTCATTGTAAAAATATTGAATCCTTTGAAGTGGATTATTGAAATGGTGCATTTATTTTATTGACAATTCTGCAACATCCAACATTCAAGGTACCACAGGTTGTAGATCTTTGCTCACTGAGTAGGGGAGGGACATGGTCAGAGCTGCATTGAAGGAAAATCACTTTGGCAGCTGTGAAGAGTATAGATGGGAGTGAGGAAGGAGTTGAGGACGGGAGACCGATTAGGAGGCCATTGCAAATGACCAGAGAAGAGGTGATGAGAGTATGAACTAAGGTAGTTGCTGTATGCCCAGGTGAGAGATGTGAGAGATATTGGGTAGAGAGAAATAAAAAGATTTGGCAACTTACTTGAATATATGGAGTGAGGAGAAGAGAGTAAGGATTCACTGATAAGAATAAGGCTGAAGTTGCAAATGTGGAAGACTAGAAGGTTAGAGGTGCCTTCAGCAGAAACAGTGAAGTTCATAAGAGTGGTAGGCTTTGGGGGAAAGATTATAAATTCTGCTTTGGACATGTTGAATTTGACATGTTTATGGTACACCTGGGTTAAAATGTCTAATGTATAGTTGGTGATGGAGGACTACAGCTCAGGAGAGAGACTGGTGCTGGATATATAGAGTTGTATGTATAGAAAACAAAACTTATGGGAGCTGATGAGATCACTAAGAGAGAAAGAAGGCAGAAGAAAGAGAAGAGGACTCAGGACAGAATGGCAGAGCATATGGAGCCAACAAAAGAGACAGGAGGCAGGAGGAGAACCAGGAGAAAGTAACAATATAACAACCAACATTTATATGGCTTACAAAATTATTTACATATGTCATCTTAGTTGACCTTCACAATAATCATGTGAGATGGGTGCTATTATTATCCCTCTTTTATAGATACTGAAAGAAATCAAATCACTTGCGTAACGTCACACACTTAAACAAGAGTCTTAGGGAAGATTCGAACTCAGGCCTTTCTGACTACAAAGCCAGCACTCTATTACCATGCTACCTAGCTTCTTCCTTTGAAGAGAAGGCATAGTAAAGTGAAAAGAGCGTTAACAATAAGAGTAACTAATATGTATATACTATTTACTATGCACCAAGCACTGTTCTAAGCACTTTACAATGATCTCATTTAATAACAATATTAATTAATAATAGCTAACATCTATGGAGTGCTTATTTTGTGCCAAGTATGGGGCTAAGCTGGTTGCTTGTTTCCTTTGTGCTCAAAGAGTACCAAAATGGCATCATTATGTTGGGGGCAAAGGTACAGTGTGTTTGACTGGGGCTGATAAGATCAATAGGGGCTCAAAAGGCTCACAAATAGTCCTTGTGAACATTTGGGGTGGAGATGCCTCTAAATTTGTACATCTCACCTTTTTCTTGAGCTATTGCAATTCTGCTTTGCTCATAGAGCACAGCACCTTCTTTGATGGCGGCACACCACGCTGGGCAGTCCTATGCCGGTGTCTCCAAGTTCTTCAGAGACCTTGAGAGTGTCTTTGCATTGTTCCTTCTGATCTCCATCTGAGCACTTGCTTGCCTTGTGTAAGTTCTCTGCAAAAAAATATTCTCTGTTAGGCAAATGGACATTTGACATTTGAGCAACGTGGTCTGCTCATCAGAGTTGCACTCTTAGAGTTTGAATGCTTGACAGTTTAGCTTGAGTAAGGAGGTTAACGTTGGGTGCCTTGTCTTACCAGGTAATTTTCAGAATCTTCCTAAGACAATTCAAATGGAAGGGTTTCAACTTTCTGGCCTGGCTCTGATGGACTGTCCATGTTTTACAGGTATACAACAATGAGGTTAGCACAATTGCTCTGTAGACCTTCTGTCTGGTAAGCAACCTAATACTCTTTTCTCCCAAACTTTCCTTTGGAGGCTCTCAAACACCAAGCTAGCTCTGGCAATGCGTGCATCAATCTCATCATCTATGTGTATATCCCTGGAAAGTATATTGTGAAGGTAAGTGAACTTATCCATAGCATTCAAAATCTCTCCATTTGCTGTAACTGATGATTCAATGTATAGATGGTTTATAGTTCTGGCTGGTGGAGAACCTCTGTTTTTTAATGTTAATTATCAGGCCAAAATTAGCACAGCAGCAGAGAATCAATACATACTCTGTTGCATCTCAATCTCAGAGGTTGCATTGAGTGCACTATCATCTGCAAATAAAAAGTCATGCACCAACTCTCCCTCTACTTTAGTTTTGGCTTGTAGCCTTTTTAAATAAAATAATTTACCTTCAGTGAGGTAGCTGACCTTGAAGCCATTTTCATCCTCATTGAAGCATCTGACAATATTGCTGAAAACATCATGATAAAAAGCATGGGAGCAAAAACACAACCCCACTTCACTCCACTGATGACTGGGAAAGCTCAAGAGCATCATCCATTACCTAGAACCTGTACAAGCATGCCACCGTAGAACTAGTGTACAATATTGATGAACTTCTCTGGGTGATCAGTTTGCCATGATATTATAAACACAGTATAGAAAGATTGAAGTGTTAGAAAATAAGAGAGTAAATTCAGTACCTGTTCTAGACAGGACTCTTTGAGGTTAGGGTAGGAGGTGAGAAGGAATCTACCCTGGATCTGGGAGAAGGAGAAGAAGGTAGACTGGCAGAGAAAGAGTGGAAATGGTATCTGGATGGGTGGGGGTATTAAGTCTTTTGTGGCTGCTACTGTCTATGGGTTTTTTAGATGCCAAGCTATCCCTTTGGAGGGTACCCTGGAGTCCTGGAAAGCCTGGGTGGGCAGGAGCTTGAATCCAAGAAATTTAGGGCAGTCAGCCAATATCTGTCTAGCAATACCTCAGAATAAGAAAAAGGCCATGTCTACAGCTCCTCATTCCCTTTCCAGCTTCCCTTCATTTCAGTGGTACCTCCTGATTCCCTGACTCTCGGTGTGGCATGAGGAGGCATGGGTTGCAGTAGAAAGAGCTGGGAGATGTGGGTTTGACTTCTAGCTCACTATTTACAAGCTCTGTGACCCTAGTCAAAGTCATTTTAACTGAGTCTTAGTTTCCTCATCTGTAAAATGGGCATGATTATACTTGCACTCTCAGTTCCCTCCTTTGTAAATTGAAAGAGTTGAGCTAAACAATCTCAAAGATCCCTTCAAGTTGCAAATCCTGTGATCCTACCTTACCTTACCTCAGGGATATACCCTGAGGAACAAATGAGATGTGAAAGTGCTTTGTAAACTCTCTGCCACAGGTGTGGATATTCTGGGATATCATACGCTGAGGAAACTATTTTCTGCTTTCTGGGGGAGCCTCTCCAAAAGGTTTGGAATGCCCGGTGCTGCTTCTTTCCCCGTGGCTTGTGCAATGATCATGATTCAGTTCTGCTCATTACTTCCTATGTGACCTGGGCAGGTCACCTCCTCTCTCTGGGCTTCAGTTTTTCCTTATGTACAACAAGAGGTCAAACTAAATGACATTTAAGATCCCTTACAGCTCTGACTTCTATGATTCCATGGTTTTCTTAGTTATTGAAATGTTTCAGGGGAGGTCTGGGGGATATGGGAACCAAGAGCCCTGGAATCCATGAGAAAGTGCTTGTATAACAGGTTGGTAGGTTAGACTCTAGAGTAATCATGTTTTGTTTTAGTCTTTTAATAATATTTTATTTTTTCCCAATTGCATGTAAAACCAATTTTTAACATTCTTTTTTTTAAATTTTGAGTTGTAAATTCTCTCCCTTCTTCCCTCCCTGAGACAGCAAACAATTTGATATAGGTAACCATGTTTTCTAAATCAGAAAATAATACTAACAATAGCCAATATTTATGTAACTCTTTAAGGTTTGTAAAGAACTTTACAAGTATCTTATTTTTATCCTCACAACTACACTAAGAGATAGATACTCTTATCATCCTTTTATCATTTATAGATAAGGAAACTGAGGCAGACAGAGGTTAAGTGACTAGCCCAGGATCACACAGTTAGTCACACAGCTAATCTGAGGTCAAATTTGTACTTAGATCTTCCTGACTCCAAGCCCTGTACTTTATCCACTGCACCACCTACTGCCTCTGCCAAAAACTTAGACTCACAATCACCATTGCCTTTATGACCATCCTTTCTCTTCCCTTTTAAAGTTTTATTGATACTTAAAAAAAAAAACACAACATTGTCACATCCATCATGGAACCTTTCTTTGTAACAAAGAAAAATAGTTGAGCAAAAACAACCGTGATTGTGTAACAGTATGATTGGACCTGATAGAGTATATGACATTCCACATTCATAGTTCAGCACCTTTCTACCAAGGAGAGGGAAGTGGTTCATGGATTGGTGCCAAGAATGCCCATTACATTTATCCTGAGTTCAGTTGCCTTTCAATGCTATTTTTATCCAAAATATGATAATCACTCTGTATATGATTCTCTTGATTCTTCGCTCTACAATTAATTCATATAAGTCATTCCATGTTTCTCTGAATTCCTTGCATTCATTGTCCAACTATTTCTTAATTTATGGGCATCCAACCTCGTTTCCAGGTTTTCATGACCACAAGTCCTGCTACAGAGTATGTCTCATAGATAGATATAGGTTTATGTATATATCCACATATATTTCTCTCTCTCATATATGTATGTTATATATATGTGTAGATGTGTACACACAGATATAGATTTAAATATATGTATAATATTTACATATATATTTATATATACACATAACATACACACAAATAAACATACATACACACACATCTCTACAGGGGCAGCTATGTAGCACAGTAGATAGAGTCCTGGATCAGGAGACAGGAAGAATCCTCTTTCCGAGTTCAAATCCAGCTTCAGACACTTAATAGCTGTGTGATCCTGGACAAGTCACTTAACCTTATTTGCCTTAGTTTCCTCATCTATAAAATGAGCTGGAGAAGGAAATGGCAAACCACTTCAGTATCTCTGCCAAAAACAAAACCAAACCCAAATGGGGTCATGAAGAGTTAGAAATGACTAAATAACGATGAAACAATAAATATATCTATATACGTATGTTTTCTCTCTCAAAAATACATATACATAGACACATGCACATAGAGACGTTTAGATAGAGAGATAGAAACTTTTTTTCCTTTACCATAATTTTGAGGGCATTTGCATTGGCAAAGCCAGGGCAATGTTAGGAGCTTTTATGACCAAAAGGCATGGAGGTCAGCTGTCTACCTTGCTGCTGCCACGCTGGACACAGGCATGTGTCCTCTGTATGCAGGCGGGGATATGATACAAATGAGTATGTTCCTGTTTTCGCGAGTAATGTTGATTTTCCTTCAGCATGCAGTTTTCCATCTGTTATCCAGGTAACTATGGCTTTGTTTTTCTCATATATAAAATAAGAGGATTGAACTCAATGACCTCTGCGGTCTCTTTTAGCTCTAAATCTATAAGAAGATGGTGTCACTTTCCCTTTCTTAGTCTGGGTCTCTCCAACTGAAAAATGAAGGAATTAAACAGGTGATCCCCAGGGTCCCCTCCAGCTTTTAATTCTATAATTCAATGCAAAACAATAGTCCATGATCATTTTGCTAGGCACCTACTCTGTGCAAGATGCTGTTTGAGGCTCCAGGGATATAAAAAGAAAACATAAATTAGTTCCTGTCCTCAGGGAGCTTATATTTTACTGGGTGGTAGCGGTAGAGGTGGTGGAGATGGGGCACAAAAATTTACACACACACATTTTATATATATGCACACATACATGTATATGTACATGTACACACATATACACATGAACACACATGCATATATGTATATAACTATGTACACATACATACATACACATATATAATCCCGGAAAGATGAAAGAATAATTGCTAAAAGGTGGCTTGGTACCATTTTCATTTCTCGTTGAAAGTGGAGTCATGGTGATTTATTTGAGTCTCAGCTTATCCCAATTCCCATCTGGCCTTTTGAGGCCTGTTTCCTCATCTGTAAAGTGGAGGGGTTGACCTAGATGGTCTTTAAGATCCAGGTTTATTTTGACTACAGTGTTTAACAACTTGACTCCTTCAGGTACCATTGGGGGAAATATGGGTGGACTCTTGCAAGAATTCTTAACCATTTTTTGTTGTTTTTCTGGGCTCCTTTGACAGCCTCTTTGGTGAAGGCTAGGGATTCATTCTCAGAATGATTTTCAAAATGCATAGGATTACAAATGAAATTAATTATGTTGAAATAGATATCAAAATATTTAAAAAAAAAAAACAAGTTCATAGACCCCTTCAGCTAAGAGCTCCTAGTTTACGAAGACAAAGGGAAAGGATATTTGAAAATCAGGATGGTTCCAGAAAGCCTGCATCTAATGATTATCATCAGGTAAAACCTAGAAAGCTTCTCAGAAGTGGTCTTTGTCACAAAAAGGTAACTGGGCAGTGAAGGTGCAGGCAGTGAGTGACAGAGTTATGTGTGTGGCTCTCCTAGCACCCCACAGCTCCCTTCCCTTTTTTCACTACCCACCAATAAGGACTGGCAAACCAGGTAGCCTTTGATGGAGCAACGAACCATTATGATAAGTTGTGAGACCAGCCCACACGAAACTCTCCCTCCCCCCCTCCAACTGTAGGCCATCCCCAGGACCTCATCAGGGGTTGGCAGGGTGCCTGGCTCCCTACCCTCAGGGTGCCCAGGGTAGCCAAAGCGAGTGGAAGGGGGCAGGAGGCCAAGCATGTTCCCAAAATATTTATTTATTTAAGGGACCAAGCCTTCCACATACCTGGCTATGATTAACCCCCTGAGGCCTGGGGAAGAGGGGGAGACGCTGTTCTCTCTGCCTTTGATGTGAAAGAGTAGAGATTGATGAGATGAGTCTCTGGCAGCATAGCTGGGGGGAGGCTAGGAGGCCAGAGAGAGGCTGGGAGGGGACTGGGAAACCCTGGGTGAGGTAACTCTGTGCACTGGTGAGATAAAAGCCATTGAAAAATGGTAAGGTCAAAGAAGAGATTTGATAGGATTGGGAGAAATAGTAAGGTCTATCTTAGCTCTTCAGGCCAGCCCTGTGGTAGGAACTTATCTGGTTCTTGACTGGGGGGGAAGGGTGGGTAGGGAGGTAGGGAGGAGGAAGGAAGGGGTCATGCTCTTATTTGCATAGATTTGCATGGTCTCACCCTAAGTGAATTGGGGAAATTCCTGAAGGTGGGCAGCTCCAGCTGAGACCACATTCAGGTAAACATCTGAGACCCCCACCTCCTATCCCTGTCAGTGTAGAGGATGGCTAAGGCGAAGATTAGAAAAATCCTGAGTCTCAGGGATTGGACTTCCAAAATCAAAGGAATTAGACAGAGACAAGGTCAGGATGTGCTTTGAGAACCTTGACTCCAAAGCACAAAGATGTGCACATGGTGGTGTTTTGGTCCCAGAGACCACAGGCATAGAGACATGAGGGAGACATATGGAGACAGATCTAAAGAAAGAGATAGATAGGGATACACCCAGAGACCAGGTGGAAGAGATCTTTCTCAGAGATATACACAGAGAGAAGACACAACCCAGAAAGACCCAGACAGACAGAGCCACCCAGAAAAAAGAGAACCAGAGAATGAGGGCAGGAGTGGGGTAGAGAGGTGAATGGAGGATCTCAAATAAGCTTATTTGACAATTGCTTTGAGATCCCTCCACTCTCCAGGCTACCTCAGGTTTCCTGGTCTTCCAGAAATTAGATCCTGAGAATCTAGAATCCTCTGCACCTGAACACCAATCCCCTAATCTCCCATGAGATTTGACTCCCTCCTTGGCCCATCTAATATTTCTCTACCTAGGAAATGGAAAACATGTTGAATTTCAAGAAAGTTTGCAAATCCTTTCTGCCAACGTCCCATAAATTTTCCTTCCTCTCTCCCAGGAGAGGATACAGGGAGGGAAGGCTCCAGATGTTGCTGTCCAAAGGGCCTGGTATAGTCATACTTGGGGGGAAGAGGGTGGGGGATGGACAGAGGAGAGTCATAGGAGTGGTGGTCAGCGGAGGGGAATACCAACCTAGAAGGCGAGGCAAGGCTGGGGCCCAGTGGCTCATGGCCCCCCAGGGACCTCTGGTATTTATGGCCTGAGCTCTACCCAGGACTTCCTAGAGTAACTTCAGACAGCTGAGTCCTCAGCAGGGATCATAGAGGAAGGAGTTCATTAGAAAATAGCCTCTCAGGGAGAAGACAAAGTCCCCTTCTTGAAAGATCTAGCAACCCTCTCCCCATGGTGCTCTCCACTTTTTTCAGTCTTCTGGCAAACTCCAGGTCTCAGTTTACCTCTTTTGTAAAATAGAGAAGATCAAACCTTCGCTCCCTCCCTCACAGGCTTGCTGTAAAAGGTCACCCCTGGAGCTGGGGTCCTCACACTCATTACCGTGTGTGTCACTGTTGTTCACATTGGGACCTCTAAGTGTGTAGGATCCTCCCCAAGATCAACTTGGAAGAAAAGGTTTATGGGGAATGGAACAGCTTGGAAGAGGAATCCAGGTGTTTCTTCTCTTCTAGGATGCTCTTCTCCTCTGATTCTTGTCATTTGCAAGGAAATAGCTTTGGCAAGAAGCCAGAATTTGATGGGAGATGCAAGAGGGCAAAAATTTGAAGCTAAAAAATACAGGCAGTAAGCTGAGGCACCAGCAAGGAAGAATTAAGCCTAGGCAGTCCCCAGGGATCATGACAGTTGGCCAGACCAGGACTAGGTGTAAATTAGTCCGAAAAGAAAAAAAGTGGAAGTTCTTAGAGAGGGTAACACCAGTCTTTGGTTCTGGAGTCAAAGGACCTGGGTTCAAATTCTGAACTTCCTACTTGTGTGATCTTGGGCAAGTCACATCACCTCCTTAAGCCTCAGTTTCTTGATCTGTAAAATGAAGGGGTTGAAATAGATAGCCTCAGGGGCGGCTAGGTGGCACAGTGAAGAGAGCACCAGCCCTGGAGTCAGGAGGAACTGAGTTTAAATACAGCCTCAGACACTTAACACTTACTAGCTGTGTGACCTTAGGCAAGTCACTTAAGTCCAAATTGCCCTGCTTTCCACCTCACAAAAGGCAAAAATAAATAAATAAATAGATGAATGAATGGATGGATAAATAAATGAATGAATGAATACATAAAATAGATAGCCTCTAAGATCACTCCTTGTAACGTAGCTATGATCCTTAAGATCAGAGCTAGGAAATAGGAAATAACGTATGCAAAGTACTCTTCAAGGGTTTACAAATCAAAGCTTTTCCTATGGTGGAGACAGAGTAGGGACAATATAGAGAAAGAGATGTGGGGGGTGTGTGTGAAGGAACAGTATGTAGTGCCCCTACTTTGCAAGCTATGCCAGCTTGCTGAGGACAGCACAAACCGCTGCAAAGAGTGCTAGACTTGAAGTTAGGAAACCTGGGTTTATCTGATCCTTTCTAGCTGGGTGAACATGGGCAGTGGTTTCACCACTTTGAGCTCCAGGTTCCTAATACAAATATATTGTCCCTGAGGACAGATTTGAACTCAGGTCCTCCTGACTAGCGTGAGTGCTCCATCCATTGCACCACTTAGTTGCCCCTTGAAAACTTGTCCTTAAACACTTACTTTGGTTGGAAGGTACTTCAAAAGTCATTTAGTCTAATCTTTTCATTTTGTAGAGAAGGAAATTGAGCCGTGGAGATGTGAAGGGACTCCCCTTAGGCC
>CM053584.1:153419574-153492755 GCA_028627135.1 Pseudochirops cupreus | reverse complement strand
GTCTAGGTCTATGTCTATTTCTAGGTCTATGTCTATGTCAATGTCTATGTCAATGTCTATGTCAATGTCAATGTCTATGTCTATGTCTATGTCAATGTCAATGTCTATGTCTATGTCTATGTCTGTTTCTAGGTCTATGTCTATGTCAATGTCTATGTCTATGTCAATGTCAATGTCTATGTCTATGTCTATTTCTAGGTCTATGTCTATGTCAATGTCTATGTCTATTTCTAGGTCTATGTCTATGTCTATATCCATATCTATATATACAGTTATCCCTTCCACATTGCTACTTTCCCCATCACGATTTTGACATATTGTAGGTAGGCATAAGAAATTAAGTGGGAATTTTGGGGGCGGTTTGCAGAAGCTGCAGAGGGCATACTAAGGCCAGCAGATAACACAGAAAAAGTTTAGCAACTCAGAAATGGATAAAATATATGATTAGTATTATATAATATCAACATCTTTTACTTTTTAAAACTATAGATAAACTCAAATTTTACAATAAGGTACTGCAAACACCCTGTAAAAGAAAAAAAAAATTCAGACATTTTCTCCGGTATGAAGGGAGGGCCAAAAAATTTTACACAGATTTTCCAGATCTTGGAGGTGCTGTGCCCCTAACCCTCAAGATATGGAGAGAATATATTAATATTTATAACTATACTGATCTCTATTTCTACATCTATACTTATATCTACCTCTATCCAAATCTATACCTAAACCCATCTCTACCTCTCTCTATATATATCTATTTATACCTGTATCTATATCCAAATCCATATCCATATCTGTGTCTATGTTTATTATATGTATATATGTATATGCATGTATATATGATCCTTTGAGGAAAGAGCCTGGCCACTGCTTCGCTTTCTTGTCCTTAGAAATGAAAACTGGGGCCAATGCACCTGAAGAGAGCTAAATCAGGGGTTGATGGGGCACAAAGATGAGGTAAACTGACTTGCCAAGCTCTGAGAGGAGATATCAATGGTTGAGGAAACCCAGGGCAAAGGGTCTGGGTTTTTTTGTTTGTTTGTTTTATTTGGAGGGGGGAAGACAAGACAATTGAGGGTAAGTGACTTGCCCAAGGTCACACAGCCATGTCAAGGGTCCAAGGCTGGATTTGAAGTCAGGTCGTCCTGACCCCAGTGCCAGTACTCTATTCACTGTGCCACCTAGCTGCCCCCAAGGGTCTGGGGTTTTTGAGAGTGAAGAAGTAAAGATTGGAGGAAATGACAAACAGGTTTCAGGAACTAGAAAAAGGAAAGGCAAAGACTTTGGCTAAATCACTTCAAGTCTCAGAGCCTCAGTTTCCTTATTTGGAAAATGGGGGAATGATATACCTTGAATTGTTTGCATCATTCTTACCATGAGCTGTGAGGATGGGAATACATCTCCCACACACAGGGACTCTAACAGCCCACCTTTACCCAGCACCATCTTCCACCTAAGCCCAAATATGGGGCCTCATTCCAGGGTGGTAGGACCTGCTAGAGGTGACTTCAGATTCTGATGACTATGTGTCTGTGATAATAGCTAGCCTGGCTATTTGTAGAGACCTATTGGGCTATCACAGGGCAATGGTTTTTGTTTTGTTTTGTTTTGTCTTGTTTTTTGTCACGTCAACCCTTGAAGACCATATATGTCACAGAAATGTTGCGTCCCACATCAGTGGAGAGAGTGCCCTCATAGGTAAAATCATGGAACCACAAAGTACTCAAATAGATATAGAGGAATATCAAGTCTGCGGAGCACTATCCCCACAACAAGCCTAACAAATAGGCAGTACAAGTATCTTTATACCCATTTTAGAGATGAGAAAATAGAGGCTTAGAAAGGTAAAATTATTTGCTAGTCACATAGCTTGTGAGTATTAGAGAGAGGGAGCAGCTTAGTGGCACAGTAGATAGAAGTCAGGAAGTCAGTCCTGGAGTCAGGAAGACCTGAGTTAAAATCTCTCAGTTATTAGCTGTGAGATCCTAGGCAAGTCACTTAAACCTGTTTACCTCAGTTTCCTCATCTGTAAAATGAGCTGAAGAAGGAAATGGCAGACCACTCCAGATCTTTGCCAAGAAAACCACAAATGGGGTCACCAAGAGTTGGAAATGACTGAACAACCATTAGAGGCAGGATACAAACCTAGAACCTAAGTCTCACACTCTTTCTACTATGCCAGACTGCTTATACAAAAGGAGAATATTTGAGACCATTTGTACTTTTCCAGGTTCTAAAGGATATACTGGATGCTCTCTAGGGGCATCAGGAAGAACTACGCCACAAGCTTGGGAGACAGCATCTTGCCCTTTTCAGTGCCCCCCAACTTGGGCTCTGGCTCCCAAGATCCATTTTTCAGTAGTTCTCCTGGGTCAAGTCCTTAAGGAATGTCATCCTCAGCCCAACCCACCCCCATTGCCGCCTCTTATCCTTCATTGGACTTTGTCTATCATCAGAGCGAGAGAGAGTTATGAGAGGAAGGCAGAAGGATCCCACATTTGAGGAAACAGGAAGCATCCACAGCTTTAACCCAGGTGTGGAAGCTCCTTCCCTCCTTTGTAAACCAGGGGAAACCTTGGGGGTCTCAACCAAGTCCCTGGGGGCCCCCATTTAGGAGCAGAACAGTCTGGGGAAGACAGAAGGCAGGAAGCACAAAAGAATCATGATTCTTCCTTTAGTAATCAAGATCTTTCCCCCTTCTCTCTTTCTCTAAGAACCAGTAGAGACTTCCATCTACATGATGGTAGGGGGGAAGAATGCCCTCCTTGAAAACAAGAGGATGAACAAAATGACCATGACGTCCCCGTTCTTCTCTTTGTTTATTTCTCTCCCACTCTGTCTTCAAGGGCTATATAGGGCAGTCTCCACAGGCATGGTCTGGATTACTCCACGGATGTGGCCAGGTCTGATGAGAAAAGCCCCTCCGAGCTCAGGTCTACCCTGGGACTCTGATCTTGAATTTCCAGAGTGGTTTGTGACTTTTCTATCTAGTTTTGTTCCTTGGGTTTGTAGATCCATAAAGGCTTTGTTCTTCCAGACTATGTGATCCTATAAGGCTGGTCCAAGTCTCCTACCATCCTCCGCTGTATGCCTGGCAACAGAGGCTATAAGGTCAACCAGTGGCCTGGGGGTGGGTGGAAGAGTTGAGGTTTTTGTGGTCTGGGTTCCTTCAACTCCTCTAAAGTGTCAGGAATTTGAGGAATTCTGGGAAGCAACTCTGAGCTTCTGGTGAGGCCCATCTGGTTCAGATACTCAAGAAATAGGCACAGTATTATTAATAAAAATATCTCCTGTTTATATTGTACTTATAAAAATCACATTTACACAGCAGAGGATCATGGGATTTTGAACAGGAAGGGACCTTGGGGATTGTTGAATCTTGCTCTTTTATTCTACAGAGGAAGAAACTGAGGACCTAAGAGATGGAGTCAAAAGTCACAAAAAAAAGCGCAACAGAACTAGAATCTGACCCCAGATTCTCTTCCGGGGCATCTTTGCCACTATCCCATAATGCATTTCAGTAGTATAGAATGTAACAGCTATGTCTCTAACAAGGAGACTGGCCCAGAAAAAAAATACAGTATTTGGAGCTGGAAGGGACCTTACATTTTCCATAGTCCACCCTCTCCCAATTTTACAGGTGAGGAAACGGAGGCCCAGGGAAGTGGAGTTACTTGCCTAAGGTCACATGGGCAGTCAGTAGAAAAACATGGAATTGAATACAGGACTTCCATCCCTAGATCAATTTTCTTTCTGTGATGCCCAATACATTGCTTCTTTTCTGCACTGACCTCCAATTGGTTATGTTGCCTGTATTATTCTGTGCTAGGCAAAAAACTAACCCAGCTAGGAGTCCTGTTCTCTTCTTTCCTGAGTGACAAAGGAAAAAGAAGTAGAGGTAGATGGGGAGAGAGAGACTTGGAAATCCCAGGGGAGGAAACAAGAAAGAGGGAAGTCCGCAGAAAGAAGGCACATCTGGTGGCAGGAGATCAGAGAAGGCAGACAGACTTTCAGGACTGGAAGAATGATGTGCTGGGAATGGAAAGAAGAGAGGCCATGTCCCCTAATGACAGGCTTCTGGGCAGCATGGGAGCAACATCTGCCTGTGAAGAAGAGGTATCCTCTCATCTCCCACCCTACTTTCCATTTCATGGAAAAAATAAAGTTGATTAGACTTCTCCCACCCTCACCCCAAGACAGTCAGGAAGCAGTCATTGCTGGGATAGGGATGGGGACGTAGGTGGTGAGAGCCTAACTTTCTAGTAACTTCTGAAAAATAGGTAGATGTGTTAGATTTAAAGAAGCCAAGTTAATAAACATTTATTAAGTACCTACTGGTTTGCAGGCACTGTGCTAAGGAAGTTCATAAAGGAGGACTTACTCAGATTGGATTAGGATACTAGACTGAGGAAGGTAGCGATCTCCCCTTCTTTAGAGATCTTTACGAAGAAGGAAAGTTAGAATTACAATATTGAAGCCAGGCAGCCCTTTAGAGATCATTCAGTTCAATTCTCTCATTATACAGGTGAAGAAACTCAGGGCCAGAGAGGAGAAAGCATTTGCCTGAGGTTTCACAGATCAGAGCAGAGACTCCAACTCAGATCTTCTGCCTGCAAGTCTACCACGAAGCCTCATGATCAGATGTCTCCCTGTCTGTCCATATGGTTTGAATAGTGTCCAGTTCTACAAGGGATGGACCAGGGGATCTCTGTAGGATGTGTCATGTTTAACTCTTAAGGAGGGGATAGGAGAGAAGGGGAGAGAATACACAAAGAGAGAAGGGACTAGGATTGGGAGAAATTTCTTTTTCAGGGCTGATGGGACAAAACAAGGAAACCAAAGTTGGATAATCCCCATTCAAAGCAGACTCTTCCATCTACCCTCTCATACTATTCTTTCCCCCTCCCCAACTCAGGGCCTGTACCTGCAGGAGACAAGGAGAATGGGGGAGGAGAGTTGCGGCCATGAGGGGATTGGGTTACCAGGTTACAGGTCAAAGGGGGATTAAAACATTCCTCTTCCCATTGATGGCTCAGGCAGTTAGCATGGATGAGGAAGGAACAGAGTCTGGGAGTATCCAAGGACAGGGGGATTGGTGCAAAGGGTGTTTTCTATGTTAAAGAATGATGCCTGGTTCTGTGCCAGCCTGACCAGCTAACAGGAATTGTGCCAGTGTGGAGTAAGGGTGGCTAGGATCATAGGAGTCAGAGCTAGAAGGATAACCCTCACTTTAAAGATGAGGTAACTGAGGCCTAGAATAGAAAGATAACTTATTCAAAATCACACAGGCAGGAGCGGCTGGGTGGCACAGTGAATAGAGCATCAGCCCCGCAATCAGGAGGACCTGAGTTCAAATCTGACCTCAGACACTTGACACACTTGCTAGCTATGTGACCTTGGGCAAGTCACTTAACCCCAATTGCCCTTCTTCCCCTTTCCAAAAAAAAAAAAAAACAAGCAAAATCACACAGGTAGCAAGCAACGGACATGAGATTTCAACACAGGATCTTGCCTTATCTCTTCCACATATATACCATATATACTTTCTTTGACTGTTTCCCTGATACCCATTCCTTTACTCTAGGAGGATCTGTCCTAGAGTGTTGGTAAATGTTTAGCTATTAGTTTTTCCAAAAAAAAAAATCAAATGCTCTATACACTTTTAAGTTGAATCTCTCTTTATTAACATTTTCTCCAGAACCTTCTTAAGGTGAGACAATCAGCAAAAAACCAAATCAAGTTCTGATTTGTAGTTTGTGATTTCCAAAGGGTAAATGCTCAAATGAAAATTTAACAACATTTCTCCCAGTTGAGCTGGCTCCAGTATATCATTCTCTAAGGCAGGTTGATAATGGCAGAACCTAGGAGATCTGAGGCTAGACCTTGACTTCCTTTTCAATGAAACCCTATCCCTTAGGGTTGTTTTATCTTCTGCCAGACTAAGGGCCACCTGTAGAAAGGGTCTTGCCTGGGAGGAGAGACGATGACCATCCATTCCTACCTCCTCAAATTCCTAATTAGATGTGGAAAAATAATCAGACCCAGAAAAGCTAGATAGAATTTCCATCTATTATCTGTTCTAGAGACAGAGAAACAAATGAATGAAACACAGCCATTCTGAGAGGAAGTTCATTATAGGAGCAAATTGCTTCCCAGACTTTGGGAGAAGTCAAGGCAATATTTCCTAAAGGAAAAGAGTAGGACTGGAGGAAAGGGGAAAGTCAAGGATAAAAGTAGGGGGAGAAAAGAGGAAAGTTGCCCCAGGAAGAGGAAAGAGTTTGTATAAAGGCCTGGAGTACGATGAGTGAAACATGGGGAGAACTGCCCAGTTAGACCAGAAGGATCTGAGAGAGGAAGCCCCCAGGAGACAAGGGAATATGGTCAGGAAGGGAGCACAGAGGGGAAAGGATGGAGGAAGCTGGTTTTCCAAATTGGGATCTGACTTTAAAGGGAAGAAGAGCCACTGCAATTCCCCCCAAACACAGAGATGATTATGGATGTGCTCTTCATGTGGGGCTGATGGGAGGAAGACTGGAGACACAGTGACTAGTGAAAAGGAGGCTGGCCTAACAACTCAGGCATGAAGGGATGAGAGCCTGGATTAGAGTGAGGGCTTTGGCAATGGAATGAAGAATTCAAGATATTGAGTGAGCCAGAAAGAATGACTGAACCAAAGTCATACCATTCCAGAGCTCCCTAAATTCTGTTCTCATTCTGAATCTCACTAGGGCCATCATACCCCAGGGAAGATTAAAGCATCTCCACCTTCTTTATGCCTTCTTCATCCACCCTGTGTGATTGCCACATTCCAGCCCCTAACTCTCACATCCTGGCACCCTGGAGATGAGGCGGGTGCTGCCCACCCCAAGTGCCCAGAGAGCTGATCGGAGGAGACACAGCTGCCTGTGATGATTCCGCCTGTAGTGTTTCAGTCGAGGTTAGCCGGGAGACTGCCAGGCGCCGCTTAATAGTATTTTAATTATATAGCTACAACAAGAATTCCCCCCCCCCAACCCCAGGCTTAAAGCCCTCACAGATACCTCCATCTCCGACTCAGCATCTTCAAGGCCTTAGCAATCTCTGTTGCTCAGACCCCTTTCCCTCCCTGATTGTTGGGGTTTCTTGTCTCTATGGAACATGTGGAGAGCTGAAGCCTACCCCCAGGACTCCCTGGCAGGGGACCACCACTGTCTCTATGGAAATCTCTGCTGAAGAAGATGGAGTGTTGGCTGGTTCCAAAGATTCTACCCAGCTTTCAGCCTGCCTATGCTTTGTAAAGGGTTAGGGTTAGTTGGCTAACTACGCTTGTGTCCCCTGTTGTCAGTCAATGTAGTATACCTAGAAGAAGAAGGACAGTCCCAGGCCTCAGAAAATTCCTAATCTGATGCAGGAGACTTTAATGGGTGGAGATACAGTCCTTCCCTTCTGGGAGTTTAACATTCTAAGGGTAGAAATAGGTTCTGTCCTTGGGGAACAAGATAGGATACTACTAAATATTGCACAGACCTCAGTATCTGCAAATTGAGTCCAAAAGGTGACAGGGAGTAAAGGAATAATTAGAACCAGGTGGTAATAATTAGGGAGGGCTTCCAGGAGGAGGAAAGTACCTAATGGGATTTGGGGAAAAAGTGGGAATATGTGTTAGTGGAGAGGAATGAGTGGGTAGGATGCTTCAAAAAGAGGAATGACCTACGGGCAGGCTAAGAAATTAGTCCTCTCCTTCTGGAAGCTCCGCATCTCAGAAAGACACATGGATGTGGGCAGATATAGAGAGGAAAGTCAGACACAGGAACCAAGCAATCCATCTTATTAAGTGCTCACAATGCGTCAAGCACTGTGCTAAGAGCTGGACAAAGGGCAAATGCAATTCTTGCCTTCTGGAAGTTTGCATTCTAATGAGGGAAGACAACGTGCACATAAACTTGTATGTAGCAGGTAATTACAGAAGAAGTAGAAGATAGCATAAGAAGGGGATGGCACCAATAGTTTGGGGATCTGGGAAAGGCCTCCTGAAGGAGCTGAGTCTTTAAGGGAGCCACGGACTCTACAAGGTGGTAATTAGGAGGCAGAGCATTCCAGTCCCAGGGTACCATTCATGAAAAGGCACAGAAACAAGAGATGGGGCATCACATTAGAAGAACATCTAGTGGGAGAGAGTCTAGGAAGACCCAACAACCTGGAAACCGATTGACCTTCCCAAAGGATGACTCTTCACTTTGTCCCTCTCTCAAAAAGCCTTGTTGTTCAGTCACTTTTTCTGTCGTATCTGACTCTTTGTGATCCCTTTTGGGGCTTTCTTGACAGAGATACCAGAGTAGGTTTGCCATTTCCTTCTCCAACTCATTTTACAGATGAGGAAACTGAGGCAAATAAGTTAAGTTTGTCCAGGGTCACACAGCTAGTAAGTGTCTGAAGCTGGATTTCACCTCAGAAAGAAGAGTCTTACTGATTCCAGGCCCAGTACTCTATCCACCGTGCCACTAAGCTGCCCCTCAAAAACCTTAAGACCATTAGAAGAGATTCTATATTTAATCCTTGTATTATAGAATAGGAAACTGAGACTCAGAGAGGGGAGGCAATGTAGGAATACAGGGATCCTGCTTTCTGGCCCACCACCCTTGCCCACCATTTTGCCGCTATGAATTCCATCATATTTTGAACTCACCTTTCTACTTCCCATCTTCTGTATCTATGCATTTTGTATTCTCTTGACCAAAACTGCCTTCTTCTTTGCCAATCCAAATCCTACTATCATAGGACCATAGATTTTGGGCTAGAAGGGGCCCTAGAAATCATTAAAGTCAATGCACTCATTTTATCTAGGAGGAAACATCTAGCCCCAGAATCATGCAGTTAGTATTCGAGGCAGAATTTGAACCCAGGCCTTCCTGACACCAAGTCCATTGCTCTGTCTATGACCCTACTCCTCTCAAGTCTCAGCTCACATTCTACTTATATGAAGTTCTTCTTGACATCCCTCTGGCCCCTTCCAACCCAAACTGAGACTACCCCTCATACACCTGACACGTGTTTATATTGCACTGTTGGGTTCTCAGAGCACCTTGCACATAGCATCTCATTTGAATGGACATACATCATCTCATTCGAGTCTCCCAACAACTCTTCGAGGCAGGGAGGTGCCATTATCATTATCCTTGTTTAACAGACGAGTTTTACAAACTCCGACTCAGAGAGATTAAATGATAGGCCTGCAGCGCCCGGCCAGCAAGGCTAGGAAGCAGGATTTGGAGGCAGGCCTTCTTGACTCCTCATCTAGCAGCGCATCCATTAAGACGCGCTGCCTTTCAGTGATGTCTCCGTTCTCTGAAGGCCAATAGACCTTCTTGTCTGGACTGAACATTTGGTTACTATCCCACGTTGATTAGGATTGGTAACTCTCTTTCTGTGGGTACATCTATCTATATCTAGCTCTGTGTGTGTATGCATATGTATACATACATATATATATATACATATATATATATATGTAATGTAGAGAGTGAGAGAGAGAAAGAGAAGGAGGAAAGAAGGGAGAAAAGAGAGGAGAGAGGAGAGAGAGAGAGACAGAGAGACAGAGAGAGAGAGGGAGAGACAGAAAGAGACAGAGAGACAGAGAGACAGAGACAGAGATAGAGAGACAGAGAGAGACAGGGACAGAGAGAGACAGAGAGACAGAGACAGAGAGAGAGAGAGAGAGACAGAGAGACAGAGACAGAGAGACAGAGAGAGTGAGACAGAGACAGAGAGAGAGACAGAGAGACAGAGACAGAGAGAGACAGAGAGAGTGAGATAGAGACAGAGAGAGACAGAGAGACAGAGACAGAGAGAGACACAGAGAGACACAGAAAGAGAGAGACAGAGAGAGACACAGAGAGAGAAACAGAAAGAGAGACATAGAGAGAGGTGAAGGGAGAGAGAGTGAGCAAGCAAGACAGAGCGACGACAATTCCTAGTCAATATATGAACATTCCTTTCCCCCTGCTGTATTGCAGGCTTTTCCAGGAGAGGGGTTGGGCCTCGTGTGTCTCTCTCATCCGGGAGGCAGCTGAATGGCTCAGTGGATGGAGCGCTGGGCTTGGAGTTAGAAAAACCTGAGTTCAAATGTGGCCTCATTTACCTAATAGCTGCGACCACGGACAAACCATTCAATCTCTGTCTACCTCAGTTTCCTCAGTGACAAAACTAGTGCTAATAATAGTAGCTACCTCACAGAGCTGTTTCAAGGATCAACTGAGATCATACTTGTAAAACCTCGATGCAGGGCCTGGAATCCTTCAGGTTCCTAAGAAGTGATCCTTCCCCTCCTGGAGCATGGCACTGTACCTCAAATCAACTCATCAGTCAACAAACATTTAGCAGGCATCAGGTGATAGGCTAGTCCAGGGGTGGGGAACTGTGGCCTCAAGGCTGAATGTGGCCCTCTAGGTCCTCAAGTGCAGACCTTTGACTGAATCCAAATTTCACAGAATCCTTAAAAGGATTTGTTCTGTAAAACTTGGACTTGGTCAAAAAGGCTGCACCCGGGGAACTAGAAAGTCGTATGCGGCCTTGAGGCTGCAGGTTGTACGCCCCTGGCCTAGTCAATGGGGATACAGAGACAAAAAATAAAAAATAAAAAATCCCGCCTTTATATTTTATATATTTATATTCTATAGGAGGTAAACTATATATACACACACGCATATATATATATACATATATGCACACACACACACATACACACATACACACACACATATACACACACACACATACATACACACACACACACACATATATATACACACACACACACACGCATATATATGTACATACACACACACACATATACACACACACACACACACATATATACACACACACACACACACACATATAAAATGAATAAATGCAAAGGAACTGGGTTGCAGTAACTAGCAGTTCGGTGGGCATCTAGGCAGCACAGAGCATAGAGTTCTGGACTAAGAGTCAGGAAAATTCCTCTTCCTGAGTTCAAATCAAGCCTCAGATACTTACTAGCTATATGACCCTGGATAAATCACTTAACCCTGTTTGCCTTCCTTTTATGTGAAACAAGCTGGAACGGGAAATGGCAAACCACTCTAGTATCTCTGCCAAGAAAACCCCAAACGGGTCACCCAGAATTGAACACGACTGAAACGACCAAAGAGTAACAATAAAAACTGGCCGCTGTGGGAACTGGGAAAGCCCTCATGTAAGATGTAGTCTCTGGGCTATGCTTTGAAGGAAATTAAGGATTCTAAGAGACAGAAATTAAGAGGAAATACAGTCATGAGAGAACAGCCTGGGCAAAGACACCAGAGACAGGAGATATGTCATGTGTGGGGAATATTGAGGTCAGTTTGTCTAGACCCCAGGAAGTGAATGAAAGGGAGATATAGATAGAGATAGATGGATATAGATATGTGGATTATATAGATACATATAATAAAAATGGAAGTCAGGTTGAAATCAGGTTATGAAGGGCTTCAAATACCAAAAAGAATAGATGCTTAAAAACTATTTATTGGACAGGTAAATTAGTGAGTGAGTGAATGAATGAACTTGCACACCTCAACGTTTTCTCAAATTTCCATACTTTCCCCGAAACTCCATATATATGCTAAAGGAAGAGACTAACTAACGAGGGATAGATCCAGGTATGAATGGAACGTTGAGGGAAGGGGAGGAATACAGCAGGGAGTATGTCTGTGTAGGGAGGACTATCCACATATGCCTTCTTGTACCCCGCGTTTGATTGTCTCAGTTTGGGCCTTCACGGGTCTGAGTTGGAAGAGAAGGCTTCTCCAGCTCAAAATGCCCCCCTCTCTCTCTAGCACAGGGCCCTTAGTAGATACTTAATAGATTTTATTTGAATGAGATTGAATTGACTCCTTTCCCCAACCCAGAAATCATTGACTCAGATCCCTCTCCATTCCCTCTTTGTTCCTCCTACTGGATCATCAATTGGTGAATGAATGAATGAATGAATGAATGAACTTCCTCCCCTCCCCCATACTAGCAAAGCTTCTCTCTTCTTGCTCTATATATTCTCCATGTTCTCTAAGGACCCCAGACCAGAGCCTCCTTCCCTGTCGGGCCCTTAGAGGGCAACAGTGTGCTGCCTGAGCCTGCTAGAGAACCTCCAAACTTGCCCAATACCCTCCCCAGGGCACCCCCTCCCACTTTCCATGTTCCAGCCTCCCAGTCTCTTGCTACCCTAATGCTGCTTTCACTAGAAAAATTTTCCTCTGAGATAGAGGAGGATTGCCTCCTGGCATTTTCTCTCACCAATGGACAGCAGTCCTTCAGAGGACATTATTTCTCTAGTTATTTCTCACCTGGGCATCACTGAGTACCCAGAGGCTCTTACCAGCACTGTTAATGTCTATTATTTGGGTTACCAAATTAAGACCCCTCCAGTTTTCACAGAAAGTTCCCTGGGAACTGGGGAGAACCTAGCTGGGTACTTCTCTCCCCATCCCAACTGAACTAATAAAGGAGATATATTCCTTCCCGTATCTGCCCACCTAAGTGTTTTCCAAGCCTGGGAGAGATCTTGACAAATTCTCTTGTTCAAAGCGTGGCCTTAAAGAAGAGATATTTAAAAGACACCTGCCCCTACCCTGCTCTGTTACAGAGTTGGTGAGCCCATAGGTTTGGAATAATGCATATAATATCAGATATTTAAAATTGGTTTTAATGAATTGTTTTCATCCTTTTTAAAAATCTTTTTTTTAAATAAGGGATGGTTCTCCAGAAGGAGGAAAGGGAAGAAACACTGGGAGAAATTTAGATGATGTAAAACCAAAAGATATCGATAGTAATCTATCTTTAAAAACCCCCAACATAGTTTTCTTCATATCTTCCCCAACAAAGAACACAATTGTAGGAATCAGTCCTAGAAGGCTCTCCTTCCCAGAATTGGCAGGCTTGTATACCCTACTCTTGCCTCCCTTAAACCACTTTTCATATACACACCACTATCAGGGCTCCCTACACTGGGTTCCCAAGAGGGGGGGTACTTGATGTTCAACCTCTCTTTGTTCTATTGAGTACCTCTCTTAACCTCCATTCCCAATTTTGTAGATTAGAGAAGAGACTCTGCTCCCAACCACAGTGCCTAGAGAGATGAAAACACCAGGATCCACTGGGATGGGGGCAACATAAGACTATCCTTCATAGGGACTGGAGTCTGATTTCTGCTCCATTGGTTAGGATGGTCAGGTTGGATTCTTCATTTACAACATGAGCCCCCCTAAAAGGATGAAGAACCAAAAGGAGGTTGGGGGGAAGGGATGCTATGCCTCGCCAGAAGGGCTGGCTGTGGATGGCAGGAGATGAAAGAAGAAGGAGTTGGGCTGCTTGGCAGACAGACCAGTGGTCCGGGGGTGGGGAGGTCTGGGGTGGAGACAAAGTGCATGTTGGGGGGTGGGGGTGGGAAAGAACTGTGATAACCATCAGGGAAGGCTGCCAGGTGTAGACATAGTGAAGTATAGAGGACTCATAGCAGACTTTTGGCCTCCAGGATCAGGGCAAGAATCCTAGAGCTGGAAGGGATCCTATGAGGCCATCTGGTCCAGTCTGCCGCCTTGGGACCTGACTGCCCCTAAATGAGCAGTGGCTGAAGATTTCTGAGTATATAAACCCTTTGGGGTTTTTAAAAATCTTTTTGCAAATAGCAAGCATTTATTTTTTTTCTCCCTTCCATATTTGCCCTCCAATGAAAAAAAGGAAAAATAGTACTCCTACAATAAGTCTCCATTGTTAAGCAAGACAAATTCCCAAATCATCCACATCCAAAAATCTGTGCCTCCTAGTGCGTCCAGAATCCAGGAGGAGGGCAGCATGTTTCATTGCGAGTCCTCTGCAATCACAGTGGGTCACTGTGTTGACCTGAGTTCTGAAGTCTTTCAAAGTTATTTTTCTTTACGATGTTGTTATTATATGAATTGTTCTTCTGGTTCTGTTCACTTCACCCTGCATCAGTTCGTATGATTCTTCCCAGTGATACAGACCCTCCCTCTCCACCGTTCCCTGTAGGATATCTTCTTTCCCCTGTGGCATTTCCTCATTCCTAATTAAGGTCCCTTTTGCAGCAGCATCCACTTTGGTCTCCTAAAGTGTTGCAGCAGCAGTTAGCAGGACCTGATCATGGACCTCTTCCTAATCACCCTTCATCTTCTTAGAGATAATTATCAAAAGGTTCTTCAGTATCTTCTGGACTATCAATCGTCTTTACTCTCTTTTTTTGCTTGAATTTCACAGATTCATAGAATCGCAGGGTCATAGAGTTGGATGGTAGCAGTAGTATGGTGGAAAGTATACAGAACTAAGGATTGGAAGACCTGGGTTTGAGGACCCATTCTGCCACTTATTAGCTCTTTGAACTAAATTCATTTCTTTAGTTTCCTCCTCTGTCAAAGCAGAAGTTCAGACTAAAACACAGTATGATTTAATCTAATAACCTCTTTTTCCAGATGAGGAAACTGAGGCCAAGGGAAATCATAAGGTGCAGAGCTGGGTTTTGAACCTGGGTTCTCAAGTTCCAACTCCACTGATCTTCCCACTGTACCACACTGGAGGCCCCTCTAGGTCTAACATTTTATGTTCTACATTTCCCAACCCTCTCCTTAAAATGCTAGTGCCTTCCCTTTGTTGATTATTCCTGACTTCTGTTGTCTAGAGCTGGCTTGTATACACCTGTTTACATGTTGTTTCCCATTAGACTATGAGCTCCAAGGTCAGGGACTCTCTTTTGCCTTTCTTTGCCTCCCCAGCACTTAGCACAGTGTCTAGAACACAGCAGGTGCTTACTAAATGTTTGTTGTTTTGACTTAATTATGTTACTGTCTACTTCAAGAGTTCTTTACCCTTTTTTTGCATCATGGATACTTATGCTAAATTTCAGTTGGAAGTTAGTGAGAATAATATGATCGCAGATTCCCTAAAATCTCTTCATGGACCTCCTAGAGGTCTGTGGACCCCAGGTTGAAAGAATCCTTGCTAAGAAAAGCTGTTAAAATATATTAACCCACAGTTTAAAAAACATTGTATTTTGTATTCATGTATGAACCCTATGGGTTCCTTTTATTAATAAAAAAAATTGTTACAGCAAAAAAAAAAGGAAAAAAAAAGAAAGAATCCTTGCTTTAGTTCAACTCTCTGAAATATCAATCCCTAGGCTCAAATTGGCTTAGTGGTCCTTTTCTGGTGCTCACCAAGTTCTCTGGTGACTCTGGAGACTGTGTATTTGGACCTAGAAAAAACCTCAGAAGTCATCTGGTTCAACCCCTCCATTTTAGAAATGGGAAAATTGAGGTGCAGAGAGGAAAGTGATTTATCCAAGGTAGCCAAGTTAGTAAGAGGCAAAGATAGGATTTGAGTTTAGGACCTGACCCCAAAGCCAGCATTTTGTCTCCATACACTTCAGGGTAACTGGGGTGGAGTGACTGGCTTGGCCATGGTCAGAAACTTAGAATGAGTGGAACTTAGAATGATTGGAGGTTGGCTATGTGGGATGATTGGGAATGAAATACCAGGAATGCGAAATAAGGTACTAGAGTTTGATGGTCAAGATTGAAAGGTTACCTGTTTCTTGTGAAACCTTTAGAAAATAGTTGGGAAGGGTGGCTAGGTGGTGCAGTGAATAGAGCACTGGCCCTGGAGTCAGGAGGACCTGAGTTCAAATCCTGCCTCAGACACTTAACACTTACTAGCTGTGTGACCTCAGGCAAGTCACTTATCCCCAATTGTCCTGCCTTTCTCCCTCCAAAAAAGTAAAAAAGAAAAAGAAAATAGTTGCGAAAAGAGCCCTGCTATAGGAGTTGGGGTGGGTAAGAGAGAATAAGTTCTGGGAATGGAGTTACCATGTCAGGGATGGGTATCAGTGTCAGACCTGGGAATCAGGGATAGGAGACTCAGTGCCTAGGATGGCAGTTTAGTGTTCTGGATGGGAGTCAGTATCAGGGATAAGAGCTGGAAATCAGGAATGGGAGAGGAGGTGAGGGCATGGGTTAGAAAAGGAGGCTCAGTGTCAGGAATAAGGACTGCCTATGGAGTGGAGACCTAAGTAACAGGTGTTAAATGGTAGGAAAATGGAGGGTGGGTAAGAAGGAGGTGAAAAGATAAGGACCAGGAAATCCTGAGAGTTAGATGGTTGGAGAACAGGTGGGAGGAAATAGAGAAATTTAAGGAAACAGCTGAGGTGTTGGGCTTCAAGCCAGGTTTGTAAGTCAAAATCACCAGCTAGGCAACCATAGATTATTTGTGATCCCCATTAGATGATTGGCTGGGAGTTTGGAAAAAACACCTCAGGCCCCTCCGTCCCTGAGACACAGAGGCGGGGTCTGACAGCCAGGGCCTCCCTGGAGAGGCAGAACATGCAGAAGGCCAGATGAATGTGCAGGGGGAGGGAGGCTCCCAGGAAAAGCCACCCGATGAGAATCAGGACTGGGCCACTGTCACTGTCACAAGGAGGGGGCAGAGACAGTGGCCTGAGAAAATTCTAAGCTAGGGAGGAAGACCTGCAGACTCTTGCACAGGCTAGTAATGGGACTTTGAATAAATCCCTTCTCCGCCCTAAGGCCTCAGTTTACTTCTCTGTAAAATGGGAAGAAAGGACTAGATGGTTGCAAAGGTCCCCTGCAGCTGTGATTCTGAGTCACAGCAGGGAGGACTACTGGCTGATGGGATGATTAAGGGACAGAGTGGAGAAAAGTGTTCAGGGAAAGAGGAAGGAAATCTTTGAAACTCTGGGAAGGTGGATTATCTAGGAGGAAGGGAAGAGAAAGAGTGGATAGTTTCTAAATCCTGATGTCAAAACAAGCTACAGTTGTATCAGGAGGATTTGAAATTAGATTTTTATGACAACACGATGCAATGGATAGAGCACCAGCCTTGGAGTGAGGAGGACTTGAGTTCAAATGTGACCTCAAGACACTTATGAGCTGTGTGACCCTGGGCAAGTCACTTAACCCCATCTGCCTTAAAATTTTTTTTATAATAACAGTGGAATGAAATTGGTGCATGACACCTTCTGAAACAGAAGAGGTTTTCTGCTGCGTGGAGTAAATAAGATTGGGGTAGGATGGAGTACTGGTCAGACAAGTTGCTAGAGACAGAGAAATTTTTTTAATCACCACCTAAATTTCTTGAGGTGTCTACAATTCAGGTAAAATCAGTTCTCCTCCCACTCCCCAAATCCAAACCCTCACTTCTAGTTCCTTTTCTTTTGTCTCAATCCCCACCTGAAATCACTAAATTCTGTTCAGTATACAAATTACTCCCAATTCCCACTCACAGCATCTACATAGGGAAAGGAACGATGGGAGAGGCATCACCATTTGCCCCTCTATTGAGCTTATTTTTTTTCCTTTGGAGGGAGGAAGGCAGGGCAATTGGGATTAAGTGACTTGACCAAGGTCACACAGCTACTGAATGTTAAGTGTCTGAGATCAAATTTGAATTCAGGTCCTCTTGACTCCAGGGCTGGTGCTCTATTCACTGTGCCACCCAGCTGCTCCTATCGAGTTTAATTTTGTCTGTCTCTCTCCAGCAATCTCTGGCTTTGTTTCTTGGCATTGATCTCTCCCTCTGTGTCTGTTTATGCATTCACCCCACCTCACTCCACCTCTGCTCATTTCTCTGGTTCTATTTCCCCTTGTCTATCTCTTTCTGCACCTATCTCCCTCTGTCTGTCTCTGCATTCATCTCTCCTCCTCTTCTCCTCTCTTCATTCGCCTCCCTGAGCCTCAGTTTCCTCACTTGAAAAATGAAGGAGTTGAACTAAAAGGACTCTCAAGCCTCTTCCAGCTCTAAGATATGTTGGTATGATCCTATGAGCTCCCTTGTCTTTGTTTACATCTTTTCCAACCTAGTGCCCCGCCCATTGATAGATCATCCCCCCTGTGTCTTTCTGTCTCTGCATCCAACACCCCTCTCTTTTTCAGATTCCACACGATCTTCCGTCCCTGTCCCCAGAGTCCGCATCTGTCTCCCCTTCTTACTGTTTCTCCTTTATGCATCTTTCTTCCCATCTCCGTCCCTGTTTTTTACTCTACACCTATCTCACCGTCTGTTTTTAATCTCTGCATCTGACTCCATCTGTCTCTTCCTTTCTCTCTCTGTCTCTGTCTCAGTTTCTGCCTTTGCCTTTGTCTCTCAGCATCTCTCTCCCCCTCACTGTTTCTGTCTCTCTGGGACAGTTATAGTGAGTGACTTTGGTTCCCAAACCCAGCCCTACCACCCTGGAGATGCTTATTCACAGATTAATCCTCTTCCTCACATATGATGGATTTGAATGCAATGGGCCCCTGCTCAAGTGATAGGGCCAGTTAGCTCAGACTTCCAAGAAACTCTCCCTGAGTTCAGTCCATCTGACTCTATTTCCCATATTCCCTCAGTCCCGATGTTTAGAAGTGTGCTCAGTTGAAGAGTATGTCATTTTTTCTATCTCTGTAAATTCAATGGATTTTTTTCTCTCCCCATCAAGTTGGAGGCTCCCTTAGGCAGGAAACTACCCCCAAATCTCCTTGGATTGCCATAAAATTCCAGCCCCTGGTACCCAACAGGGTGTGAATGGATAATTTCTGTCTTCTTTATGTACATACGTATCTTCCTTGATATCAGTGTAGCTGAATGTTAAGAGAAATGTGGAGAAATCAGGTTCTCAGACTGATTATGCCCTCAACTCATGCATTCATCTATCCACTCAGTCAGTGGGCCAACAAACATTTATTGTCTACAATGTGCATAGTAGGAGTTTAATGAAAATGAATGAATATGAATGTGGGCATATCACTGAGTGAGCATATAAATTAGTGCCTTGGAGGTGACCAGCACTGTACTAGGCGTCATGAGGGACACAGAGTGGCATAAGGCATAGGCCCGTCCATAGATCTGCCTTGGAGGAACCCAGTAGGAAGGATTACTAGCAGTTCTCAACCTGTGGGTTATGTTCAATTTAAATACATCCTGCATATCAGATATTTACATTACAATTCATAATGGTAGCAAAATTACAGTTATGAAATAGCAACAAAAATAATTTTGTGGTTGGGGGTCACCACAACATGAGGAACTATATTAAAGGGTCACGGCATTAGGAAGGTTGAGAACCACTGGATTAGACAGACAAAAGAAAATGAACTATTCAAGGCACAATGTCATCAATTACCAGGGAGAGGCACTGACAGGAAGTGATCTCAATCAACTGATCTATTAATTAGTATTTATTAAACATCTATATGGGAGCCTAGGTGGCACAGTGAATAGAGCACCGGCCCTGGAGTTAGGAGGACCTGAGTTCAAAACCAGCCTCAGACACTTATTAGCAGTGTGACCCTGGGCAAGTCACTTAACACTTTTGCTTCAGTTTCCTCGTCTGTAAAATGAGCTGGAGAAGGAAATGGCAAATCATTCCAGTATCTTTGCCAAGAAAACCACATAAACAGGATCACGAAGAGTTGGAGATAACTCAATGATTTAACAACAATGGGGAGAAAGGACCAAACCTGTCATTTCACCAGTATCAGGAGCTTGTTCTGCATATGAAGATCAGCACCTTCTCTGCAATTTATAGTCTTAGAGCGAGAATTCTTGACTTTGGTTCTGGGAACTCTTTTTTTTCCCTCTCCAAATATGTGAATAATATGGCTCAATGGACAGAGTGCTGGGCCTAGAGTCAGGAAGATCTGAATTCAAATTTGGCCTCAGACACTTACTAGCTGTGTAACCCTGGTCAGGTCACTTAACTTCTGCCTGCCACGATTTCCTCATCTGTCAAATGGGGATAATAACAGCCCTCCCGGGGCTGTTGTGAGGATCAAATGAGATAATAATTGTGAAGTGCTTGACATATTGCCTGACGTATGGTTAGCACTATATGGGTGTCAGTTATCTTATTATTATTAATAGATTTTATGTATTTTAAAGTGTTCTTCTGAGAAAGGCTTTCACCAGATGGTCAAAGAGGTCCAAGATATAAAAAAAGATTAAGGACCACTGTCTTACTTGTCAGAAAGCACTGAAAGTTAAAAGGATTCACTCAGGTCATGCAGACAGACTGTGTCAGACTCTGAGACCACCCCCATTTCTACTAGGCCAAGCTGCCTTTTAAAAATCCAGCCTTCATTTCCCCAAATACATGGTGATGGGGACGGGGAAGAGGGGACATCAGATTTAAGGGTAATCAGAAAAGGTCTCTGGGAAAAGGCAGCTCTTGAGCTGCGTCTTGAAGGGACCCAAGGGTTCCAAAAGGTAGAAGCGATTAGGGAGAGCACTCCGGGCATGAGGAACTGAGGGCAGCTGATGAGATGCTGAGGGTGGCAAGCAGGATAGTTGGTCCAGAGCAGAGGGAGAGAGGAAGAGGGATAACACATAATCAGCCTGGAAAGAGAAGCTGGGGTCAGATTGTGGGGGGCCTCAAAAGCCCAACAGACAACTCTAGAGGATTAGAGTAGGAGAGAAGGAAGGCTTGGGGGAGGCTTAGAAAGGCTACAGGGCAGAAGGATGGAACTTCAGCTGGGAAATAAAAGGAGTTCACCTTTGGGTAGCACTTGGCATAGTGGAACCAGGGAGATCTGGGTTCAAGACTCACATCTGGCACATACTGGCTGTGCAACCCTGGGCAACTCACTTAAGTTCTCCATGCCCTACACAACTCTCTAAAATGATAAGTTAGAGAGAAGGTGCTACCCTGTATTGCTGGAGGGAGTTTTCCTACAAGGGAGTTCCCTAAAACAATGAAATCACAGCTCTAAGTTCCTATTTCTATCCCTCTTCTTGGGGTTATCTTGAATAACTAGGGGTAAGAATTACAGACATTATTATCCACATTTTATGAAGGAAAAAAATGGGTGCTATGGGATGGTGTGACTTGACCATGGTCATGTGACCAGAAAGTATCAGCGTCAGAATTAAAGTCCAGGGTTCTTGGCTTAGGAAGGGGGGGACACACTTATTCCCTCATACTAATTGCTATTCTAAAATTAGATGCGGTGGAAGAGAACTGGGTGGAACTTTTCTGGCCACCCAAAATGCCATTTGAAAATTTCCAGAAGCATGGAAGCAGAATGGAGTAGTGGATAGTGCTGGATGTGGAGTCAGGAAGACTTGAGTTCAAATACTGCCCTAGACATTTGCTAGCTTTGTGACCTTGGCTAGGTTATTTAACCTCTCTTGCCTCAGTTTCCTCATCTATACAGTGAGGGGAGGGGTAAGTTTGCTGACCAGATCTAAGTCTATGACTTTACTATGTTATGAATGTACTTGATTCGTTTGTGGTACAAGCAGACCAAAGTCTGGTTAGTAGGAGGGTAGTGGGAGAGAAGGCTAAGAAGGAGGTGAGTGCCAGATGATCAAGGGTCTCCCTCTCAGGGGTAAGACTAAGCAGGAAGGTACTGAAAGCTTCCCATCAGGGAACATATATGGCAAAAGCAGCATGATTCATGACAGGTAAATATGGCACTGAGGGGTATGAGTCAATGTCAATTGGAAGCCCACTGCTTCCAAAGATAGGCCTTTTCTGATAACCCCCAATTACTTGATTTATTTTATATTTATTTCTCTGTCTACCAGTTGTTCTCCTTTACCCACCCCTACGCCCAGCCCCAACTACTTTCTTAGTTCTTTTCCTTCCCCTCCCCACTGTGACCCTGAGCAAGTCACTTAATCTTGTTTACCTCAGTTTCCTCATCTGTAAAATGAGCTCCGGAAGGAAATGGCAAATGATTCTAGTGTCTTGGGCAGCTAGGTGGTAACATTGGATGGAGTACCAGACATGGAATCAGAAGACTCCTCTTCCTGAGTTCAAATCCAGCCTCAGATACTTACTAGGCTGTATGACCCTGGTCAAGTCACTTAACCCTGTTTGCCTCAGTTTCCTCATCTGTAAAATGAGCTGGAGAAGGAAATGGAAAACCACTACAGTGTCTTTGCCAAGAAAACCCCAAATAGGTTCATGAGGAGTCAGAAATGACTGAATAACAATCTTAATTCCTTTTGCCTGATTCATTGATCAGTCACAAATAGGGTCACCAAGATTTGGACATGACCGCTCAACAACAACCCTCCCCCCCTTGATGTAAGTTCCTTGAGGACAGTGACTTTTTGGGGTTTTTGACTTAGAATCCATAATGCCTAACACAGAGCCTAGTACATTGTAGGGGCTTCATGAATGTTTTTTGCATCTGGTATAGTCGACAGAGTACTGGTCTTGACCTGGGTTCAGATCTTGCCCCAGCTATTTACTAGTACAGGGCACTGTACTCTCTAGGCATAAAATGGGGCGAGGTAAAATGGGGTAGGTGGTCTCTCTAAGACCCCTTCCAGGTGTAAACCTATGATCCTTTGAATGGTCTGGATGCAGGGAGACCTGTTAGTGTCATGTATGCCTTGCACATGTATTCATGTACATGTATAGATGTGGCGATCTGCAGTAAGAGAATGGACATTTCCTTGAATCTTTAACCATCTGGAGGCAGGGTGCTGGACCAGATGACCTCTACAATTCTCTCCCATGATGCTATGGGGGTAAGAAGAAGTATGTGATTATATATAAATAACCAAGGGTATGGCTGTGTGAATATGTCAGAGTATGAATTTAGGACTGGAGATTGTGCCCAATCCCTTCATTTGGCAGAGAAAGCAACTTGAGGCCCACAGAAAGGAAGTGACTTGCCCAAGGTCACACGGAGGTAACTGGCTGACCTCCTATTTGAACCCACTTTCTTGAGCACTAAACACACCTACATATGTATAGCTGAGCTATGAGCCCACTTGGGTTCTGGTCCTTCCGTGGTTCAACTCAGTAGTGGGTTTGATTGTGTACTGAAGAAACACTTTGGACAAGAAAGAGAAAAAAGGCAAAATAATTTTTTTTAAAGAAACACTTCTGGGGAAACATTGCTCCTTCTGGCTGATTGCATGTTCATCTGCTTTCACAGGTATGCGTGTGCATACACCTGTGTGTGGCACCAATGAGGGCTGGGGTTCTACTGTGCAGGAGGAACTATATGCATGTATGTATGCACATATGTGCATGTGTGATTAGGTGAACCTGTGTGCAAAAGCAGCTAGGCAATGCTGACTACCCCCAGGACCTTCAGTCAGTTGTCCTAGGAAAACCTCATCTCTTAGCTCTCCTGTACATCCCTGGGTGCCTGGAAAGTGTCCCCCACTCCGCACCCCACACCTAGAGACCACTCCAGGGAGAGAGCAGAAATTCTCCTACACAGACTAACCTCCTTCTGCTGGATCTATTGAGCTCCGGAATCAGGCTCAGATATGATTGGGGTGTGTGTGGGCGAAGACGTCAGGCTGCTTAAAAAGGGGAAAACCCTCCTCGATCCAAAAACGAAGCACTTATAGGTTTTCTGATGATCGTTATTGGGGGACTGGGACTGGCTGAGATGGGGAGACCCAGTCTCAACACACACACACACACACACACACACACACACTCCAGAACAAAAACCTAACTTCCTCACCCCCATCTTCATCCTCATCCTCACCCCCTATCTCCATCCCCAGCTTCGTTCTAACCCCTAACCCTCATTCTCCCCGGAAACCTAGATCCCCCTGGAAGTCTCATCCCCGCATCCTCCCCCCACCTCGAAAACAAAAACAAAAAAAAGTTGTTAAAAAAAACCGCTTTCCTATTTATTATTCATACGTTTCTACACCCAGCTGGGAGATACAGTTATTGTTCTAGCTCAGGCAGGGCCTGTGAGTGGGGTGACGTGTGGGTGTAATGACGCCAGGCTGTCTGCACAGTTCCCTCCGCTTGTTATTACCTTCTCCTCGGGGCTCCTATTAACCTGCCTGCCGGAGCTGAGCTGCGGAGACTCCCTGCTCTCGGCCTCTTTGTTCCTTAATTATCACTGGGGAGCCCCTGCTCACCTCCGCGCCACTTTCTAAGAAGCTGTCAGTCTCCCCTTCCTGGCCCCCTCCCCCGCCCCCTTTGCAGACTCTGCCCGAAGGGCGCGCCCCCTTGCCTCTCCGCACCTAGCCTTCTTTCACCTCCCGAGCTTGGCAGAGCCCACCGTTCCCTCCTTTCTCACCCCGGCTCTGTGTCCCTTTCCTTGCCTTTCCCAGCTCTGCTTCCGCTCCCCTCCAGAATGCCTTCTCTAATGAATCCCACTCCGTTTGGATCCACCTCAGCCCTTCTGGCTCTCCCATCTCTAAGTCCGTGCGTTCTGCCTTTCACAGGGTCCTGGGCGCTGGCTCTGTCACCCCCATCACCTTGGGAGCTCCTTATGGGTGGCCCAGTACTGACTCCTCCTTCCTCTGGGTCACCCACAACCCGGCTCAGGGCTCTGTCAGGGACAGAATTTCCAGAAGCCAAGCTAGCTATGGAGGTGAAAGGGGGAATAACTGCAAATGGATAGACTTGGCTTCCCCTGAGTCCAGGATCCAGCCTCTGCCCTCTCTTTCTATGTTTTTCACTCTATCTTGGGCCTTTAGCTGGTGGATGAGTAAAGGTGGGCAGGAGAGGCTGGAGTGAGGGTTCTGGGGCCAGCCAGACAAGCCCCAACAGTACAGAAGGTGGATAATTAGTGTACTAGCATGCTATGGGTCCAGGGAAGGAGATGCCTCAGGCAATGGGGGGGGGAGGCGGTATAACAAAGGAATCTCCACCTCCTCCACTCCCCCCCATCTGCCCCCTTGCACAACAGCTCTTTCCCCCCTTCCCATGTATTGTAAGCATGATGGTGGCCTGATTCTTGGATCTGTCTGACCAGGAAACAGGGTAAGAGATCTTTGGCAAGCAGAGTTCACAGAGCAACTGATGTGCCAACCTCCAGTGGGCACCTCGAAGATGATGTCTCAGAAGCAGAGACCCCAGTAATATAGCTGTTCTCAGGGCCAGTCTTAGAAATAGAGTGGACTGAGCTGCTTAGAATCCACACTAGCTCTCCATCACGCCAGTCTGGCTCCAACCAGCTCCCCAGCTGCAGAAAGCTTCCTTGGACTCCCCTCCCTGGGATGCTGCTCTGACTTTCCCCAGAACTGAGAGCTAGAACTCAGTCCAGCTGCTATGCATCTCTGACTCCATATCTGGGTTTCCTCTCTGTCCTCTTTCCTCTCTCAAACTGGGAGCACCTTGAAGGCACAGCCTGTTCCTTCCTTCTGCCCACATGAGGACACTCGGTTAGAGCCAGGCAATAGGTAGGCACAGCACTGGCAAAACTGGGAGTGGGCAGAGGCCAAAGCCTGAGGGCATTGAGAAGGGACCAAGAATGTTCTAGGTCAAGGAAAGGACAAAGGCAAAGAGGGGCAGAAGTAGAGGCAGACAGTGTCTCACACAGCTGAGGATTTTCTCAACAAACACCAGCTGGTTGACTGGATTCATAGCCCCTACAGAGGGACATGTCCCGGTCAGAGAGAACATGACCTCAGCCTAGCCAGTCCCATGTTGGTCTCCGGATCTGACTCAAAATCATTTTGGAGCCGTTGGACACCCATCCCTAGAGGCAGCTCCAAGGAGGCTGAAGAGGCAGCTGCCAGTTTCCAGAGGCCCAGCCTGAGCAGAGACTGCCCCGCCCTGAGCAGCTCCATTTCCTTGCAAAGAAGTTGCAACTAAATCTAAAGCGGAAAGCCTAAAGGAAAGGCCATGTGCCTCTCCAGCATCTCTCCTCATCCCATCCCATAGCATTAAGGAATTTAGAGATGGAAGGGGCCTTAGAAACCATCCTATAAAGTTCCTACATCTTGTAGATGTGGACACTGAGGCACACAGATAAGTGACTTGCTTAAGGTCATACCCCTGTTGGAGTTCTCTAACTCTGCTTCCATCAAGCTCCTGATTTGTTTATTTATTTGGCAGGGTGAGGAGAGCAGTCGGGGTTAGGTGACTTTCCAGGGCCACACAGCTAGTAAATGTCTCAGTCTGGATTTGAACTCCGGTCCTCCTGACTCTGGAGACAGTGCTTTGTCCACTTTGTAGCCTACCTGCCCCAAGCTACTGATTTAGATGGCAGCTACTGTATCAAGGATAGGAAACCCACCTCAAAAAGGTGGGTACCCCCATGATGACAGAACACTGGGAAAAGTGCCTAGGCCCTGGTTTCTTCCTATCTCCTACTCAAAGAAAAGAGAGATACAGGCAATTACCCCAAAGCTGTTTTGCCTTATGGAGGTCCCCCAGCAAATTTGTTCCACTTCTCTTATGAAATACAGGGTAGTAAAAAGAACCCTGAGGTGCAGCTAGACCCTGTAGTCAAGAAGACCTGACCTCAAATTCTATCTCAGACACGTACTAGCTGTGTGACCCTGGGCAAGTCACTTAACCCCTATTGCCTCAAAAAAAAGAAAAAGAACCCTGGACTCATGCTGCAGAGTGAAGTGAGCGGAAGCTGAACAATTTATACAATAATAACTGTGTCAAGAAAACTTTAAAAGACTCAAGAACTCAAATTAAGGCAATGATTCACATGAATCCAGAGGATTGATAACAAAGCATGCTGTCCACCTTCAGAGAGGTGATAGACCCAGTACGGAATGAGACGTACACTTTTTGGATGTGATCAGTGATGGGGATTTATTTTGCTGACTGCATATTTGTTACAAGTGATTTTTTTCTTTTTCTTTTCCAATGAGACAGGATGGGAGAGAAGATAGATGTTAAAAAAGTAAAAAGAATGAACAAAGGATTCAGATACAAAAGACACCGATTCAAATCCTAAGTTTCTTCCTAGCTTTTTGACCTTGGGCAAGCCATTACCTCTTTGTACGTCTCAATTTCCTCATATGTAAAATAAAGAAGTTAAAATGGATGATCTCTAAGGACCTAGCCAGCTCTAAATCTTACTGTCATCCTATTATCTAGCAACATGTTGGGTTTTATGGAAACTGAGAACTGTGGACCTGATCCCCATACTCTGATTTCCAGGTGTCAGTTCTCTTAGCAGGAGGATCTTGGTCTTCTGGAAAGCTAGCTTCTAACTAGGAAGGAGAATGTGGGGCTGAAAGAATATCTCCTCTTTCAGAAAAACCTGGACTTGTCTGAACTGATGCAAAGTGAAATGAGCAGAAACAGGTAAACATTGTACACAGTAATGGCAACATTGTGTGATGATCAACTATGAATGACTTAACTTTTCTCAGCAATACACTGATCCAAGACAATTCTAAAGGACTCATGATGGAAAATGCTGTCCACATCCAGAGAAAGAACTGATGGAGTCTGAACACAGATTGAAACATACTATTTTCACTTTATTTTTTTCATGGGTTTTTTCTTTTTGGTCTGTTTCTTCTTTCACAACATGACTAATATGGAAATATGTTTTACATGATTGCACATATGTAACCTATATCAAATTGCTTACCATTTTAGGAAGAGAGGAGGGATGGCGAAAAATTTGAAATTCAAAATTTTGTAAAAACAAATGTTAAAAATTCTTTACATATAATTGGAAAAAAATAAAATACTAGTTTTAAAAAGAGCATCTCATCAAAGTTGTTTTAGGACAGGAGCCCAGCCAGGTACTTTTCTTGGGCTGCTCCTCAAACGGCATGTGTGTGAGAGAGAGTCAGGAGGGCTAGAAGGACCTGTATAAGTGGTTTTCTCAAAGCATAGATCTGATCCTCCCTCCTTCAATAAATTCCAGTGGCTTTCTATTACCTTCAGGATAAAATAGAAAGTCCTTTGTCTGGCGTTTAAAGCTCTTCACAACCTGGTCCCATCTTGCCTTTCCAGTCTTCTTACACTTTATACAATCAATCAATAAACATTTTTGAGCACCTACTACGTGCCAGGTACTAAGTGCTTGGGGATTACAAAAAGAGGCAAAAAGACAGACCCTGACATCAAGGAACTTACAATCTAATGGATTCATTCGTTCATTTGGTTGTTTTTTACTTACTTTATTCCCCTACACTCATTCTATGATTCAGCCATACTGGTCTACTAGCTATTTTCCAAAAACGGCTACTTTATTTCCCCTCTCCGTGTCTTTGCACTGGCTGTGCCCCATGCCTAGAATGCTGTCGTTCCCCAGGAAGATCCTTATGAACTCTGCCTCTTAGAATTCTTCAAAACTCAGCCAAGACTCCAGCTCCTGTCAGAGGCCTTTCTCAGTCTCCCCAGAAGCTAGAGCCTATCCCTCTCAGCTTGCCTTCCACCTATTCTGTATGCTTCATGTATGTACCTAATGATCTACATGTTGTCTCCCCAACTAGCATGTGAACACATTGAGGGCAGAGACTGTTTCTGCCTAGAGGCAGCTAGGTGGTGCAGTGGACAGAGGGCTGAGCCTGGAGGTAGGACCTAAATTCAAATTTGGCCTTAGATGCTTTCTATCTGTGCGACCCTGGACAAGTCATTTAACTTCTGCTTGCTTCAGTTTCGTCAACTGTAAAACAGGGATAATAATGCACTTACCTTACAGGGTTATTGTGAGGATCAAATAAGACATTTGTAACGTGCCTGGCACATAGTAGGTACTGTATAAGTGCTTATTCTCTTCCCTTTCCTTGTCTTTGTATCCCCAAGACTTCACATATAATAATAAATCCTTGTTGATTGATTTCATCATATTTAATGAACATTTATTAATCCCGGGCAAGTAATTTAATCCTGTTTGCCTCAGTTTCCTCATCTGTAAAATGAACTGGAGAAGGAAATGGCAAAACACTCCAGTATTTTTGCCAAGAAAACCCCAAACGGGGTCATGAAGAGCTGGACACGATTGAAACAATGACTGAACAACGGTGTGCAAACAACACTGTACCAAGTGCTAAGGAGATACAAATTATAAATAAGACACAATCCCAGCCCAGTTTTGCAGGGGGATGGAAATCAGTGTGGTACAGTAGAAAAAACTGAGTCTGGAGACAGAGGACCTGGGTTCAGTCCTAGCTCTGCTACTTATGCCCAGGTGGACTTTAGGTAAGTCATTTAAGCATCTCCACAGCTCTGCCTCACTTAAATCCAATTCACCCTCATAGTATCATTGGTCTTTTATGAGAACAAAGGACAATAAGCAGCAACACTTCACGTTTCCTCATCTGTAAAGGGAGGGGCTTAGGCTGGATTGTATCTGACGTCCTGTCTAGCTTTAAAGACATGAAACAAATACACAGCTAACTAATACCCATGTCACATGGTGAATGGTCAGGGGAAAGATAGGACTGCATCTGTGATTTCACTGATATACAGAATTCCCACATGAGAAATTTCCTCTGCAAATGGAGGTCAGCATCTATTCTACAAAATGTTTTAGACATACACAGGCAGTGTGTTTCTGTGGTGGGGCTTGAGATGAGGTATCCTCGGTTTCTAGTCCAGTTTGCCAAGCCATGGTGTCACTTGTAAACAGATTGGAAAGGAGGCAGCTAGGTGGCACAGTGGATAGAAACGGGATGTATGTTTGTCTAAAAGACTATTCTATAGAGACCTCATGGGAGGCAAGGTTGTGATATAAGGACACTCTCAAGGTCTCTCAGAAGAGCTTTGGAATCAATATTCTCTCTTTCTCTCTCTCTCTCTCTCTCTCTCTCTCTCTCTCTCTCTCTCTCTCTCTCTCTCTCTCTCTCTCCCTCCCTCTCTTTCTCCTCTCTTCCTCCCCCTCCACTCACTCTCCCCCTCCCCTTCTTTCTCCTCCTCCTCCTCCTTCTTCTCCTCCTCTTCCTCTCTCTCTCTGTCTCTGTCTCTCTGTCTCTGTCTCTGTCTCTGTCTCTCTGTCTCTCTCCCTCTCCCCCCTCTTCCCAGGGACTTTTGTTGGAGGAAGAAGAAATATTGTGGGACCTTTTGGTTGAAGGAGAGGTAGGGGCAACCAATTGCCTTATCTCCCCACCCAGCTTCCATGTGGCCATGAATTCTGCTGTTTCTTGTCTCTGTGTTTAGTGTTCCCCAACTTTAGGTTAATCAGTATCAGGGACTGAACAGACTATGAGTTTTAAAAGGTCAGAAAAAGTCATCAAAAGTTCCCTTAGCAACCAAACCCAAAAGCAACAGTAGTATCACCTGATAAGGAACCAGTTCAGAGGATTAACATGCTTTACTGAAGAGCAGCAGTAAATCAACCTGACAGTCAAAACACTATATCCTGCAAACAAGGGAGCAGCTAATCTATAAGCTATGGTATACCTAAGTGACCTTGGGGGGAGGTATGTTTTATAGGAATTACTTTAAGGCTGAACCCACTCTCCCCAGGGACTGAGTGATTGTGTAGGGGGGAGGTTGTGTGTCCATTTTGGAGGGATATAGTTCTAACTCTTCTCAGTAAATATCCCTTTTTAAAAGCTAATTGATGTTAATTGTTTAATTGATATTGATGAAATAGTAATTGGTCAAATTATGTTTGGGGAAACATACCAGATGAGGGCTCATGAGTGATAGTAATAGTATTATAACCCTACAGCCCCTCAGGGTTACCCCAGGACTCTGAGGTGATCAGTAGCCAGCCTATAGACCCAACCTGCTAGTGCTTGTGAGGATTGAAATAGTGAGCCCAAAGCCTTGCTACCATGGTAAAGTTGGCAAAGACTGTAAGAACAACTCAGATCCACACATCATCCCTGTGCATTGTATTAACCAATAGTTTCAGCCTCTGCCTAACTAGACCTAAGAGTCTAGATGCCTTTTGAGATTCCTTCTTCCCTCTTTAACAAAGATTAAAGGAAATGGCAGGTGCATAGAGAAATTCAGAAACTTATTCTCTATCTTGAGATACTGATGAACGAATATGAGCATTTTTACCATCATGCCCTGAGATCCTCCTTTAGAGTGAGATTGGGCTGGGAATTCTCAGACTCCAGAATCTCCAGATTCACCAGCATTTGGCTACTAGTTCCTGCCTCTTATTGCCATGCCACCCTTCTCCCAACAGAGAGCCACAGCACTGGAGGGAACTCAAAACTCAATTAATCCCAACTCCACTCCCTTATTACAGCTGATGAAACTGAGGCAATATAGTGAGAAATAAAACCCAGGTCTCCTGACATTAGTTACCTAAACTAAAATACTCAAATGAGTTTGTAATAGCCCTGATTTAGAATTTACTTCCAGTTATACAGACCAAAATCCATCCATGCTGTTGTAACCTGTGCCACACTTGTCCAACACTAAGGAAAGTGCGTGGTGTGTAATAGGCACTTAATAAATGTTTATTCACTGACTGACTCTTGTCTGTGCCCTCCTATAAGTTTACAACAGAAAGTCTACTTAACCTGCTCAAGGTTTTCCTTAGTTTCTCCTGAAATTATGAGAATACCAGTAGACCATTGGATGTCCACTTGCCATCTCTCTGAATGACCAGTCCATCTTCTCTTTCTAATAAGCAATTCTTTGATGACATCTTTTATTCCTGTCCTTCAAAGTCACTCATTGGTTATATGCTACAGCCTGTTCACACCCAGTATGTGCCTTCCCATTATCCTCGGTGTGATAATTATTTTTAATTCATTGGATATTATTCTACCCCATGTTTCACTGCCATAAAGCAATGCCAGTAGAATGTTTGTAGTTACAAGATGGATTTTTTAAAAACGACCCTTTGATCATAAAAGTCTAGCAAGGCGCTAAACAGAGACACATATGTTTGCCAAAGGTATTTGCTGCTGTGATGGAGACATAGCGCAGTCCAAGTTGAAAAGTAAGTCTCTGCAGATGGTGAGATCTTCCAGGTTCTCCCTTTTTTGTAGATGACATTGTGCTAACTGCATTATTAAGCCCTGGGACATTGGAAATTCTCCTGGAATAGGTCTGCAATCATTCAAATGACTTTGGGTTGACCATCCAAAGGGATGGGAAATACCAAGTGGATGAAGAATGTCTATTGTCCTGATTACAACAGACACTTTCAACTTTGTCCATCAGTATTTATATCCTCTGACAGATAATACAGATTGACTGATTGGAACCAGAGTTGAGCAAAAGGAGGAGAGTGGGCTAGATTAATTTAAGGAGATTGCAAAGCTCCTTTAATCACACCAAATTTAAAAAAAAATTAAACACACACACGTTCCTTAATAGGAAACAGCTTCTGTAATTAAAAAACAACAACAACCCATCCAGTCAATCATATATCTGCCTTTGGCTGTCCTTTCTAATTCTAAAGCCAGGGTCTATGGCATCCTGGGGTTCTTTAACATGGGGTTAGAGAACTTATTTGGGAGGTTTTGTTTTTAAGTATTTTGATGACTGTATTTCAGTATTGGTTTCATTTATACTTCCTTGCTTTATTTTGTGCGTTTAATGATATTCGGAGAAGGGGCCCAAAGGCTTCGTAAGACTGCCAAAGGGGATTACAACACACAAAGGGTTAAGATCCCCTGTTCTATACCGAGTAAACTCCTTCGCTTACTTAGCTTTCCATACCCCGTGTCCCCCTTCATCCGAGCTACTTGGGTCCTCAGCGACCCCACGACCAACTTTTTACATCTCCTTCTTCCCCCCAGCCGCCTCCCTGGGTCGGATCACACTGGCCCTACCACCCTCTGTCCCATACCTTATACGGAGCCCAGGGGAACAGTGGCAGTTTGAGCCTGGCATGGGAGTTTTGGTGACTGAGCTGGGGGTGGGGGTGGAGGACCGAGATGGGGTATGGAATGGGGGTAAATAAGATGACTGGAGGAACCTTAGAAAACCCAGGAGCCAGGATCTCTTTGGGAGGGGTCCACAGAGCGGAGAGGAAGCTGCTCTGACTGTCAGGAGAGGTTGGGGCCGGGGAAGGAGGAGGATGAAAACTTTCCTCGCCTCGGGCCCCTGGGAGCCAGAGAAAAAGAGCAAATCATTGGGAGAGGTCCTGGGAAGGAGTGAAATTCCGCCTCCCACCCTCCCAGTGGCAGCAACCCCAGGGGTTACAACAGCCAGCTCCCTGGCCCGGACCCAGGCCCCGTGGGCGAATCGCGAGGCTGGCAGATGGGCCAGGCGCCCCACCGGCTGTCCAGCTGCTGAAGGAAGGGGCTAGGAGAGCTGCCGGCCGCCGGGGGCGGCTCCTCTGGGAGCACTGGAGGCAAAGGTTCTTCTCCTCCCTGCCCACTCAGATGAAGGCTTCTCCGTCAGCACCCCTATTCCCCAGGGATCTTTTAGGGTGTGGATTGAAGCATGAAGGATGGAGGGTAAGCATAAGAGGGTGCCCATCTTCTTCATTCCGATTCTGCCACGACTTCAATCTGGTCACTCTTCACCCCACACAATCCTTCTAGTCTTTCTCCACCTCTCATCTGTCCTTCGAGAAGCAGCTTCCTCAAACTCTTCTTTCTGCTCCACCCAGTACACCTTCATCCTTCTTCAGCCTTCCTCCTTCCCTGCCCCGGCTCCAAAATGCCGTCCTCCAGGAAAGCCTTCTCTGATTCTCCTGGCTAGACAGGATCTGAACACACTTTTATTTTTTATTCAAACTTTGAATTCTCATAATTTTCCATTTCCTTTTCTCTGTGCCTGGGTCCTTCTATGTGTGGGTCTTCTCCTCCGACTGGAAACTCCTTGAAGACAAGAGCTGGGTCCATTACATCAAATAAGAGAGTTCCTTTTGGCCAGGGCCTGTCTCCATCCCTCAAAGCAAAGGGACTCAGTATTAGGGCTCTGTCTCTATAGACCAGAAGTAGGCACTGACAAGAGATAAAGGGTATTTAGAAGGGAGATGGCAAGGAGATTCACAAACCATAAACTGGAGATGTTTCCTCCTTGGAGAGCTGTCAGAAAAGGCAGTATTCACTGTCTCCCTAACATACAGGACAGGGGACTGACCAAGATGACCTCTGAAAGGTCTCCTTTATACCAGATCATTATCTTTCCCACTTGCCCTTCCAGATGCTAAGAGGACAAAGGATTTCCTGAGGCCACAGGGCTGTGACAGCCTACAATGGAACCCAAGCTGAGGCAGGTCTAACAATAGTCAAGGTGGGGGAGCTGGCTGGCATACAGCATGAGGGGGGTAGGTTGTAATAAGGGGCACTTTTTCATAGTCTTTATAAATACTCATTTTTCAACAACAGAAAATTCAATTTTGTGGCATGTGGGCATTTATTTTGTGGTCAAAGTCTCATGTTCAGCAAAGGTTCAAATGGCATGATAGAGGTTAGTAATATATAGAAAGGCAATTTTCAATCTTGTTCAGGTGGTACAATGTCCTTATTCTGAAGCTAGAACCAGGTATCCGGGTTTTTCCTGGGATTTCTGACCAAGAGAGGTTTCCTGGCCTCTGGTAGAGATGCTTTATTCCATAGAGGCACTTCCCAGGGCAGCCCTCCCTTCCTTGTCCTCTTCCCCCTTGCCCTGTTTCCATCCCCACATCTCTCGGAAAGTGAGTCAGCCCCAACCATGAACTCACCCCAAGCAGTAAAAATAGCAAAACAAACAGGCCTCTCCCCCAAGCTAGGCTGGAGGTGGGGAGGCCAGAGAAGGGGGCTCACTGGTTCGGGTGAGATGAATTTTTCTCTGATCAGCTGAAAGGATGGGGAGTCTTTTGATGTCCTGAAGAATGAGCCCAGCATCCTTATTGCCCCCAGAAACCCAGCCACATCAAAGCTACTTAAGGAAGCTGGTTTGGGTGGAATGATGTCACATGTAGAGTCACACACAATCACACAGATTCAGTCACACACATATCCCTGAAGCCACACGTACACCCAGTCATACATAGGAGGCAGTGTGGTGTAAAGAGTACTAGGCTCACAGCCAGTACTAGTCCAGCCTCTTCATCTTACTCTCTGTGTGACCTTGGGCAAGTCATTAACCCTCCTCAATGGGCCTCAGTTTCCTCCTCTGCAAGGTGAGGAGGATTGTTTGAAGGAAGCATATCCTGGGCCTCTAATCACAGTTTCCCAGGCAAAGCCTTCAACATTCACCGTGCTTCCCGGTTCCCTGACTGGGCATATCATCTGGGCAATGGGTCTTGAACAAAATGGTTGATCCAGAAATGGCTGCTAAATCGAGAAGCATAAATGACCCATACTGAAATATTTTGGCCATGGGCCAGCTTCTCCATGCATTCCAAATCTCGGCCTTCCATATCCCCATTCAACATATTCCCTGCCTGTCCCTTGACATATGCTTGGTTTAGAAACTCCTTTGACCCTGTTGCCTCTCCCACCACCACTAAACATACACAAATGGAAAAATAGATCTGCTCCTAAAAAAATAAAATCACAAGTTGTGATCTAAAATCTAGTGGAAATTTATTTTGGGATAGGTAGATAGGTAGATAGATAGATAGATAGATAGATAGATAGATAGATAGATAGATAGATGCATATGTATGTACATATCTATATGTATGTATATTTGGATTATACATTTCTCCCTTCCACATCGAGACTTTCCCATCTAGGTTTTGATGTATGGCATCGTCATCGTAAAAAATTAAATGGGAATTTTGGGGAAGTTTTGCAGAAGCTGCAGACAAAATCTGAAGGCAACACAGAAAAAAGTTTGGAAACTCAAAAATACATAAAATGTATGCATAGTACAGTATAATATCAACATATTTTACCTTTTAATACTGTAATAATTCAGACTTCTTCTCTGGTACCAAGGGAGGTGAAAATTTTTACATGGATTTTCCAGCTCATGGGGATGTCTTGCCCCTAACCCCAGAGATGTGCAAGGGATAACTGTGTATTGTTTTGGATTATCTGGCATTTTAATATTGCATTGCTTTACTGGAACAGTATGGTCTTACAGAAAGATTGAGCTTCAATTCAGCATGCATTTATTAAATGTCTAGTGTATGCAAGGCATTCTATTCAGTCCCAAATACCTGTGACTTTCAAAAGTCTGCCATGTTAGCCATTTTCAATATTTAGATATTTGGCATTGTGTATAAACAACCTCAAACAATTATGATCATTCCTTTGAGATTTCCAGGTCTGGTCAGCAGCTCTCTCTTTCTTCACTTTACTCAAAGATCATTTCCAGAATGATGGGATATTTGCACATAAAAGACTTGGTAGATGGGATCTGGGTTAGACCAAAAGAGGAACTTCCAGAGGAATGGGGCTGTGGCATCCTCTTCACTGGAAAACAATGTAAATGATTCTCTTTTCTCAGCAGTGCCTGAAGGCCTGAGGCAGAAGCTTGGAAGGGATGACCTCTCTGGGCCCCTCCCAGATGGAGGTATCTGGGACTCTGCGAGTCTCCTCCACCCCATCACAAAACTCCACGTCGTCATCACTGGTTTGGTGGCTTCGGCCTGTCGCCTAATGGGGCTTTGTGGTTAGATCTGGCGACTGGGGACTCCTGGCTCCTATTCTTAGCTGAAGTTGCACCCCAAGGCATGAAGTGTTGCTTGAGGCCACCAGCCACCCTCACCTCCAACTTGGGTAGATGATGTAAATGTTTCTCGAGAACTAGGTGGGTCCTTGATCCTTAGCTGTGCCTGACAGGTCCTACCAGGCCTTAGAGAGGACAGAATAGATCTACCTTTTCTGAGGATCAAGCTAGGAAGGGGTTATCTGCTCCCAGAATCAGGAGACTGGGTTTTTAATCTTGGTCCCTGCACCTACTGGCTGTGTGGCCATGGGCGTGTTATTTCATCTGAGCCTCGGTTTTCTCATTTATGAAATTGCAACAATAACATCCTCACTCTACATGGTCACTCTGGAAAAATCTTGCATACCTTGAAACAGTAAGTAAATGTCTTCTCTCGCTGGCTCTAGAAAGGTCTCCCGAACATCAGACAGAGGAGATCCCATTGCTTCCCAGTCAGGCTTCCTGATTTCTGTTTGATATTCCTGTCTAAATTTGGGGCAGCTCCGTACCTGAATTTCTGTTCATCTGCACATTTGTTTGCACTGCTATCTGACTTCTGCTTGGCTAGCTGCCCCCTTTATCTCAGGTCTTCATCACCTCTCATGCCCTAGTCTTCCTGCAAGGGCCTGGGGCTCTGGTCACCGTCCTTCCTGCAAATAAAAAGGGCATTGGGAGCAGAAGGCAGGGTGTCCCATCCATCTTGAATTTTTCATCTCACGCTGCTGGAAGTGGCATGAGAAAGGTGACCCGTTCTGGATTATTTTTTGCCTGGTTTTAGGAGAAACCATCCTGGTCTGAAGACTGCTATGGAACATTTCACTATTCTCTCTTTGTGAGATCATCAGATTTAGAGGTGGATAAAGATCACCAATTTATCCCCTTTATTTTATAGATGAAGAAGACAAGACAGTGAAGTACAATGAATAGCACTGGGCTTGGAGTCAGGAAGAATGTGGGTTCAGACACTGCCTTGTATCCTTGTGTGATGCTGGACAAGTCATTCAGTCTCCCTGTCCATCAGTTTCCTTTCTGTAAAATGAAGGGTTTGGACTCAATGGGCTCTGAGGTTGCTTCTAACTCAAAATCTATGATCCTTTGAGGAAGCCCTACTACCTTATAATAACCAAGAGCTTTCATTTATGTAATGCCTTCAGGTTTGCAAAACCCTTTATGAGCATTATCTCATTGGTTCCTCACAATAACCTTGTGAGGTAAGTGCTATTGGGATGATCTCCATTTTGCAGATAAGGAAACTGAGGCCCAACCTGTCTTCCAGGCCAAGGACTCCTTTGTATCCATCCCAGCTGGTTCTCTGTGAGAGGAAGGTCTGTGTCTTATTTATCCTTATATTCTTCTCCACCCCAGGCATTTAACACTGTGTCCTGCACGTAGTAGGGAGCTTAATAAACTCTTGTTGAATTGAATCAATCACCAATTGTGGTTATCAGTAAACCTATATTTTCATAAATGGCCTATCCACCTTACTAGATTTGGAAGATTTCACACCTGATATTTCTACAAACTCCTCTTGGGCCAGAGACATTAATCTTTTTTTTTTTAATGCACTTTTTTTATTATGAACTCAATTGTTAACAAACACAAATATTTCAATATGCTAAGAACCAAAAAAGGATTATATGTTAATCTATGGGTTTCTGTTATGTTCAATTTAATATATATAAAAGTTAACAAAATTGCCCTGCTTCTTCTATGTCCCCTCCTGTAGTTCATTTTGTTTCCTTCTTTATTTATTTTTTTGTTTTACTGGCACTTTATTTTTTCTTTTCCTTTTTTTAGGGGGGCAACTTTATCATGACCCTCTAAGTCAGAAGCTCTGTCCCCTTGAAATAAAAGAAGTATAGTCCAGTAAAACTGATTAACACATTGACCATGAGGGAGAATGTATGTCTTTCTGGATCTTGTCTGTTGTCTTGTTATCATGGAGAGAGAGGATACGGACTCTTTGTGACCTGGGTAATCTTGGGCAAATAACTTAACCCACCTGGGCCTTGACTTCTTCACCTGTCAAAGGAAGGGCTTCAGCTAGATGGCCTACAAGTCCTATGAGCCCTAGACCCTCTCTAGGTTTAGGATTTCTCTGCCAAGAGGTAGGAGGCACAAACCCACAAAGAACCTAGCCAAGTATCTTCAACAGTGTGTGGTTTTAAAAACACTCTTAGAACTAACAAGCCCCTATCATGGTCAAGGCCCAGTTCTGCGCAGCAGCGGACAGATTTAAAAAAAAAAGTCAGAAACAGACTTTGTACCCAGGGAGCTTGTAGTCTAAAAAGGAAATAAGCCCCAAAAGACAGGATCACAATACAGAGATACCTTAGTTAACAGTTGCCTTGGATTGAACAGATCCTCTAGGAAACAAGGCTCCTTTTAAGCTACCTAATTGTAGAGGCAGCTAGGCAACTCAGTTAATGGAAGGAAGAGCCTGGAGTCAGGAAGATCTGAGTTCAAATCCAACCCCAGACACTTACTAGTTGTGTGAGCCTGAGCAAGTCACTTAACCCTGTTTGCCTCAGTTTCCTCATCTGTAAAATGAACTAGAGAAGGAAATGGCAAACCACTCCAGTATCTTTGCCATGAAAATCTCAAATGGGGTCAGCAAAAATCAGACAGGACTGAACAAAAACAAAATTTGAGGGAGGGGAACATACTAGTTTCCTGGGGGGAGGGGGTAGGATTGGCAGTGACAGCTAGCAGCAGAAGAGAAGGAATAAGAGAGATGGAAGCTTTATCCCAAGTAAAAAGCTCCGCAATAGCAAATTACAGTAGCTAGCACTTAGGAAGCGTTTTAAGGTTTATAAAGCCCTTTTTCCATACTCTACTGTCTCATTTGATCATAACAGCCCCTCGTGGTAAGGTCTATATTACACTCCCATTTTGTAGATGAGGAAACTGAGTTGTATAGAACCAAACCAGGGTCACATAGCAAGCAAGTGTTGGGGACAAGATTCAAATACAGGTGTTTTCTGACTTCAAATCCAACTCTATCCACTGTATTACTTAACCACCTCAAGTGTAGCAGGGCTGAAAAGAGAGAAATAACGATAATAACCACAAGTGGCATTTATATGGCACCTATTATGTCCCAGGGACCATCTAAATGCTTTACAAATGTTACCTCATTTGATCCCCACGACAACCCTGGGAGGTGGGTACTATTATTGTCCTTGTTTTACAAGCAAACAGAGGTTAAGTGACTTGCCCAAGGTCACACAACTAGCAAGTGCCTGAGGCCAGATTTGAACTTATATCTTCCTGACTCCAGGCCCAGCATTCTATCCATTGCACCTCCTAGCTTAAAATTCTCTGGCTTGCATGGTCTGGTGACCTTGGATCAAGGGAGATACCATATTGGGGAAGATTATCTGTAAAGGGGAAAGTATTTGCCATACTCTCCACCTCCCCCCCCCCCCCCCCGCCCCGTCCCCCCCTCCCCCTGTCATTCAATACTTGGGGCCTCTGGCCGTGAAGGTTCTGACAATGTCCTTAGACCTCATCGACTTTATTAATTGGGTTGTGAAGGGCCGAGAGCCCAGTGAGAGGTACAAAAAGGGAATCAAAAAAAGGAGACAACTCCATCTTCTGGGGTACTCAGGCCAAGAGGAAGGGGCTTTTAGCCCCTTGGGTGGGAGGACATTACCAGCAAGGGGAGAAAAGTGTAAGAAATAGCGTAGAGAGGGAAACCTGCAAGGCTTGAGTCTCTTTCTTTTTACAGCGCTTTTTGAAGAACTGAAGGATACTAGGAGAAGGTCATAGATTTAGAGGTGGAAGCAAGCTCAGAGGTCAATGAGTCCCAACCCTTCATTTTGCAGATGAGGAAACTGGCTCAGAGAGAACTAGTGACTTTCCTAAGGTCACATAAGCATGATCCATAGGGAGAGGGGTGGTTAAACACTTATTCCGGAGTCCCCCTCTGGCATTTACTACTTGTGTGACTTTGGATAAGTCATTTTACTTCCCTGGCCCTTAGTTTCCTCCCCTGTAAAATGGACTAAATCAGGGGTTCTTAACCTGGGGGGGTCTGTGAATTTGCTTTTTAAAATTCTTTAGTAACTTCATTTCTATATAATTGGTTTCCTTGTAATTTTATTCATTTAAAAACATTATTCTGGGAAGGGGTACACAGGCTTCTCCAGGGATCCATGAAACACAAAATATTTTAGGAACACCTTGACTACCTTGTCCCTTCCATGTCTATATCTGTATTCCTACGAGTTGGAAGTGGTGGCTTTCTGATAGAAATCCTTTTTCAAATCCAGCCTACTCCTCACAACATGATGTTATCCGTGTTCCCCACACAATTCTCCAGCTCCAGCACTTGGTTGCTCCCTCCCCATACTTGCACCTTATTTCTGGTGCTTAGCCACCTACCAACACCTGCTTTCCATGGACATGAGAGTTCCTCTTTTAGAGTCCTCACTAAGAGGATTTCAACCTCCCCCCATCATAATTAATAACAACTTTCATTTCTGTGGGTCTAAAGTGCTTTACTCACAACAACTCTGAGAGGCCAGGCAAGTAATATAATAACTCATATTTATCTAGCACTGCAAGCAGGAAGTTCAAATCCAGCCTCAGACACGTAGTAGTTGTATGATCCTGGGCAAGTCACCTAACCTTCCTTAGTAGTTGTATGACCCTGGGCAAGTCACCTAACCTTCCTTAGCCTCAGTATTGCTCATCTGTAAAATGAGGATAATAATAGTACCTATTTCCCAGGATTGTTGTGAAAATAAAATGAAATAGCATTTGTAAAACATTTTGCAAACTTTAAAGTGCTACATAAATGCTAGATATTATTATAATAGGGCAGCTAGGTTGCTCATTGGATAGAACACTGGACTTGGAATCAGGAAGACTCCTCTTCCTGAGTTCAAATCTGACCTCAGATACTTACTAGCTGTGTGACCCTGGGAAGACACTTAACCCTATTTGCCTCAGTTCCTCATCTGTAAAATGGACTGAAGAAGGAAATGACAAACCACTCCAGTATCTTTGCCTAGAAAATCTCAGATAGGGTCACAAAGAATTGGATACGACTGAACAACAACAAAATTATTTTTATAACTCACATTTAAAAATTGCTCTAAAGTTTGCCAAGTACTTTCCTTGCAACAACCTTATGAGATAGAGAAGGCCTGGGGCAGGTATTATTAGCTTCACTTTACAGATGAAAAAACTGACACTTGTTTTAGCAATATGCCTGAAGTCATAGTAAAAGGTGGTAGAGCTAGATTCTGATTCTTGAGCCCAACCTGATCCCTTGCTCTCCTTCACCACTGCCTCCTCAGAAGGTGAGCATTACTCCCCCCACCACCTGTTCTCCAAACCAGATGCTGCTTCAACTCCTGATATTCCAGATCTGGGCTCTGGGATGATTCCAGGAGCTTGTTTCCCAAGTGGGAGGAAGCTGGGCTGGCGAGGCGGCATTCCAGACAGCATGCCGCAGGGTGAGTCAGGGGTGGGGCTGAGGAAAATGGGGGAAGAGGGGAGGGACCAGTCTTAATCCAGGCTGGCCAGTCACAGGTCTGGAGACTGGGGTTGGGTCACTCTAATTTGCATACATCTGCATATATCCTGCCGACACATGGTTTCTTGCTCAGGTGAGAAGCTTGGGGGCAGGACCTACTTGAAATCACAGTGGGGGCCTTAGAAGACTTTGTGTCTGTTTTGAAAAAAAGACCTTTCTAAGTGTCTTCTGGTTGGGGATTTTGAGTTGAGGGAGAGCTGGCAGAGGAGTTTGGAAGAATTTCTGTAAATGTAGGTTAGCATTGGGAGCCCAGAAAGTTGAGGAAGGAAAAGGGAGAAAGAAATACTGAGGTGAGATGAAGAAAAGTAAGAATAGGCCTTTTCTCTTTGTGCTTATTCTGTCCTCCTCCCTCCTGGATTCATTCCTTTAGACACTTCCAGAGTTGGAGGTGCCAAACCCTGTTTCAAAATAGCCCCACCATTCCTCACTACCCTCAAATGCCTGACCCTAATTCTAACCCTCACCATATTAGTGCACTAGGGAGCGAGGAGGTGGCCTCCATGACTCCAGGTCAGGAGTGGCGCCTGGTGAACCCCCAAAACACAAGCACACAAAATGGTTAAACAGGACAGATTCTCTCACCCCCAAATTCTTCTTTGTGTCCTTGGATCACCCCCACCCCCACTCAGGATAAATCTGTCAGTGAATGAGTTCCTTCTTCTCCGACCTCCCCAAAGGAGGGGAGGGGAAGGATTAGGAGGAGAGGAGCAAATTCCCTGCTTCAGTCTCCTTCACTGTGGCCTCTTAGCCCTTTCCCTTCCTTTCTTGCTGTCTCATTCCTTCCTCCAGTCTCCCAGAAACCCCAGCATCCACTCCTCTTCTGCGACCTTCCAATGTGTAACCGTTTTTCCAGGGGAGCTAATTGGAACAAATGAGGACTATTTGGGAGTTGAATATTCCTCCCTTTCCCCTCCAAGAGCAGAAGAGTCCTCCATATGGGGTCCTGACCCACACTTTAAGAAGCACTGAAGGGGTCGCTGTGGAAAAAGTTGAAGAAGTCCTGCTCTAGACCTCTCATCATCACCACTCACCTCTCCGGCAGGCTCCCCGGACTCCACCTCTCTGCACCCAGCCCCTGCCATGGCCTACTCTATCCTTTTGTTCCTATCCCCAGCGCTGGCAGGTACCCCAACAGTGAGGCTAGGGAGCAGTGGAGGTGAGATGAACTCTCATTTACATTCCTCTACAATAGCCCTTAGCCCGGGAAGAATAGAATCCCTCTACCTTCTCTGCGCTCCAGCTCCTTCCACCATGCCTACTCACACCCTCGTGTGACCAGACCTCCCAATATGAATTTATACCAGTCACCCACTAGTCTACTTATTTTCTCTAGCCAGTTTCTAGTACATTTCCCTAACTACTTTTCTCACTTCAGTTCGGATACTTCCATTAAAAGGCTTGCCTATTCGATCAGTCCTATCATTTACAGTATTTAGATATAAAAAATAATAGTAATAATTACGCCTCTGTGGCTACATTTTCTCCTGTTCTGTATGGATGTCTGTATCTCCTCCCGCCCTTGTAGAGTTTGGACGGACTTTTCCGTGGAGCCGGTACTCCATCCCCCAATTGTACACGTGCGCGCGCCCACACGCACACACACACACGCACACACACACACACACACACACACACGCACACACACACACACACACACACACACACCCCTTCATTGTGGCTGGGCGCCAGGAGCCCAGCAATTGATCGAGTCTTTGTCTCCAAATTAAGAAATGTTAACTGGAAGCGGGCAAAATCTTTTCCTTATTAAACAAACACAATTTGAGGCTGGTTAGGGTTTCGCCTACTCAAGTCAAAGTGAAGCAAGAAGTGTGTGTATATGCGGATCATCCAACCCGGTCAGTTTCTTTTCCCGCCGGTCCCGAGCTCCGTCCATGAATTTGCACCATTTCAATGCTGTCTTGTAAGAAATGCCCTTAAATTACCGCCAGAGTTCCAGCTTTGAACCACAGGGGAATGAAGGCTGGAGACTCCCATCCCCATCTCCCTCCAAACTGCCCACTCAGTTCCGGGGACTGGAATGGTTTACCACCTCAAGGACCATTTCCTCTACTTGCGGCTGTTTTTCTGCCAGATTCGTTTCATGCGGGTTTTCCTCTTACTGATTTCATTTGACTTCCTTCCTTCCCCTCCCTCCCTCCCTCCCTCCTTCCTTCCTTCCTTCCTTCCTTCCTTCCTTCCTTCCTTCTTTCCATCCTTCCATCCCTCTCTCCTTCCCTACTGTGCTAGGCTTTGGGAGAGGTTCAAAGTTTAGAGAAGACACAAGCTCTTGGAGCTTTCAGTCAACACATAACCCCATAAACAAATTCCTATAAAGGACAGCAACAGATGAGGATAGATGCAACAGAAAGCTGCAAACCAAGTATCGTGCAAAGTTCTTGCAGGAATATTTGAATCCCTTACATGGCTCATGGGTCCCCTGCAGTATGACACAAAAATTCAAAGACTATCCTTTCTGTTGCCTGGAGAAAATGCGTTTCAAAACCCGGATAAATCCTTCGCTGTCTCTCTGCCTCCCTGCCAGGATGGAGGACCGAGCTAGCTCTGAAACAGACCATTTTATCTTTGTTCTTTCCTGAGGTGCGCCTGCAGCCCTCTCGCCTCTCCTTCATATTATCCAAACGGATCCTAGCAGACGTCACAGCCCGTATCTCCAAACCCTGCTCTGAGCTACTTGCTTTAGAAGATATTCAAATAGCCGGGGTTCACTTTGCCTCAGTTGCTGTGTTGTGGGTGTGTGTGTGTAAAACTGGAGAGAGTTGTAGTAGGTGGGAATTCATAATGGGGAGTCCTTTCGGTGACTTCTGTCCTATTTCCATCCTCAAGGATCACACACACAATTTAAAATGTTAACTAGATGTTAAGAGCTTTTTTGGGGGGGGGGGGGCTAGAGTTGAGAATGGGTCAGGGAGAAAGGAAGGGAGAGATAATGCAATGGGATGAGTATTGCTGAATCCCATTTATGCTACTGTACAACCTTGTGACTATGGGCAAGGTACTCCCTGTGTTATCTGTCAACCTCCCAAGATATTTCAGCCTTTGAAAGGTTGGTTTTCTGTAAAATAAACTGACTGGACTCCAAGGCCTATATCCCCTTAAAATACTGTGATCTTATGAAAAGAGAACACCAGCCAGGACTGACTGCATGGATTTGACCAACAGAAAGCACGGAACCCAAACGTCCTGATTTGAGAGCCACCTCTTGACTCTATCACTTCGTGACCCCCTTCCTCTACACACAACCCAGAGTATATATTGACACTGTCTGAAACAGTACTGGGCTGCCAGGATGCAGGGCACCCTCACTGTAGGGGCCCCAGGCAGGCAGGCAGTCTTCACTATTTCTGTCAGCTGGATGAAGTAAAGGCCAAACAAAGAACGGCAGAGATTGGGAACAATTATCCAGATATTTCAGGAAAAGGAATATTTGAACGAGTGGTGAGAGTGTCTGGTTACCGTGTCCTAACAATGACCAGGAGGTCGGGTGTGGACTTCCGGTTTTGTGTGCAGCTTGAGAAGCGGAAAGCAAAGGCCGGAGCAACAAGCTTTCGTTTCGTTAGAGAGAATGCAATATGCTACAACAGACAATTATTAAGCTCCTGCTGTATGCAGAGAGGGGTAGCAGGTGCCAGGCTATCTGAGAAATGGATGAAGCTTAGGTGACTGGATGTCCCTACCCTCAAGGATCTTACCCTGCCTAGACCTAAAACTCTGTAGTACACGCCGAGTGTCTCAGAGGCGAAACCGAATGCTCGAGCGGTGTAGGGGCGAAGATGATTAATAATGGGGGAATGGGTAGGGAGGACTCAAGAACCCTTTCTAGAGGAGAATGGCATTTAAGTGCAGTTTTAGAAGACGAGTTCAGGAATTTAACAAGCAAAGAGAGGGAAGAACCTCTCGGGCCAACACCTATCTGGATATTTCCAGTAAAAAATCAAAACAAAAATATCACTTGGATCCCTGGAGAGTTTTCAATCAGCCTGACCCATTTCTTCTCTCGTCATTTCAACAAAGCTTAACAATGACCCATCTACTGCAAGTAAAGCCAGGGGTACAAAGCGGCGCAAGAAAGTTGGTTGAGACAAAGACATAATCCCATCTCTCAAGCTTTTACTGCGTACGTCTCAGAGGAGTGAGATGTATACACGAAAATCAAGACGACCCAAGGTAATATGTGATAGAAGCAAAAAGAGGGTACAAAGTGAGCGAAAACACTTGGACTGGACAAATCACGTGAGGATATTGAAGAGGCCAAACAGACAAGCTAGACACTGGCTCATATCTGCAGTCCAGAGGTAATTGATCTCAACAATAGCTTTCTTTCACTTGTACTGTGCTTTAAGGCTTAGAAACGGTTTCCCTACATCCCGGTAGAATCCGGGTTGGATATATGAGGTGGAAATAATGCTAGAGCCATTCCCAGGAGACTTAGGTTCCCGAAGTGGATTTTATCACCAATTGGCTTCTTCAACTTGGGCAAGTCACTCCCTTTTCGTTTTCTTCAACTGCTGAATGAGGAAACTAATCCCCGCCCTGTCTGTCGGCCAACCAACCAATCCACCTACCTTCCTGCCTACCCCTTCATAGAGTTGCTTGGATCTAATGGGTTGATAGAGATCGGTGACGGACCTTTAAGCTCGGCACTGATGGATGGGTCTGTAATATGTTCGTCTCTCTCTAGGTACCATTTCTAAATTATAATGTAGGAGTAGGCTTTTCTTGACTCAACTTCTCCCTTTCTCCCTTCCTTCTGGAGAGCAACACCTTTCTTCTTGCCTGCCAACTTGACCCTCACTACCCCAACACCTATTCTCTAGGTTCCTGCAACGGAAAGAGTAGTTAGACATAGAATTAGAAAAGCTGGGTGCGAATATCTTCCCTGTTACTTCTTCACTCCCTTCCGCAAGTCACCGAATCTATTTAAGGATAGAATTGGTCAACTGAAAAATTAAAAGAATAGATGATATTTCTAGATGCTATGAATCTAGAAGGAGAGGAATAGATTGCCTTTGAGTTAGCATCAAGCAGCTCATTTCTCCGGATGAAGGCACACAGGTAGACTAATGGGGCAGATTTAACCAAGGCACGTCTCCAAGGGATTTTAGATGGACAGCCAGGTGGGACTGGCTACAACTAATGTTACTGAACCATAGTCCTCCCTTTGCCTCCGGATCCCAATTAAGCAGTTTCTCAAATAAATTCCATTAAGATGTCAGAATTCTGTTGGGAGAAGGATGGGGCAGAGCAGGGGTATCTGGCGCTAGATAGCGGCGGGGTGACAGGTTCTCTGTTTTCCATTACAATACATATCCATTATCTCCTTGAATCTTTACAACAGCTTTATAAAATCTAAGCTGGGAACATTTATCTTTTCCCCCAAATTTGACAGAGTAGGAAATTAGGATTCCAAGAGGGAACTTGTCCTGGATCATTAGTGGCAGCACTAGGATGCAAAAGAACTCTGGTCCTGACTCCCAGTTCAGAGCTCTTTCATTTTCAAAAATTTATTGTGGTATAGAGGGAGAGGGGAGAGGCAAGAGCTCTGCTGCAGAGCCCCTGAGATGACATGAATTATTCTTTGCCATCATTTCTATCCTCAGAGGAATTTGTTCTTTCAATGGAAAAGTAGACCATAGTAAGGAAACACAATGGACTCAAAAAGGATAGAGCCCACAATAAAATATAATCACACATAATATGACCTCCTTGAAGATTAATTCTCTTAAGTCATCCATAGTTAGTTTACTTTTGTTTGTTTTCAGACATGTTACCTCTGTCCTTCCAGGCTACATATGTGGGAAACATATTTGAAAGCTTGATGAGCTGGAAAGAGTACTTGACTTGGGAACAGAGGACCCAGGTTCCTGTGTTATTTCAGTTACTAGCTGGGTAGTGACTTGGGCAAATCATTAGGCTTGTCTGGGCCTCAGTTTCCTCCTCTGTAAAATAAGTGAAGAGAATTGATCTAGATGATCTCTAAGATGCTTTCTTCTAGCTCTAAATCCTATAATCGTCCTTTGATTTCCTCCATCCGCACTCCCTCTTGCCTCCTTTTTCAAGAACCCATCTACACTGTTCCATAAGTTAATTTTTTTTTATCATCTACTGTGTGCAAGATCCCTGTGCTAGGCACAGAGGGGGATAAGACACACCCTCCCCTCAGGGAGTTCATCCTCTAGTATGAGGAAGGAAGTTGGGGGAAGGTAAGACAAAGTACACAATTAAAGTAAGTGACTTGCTCAGAGTCACACAAGTAGTAAATAAGTAATCTACTTCTATGTGTTCTGTCCTCCCCATTGCTGAGAACCCTGGATGATTGTTGTTGTCTTCCTCCTTGCAAGGTAAGAAGTGAGAATAAGCAGACAATGAGCATTTCCTGGTGATGGGCAGGGAGAGGATAAGTAGGATGCCTTGAAGTGGGAATCAGCTCCGGGTTCTAGTTCTGACTCTGTCACTAAGCTACCACTGGAGACCTTGCAAAGTCATTCCATCTTCCTGTACTTCAATTTCTTCACTTGCAAAATTAGAGAGTTGGAGTGAGTCATTTGTCTCTAAGGTTCCTTCCCATCTGAAATCCAATGATTCTATAGCCTCCATAGCCACTCTTCTACCTCCTTACCCTCTCCCACCTAGTCTGTTTCATAGATTATATTTCTAAAAGGGGAACGTGTTGAGATCTCAAAGCATCAAATTCAATTCAATTTAGTGAACATTTCTTAAATGCCCCATGTGCAAGGGACTTGCTGACGATACAAATTGACCCCATACGGAGACTGTCTTCCAGGTGCTTACAATCTAGCAGGAGAGATCAGATCTCTTTGCAGTGGTGGAGGACTTTGAAGTGTAGACCAGTGTATGTATTGTTAGACAGCTAATATGTTAATTTTGTGTGGGGGATTTTTTTTGTTTCCTTTTCAGTTTTTGTCCCAAGAGATGGTTTATTGAAAAGGAAGAACATATTCAGAAATTAATTAACATTAATTAATAACATAATTAACACTTTTTTTTTTTTCAGGAAAAGAGGAAAATAAAATTAAGGTCCAAAATTTGTTGAAATTAACTGAATTATAATGCCAACCAGAAGAAATGACAAAGACATGAGAATGGAGGCGCTGAACTCAAACTGAGTTTTGCACAGCCCTTTCAGGTGCAGGAGACTGGAACCTGAGACTCTTCCTACTCATGTTGTACCGCAGTGTCTGGGGTAGTACAGTGGGTCTGGGATATCAGGGAGTATTTAGAATCCCAGCCCCCCCCCCCCATTCAAGTCACTTGGGATGGGCAGAGTAGGTCATATATGAAGAAGAGAAGTAGGAGGAAGGGTTGGAGAGTGGCTAGGACTTGTCAGAAGACAAATTTTAGGGTGATTGTGTCTTCTTTGCTTAAAGACTTGCACTGTGCCTTAAAGGAGGGCTAGGCACTGGGAGTGTGATTAGAGGGAGAATTCCCAAGAATAAAAACTTTTTCTGAATTTAAAATTGCCATTCCTGTCCCTTATGGATATGGAAGATGAATGGGATTTTCAGGTAGCCCAGGAAGTTAATCCTTCTCCCCCTCCAGTAGAGAAGCATCCCAAACCTAAAAGCCCCCAGGGACCTGGGTTTCCATTTGCCCTGGTCTGGACTCTGAGTTTTCTTTCTTGGAAAACTAGTTTCTATCCCTCTGGCTTAGTAGGTGTCCAGTTTCAGCCAGGTTTGCTGCTCTTAAAGGTACAGGGCTCTCAGTTAGGAACTAACAACCTCTTTTCTCTCCACCCAATACCTACAAACAACTCAATACCCAAGGATGACAGGACAGTCTTCTTATTTTCCCTTTGTCCCTTCATCCATTTTTCTCCCTCTCCCTTACCCCAACCCTAGATGATACTATTTCTTCCTATGCTACAAGCCAGAGTGGGATGCTCAAGTTCCCTTAACTAGTACTCAGGAGGTGGGCACTTCCCTTGCTCAGGCTCTTTGAAAATATATGGGCATGAAAAGTGTTCTTGACCACAGTCCCAAATACGTAGATACAGAAGCAGATAAGATCCTGTTTTGTTGGGGAGTGGGGGGAGGCACAAAATATTTAGTATTCTTTTTTTCCACAGAATGTCAAAGTACCTGACGATGGTGCTTAGAGATCACTTTAATTTGACGTGCCCAAGCAGAGAGCTAATGGTGAACTTAGATCAAACCCAGGTCTTCTGATTCTCAGACAGAAACAACACCAATCACTCCTGTGCTCCTAAAGTACACCAAGGACCTTAGAAGCATGGCTAGGGGAAATGTGGCTTCCAAAGGTGCCATATTTAAGTAGCACAGGACTTTACTTTTATTCCATGGTTCAACAGCAGGGCCATTAGTTGCAGACATAGCCTGATCCTCTGTAAGTGCAAAAACTTGTGAAAGCTTTTATGATTCACTGAGCCCATTGCTCTTGAACCATTGAATCTAAGAGGTGGAAGGAGGGACCCCTGAAATAATTTAATTCAAGCCTTCAACCCGTGTAGAAATATTTACTGTGTAACCTTCAGAAGTGATCATTCAACTTCATTTTAACAATATGTAATTCAATTCGGTAATACTGCAAAGACCATAAACTTATATGCATATGTACATAAGTATATATAAATATACCTACATACACACCCATATTTAAAAAACAAACTTTAACATGTGATTTCAAGAAAATGCAGTTAATACCCTGTCCAGTGGCAGTTACTGAGAGTGGATGAACGTCTCTGATAGATATATAGATATATATATATATATAGATATATATATATGTATATATATGTATATGTCCATTTTTATGTGAATGCTACACAAGTGAGTGTGTACAACTGTAGTATACTTGGATTGTGCACCTGTTTATGTCTTTAAAAGCAATTATGATTGTGAGCACATTTGTTTACTTGTGTTTTGGGCACTCAAATTCTCTATCTTAGGAAGAAAGCGAAGACCCTGGATTTCAGACTCTAATGACCTTACTGACCCAATCAGGTATATTTCTGGGGGTTTCTAGAAAATATATTAAGGCCTCCATTTATATTTGTCCATCACCCCCAAACCCTCTTAGGTCAGTGATTTGATCTGTTAAGGGTTCTCGCTCAGAGCTCTGGGCCTGTGGGCAAAGGGTAAAGAGCCACCGAGAATGAGTCACTTTGAAAGTCTAACTCCAGGAGTAGGGAGCTGTATCCTGGAGGCTGCTCCCACCCCTAATTTGACTCTTTCCCCTGGCCTCAAAGTTATCCCAGCAGAAGAACGAGTTCCGCTATAAGAGGCGCAGACTTCTCTGGGACCCAAAGTGAAGACTAGGCACAGCGCGTGTATCGGGGCAGGTGCTCGGGGTGCGTACGCCTGCCTGCGTGTGTAGAAGGGGGTGTGTATTCAAAACACGTGAGCCGAGCTGGCTGGACGCTGGTTTCCGTTCCTAACTCGCGGCTGCAAGCGACCTCCCTCCACCCAGAATCTGTTTACCAACAACCTCATTAAGCAGGGTTCGCCACTGCACAGCCCTACATTCCGACCAGCTGAACCTGCTGCCCTGCCTCCCAAGCCTGCAGCCGCCTGGCCGGCCCCACTGCGTCCAGCTGGGGCAGGGTAGGCCCGGGCCGGGACCTGGGCCTGGAGGCAGAGTGGCAGACCGGGTGAGGGTATGAGAATGGGGGAAGGGGCGGTGTTTGCTGATTTCGGGACATTTTGCTTCTTGACATCCGGGAGCAGGGGGACGAGAAGGGCTCCAAGCCCTGGGTCCCTTGTCCCCAGAAGCAGTAACCAGGCGGGGGGGGGGGGTCAGGAGGAAAGTGTCAATGTGGGCTAGTTGCGCAACCCCCTGCACCTGCCTAGCTGACTCCCTACCCCTGGACTTTCCTCTCTCAACTACCTCTACCCAACTCCGATTCAGAGCCGATTAACACAGGCCTTTCCTCACCCAGCTCCGTGGGTCCCAAATTGCCTTCCCGGGGTGAGGAGTCTCTGCCTTCCCGGACTCCTGCCCCAGGGAAATTTGGTGGGCGGGTGTCTTACAGCGTCTCCCTTTCAATGAATAATCCTGGATCCAGTACACAGATTCCACCTTACAACTTTCCCGGGGTGAATTACTCCGAAGGGTTGCGGGATGGGGGGGCGTGGTCGGAGGGACCTCAGTGACGTCTCTGAGCGTTTTAGCCAATCCAGGACGCAGGGTGGGTGCCCCCCCCCCTCCCCGGGGCCTGAAAATCTTATCCTGTGGAGAAGTAGAAGGAAAGGGAGGGGGCTGACGAGCTGGGGTGGGGGAAGGGTGAAACTGGGGGGTGGGGGCCTCGGCCCCGCTCCCACCCCCTCCCTCTGTTCCCGCTCTCTGCGGGAGGCGGCGTGGGGAGAGACTTTCCCCGAGATTTTAAGTTCGGGGGTGGGGGGAAGGCTCGTCGGAACCCGGTTCACTGGGCTTGGGGAAGGGAGAGCGGCGGGAGGCACGAGTAGAAGGAGGTGGAGGAAGGTGTTGGCCAGGCCATGGGTCCAGGTGCTAGGAACCTTTAGGCCCAGGGCCACAATAACCATGACCTCTTTGCCCACCACCCTCCTGGGACCCGATGCGTCCAAAGCCTCCTTCCAAGACTTCCCTCCTGCCCCTCCGCCCCCACATTCCCTTTCCCCGTATCCCCGTGGTCTGCAGCCCTCGTCCCCTAAGCCTCCCGAGGGGCCCTACTCGGGAGCTCCGCAGTCGTACGGCTGCACGGTAGGTTACCCTTATGTCAGCCCCACAGCCCCCAGCGGCCCCCACCTGCCTTACCAGCAGCCCGGGACCGCCTCGCTGCATCTCCGTGGCCCTGCGGGGAGTCTGCAGGCGGTGGCAGGTAAGGCGGAAGCGCCGGGGGAGTGGGTTATCCGACAACAGTTTGACCCGTTTCTGACGAATCCCCGGTACCTGCTTTTCTCCCCCTTCCTTCGCCCTTCAAAGGTTGGACGCAGATAGCGGGATTGCAATCTAACTTGTATTTGACTCGACCTAGGGGTTGGGGGAGGGAGAGAAGGAGGGAGGAAGAAAAGACTGGGGCGGAGGGAGGGGTGAGGGGGTGGCGGGTCGATCCCCTTTTCCTTTCAAGTTCGACCTGGTTTCGATTTGCAGTTAAGTAAAGCCGGGCCCGTTCCCTCCCCGCTCGTCCCCCCCCTCCCCAAATCCACTCAGCAGTGCATGTGTGTGTTCCTAACGTGTAAAGAGAAAATTGAAACAATCCAGATGTTTACTTTGGGAAAAAGTGGGGAGGGATGATGCTTGTGTTACGATCATCCAGGACAAGCTCCCCAAGACAAGAATCGCCCTCTTCTTCCGACAGTCGGAGCAGCAGTCTTTCCAAGCGGTTCTTACGTTAAACCCGTATAAAGAGAAATCACACCCTGACCAGCGGGCTGATTATTTGTGGGTGGAGAGAGGGATCATTTGGGACATTCTTTCCCCACCCCCACCATCCACCAAGTTCCTTCGAGTTTAACTGAAAAAAAGACAAGAGAATCCATTTTCCTCTGAGGGAAGTTAAGTGGGAGAGACTTCGACACAGCTGCGGCTTTAGAAGGTCATTAAGGGAGCTGGAGTTCTGCAATCGAGATCTTTTTTCCTTCTCCCCCCATTTCCCTATCTCTGACCCTTTGGGACGTGATATTCTCTCTACACCCCTCTTTTAAGGTCTTTGGATGAGAGTTATATCATTCCCCAACAACGGGAAAAAACCTCATGCTTGATTTTCTTGGCTCTCTACCGGTTTGAGAGAGTCCAGTAGCAGCAGTACTGGTCTGCGAATTCCCATGTTGGGGAAAGGTGTAGAGTACAGTGGACAAACACCATAGATAAAACATTCCAGCCTCGGGTGGATGGAGGAGCCATCATCCTTAATAAAGATTTAGGGGGACTCAGAGCAGGTAAATACAGGCCATCTCACTTAAACACTCAAAGAAATAATGGACCAGCTCCCTCGAAGTTACACAGACTTTTATATACTATACACAGTTCATACTATTTGCACACCATCTCTCATATATACTCTATGCCCTGTAAATGCACCTGGTAGCACAGTTAACACCCCACATCACCTTCACAGGAGTTAGCCTAATTGTACCTAATTGCTCCCACAATTAGACTCTCACAATGATACACACACACCCTCAGTAATCTCTTCCATTCAGTCTATCTTAGATTCACTATCTCCCAGCTTTCTATACAGTGACACTCTCCTTCAGTGACATATCAAGTCACTATCCTTTTTACAGTCACAGCGGGATTTCCCTGCCCAGCCTTTCCTCATAGAGCTCAGTAAAAATACTTAGAGCTGTAAAATGTCAGTGATGGGAGCTCCCTTCCCCCCTTCATCTGGTTCAAACCCCTCAGAGGAGGAAACAGACCCATAGTGAACAACTTTTTAAAGATCACAATAAAAAATTAGTGGCAGGATCCAGGCCTTCTGATTTACTGTCCAAGTCAATGTTTGCCCAAGAGCATTCTCTCCTGTCTCCTATCTCCAAGAGGCTCTGGTCTGTACTCCGGATTTTGTGTCACCCATTCTTTCAGTCTCCAGTTTTTGAAAATTCTTTCTGTCCAGTCCAGTGGTCCCTACACACCAGTTACCATCTTTCCTGAAAAGATCTGGCCACCTTCCCACCCCCCAAAGAGTTAGGGTGGTGTTTGAAGGACAGGAAGGCAGGAATCTCAATTCCTTCTGAATCACGGTCCCTTTTTTCTATCATCTGTACTGTTCGGAGCAAAGGTATGTTATGATTTTGGAAAAAAGAAAACTAGTGTGAGTTTGCGCCTCTGTAGACTTGTTCTTGATGTTTTCCAATGGCTTTCCAATCCCCCTTCCCTTGTTCCCTTTGGCCCAGGTCTCTGGGAAAGGACAGAATGAGAATAAAAAAAAAGTGGTTGTTTTTTTTTCTTGCTCTCTTTTCTCTCCCGGGTCCAACGAAAAAAAACTTCTGGCTAAAGCCCTCTTCTCCTTTCCTCACTCCCTCCCTTCTTCCTTCTCACTGACCTCTAGTCTGCACTTCTCTGGGGAAACCAGACCCCATGTTTTGGAAACTGGCTGTTTGGTATTCCCTTTCATCGGAGTAGGTGTTCTCTGCAGTACCCCTTTCCGAGGGCTATCTCTTCGACGGTGGTTTTTGTGGCCTCTTTGCTTTGCAAAGGCAGTAGTCGGGACTATGAGGAAGGTTTTGCCTTTTGCTATTTGGAGCTGTAAGTGACAAGATGTAATTCGAGGAGGTTTCATCTAGGGGCTTTGGGTGGCTTGCCAGGAAGCAGCTCCTGACTTTTAAAATGAGGCTCAGTGGTTGTTTGCAGTCACTAGGGCTGAATTACTTGTCATTTTCAGAGTTTGCCTCTGGGACCAAAGAATCATTGGGAGCCCTGGTATAGAAAGTGAGAAGGGAGAGAGGAAAGGACAGAGTAGGAGCTAATATTGACTGCTTGTTCTTGAGGTTGTGGGCTCTGGGGGAAATGCTTAGATCAGCTCTGCTGCTTCTCTCCCTCTCTCTCTCCCCCTTTCTCTCTCTCTCTCTCTCTCTCTCTCTCTCTCTCTCTCATCTCTGTTTCTTTGTCTGTCTGTCTGTCTCTTCAGCTACCTACTGCCTGTGCTCTCATTATACCCAGAGAAATCATATCTGCACAGATGGTTCCAATTGGATTGACGCTTTACTGTTTGTCCTGGACCATGTAGACATCATGCAATATAGGATGATGTACCGGGAGAGAAAAGGAAAATAAAACAATTTTTTTTCTGGAAATTTGGTGTGAAAGCTTTTCTGAGCAGTAAAGAGCTACTAAGGGAGTACGGCACCCTATGCCGTGGTTGGCAATGTTTGGAGAGCAGGCAGCCTCATGAGGAAATCAGTCTCTCAGGGTAGGGATGGGAACAGATGTAGACCAGGATGGCAATGTTTCTCTGGACTCAGAGACCACACAGTGAAATATACACAGATACATAGTTATCCTCCTGACGGACGTAGAAAAACACCATGTCCACTACTGAGACACCCAACAGATGTTGCCACACAGAGACACACAAACACACAATTGCTGCATATAGACTCCTTGACAAATTAAGATTAGCACATATTCAAAGAATATGTAAAGGAGAGAGTAACAACAGAGGCCATAATAACATTTATATGATAGTTTAGGGTTTACAAAGATCTTCGGGGCTTGAGTGTTTAGGGAGGGTGCCTTCCAGACCCTTAATAATGGGTAATGGAGAAATGGAGTAGGAGAGGGGAAGCGAAGTTTATTTGACTGAGGGGATATTTTGTTTTGCTCACTTCCCAGGATAAACTGACCACAGTAACCCTATGGACAGAGAAGCCGCTTCATTTGGGGCTGAGAGTGGGTTGGGTTTTGTTGTTCCCTTGGGATCATCAGGCAAAAGTTGGGGCTGTCAGCCCCCACTCTGTACAGTGCAAAACAAAAGTACTCCAGAGACGGCTACCAGTTGTCTCACAACTGGTCAGCAGCTTACCTAGCACTAGCAATGGATTAAGGAGGTTCTTGGTGGTGCGCCCTTAAGAGATCAGTTTCCTTCAAATAGTAAAAACAAAATAAACCTGTCGACAAAAGTCCTAAGAAGCTGGCTCATCTGTAAGGTGTATAAAGCTCCAACCTGCAATCTAGCCCTCCCCAAAGCAAAGCCATTTCTGGTACATGGTCTCATTTTTTTTGGAAATGTTTTTTTAGGGGATTGGAGGTGGGGTGGGTATAAGAATGACAGCTTGGAGGGAGAGAAAGTTAATATTTCAGAGTGTGAACCCAGGCAGTCAGGCTTTTTGAGGTGGGAAAAGTCCTGGGTCAAATTCCTTTCCTCCCACTGAGCCTCAGTTTCTTTCTCAGTAAAGTAAGAGGGATTAGACACTAAAGTTTCTTCTAGTTCTGATAAAATGTGGTTCTTTTGGAATCTTTCAAGCCCACTCCCCCCTTTCAATTCTGACAAGCTGTGGTTCTATGGAATCTACTCCTCCTCCTCACCCTTTTCTGTCTCTGGAATTGGAGGCCCATAGAGGAAAGGATGGGGGTGGGATGGAGGCTGGGGCAGTCTTTCCAGGAGACAAAATCCCAGGAGGGCCTTCGGTGCTGGATCGAGGAAAATAAATACCTAATCTGCTCTGGTGAATGGTGAAATGACAGAGGCCTGAAGGCTAGATAGAAGCAGCCTTGGCTGTAGGTTAGGATTTGTGACTTCTTTCCCACCACTCCACATGCCTCCTCATTTTCAAGAGTTTGGGGTAGGGATTGCATTAGGAATTGGTTTTTCTGGTGGCCCCAGATAAGCCTACTCCTATGAAATTGAGGGGATTGACTGGAATCAGGGGACAGCAGGGGAGGGACAAAGACTGGGAGAAGAATAGGTACTTGAATGACATAGGGGGAGGATTCTGGGAGTACTAATGTCTGTCTTTAGCTATTCTGAGAACTTCCTGCCAAGAGACATGTTTGGGCCCAAGAGAGTGAGGAGTCTGCATGACCGGTATTGGGAAACCAATATTCCATTTCTTACTGCTCTCTCATCCATCAGACCTGGAGAAGCCACTTGGGTTACCACAGCCAGAGGGACTCCAGCTGAATGGCAGGACCAAGAAATTTCGAAAGCCCAGAACCATCTACTCCAGCCTCCAGCTTCAGCATCTGAACCAGCGTTTCCAGCACACACAATACCTGGCCCTTCCAGAGAGGGCTCAGCTAGCTGCCCAGCTAGGCCTAACTCAGACTCAGGTGGGGGCCAGATGCCCTGGGGGTAAGGGTGGAGAGGAAGGGGCCCCATCTAGACCACCCTGCCTTTCCTCTGTTCTCCATGCAGCCCCCAAGGAAGTAATTGGACTTGAAGAGGGAGTGGAATGAGAAGGCAAAGGGCATTAAGCAGTTTATCTTCAGCCTACTCCCCCTCCCCCTTCAATGCCCAGAATATGGCCCAGCCTTCTCCTCCTTCTCTGAACTCCTTCCCGTCTCTGGGTACTTCTCCCCACTAGCCTTGGCACTGACTCAAAGATCTGATAAACTCATTCACAGGGAGTTAGAAATGACAAGACTTAATGAGTGATTAAACTCTGCTTATTTGCATTTTAAGTAGCCAGACAAAACCTGAACCATGGGCTCCTAAAGGCAGAATTTGGAGCTTCATTGGGAAGCTGAAATGGAGAGATCTTGGAGTCCCTGAAATCAAACTACTGGGGCAGCTGACCACTGGTTAGGCCCACCCTAGTTCCTACCTCTCCACTAAGACCCCTGATAAAAAAAAATAAAATAACAACCTACAAAAAATAATACATTCAAAGAGAGCCTGCTGGTCGAATAACGAATCAACATTTGTTGAGTATACATTCTGTGCTGGGTCTTGGGAAGACACAACTGTAATGTGATCATTCTGCTCTCAGAGAGCCAGAACCTCCCCGTTCCAGGTAGTATGTGATAAATTCCAAATGAAGACTATATACAATAAATACTATAGGGTTTCAGGAGGAGGGTAGATCCTTTTAGGTTCAGGGAACTGGCCCTGGGATGACCCTGAAGAATGGGTATAAAGACAAGAAAGGAAAGCACTTCTGGATAGGGAAAAAAATAGACAGACTAGATGTGTCCGTGGGACAGCTAGGAGAACCCTTCCCACCAACCCCATTTCCTCTTATTAAAATCCTTCCCTTCTTTCTGGCATCATTTGAGGTACTGTCTCTTGCTGATCCACCCTCTTCCCCCAAGCTGGAAATAATCTCTCCCTCCAGTAATTTTGCGTGGTTTTTTCTTTCTGTTTGTCACACCATTGAACATTTTTGTTATATTAATTTCTATAAGCACCCTAGACCTCAAACTTTTGGAGGGTAGGGATTTTGTCTAATTTTCTCTTCCCCAACCTGTAACACAGTGCCTTCTACTTAACGTGAAGGAGTTTAAGAATCCTTCAGTGTGGAAACTCCTTTTACTAAGGCACATCACAAAGCTTTCCAAAAATATGGTTTTAGAGAGTTACCTGACGATCTCAAACATTAAGTAATTTGCCCCATGGTTATACAGTTAATAAAGTCACAGTGGGGATTTGAACTTAGCTTTGCCTCACTCCAAATCTAGAACTCCATTCATGATATCAGGCTGCTTTTCATATATTGGCATAGTAGCCAATTAATGTTTGTTGGTTGAGTTGAATTGAATGGATTTAGCCTGGCATGGGAAGGGTTCCAATCACACTCCACCCACAAGGTCTGAGCTTTCCAATGTAGGAAGGACTTAGGAGATCCCTCCTTCCTGACTCGTTTCTTCTCTTCCTTTTACCCAACAGGTGAAGATCTGGTTTCAGAACAAACGTTCAAAGTATAAGAAGATCATGAAGCAGGGATCTAGCAGTCAAGATGGGGAACTTCTGGGGGCCCTCCCAGCCCTGTCCTCACCCCTCCCCTCACTGTGGGATATGCCCAGGCCCAGGACATTGCCTACTGGGGGCTATGTCAGCAACTTTGGGACCTGGTACCAACAGCAGCATCCCCAAGATGCTTTGGCAGCACCCCAGATGATGTGAGTCTGAGAAGGAGTGGGTACTCCATGCCTCCCTTATGCCTCTTGACCCAGTTCACTCATTCCTCTCACCATCCTTGGAGGAAAATAGCTCCAGACAGGTTTTAGGGAAGGAAGAGTAGCTGGAGGAGAGAGGGAGATTTGGAATGAAAATGGACACGGTTTAACTCATCCTCACCACAAAACCACCCCTCTCGCCAAACAGACCTGAAGCTGAACACCATCCCCTGCCCTCTCCAGTTGGGTTGGGTCACCTCCTTCCAAATGCCTAGGAAAGGAGACAGCACGGTGGTCCAGTTGGCTTGTGATGTAGTGGGTAGGGGGAGGGACGAAATCCTCTTGAATGTCATTGGAATAGAGCTAGGCTCCCTTCTCCAGGCTCCTCCTTCCAAATGCCTAGGAAAGGAGACAGCACGGTGGTCCAGTTGGCTTGTGATGTAGTGGGTAGGGGGAGGGACGAAATCCTCTTGAATGTCATTGGAATAGAGCTAGGCTCCCTTCTCCAGGCTCCTCCTTGCCTCCCCCAGCCTAATCATATGACTAGGGGCAAGTCACCTGTCTTCTACCTCTGGAAGGACTACTGCAATGCCAAGCATGTGGGAAAGCCGGGCAGACACAGTCAGTAACTACCCTCCAACCCCCTAGCTGGCTGTATTTTCCCTGCCTCTGGCAGTGAGATGGGGGAGAGGGAGCTAGCTAACACTTTCAATCCTAAAAATGACAAGAAACTCATGTCAGTCTCCACGGCCTGAAGATTTCAAGGAAATGGGAAGCAGGTTCTTGGGGCAGGGAGGGGGAAGAATTCAGGGTCAGATTAGCTTGATAATTATGCCAATTCTGCACCAGCCCCCAAGAAACAGAGTTTAAAGAGTTTAAACAATATGCCTAACAACTGGACGTTTCATTTCGTTCATTGCCTTCATAGGCTCTCCTCCCTCCCAGGTATGTGTCTACACATTTCAAGTGCAGAACAGGACTAATTATCCAGATAATTTAACAAGTGTTTATTAAGTACTTACCCTCCCACCCACTGCCTTCAAAATAAAACTGTCCACAAAATGATAAGTTCATGTCATTAGAGCCAAATCAGGATAAAGCTATAAGTTGGGGCAGCGGAGGGGAAGGAGTGAGGAAGAAGAGGGAAGGAAAAGAAGAGGGGTAGGTTACCTGGATAATTGCGTTTGGGTATAGATTATGCAGATCCTTACAGCCGGGTTCTGTTTTGCCTGTGGGGACATTGCCCTAGGGTGTAAGGAATAGTTCTTCCCTTTGTAAAGGGCATCTGCTGTACTGAAGGGAATTTGGGTCCTCAGGGCCTAGAAGGGGTCCCTCTGGCCTAAACTCCCTTTTTGGCCAGCCACTCCCTGAGATCCCTTGTCTTTACCCCTAGCAGCCTTAAATGATTAAAGTTTGCAATAAACCCTCCTTGCTCTGGTCCTGAGTTTTTCCTGTTTCTCAGCTGTTGTGGGCGTTGCCTCTCTGGTTCTCTCTGGATTGCCCCTAGATTTTTCAGGCAAAATAGTTGATAAATCTTACCTCGAATTGACTTATCCAGCTCAATGGTGTCAAACTCAGACAGAAACTGGGCCACGGATCCGTCCATAAGGATCCTTGAAGTCCACATATTGACTTAATTTTTAAATGTAATAGTATGTTTCATTGTATTTTTGTTTATTTTGTTCAATATTTTCCAATTACATTTTAATCTGGTTTGGGCTGTGTCCGACACCTGTGTCCAAAATGACTTTGACAATGATTTTTGTTGTTGTTGTTGATCTGTGTTCATAACCCCATTTGGGGTTTTCTTGGCAGATACTGGAGTGATTTGTCATTTCCTTCTCTGGCTCATTTTACAGATGAGGAAACTGAAGCCAACAGAGTGAAGTGACTTGCCCAAGGTCACACAAGTGTCTGAGGCCAGATTTGAACTCAAGTCTTCCTGATTTCTGACCCTCTGCTCCATTCACTTCGTCATCTAGCTGCCCATTTGACAGAGTAGATCGCTGATATAACCCATTTGAATCCTTACTCTGCAACTGTGTGATGTTAGGCAAGTCTTCCCTTCAGTTGGCTGCAGTTTCATGGAATCACAGAACAGAAGAGTTGGAAGTGACCTTGCAGGCCAGTTCGTCCTGCCTGCAAACAATAAGCCTCTCTACAATATACAGTACTACTTCTACTGTAAAATGAGGGAGAAATGTACTTTAAAATTTTTTTTATTGATATCTTTTATTTTTACGTCCCCAACATTTCCCACTGTATCCTTCCCTCACCCCTCTAAGAGAACCATCTCTTAGATAACTTCTAGATCATATGAGTAACAAAATGGAGGAATAGACATTTTCATTGGTCTCCATGACCAATCAAATGTGTCCAAAACAAATTATGCAACAAAAATTTAAGAAAAAACAACAACCCTCCCTTCCAAACTTCTGTCTCCATGGTCTAGGACACCCAGAATCCAAAAGAAAGTAAAAAAAAAAAAAACCCTCAACAACAAGCCAAACCCATGACCTTGAGTTGACCTCAGCACCTCAGACTCCCCCACCTCCTTATCAAGTATGGAGGCTGCACTAGCAGACCTGAGGACACAAGCTTATAACACCCCACTTCTTTTTTTTTTTTGTAAAAGTATTTTATTTTTTCCAATTACACGTAAAGATAGCTTTCAACATTCATTTTTAATAAGATTTTGAGTTCAAAATTTTTCTCCCTCCCCTCTCCTTCCCTAAGATGACACTCTCATTTGGCCATACATGTGCAATGATAACAACCCACTTCTACACTCTGGTCCTACTCTCTCTTTCCTGTACCATAGAGGCCCCAGTTCTAGGCAGCAGAAATTTGTCTTAGCTTCTACATGACAGTCAAGCAGAGGCAGCCTTTCAGAAACAAAAGCCTCCTGCAGGCAACAACCCTGTAGCACCAATACTGCAGCATCTGAACTGTTGGGGGCAAAGAACTAAGGAACAGAGAGGACAGGACAGAATATTATGATAAGACACTCCATACATGTGGGGAGAGGGGGTGCAGTACTCAACCAAGGATGAAGGAAGGAGCACAGCATCTAGCTGGGCTGGTACTGACCACCCAAAAGTCAGTTGGGACAGAGACTTAGGCCACTGAACTGTGAATTGCCCTTGACGGGAGGAAACTGAAATGTTGTGAGATTCAAACCCCAAGAAAACCACAGAGGGATGGAGTCAGAAAGTGAGGGATAGAGAGAATGAGGAGGAGAGGCTGAATTTAGTAAGAAGAAAGTTCAAAGACCTTGAACGCTAACAGATAAATCATCAGCAAAACCAGTAATGACAGTAGGAAGTATGGTTTCCAGATCTAGCAAATGAGTTCTGGCATCGATGAATAAATATTTCAAATCAAAACAAAATGATCCAACCTCTGATTAGGTAGAAGATCTATTCCTGTGGAAGTTGAGGAGAACATGAAACCTCAACATACTGTTCCTGAGTGTCTCAAAAAAGCAATGAGAATTAAGAGAGCAGAATTTACGACCTAAACAATGAAAATAATGGGCAGAAGAGAAAACCTAGAATCTCCCATGGCAAGCCTCACCAAAGAAAGAAAAGAGAGAACAATAGATTGGGAATGAAATACACAGAAGTGGAGGACGGTTTAGAAGAAGAAAAACGAAAAACTAACCTTAAAAGAAACTATGCTCACTCATAATAATTAAAAACAAAAACAAAAAAGCAATGTCTATAAATATCTATCAGATCAGAAGAGGTGGGATGCCAGCCGCCATCTTTGTGACCTTTCAAACCTTGATGTCCCTTTTTGGGGAAGTGTGGTTGATAGTAGTTTGCAGTTCTTTTGACAACCATGTATTCATCTCCTTTGACCACATATCTAGTGGAATAACTTTTGGACCTATATTTTCTGATATCTGGGATATCAGAAGATGTGTGACTTGATTGTTAAAGATCCTACCGTAGAAAATTAGGAAAGAGTATATAGGGACAGCTAGGTGGCACAATGGATGAAGCAGCCACCCCAGAATCAGGAGAATCTCAGTTCAGAGAGTTTTGATACATAGATTTTTCCCATCCCCATCCCCAACCCACCAGTCAACTGCTTTCCATCTCATTCTGTTTGTATTATTTTTGATTGGGCAAAAGTTTTCCAATTTTAAGTAATCAAAATCGTTTAATTTGTCTTTCATAGTTAACCATTCCTTGTTTGGTTAAGATTTCATTCCCAAGTAATGGCTATGAAAGTTATATAATCTTTTTTTTTTTTTTTTAAGACTTGCCCAGGGTCCCACAGCTAGTGAGTGTCTGAGGCTGGATTTGAGCTCAGATTCTCCTGATTTTAGGATGGCTGCTTCATTCATTATGCCACCTAGCTGTCCCTATATAATCTTTCCTAATTTTCTATGGTAGGATCTTTAACAATTAAGTCACATACCCGCTTTGAATTTATTGTGGCTTAAGGTGTAAGATGTTAGTCTAGGCCCATTTCTGCTGGACTGCTTTCTAGTTTTCCCAGTAATCTTTGTGGCATAGAGAATTTTTTCCAAAGTAATCTATGTTTTGGGGTTTATTGAACACTAGGTCATTGCATTCCTACATTATTTCTGATTCTCTTTTTCTAGCCCATTCCATCAATGTACTTTTGTTTTTTTAACCAAAACCTTTTGCCAAAAAGTTTTGATGATGACTACTTTGTAATATAGTTTGAGGTCTGGAAGTGCTATTGCTCCTTCATTCACATCTTTTTTTTATTATTTCTCTTGACAATCTCGATTTTTTTGTTCCTGAGGGAAAAGGGGGAGATCCTGTTAACACATTGACTACTTTCTTTTTGTAGTTATAGAAGGAAGATGGTACTAGGGAAAGGACTTGGAATCAGAGGACCTGGATTTGAATTCTTACTCTGTTACTTATTATCTATGTAGTCAATCATTTCACATGTATTGGACTCAGCTTCCTTGTGTGTAAAATGAAGGGGGCTCAATATGGTGGAAAAAACTGTTCGCTCTGGAGTGAGAAGATTAGGACCTAACCCCTGTTTTCACTGGGAACTCCCAGGTGAGGAAAATCTCTTTACCAGTATAGGTTGGTACCTTCTCTGTAACCCTAAAGAACTGCAATTTTTAAGAGTCTTAAAGAATTACCTAGAGAAAAAAGAGGTCATGTTGGAAAAAATAAAATACTATTAAGTGGGGAAAAAAAAGAAATAAGAAGTCAGGGGACTTGTCTAAATGTCAGAGGAGAAATTTGAATCCAGGTCTCCCTGTGTTCTTTGTTCCTTACTCCACATTACCTCTATCTCTTACCTTTAATGCCTCCTGACTTGGGGCAAATTACTTAACTCCCTGGGCTTTAAAGTGAGGGAGTAAAACCAGCTGGCTGAAGAGGCCCTTTCCAACCCTAGCTCTATGAGCTCGCAATCCCTTCCAAAGGTATTTGTTTGAATTCCCTAACCCATCCCCAAAATAGTGCAGCAGGTATATCTTACTACAGATTGTTCCAGCTAGGTAAGCACTTTTTCCCCTATTGGTATAGGTTCCCAACTCCCCTCTGCCTTAGTAAGTCTTCATGAGTTGCCATGGTCAAAAAAATTCATCACTCGGTGGTCAAAGTAATGTGGGCCCTTTCCCATTTTAACTAGGCCAGTTTTCAATTGACAGTTTGTCACTGGGTCTATCTAACTTAGCAAGACCTGGGTCTAGCAGCACCTGGGTTCCATGGGCATAGTCTGTAAGAAACTGGGATCACTTCCATGCAGCATTGAGATGTAAAAGGAAGCTTAGAACAAGATAATATAATTAACATTCACATTTACTTCAGTTTAGAGAATCTGGATTTTTGTGTCATCCATAGGGAGGATGTTATGAAATCACACTTAGAGATTGCTGATGTAGATATCACCTTGTCCAGCAGTGGGAGAGTTACCTGGATTGCTTTTACCCATAGTCTGACCACAGAATTCTCTGAGATGATAGAATTACTGAATTTCAGTGATGTGGGAAGGACCTTTTGAGGTCATATGGACCCCCCTCCCATCCCATACAAGAATCCCCTCACATCCTGACGGCTAGGCAATCCTCCAAGCTTTGCTAAAACATGTTCAGGGACAGGAAGCTCACTTGACAGCCTATTCTCTTTTGGAGGTAATTCTAGTTATTAGGAAATTGGCTTTTTAAAAGTTGAACAGACCTATCTTCCCTATATTCACACACTTCTCTTAGCTCTACTCTCTCAGACCTAGAGGGCTAGGTGTAGAATTAGGAGGACCTAAGTTCAAATCCTGCCTTAGACACTTACTAGCTTTGTGACCCTGGGAAAATCACTTAACCTCTCTGGGGCCTCAGTTTCCTCATCTGTAAAATAAAGTGGTTAGATTTAATGGCCTTTGAGGTCCCTTCCAGTTCTAAATTATTATCCTAATTCTTTTCCCACAAAACAACTCTTCCTAAATATACTTGAAGATGCTCCCATGTTCCCTTTGGTCTTTTTCCTGCCTTTACTTTTAAAGTGACAAAGGATTTCAAAATGGGCTTGGCTGTTTGGGGGGAGAATCTTGGCAATATAGAAAGTCTGATGAACTTTCTTCCTGACTCAAGTCTCCCAGAAACAGAACAAATTGTTACTGAATTTTTTTCTGTTTCTCTTAAACACTCTGGTACCTTCTGTCTTCCATTCAAGTAAGTTTCTTCCCTCTATACTTCTCTCTCTTCCTTCTAGAAGTTGAGGCTCAGAATCCTGAACTAGAATATTCCAATGATCTCCTAGATTACTAGTGCTCCAGTGGAAGAAATACTACACAGTGTCTGGCCAACCAGTAATGTAGTCCTGGGCCTCATTCCACAATAGCCCTAAGCCCAAATGTAAGACTCTGAGTACACTTTTTCCCCTGTAGTACAAAAAAGGCCAGTATTCCCAGGTGTCCTGCAACTTATTCCAGTATTTTTCCATCTCAGTTCATATTAGATCTCTTTCTCCTACAAGAAGAAATAGCCAGGGAGCCAGATAGGGATATCCAGAGGAAATAATGATGGCCTGTGGTGGTTGATATAGGGGGAAAGGAGATTGCTATTTAAAAAATATATATTTGAGGACATCTAGGTGGTACGGTGGATAGAGCACCAATCTTGAGTCAGGTAGGACCTGAATTCCAATCTAGCCTCAGTCACTTATTAGCTGTGTGATCCTGGGCAAACCTCAATTGCTTCCCCCAAAAAATTTTTTTGAAGTTTTTCTCAATTATACATAAAAACACTTTTTAACCTTTGTTTTTTTTAAATTTTGAGTTTCAAATTCTCCCCCTCCCTTTCCTTTTCCCTCCCTGAGATAGTAAGCATTTTGACATATTTTATGGGGTCACTCCTAGGGAAGAGAGAAATGATAAGAGAAAATTAGTGTCTGGGGGAGGAACTTGATAAAGATATATCCCCCAGACAGAACAAGAAACTGGATGACAAATCTTGTACAGATTCAACTGGCCTCCCCTTTTTTCTTATTTTGCCCATAGGACAATGCAGACTTTCTCTATCTCTCATCCAGACTTCTACTCCCAATTGGCCTCTCTGCCTCTAATCTCTTCCTTCTATAATTTGTCTTCTGCACAGCTGCCAAACTGATATCTTAAAATGCAGACATGCTCATGTCAGGACTCCCTCTTACTTTTCTTTAATCTCCTTTAATAACATTTTATTCATTACTATTGTTTTCTCTGAAATTTCGCCACCCCCCCATCTTTGTAGACTCTCTGTTCTCCACTTTATGAAACGCCATCTTCTGCCTCTATGACTTTGCATAGGCTGTCCCCACTGCCCAGAATGTGCTTCCTCCTTACCTCTGCCTCCTAGAATTTCTCATTTTCTTCAGGGCTCAGCTCAGGTACCACCTTAACATTAGGCCTTTGTGAATCCCACTCCCCTCCCGCCCACCAGCTATTAACTGATTTCCTGGTTATTAGCATGCTTTTCTTTTTAAAAAACTGCTTTATTTTACTTCATGTATTTCCTTATTCATGTAAAAGCTGATTTCCCACTCCACCCTACCCTCAGGATGATGTAAGAAAGTTTGGGGTAGGGGGGAGGTTTAGGGACTACTGTTTTTTTGTCTTTATACATAGTAATGACCAAGTAATAAATGTTTGTTGAATTGAATAGACTTAAGACTCAGGTTCGAGGGAATGGCCAACGTTTAACCCAGATGAAATCCAGGTCATGGGTACTGACCATTCAGCCCCTGACCAATGAGAAATGAAAAGGGTTCCAACCTGTGGGGCTTCTTTCTTTGTTCAACAGGTAGCAGTTGTCCTTCGTTCTCCAAAAGAACCAAAATGACATCACTATGCTAGATCAAGTTACAGTGTGTTCTGCTGTGGCTGATCAGACCAATACGGGCTCAGAATGTTCTACTACAGGTCAGGCACAAATAGTCCATGTGAACATTTGGGGTAGATTCTCTAAATCTGTGCCTCCTGCGTTTCCGTTGAGCTGTTTCAATTCTGCTTTGCTCATAGAGTACAGCACCTTCTCTGATGTGGGCACTGTGCCAGGGGCTTCCATGTCACACAATCAGTTCCAAAGTTCTTAAGAGTGATACTGTGATGCCATTGAAAGAGCCCTAAATTTAGAAGCAGAAGATGTGGGTTTGAATCTCAGCTTTGTTATTTCCTATGTATATGAAGTGTAGGCGTTTCATCTCTCTGATCCTCTGAAAAATGAAAGGGTTGGAATAGATGCTCCATAAGGTCCCCTTCACCTCTAAACCCTAAGATCATATGAGACACATCCAAGACCCTCATGGACTCATTCTTCCCAGATTTAATACTCTGATTCTAATACTCTGATTCAAGATCTCCCTGGGAGACACAGGGAATCACTCCCCTAAAAGCCACACTTAAGTGAAGTAGGAAAGCAAGGACCCAGAATCTCAAGGTAATTGAAGAATGATTCAAGGAATCTGACCCGAGAGTAGATTAGGATTTATACAAGAGTAATTGTTCCATTTCCCTGTGCATGGACAAACCCAGAGCTGTTGGAAACAGAGATTGTCCAGACCCCTGGAGATTCCTTCATCTGAGAATTAGGGGGGACTGTCTCTATGACCCCCAACTCCACCACACCACTTCCCCTCCCCCCTTCTTCAGGTAATCCCAATTCAGTTCTTCAGCTACCCAGAGAGAGGACTGTGGGCAGGAGCAGAGAAATGAAGAGAAGACAAAAGAAGACTCTTTGCCTCAACCTCCCCCTTTCCTTTTTTTGTCCCAGGCCCCCTCCTCTATCTCTGCACCCACAACTTTGAGCAGGTCCCTCACTATCTCCCTGGGAGGCCGATAACATCAGCTCCCCATTCCAGGTTGGAGGCATCTCTTTCCACAGGTCCCAAGATAAAATCTACCACTGGCTCTCGGAAAGCCTCCAAAGCTGAGATTAATTGGACAGCCGAACATGTATCTCATCGTTAAAACAACAGCAGAGGCTGTAAACTTAAGTAGCAGAGAGAGTTTTACTCCTCCCATCCAAGCTGGTGTACTCACTGACAGGTTCCTCCACACACTCCCCCCACAATTACGCCCCTTGGCTCCAAAGAGCTAAAGAAGGAAGGTACCTTCTAGTCCAACTGCCTTCATTTTATAGAAAAGGAAACTGAAGGCCTGAGAGATCCTAGGACCACAGAATTAGAGATGGCAAGGACCTTTCAATGACATTTAGTCCACCCACTTCATTTGACATTCAAGGAAACTGAGGCACAAAGAGGTTAAATAATGATTAACCCAAGTTCATATAGGTAATGAGGATTTAAATTCAAATGCCTGAATCCAAGTCCCTCCTATTTTCACTGCACCCAAAAAGAAAGTCAGCCAACTTGGAGCTACTACAGCCCTGAAATTGAGAGTCTCATAATGACTTTCCTGATTCCTAACTTCTTCCTGTTTCTAGGTGCCCATACTGCTCTGGCCCATTAAAAGTCTAAGGCTCTCAGCATGCAGAAGGGAGAGACCCTAGGCTTATACAGATAGTGACTAGGCATGTAGATATCTCCATAGAAGACTTTTCAGGGTGAAAGAGAAAGGATGTAGTGAGGTGATCAGCTTAATTTATCTATATCTAAATCCTACTTTCCTCTGGGTAATATAGATCTATTCCTTAGGGACAGGAGGCAGAGGACGGTTGAGAAAAAAATACAGCCAACAAGCACTCCAGAAACCACTTTGTTAGAGAACCCAAGGCTTTAAAAAAGAGAGAGAGAAGAGTATCAGTGGATACATGGCTTATTTGCATATGCATATGAAATTGGAAGCCAAGGAGAAGGGAATAATTGGCATTTTCTTTTAAACTAGAGGGTGTTTGACATTGGAGAAGTCTTTGGGTTCTCTCATCTCATTTGGGACTGGGTCGATCCTCCTCCCCCCCTTCCCATATGCTATTTTAAGACAAAGACTCTCACCCCACCCCGGACCCCCATCCTCACCCTCCCCACACACACACTGAAATGAGATTCAATTAAAGCAATTTTGGGAGCAGCTCCTGAAGGCTTTTCAATGTGAGATAATTACAAGTAATTTGCTGCTGTGAAGACGAAAGAGGGCAAGGGGGTCTTAGGGGAGGGGCCCCCAAATACACATAGATCTGTAGGGATTTGGGGGCAGCTGAGTCCACAATGGAATCTTAACTACCAGTTCATTTCCTAAATTACTTGCAGGTGGGAAAAGGGGGAATATAGAAGTGGGGGGGGGGTTTCGAAGGACAGGGCTACACCTCCCCCAGTTCCCTAAACCTATTATAGGAGGTGGGGAGAGATGATGGAGGGGGGCAGAGTCTACATAGCTGTAGAAGCAAGTTACTCAAACCAATCCTTACTTTTGTCTCAGGGGTGGTGGCTGCCTAGGATTTTATACGAGACTTGCCCAATTCCCTGGGATATCATCCAGATAATTGGAGCCTGTATAGACATGACCTCTAAGAGTCAGCATGTTCCCAGGGGAAGGGGGCCCATGGAATTCAAAGCAGGAAGGAGAATAGGAAGAGGTGGAAAGAGAGCCTGGAGGTGAGTGGAGTACCAGAAGCAGGTAAAGGGCACAGACAGACTCCTCAATAATAATGCAGACCTTAGGTTGTCTTGCCCATTCTCCACCTCCATAAAGGGTGTCCAATGTACCCAGGGCAGGTTGCAGAAAATTAGAGTTTATGCTTCAAGGGATTGGATGACGATCTCTTCCTTAGCCACTTTTTCTGTTCTTTCACAGCCTTTATGGGTGTTGAGCCTCAATCCTTCAGGTTGAAACCATAAACTCCCTCAGTCCATTTTCCATCCTCGGAGACTCTCTGAATCACTTCAGTTCCTTTTAAGAGAAATTTCTTTTTTCTCCTCCCAGTGTTTGCTGAGGAAAAGGAAAGAGAAACCCAGGCATTAACTCTTTCCCAGGCAACAGTGAATTTTCCCACTAAGAATAAACCAAATTGGATAAAGATGGAGAGATGAAGAAGATGGGAGGTAGTGGTACTATTGTTCATTAGCTTTAGAACTGGAAGAGAAATTAGATGTCATATAATCCAACCCATTCATGTTACAGATGTGGAAACTCAGGCCCAAAGAAGTTAAGTGACTTATTCAAGGTCACAGAGCCCTAGCTCAAATCCAAGTTCTCTCACTAAAAATCTAGGGCATGAGCTACATCTTTTCTATGTAGATATATAGAATGAGGATTGAGGGGGTGGTGGTGGTGGTTCTGAAATCCACAGATAAGGAAGAAACAGATTTTTAAAAAAATTAATGGTACAACCCTAGAGACTAGAAAGAGCCCTAAAGGAAATAGTAGAGTTGAAATGTGGATCTGGAATCTGGATAGACTTGGGTTTGAATTCCAGTTCCGTCACTAATCTTCAGTGGCTCCCTATAGCCCCCAGCATCAATCAATCATTTATTAACGCCACGTGCCAGCCACTGGGCTAAGTGCCGAGGATACTTATACAAAGAATGAAGAGTATCGTCTCTTATTCTAACAAGGCAGACAAGAGAATAAATACAAAGCAATTAAACAAAACAGTTAAGGCAGAAAGCTTTAGAAGCAGAGGTGGGGTGGGGACCAACCTGGAAGAGATGTGAGGATAAACTACAAACTCTTCAGCGAGCTATTTAAAGCCTTCCACAATCCAGCTCCAGGCTTATTTCGTGTTAGACCCCCACCCCCCACCCCCACCCCCACCTCACCTTACACAAACTCCATTCCAGTCAAACTGGAATGTTAGTGTTTCCCAACTACACTGTGGGACATTACCTCCCCCAGCTCATGCCTTTTCATGGTTGGCCTCCCTTGTCCAGAATGCACTCCCTTCTTGTTTCTGCCACCCAGAATGCCTAGCTTCCTTCAGAGATCAGCTCTTGTCTCTTACTAAACATACTCTTTTCTGGCTCCCTCCTCTGTACCCCTAGTTAATATCACTTTCTCTCATGCTTCTGCTGCTAGCTCTCTGATAGCCTCTTCCTCTGTCCCCCTCCCTGGTTGCTCTTACTCCATGTGTGAGTCCCCTGCCAGTATCTTTTCTCCACCATCTACCCTGGGCATCTCATCCACTTCCATGGCTTCAGTTACCTCTACGCAGATAACTCTAAAATCTCCAGACCCACATTTTCAACTAATCAATGAATGACACCCCCACTCTCCCATCAGCACCTCAAGTTCAACAGTCTAGTCTTCCTCTCCAAAGCCACTCCTCTTGCTAACCTTAACCTAAGCCTAGCCTAACCTAATATTTGAAAATGGTAAAACCTTCCATCCGACCAGCCACCCAGGTTCAAAATCTCGTGTCCTCCCTGACTCTTCTTTCTTCTTCATCAGCTACTAACATCTTGTCAATTCTACCTTTACATATTTCAAATCTCTCCTTTGATTTTCTTTAAAATTTATATTGATATAGTTTTATCACCCTTATTTCTGAACATATCTCATCCCTTCTCTTGTCCAGTGAGCCATCCCTCATAACAAAGTAAAAAAAGGGGGAGGAGCACCACAAAACTAAACAACACATGCCCCCTAATTTTTACTCTCTTCTCCACCACCCTAGTTCAAGCAGTAGTCACTTTTTCTTTAAACTATTAAAACTGGCTTTTAATTGGTCTCCTTGTTTCTTCTTTCCTCCATGGGAAGTTGCCAAAAGAATCTTCCTAAAGCACAAATTAGATCACTTCACTCCTCTGATCAAACACCTTCTGTGGCTGCCCATTGTCTACTGAATCAAGTGCCAACTCTTAATCCTGACATTCAATGCCCTTCTCACCTTTGATCCAGGTCGTCCTCCCCCTCCCCTGTACCTCCCTTCCCCTACAGAAAGTAATAAATGAACTCAGTTTAGTGGAAAGAAGACTGAATTTGAAGTTAAATGAGTGAGGTCTTTTGGAGCTGAGCTCCCAAGCCTGGCGTCAACCTACCTTTCTGACCTCATTTCATACTGCTATCCTGATATGGTTCTGTATTTTTGCCAAGTTGAACTACTCTCCATCCCCTTTTCTCACCCTGTCTACTCCTCTCTGTGTGTCTTGTCTTGTTCTGTTTTCTTGTGTCTAGAATCAATCCTTCCTTTCCTTTTCTTAAGAAACTGACTTCTTGAGAAGAGCAGAACCAGGAAAAATTTGTACACAATCACAGACACATCGTATATGTGACAACCAACCTTGATAAACTGGACTCTTCAGCTATAAGACAACTCTACAAGCCTCAGGATGGAAGGAGATATCTACATTCAGAGAAAGATCTAGAAAGACTAGAGTTTAAATGGAGACTGAAGCAATACATGCTATCGTTCTTTTTTCATGTTTAGTTTTGCTTTTTTTTCCCCCAGTGTTCACTTTTCGGTTACAATCCTTCTATACAACCAGACTGCTGTACAATGTGAAAGTATTTGCAGATCCTATACATGATTGCACGCCACCATGGGGGGGGGAG
>CM053584.1:153319198-153419074 GCA_028627135.1 Pseudochirops cupreus | reverse complement strand
AAGAGAAGGTGAGAAATGTGTTCATTTATTTGTTTTAACTATCTTTGTTATAAGGGAAGGTTTCCTGGGAGGGGAGGGGAGTTAATGGGAGGTGATAGAGATACCCCCATCCAAAATGTACCAAAAAAAACCAAAGAGAAGTTCAGAAAGAGGGGCACAAAACAAGGCAATTTTGTAGCCTAACCTTGTTAAGTTTAAATTACATTTAAAAAAAAAACTACATAATAGGAGTTCACAGTCACATAAAATTTTTTGCTCTTTGTATATTTTTGTATCTGTGTTTGTTAATGACGGTTAAGTTCATAATAAAAAATTAAAATGAGAGGAAAATGAAGATGAAATCAAAAGAGAGAGGGTAAAAGAGAAAGAAAAAATAAGAAAGAAAGAAAAAAAAGAAGTCAAGTCAACAACACTTACTAAGCATGCCATTTACTGAAGTATCAGGCATTTCCAGAGGGGAAATGGGGAAAGGAAGAAAAAGAAGGCGGAGCTTAGAAGGAAAGGTCAAAGGGGCCATGAAGCTAGGGGGGTTCTAGGACTGGGAGTGGGAACACTTTTGTATGAAGACTCCTGTTCTCCTGTATGTGTATGGGGGATGGGGGTGCTGTCACACAGAGAGGAATGTGCTTTGGAGATGCTTGGCAAAGAGCCAAGAGGGGACCAGCCCCAGCAGGCCCTGGGAGCTCTAAGGGGAGGAGAGTAGAAGGATCAAACAGGCCCCACAGCCAGTTTGGGGTTTGCCTGACACCTCAGCCTTCAAGTCAGATCTGTCTGGGGCGGGACCAAAGGTATGTAGGAGTTGGCAGAGCCCCAAAGCAGGGGAACTCTGGGGGAAAAAACCCTGCCCTTCACCAGCCCCCAGGGAGGAGGGGTTTTTACCCTTGCTCTGGAAACCTTAATTCTCTTCGTCTGTCCAGAAGGACAAGGTGGGCAGCAGCCCAGGTGCACACTGGGAGGAGCTGCCTGATGCTGGAGTTCCACCAGGAATTTAGCCACCCTCTGAGCAGAGGAATGTCGAGCTGGAAGAAACTGTCCAGAGGGCATCAGTACCTGTGTCTGGGAACTTAGCAGGGGAGTTAAGAAGGAGAAGAAAGAAGAGAAAAAAGAAGAGAAGGAAGAAGAGATAGAAAAGGAGGGTAGAAGCCAAGGATGTTCTTTTTCAAGCTTTGGAGATGACAAAGGGGTACTGAATCCCAGGTCACTTCCCTGGCACGTTCCCTAGTTGGCTAGGGATAGGAGGGAAAACATCTGATATTGGAGCAGGGGTCCTGAGAGGGAGAGACAAAGTGACAGGTACTGTCTCTGGAGATGCTTACACTATGCCTCCTGAAGCCAGTTTCATTGGATGGCAGGTCTAGAGCTGAAATTGACCCATAGGGGTCATTTAATTCAACTCTTCCATTGTACAGATGAGTAAACAGAGGCCCAGTGATGTGACATAACTTGCCCAAGGCCACACAGGGAGTAAGTTGCAGAAGTGGGATTTGCAGATCTTCTGATTTTACATGCAGAGTTCTATCTCATGCAGCCCTCCTGGCCACCCTCATGAACCAAGTCCCCAGACACTTTTACCCTTCAGGGTTCTAATAGGGATTGTAGTAGGACTGAAGAGTGCTAATAGGGATCACGCACACTTAGATGCCAAAATATTTATATGGCTGAATGATGCTCAATGGCCATTTTAAAAAGCATATCTGCTGCAAAAACACAGTCATGGCTTGGAAAGGGCAGATGTTGCTGTTCTTTTTGTATGGCCTTCGTTTCTGAAGAGGACGAACAACATCATGGCATAGGACTTGGAGGCAGGAGGCCTGGGTTTGGGTTCTGGCTCTCACATTATGTGACTTTGGGAAAGTCACCTAAGCTCTCTAGGGCTTCAGTTCCCTCTCTTATAAAAGGAGGTATTTGGACTAGAAGATTTCCAAGTCCACTTCAGGCACCCTAGTGTCTCTGACCCTGGGAAAATCCATTAGCTGTGGTTCTCAACCTTCCTAATGCCGTGACCCTTTAATGCAGTTCTCATGTTGTGGTGACCCCCAACCTTCGTTGCTACTTCATAACTGCAATTTTGCTGCTGTTATGAATCTATCTGATATGCAGGATGTATTTTCATTGTTACAAATTGAACATAACCCACAGGTTGAGAACTGCTAGATTAGCATGTTCAATAAGTAGAAAAGGATGCAAAGTCCACAAATACTGTTTTGAAAACTTACTGAATCTCTTGGGAATTCTAATCAGCAAGCACACATGAACCACCTGCTCTAGCTAGGCACTGTGCCAGGTTCTCAGGGCACAAAACAAAAAGGAAATAATCCCTGCCCTCAAGGAGCTTACAATCTACCATGGAGCAGGATTAAATATATTAAAATAAGTAAGGAGAAGATAATACTAGGAGGGGGAAAGCTTTAACAATCTAGGACAGGTATGGGGAACCTGCAGACTTGAGGCCACATGTGGCCTTCTAGATCCTTGAGTGTGGCCTTTTGACTGAATCCAAATTTTACAGAACAATGAAAATGTGGATTCACTCAAAAGGTCACACTTAAGGATCTAGAAGGCCACAAGTGGCCTCAAGTTTAGAGGTTCTCCACCCCTGATTTAGAAGGTTAGAAAACGCTTTGGGGAGAAGATGACATCTGAACTTGGCCTTTTTTCTGATGGAATTTTATTTCTTTATTTTTTTGACATTCATTTTTAAAATTTTGAGTTCCAGATTCTTTCCCTGCGCTCCAGCTCCTCCCCCATTTACTGAGAACACAAGCAATATGATAGCCATTATACATGCGAATCCATGCAAAACGTATTTTCATATTAGCCATCTTGCAAAAAAAAAGTGAGAAAAAATTTTAAAGTGAAAAAATGTTTTAATCTGCATTCAGAGTTCATCACTTTTCTCTAGAGGTGAATGGCATTTTTCATCATGAGTCCTTTGATATTGTCTTCAATCATTACATTGATTCCAGACTGAATTTTGAAGGAAAGGAGGACATCTAAGAGGTGGAGGTGAAGAGGGACCATGGGAAGACAACCTGTTTGGAGGCAGGGAGGCTGAGGAGAAAATGACAAGCAGACCAGTTTGCCTAAAACAAAAAATTGTGCAGAGTCTGGAAAGGTGGGTGGGAGCCAGATTGTAGAAAGTTTTAGATGCCTGGTTGAGGAGCTGGTATTGTATTGTAGGGGCAATAGGGAGCTCCTGAATGTGTTTGAGAGGAGAGTGGTCAGAACCGTGCTTTAGGAATATTAATTTGGTAGTTTTTAGAGTAATCCAGGTGAGAAGCAATGAAGGCCTGAATGAATTAAGTTAAGAGCCACAAGAATGAAGGGAAGGGGATAGAGTTGAGATACATTTTGTGGCGATAAAGTAGGACTAGATGGGGTTGGAGATGAGGTAGGGGTGAAAGAGAGGGAAGAAGACTGAGTTTCTCAGGCACTCAAAGGTCTTTTAAGTGGAATCATTCTGCAAGCAGAGGGCACCAGAATTGTCTCCTGACTTACCCCAAACCCAACCCCTTCACTCCCACACTCTCCATCCCAGTCTCTCACATTCCCTTTTATGGTTGAGGAACCAATTTAATTGAGTTCAGTCTACTCTGATGGGGAGGTAGTCTCTGTCCTTAGCCAGCTGATGAAGAAAGCAGACTATACACCAAGGCTCCAAATAGAGACAGAGATTCTCAAACTGACCAGAGCTCTAGACTTGGTACCTTAGGTACTAAGGAAATCGAGTTCAATTTAACAAGCATTTATGAAGGCTCCTATGTGTCAGGCACTGTCCTAGACTCTGGGGAATACAAAGACAGGATAACACAATGTCTGCCCTCAAGGAGCTTACATTCTATAGAAGAAAACAAGGTGCATACCTATAATTCCCTAGGGAGGAGCAAAGTTTAACATCAGAACCAGGGTTCCAGAGGGTACAATAGAATGGCAGGGAAGAGCAGGATAGGGATATTGGAGGCGGGTAGTTGACATAGATGGCTAAAAGGGAGCAGGCCATGATCGTCAGAGAAGTGAGATGCAGAAAAGATGAAGGAAGACTGGGTAAAGACTTTTTTGGAGAAAGGAAGGGATGGTTTTAGGTCCATACTTCAGGCAAATGAGAATCCTCAGAAGTCTCCTCATTTATCCTGCATATGTCTTGTACGTACATAATTGTTGTCTCCCCTATTAGCCTCCAAACTCCTTGACAGCAGGCATTATCTCTTGCTTTTCTTTGTAACTCAAAATTTATTAGAGTACTTGGCACATAGTAGGCTCTTAATAAATATAAGTTAACTGGTTATTATTCCCTTGCATCTTGGAGGTCTGAGCTCCCTGAATCATTGTCTTCTTTTTCTTTGACACCATTTCTCTGTGTGTGTCTTTTTTTGCCTCTGTGGCTACTGGATCCCAAGAAACACCTCCCCATCCCCACTACCACCCACGTGGCCTTTTAAGAAACTTCCCCGTTCATCCCTCCTCCCTTCAGACCGTGTGCCCCAAGAAGAGAAGCCAAACCCCAGTCTCTCTTTCTCCCCAACCTCCTCCCACACTTTGAGGTCAGCCATTGCACAAAGACGAATTGGTACCTCCCTTGGGAGAGCAGACCCTCAGTCTCACATCTGGTATACACAAACATACTACATCCTATCAATCAGAAGCTCCAGGACTTGACATTTTCTCTGACCATCATCCCAGCTCCTTGAAGGGCAGAGGCCTCCCTAGTGGTTGGTGGGCCTGGGTCAGGGAAGACCCAATTATAGTTGGAGGAGCTGTCAGACCATCAATCCTTGGCATCCTTCCAGAGTCCTCTTTAGAAACCAGGGGTGGGGGCCAGAAGGCCTTCAGATGGGATGCTAGGGCTCCACCTACTCTAAAGTGGTGCCAAAAATAGCAACCTCAGAAACTTTATTCATTTGTAAAATGAGGAAATTGGCCTCAAAAATCCCTTTCAGCCCTCTATCTATAACCCTATGAAATTAGGACTGGAGGCTTAGTTAAGATCTCTGGTTGATGCAATGACCAACCACAATTCCGGAAGACCAATGATGAAACCTGCTACCCACTTCTTGATAAAGGTGACAGACTTCAGAAACAGATCCACTTAAGTTTTTCGGAAATAGTCAATATGAACATTTTTTTTGCTTGACTATGTATATTTTTCATAAGAGTTTTGTATTTCAGTAGGAAATGGGGAGGGGAGAAAAATAAGTACTTGCTAACTGAAAGAAAATTTAATAATAAAAAAGAAATTAGGACTAGCTGAAAATTAAACAGTAAGATAGATAGAAATCAGATATCAGGTCACAATTTCCTTTTGTCTTCCATTCCTAGTAATGCAGATGCCCAGAGTAGGCCTGTTGCTCTTTATCCAGTGTCCCTATCTTTGTGTCTCTCTGTACCCTAGGTGTGTGTCTTGTCTCTCCCTTTAGATTGGGAGCACACTGAAGGCAGGGATTGCACCACCACCACCACCCCATCAGACTGGAAGCTTCCTGTGGGCAAGGGCTGCCTCCTCCTTCCCCTGTTTCTCCCCTAAGTTTTCAGCCCAGATCTCTACCCATAAAACATACTAGCCCAAGGTGGAGATGAAAACTCTGGTGTTACATTGGCCCACATCACTAAGACTCTTCAGTGGTGGAACAATATGTACAGACAAGTCTCTCTAATGGGGAAGAATCTAGGCACAGTCAGATCCTTACTTTCTAAAAGCAAAATAAACATAGTCTCTCTCTTAATCCCCTTTGGGACATACTGCCTGCTTTTTCTCTCTAGATTCCCCTTGATCCTCCTCTCTTAGAGACAATAATCCAAGCCCAGCAGATATTCTGTGAGTCAGGCGGAGAGGGCAAAGTTCTCTGGTATAAGAGAATAAACAGTGGAAGAAAAGGAGGTGTGGTTCCTTTCTGGGACCCAGGATGCCTGGATTCCCCATTCCCCATAACACTAATTGGGGAAAAGAGATACATACTTCAAGTAACTGTTTCCCTCCCTCTCCAGCACCTCTTCCAGATAAACACATAACTGAAGTTAGAGCTGGGAGACGTTACCAAGGCTGTAGGAACCCAGCCCCTATGGCCTGGCACTGTAGAAATGTATTAAATAGGCTGGACAGAAATGCCCACCTATCAGAGGCTGCTTGAGGCCCTTTCTCTCTTCTCTGGGCACCTCCTCCCTATGCTCAGTGGGAGGGTGAGGGGGAAGGGAAAAAGGAGAGGCGGGGAGGAGAAGGAGATCTTGCTGATCTGTCTATCTAACAACAATTTTGTGACAATTTATTTCTCCCATAGGAAGGAAGCAATGTTCAGGGTCAAGGCAGGGAAACTGAGCCACAGAAGGAATTCATCAAGATGGGTGTTGTCAGTAAAGCTTGTTTTGCTCCCAGCTTTGCCACTAACCAACTGGGTCAGTTTCCTCCTCTTCCAGTCCCAGTGTTCTTTAAACTGTTTTTAATTGACATCTTTTGGTTTTCTATCACCTTCCCTTCCAAATACATTCCTCCTTCCTCACCTACTCATTCCTCATAACAGAACAAAAAAAAATTTAAAAGGGAAAAAAAGTTTGGCAAAATTAACCACATCGCCCACAGATCTCCACCTCTGGGGACCATCTCTCGTCGCCCTTATCTATATCTCACTGCTGGACCCATATGGCTCTGGGGGAGAAAGTGAGGCTAGTGACCTTGCACAGCCCTTCCTCACTTAAATCCACTTCACTCAAAAGTCATGGCAGCATCTTCCTGGTGTCATTGTTCCTCTTTGAGAATGAAAGACAAGCAGCAACAACAAACTTGTACCTCTGCAAGAAAAAAGGGGAGGGGGCACATTTTCCCATCTCTTCTTCTGGCCCAGATTAGGTCAATATAATCATATAGCATTCAGTTTCTTGTTTTTGTTTGGGATTTTTGTTTACTCTTTCCATTTATGTTAGTGTAGTGATTGTCCATGTTGTTTTCCTTACTTCATTCTCCATCAGTTCATGTAAGTCTTTTCAAAAAGATTTATGAAGAGGAGACAGAGCTAAGACGGCAGAGAAAAGGCAGCAACTCACCTGAGCTCTCCCGAAAGCCCCTCTGAATACCTCTAAATAAAGCCATAAAACAATTCCTGAAGTGGCAGAATCCACAAAAAAAAAAAAAAAAACAAAACGAAACAGGGTAAAATAATGTTCCAGCAAAATACAACTTAAAAGGTCGACAGAAAAGGTCTGTCACACCTGGATGTGAGTGGAGAACAGTCCAGCACAGGCTGCACCAGCACAGACTAGACCCCAGCAAACAAGGAGCAGACATTAGGAGCAGCTGCTGCTTCCAGAGCTCTCAGCCCACGAACAGTAAGGGGGTGGAAAAACTGATCAGAAGGAGATTACAGGGGTCTCTTTACTGTCACTGGGGGCAGAAATCTGTTGCTTTGCCTAAACTCAGATCTGGGTGGCAGTCCCAGGGCAAAGAGAAAAACCAGCACAACACTGCTTGCAGCTGCAGTGGAACAGAGACCCTCATCACAGTTCCAGGGCAGGAAAGAATGCTTGTGTCACAGACCAGGAGAGAGGCAAATGCACTTCTCCCTAGATCACACCACCTTGGAAGAACTAAAAACTTACAGGTCCCTGTAAGCTGAAAACAGCTGCACAAAACCCCTGAAACTTGGCATAGTGCACCCTCCACCCTAGAAACAGAGCCTCACTTTAACAAAGGAGCTAAAAGTCAAGAAATAGGCTGGAAAAAATGAACAGACAACAGGAAAAAAATTCTGACCAAAGAAAGTTACTATGGTTACAAGGAAGCTCAAAACACATACTCAGAAGAAGATAACAAAGTCAAAGCTTGAACATCTAAAGACTCCAAGAAAAATATGAATTGGTCTCAAGTCATAGAAGAGCTCAAAAAGAATTTTGAACATCAAGTAAGAGAGATAGAAAAAATTGGGAAGAGAAATGAGAGTAATGCAAGAAAATCATGAAAAAAAAGAGCACACAGCTTAGTAAAGAAGACACAAAAAAATACTGAAGAAAACAACACCTTAAAAAACAGAATAGGACAAATGGTAAAAGAGATACAAAAAGCCCCTGCATGAGGAGAAGAATGCCCTGAAAAGCAGGCTTGGCCAAATGGAAAAAGAAGTCCAAAAATTCACTGAAGAAAAAAAGCCTTAAAAAGTAGAATTGGTCAAATGGAAAAGAAAGTACAAAAAGCTCAATGAAGAAAATAATTTCTTAAAAATTAGAATTGAGTAAATGGAAGCTAATCACTTATTGAGAAACAAGAAACAATAAAACATAATCAAAAAAATGAAAAAAATAAAAGAAAACATGAACTATCCTATTGGGAAAACACTTGACCTGAAAATAGATCCAGGGGAGACAATTTTAAAATTATTGGATTACTTGAAAGCCATGATCAAAAAAAGAGCCTATATATCATCTTTCAAGAAATTAGCAAGGCAAACTACCCTGATGTTTTAGAACCAGAGGGTAAAATAGAAATTGAAAGAATCCACATTTCACTTCCTGAAAGAGGTCCCGAAATGGAAACTCCAAGGAATATTATAGACAAATTCCAGAACTCTCAGGGCAAGGAGATAATATTACAAGCAGCCAAAAAGAAACAATTCAAGTATTGTGGAGCCATAGTCAGGATAACACAAGATTTTGTAGTTTCTACATTAAAGGATCAGAGGGCTTCAAATATGATATTCCAGAGGGCAAAGGAGTTCGGATTACAATCAAAAATCACCTATCCAGCAAAACTAAGTATAATCCTTCAGGGGGAAAATGAATATTCAACGAAATAGAGGACTTCCAAGAGTTCTTGATTGGAAAAAAAAAAAAGACCAGAGCTGAATAGAAAATTTGACTTTCAAATACAAGACTCAAGCACAAAAAAGCAAACAGAAAAGGGAAATCATAAAGGATTTAATAAGGTTAAACTGTTTACATTCCTACATGGGAAAATGATACCTATAACTCATAAAAACTTTCTCATTATTAAAGCAGTTAGGCGTATATATAGACAGAGGGCACAGGTGTGAGTTAAATATGAAAAAATTATAATTTTAAAATAATATTAAGGGGTGAGAAAGAGGAATGCATCAGGAGAAAGGGAAAGTAGGGATAGAATAGGGTAAATTAACTCACATACAAGAGGTAAGAAAAAGCTTTTACAATGGAGAGGGAAAGATAAAGGAAGTGGGGAAGGGAGAGTGAGTGAACCTTACTCTCATCAGAATTGGCTCAAAGAAGGAATAACATACACACTCAATTGAGTATAGACATCTATCTTACCCTACAGAAAAGTAGGAGAAGAAGGGAATAAGAGAAAGGGGACAGGAGAAGAGGGGTGATAGAAGGGAAAGGACACTGGGGGAGGTGGAGATCAGAAGCAAAACACTTTTGAGGGGGGACAACATGAAAGGAGAGATAATAGAATAAACAGGAGAGGGGAATAGGATGGTGGGAAATACATTTGTTAATCATAACTGTGAAAAAAATTTTGAAGCAAGTTTCTCTGATAAAGGCCTTATTTCTCAAATATAGAGAAAACCGAGTCAACTTTATAAAAATGGGAACCATTCCCCAATTGATAAATGATCAAGAGATATGAACAGTTTTCAACTGAAGTAATCAAAACTATTTATAGCCATATGAGAAGGTGCTCTAAATCTCTCTTGATTGGAGGAATGGAAATGGAAACAATTCTGAGGTACTACCTCATACCTACTAGATTGACTGATAGAACAGAAAAGGAGAATGACAAATGTTGGAGGGGGTGTGGAGAAAATGAGACCTTAATGCATTGTTGGTGGAGTTGTGAACTGATACAACTATTTTTAGAGCAATTTGGAACTATACCCAAAGGGCTATAAAACTGTGCATACTCTTTGACCTAGCAGTATCACTACTAGGTCCAAACCCAAAAGATTTTTAAAAAGAGAAAAAGAACTATATGTTCATTTTTATAGCACCTCTTTTCTGGTGATAGGGAGTTGGAAATTAGGAGGATGCCAATCAATTGGGAAATGGTTGAACAAGTTGTGGTATATAATTGTGATGGAATACTATTGTGCTATAAGAAATGATGATCAGGATGCTCTTAGAAAGACCTGGAAAGATTTACATGAGCTGATACAAAGTAAAATGTACTGTGTACAAAGTACCAGCAATATTGTAACATTATCAGCTGTGAATGACTTAGCTTTTTTCAGTAATACAATGATCTAAGACAACTCTGAAGGACTTAAGATGAAATTTACTATCCATCCCCAGGCAAAGAGTTGATGGCATCTGAACACAGATTGAAGCATACTTTTTTTGAACTTTCTTTAGTTTTCCTGAGGTTTCTTTCTGGTCTATGTTTTCTTTCACAACATAACTAATATGGAAATGTGTTTTGCATGACTATACATGTATAACCTATATCCAATTGCTTGCCTTCTCAGTGAGGGGGGTGGGGATGGAGGAAAGGAGAAAATTTGAAACTCAAAGTTTTAAAAACAAATGTTAAAATGGTTTTTACTTGTAATTGGGGGAAAAATAAAATACTAAATAATTTTAAAGCCTTATGAAGAAATATGAATTTTTCACATTTATCATTTCTTACAACACATGAATAGCTTAGAATCAAACAAGATCTGAGTTCAAATCTTGTCTTGGGACACTAACTGTGTGATCCTGGTATGTTACTTAACCTCTTACCCTCAGTTTCCTCATCTGTAAAATGGGGCATGTAATGTAAAATGTAAAATATTAGCACCTAATCTCCCAGAGTTGGTTGTGTGGATGAAATAAGAGAATAGATGTAAAGCATTTTGCAAATCTTTCAGCGAAACATAAATGTTAGTCATTATCATTAATGTCCACATTCTGTTTAGGCATTCCCCCAATGAATCCAACTCCAGTGTTAAATGACCAGTGGACTGCTAGGGCAAAAGAAGAGGAGAGGTGTCTAGGAGATAGGTTTCTTCAGCTGGAGGATATAGTTCAAGGACTTCTGGTGAGGTGGTGGAAAGGAGGTCCAGAATGCTGAAAGGAAGCCAGACCAGGAGTCTGGGGCAGGGAGATGGGCAGGGAGGGAACAGGTGCAGTAGGCAAGGAAGAAAAGAAAATGGCAACATCCAAGCCTTTACAAGCACCTATGCTCAAATGCACCCATGCATAAACACATGCTTACATATACATTCCCTCTCTTCCATGCATATGCATAGACACGTATGCACGCATATACACACACAGGGGCATACACACCCCTGGGCTCTCCTCCCCAAGTGGCACAGCTCAGCACAGGGTGGGGCACCACCCTCAGACCTCCCGGCACCTGGAGCAACCACTGGAACCAAACAAACCACTGGGGCTGCTCCAGCCCTGGCTCCCTTAGTACCCCCTCTTCCTCTGCCAAGCCACAGCCTTTTCAGGGATCCCACCCATCAGGGTCTTGTAGGGGCTTAAGCTGGCTCTCTCATTCATCCAGAAACCCCCTTCCTCCCCAGGCTTCTGTTCCCATTTCCCCACCTTCCAGAAGGATATACTGTGTGCTGTGGCTATAAACCCCAAGATCGAGACTGGTGACTTTGCACAGTCCTCCCTCACTTAAAGCCAATTCATTTGCATTCCATAGCATCACCTCCCTGATGTGATGGTCCTGTTTGAGAACAAAGGACAAACAACAACAACAACATGTGCATGGAGGAAGGGGTGGGATTGGTCCCCATTCTAGTCATCCACAGTTGGGCGTAAAAGGGTTCACAGAAAGCTGCAGCAATATTCATGTCTGGAGTGGGTGCTAAGGTCTGGGACCAGGGAACTTGGGGAGGAAGGCTCTGATGTTTGTCCATTGATAGCCAAGAGCAAAAAGCCTAAAGATTTCTGAGAGACAGAGATCTAAATTTGAAGTCCCAGAATTCAATCCGCTTGGCTATCCTGGAGGCCTGCTTTACTCTCTGTGTCCTGAGTAGTGCGTGGAGGAGACATCTCCTCCCAGAGCACTCCTCTGGCCAGAGGTCCTCAGTCTCTTTGGAAGGGCAAGTTCTGCAGGCACTACCTGGTTTCTGAGATTTTTTTTCTTGGTGTTCCGACCACTGTGAGCTCCAGGAGGGAAGGGATTGTGTCTCATCTCAACTGTGTATCTCCTCTAGAACTTAGAAAGATGATCATTATTTAGCATGCAGTAAGCACTAAATAAATATGATTTTTTAAATTTTCTTTTATTTTTTAATTTATGAGTTAAAACAAACATTTCTGTAACATAGTAGAAATAAAAAAGGATTGCACATGAAACTAAAAATCCATTATGTTACCTATATAATAAATGTATACATGAATAATCTATGAATAATATTTTTTCTTTTTTTTCTTCTCTGCCCCCTACCCTAGAGATGACTATCATTAAACACAAATAGGTATATATGATTTTTTTTAAGTTTCATGTTTTGTTTTTCCATCCCTCTCATTTCTAGATAGACCTGGCTCTCATCCTACCCACCCAACCCCAAACTCCCAGAATTGAACTCTCCCTTATAAGAAAGCAAAACAACTCAACAGAAAGAATAAATATATTGACTCTAACAAGATATACACCATTCTGCCCTTTGAGCCCCCCACCTCTCTGTATTACCTGCTCTCTAAGACTTGGGGGCCATTTCCAGTAGTTCTAATCTATGTCTTGCCACTGGACCCAGGTAGCTTCAGAGCAGAGAGTAAGGCTGGTGACTTTGCATAGCCCTGCCTCACTTAAATCCAATTCATTTGCAAGTCAAGATATCACCTTCCTGACATCATCAGTCCTCTTCCAGAACAAGGACTACCACCACCAACAATCTCCCAGACTACTATTGGTTTCTTAAAATCCTCAGAGTGCCACTTCCTTGGGGAGAATTTTTTCATTTACATTATTGTAGTCAATGCTGAGATTGTTCTTTGGTTTCTTTTTTGGAAATAATAAGATACTACATGTAAAGTGTTTTACTACATAAATTGCTACATTTACTACATAAATACATAAAACACTACATAAATGCTAACTATTACTATATCTCTTTCATTAGTATGATTTTAATACATGTTTTTGAATGAATGATGTTCTCTTTTTATTTGGAGCTACATCAAGCAGTTGAGAAAGAATGGTCAGGGGCTAAGGTCTCTATTCTTCCCTCCTGGACCAGAGTCCTGGGGGCACAGAGGCAGCAGGTCTCTCTACACTGCCACTCCCCCTATGCCCAGACAGTTACCGACCAATCCAACCATTTCTGCCCCACAGGCCCATCCAAGACCATCCCAGGAAGCTCTTCTCACCACCACCCCTCTCCAGGGCCCTGGCACTGCCAGTCTCTCTTCATTTTTACCTCCACCTGAACAGGGCCATCATACCACCATCTACACTGAAGGTTGAGGGCCCCAGTAGGTGAGAGCTTAACGCACCCAGAGAAACCAGTCTTGGGCAGAGCTTAAAAGATAAAGTAAAAGCGTGGGAGAACATGGGGGTGTCAAGCAGGAGCCAACTAGAACCCCCTTCCAGGAACCCTGGAGGGCTCATTGAGGGAGAGAGCAGGGTTGGTCTGCCTGATTCTATAACTCTTGGGCTAGGTGCCTACCCTAAGGGCACCATGCCATGTCACCAAGGTCCTAAGTTCTGCTATATCTACGGAAGAAGGGATAGAGGAAGTTTGGCACAAATGGTAACATTCTAGGTGGTACCTAGAATGGGTACCCCAGAAAGAGGAGAGACAGAAAGACAGAGAGAGAGAGAGAGAGAGAGAGAGAGAGAGAGAGAGAGAGAGAGAGAGAGAGAGAGAAATAGGAGGAAAAGGAGAGAGGGAAAACTCTAATTACCGCCTGGCAGAGACAAGCTCTGTACTCTCCAGACTGTTTGATGTTTCTGGAGGAGGGGCAGCATCAAAGGAAAGAGGGAGGCAGGAAGATGGGGAGAGGAAGGAGCCACCCAGTTAGGACCCCAAATTCTTCCCCTCCCCCCAACTTTCCTGCTCTGTAGTTAAATAGGTCAGGAGGTGAGCTATGGCCTTCTAAAACCAATCTCTGGACGGTCTGCATGAACCTCAAAGCATAGCTGTACCACCCTCCCCACACCCTGGACACAAAGCAAGTTCCTCCCATCCCATAACCCCCCAAGCACCAGGCTCTTCTTCACCTTCCAAAAGAGTCCCAGTTTTAGGTGAGTGTATGAAAACATGGGGCGAGGATTCTTCTCCAAAGATGCAGTTAGAAAAGTGATGGGAAAGTAGAATTCTAAGCTCCCTCCATTGCCTAATCAGGGAGTCCCTTGACCACAACATATTTCTGTTGTTCTTTATTTAGTACAATGGACGATCACCAGGCAATTCCCCATTATCCAGAGGATAGCTCATTCACTCTCAAGTTCTTGTTGTCATGAGTGTTGTCTCCAGTTAAATCCCCCTCTCCTGGACTCGTATTATTTCCCCGTTCAGGCTAACCTGTGCCTTTGGTACATAGGTTATCTATTCCCCTGGGAAGGCATAAGCTGATTCTTCAGGCTTAGGCTGAGATTCTGTATTGGAAGGCAAGCAGGGAGAAAAATGGAAAACAAAAACTTGTCAGAAGACAAATTTTAGCTTTGCTGCTTACAACTCATATGACCTTAGGGAAGTCATTTCCCACTTCTGGGCCTCAGTGTTCTCATCTATAAAATGGCAGGGTTCAATCAGACGGACAGTCTCTAGGATCACTTAACATTCAATAAACTGGAGGCAGGATTAGGATTCCAGAGAGACTTCCCAGTACAAAAGGAGAGTTTTATGTGTGAATCCCCAAACTATCCAATCACAATTTAAAATCAGACAAATTGATTTTTTTAATTGTTATAATAATAATAGACATGTATATAGTGCTCTAAGTTTTGTAAGGCACTTTACATGTTAATTCATTTGATTGTCAAAACAATCCTGTTAATAGGTGCTTTTATTATCCCTATATGAATAAAGAAACTGAGGTAAAAAAAAAAGACGCAGGTTTGGGGGGGTGGGGCAGTTCAGTGACTTGCTCAGGGTCACACAGCTAGAATGTGTCTGAAGCAAGATTTGAACTCAGTGCTCTATCTGCTACACCACCTCATTGCCTTCTGGGGTATTATAACGCCTTGTTTGAGAATTATCGCTCATTCCTCTACCTCTTTCCCAATCTGAGCCTTCGTTTCTCAACCCCTCAGATCAACTGGTCAACGAAACCATATCTGTTGAGTACCTCTTATGTGCCAAGCCAAGAGTTAGATGCACAGTGAACAGATCCTCCACTGAACACTGAGAAAACTCTAGCCCTCTCACCCAACTCATTCACTTCCTAGTGATGGCAAGCCTGGAGGTGCACTCTCATTGAAGGGCTGTGACTACCTCTAAAAGCAGGGATTCTGGTTAGACTTGCAGACAGATACCCTGACTGAGAAGGGAGGGAGGTTTTCCAAGAATAAGGCCCCAGTCTCATCTGTTTGGCAAGAAGGAGGAAGGGGATTCATCAGGCTCAGCAGAGTCTGGGGGATGGGCTAGATGACCTCTATCTGGAATTGGGCTGTGACCACAGGGAGCCTCAGCTGCCTGGGGTTCCAGTAGGGTGGAGAACCATCAGCCACCTAGCCTACACATCTCCATTCCTTAGGAGATTCCTTGGCCCTGTGCAGTACAGCCTTAGAACCCTCCTCTGAAGAGGGCAGTATACATTTTATAGATATGTATATTATACACATTTTATAGATTAAGGAATTCAGGGCCAGAAAGATTAGATTGCTAGCCCACAGACACAGGGTAGTAAGTCTTACCCTTGGGTACAAACTCCCCAAGTCTAGGACTCTTCCCATTACCCCATACTGACAGTCCTTCTTCTTCTCCTGGTACTGGGTGGGGAGGGATAAATGAACAATGGATAAACAAGCAAAATCAGTTTGGGAAGTGAACTAAGTAACTACCAAGTAAGAGGACTCAGAAAGGCTTCCAGGAGGAGCCAAAAGAAGGAACAGACACTGTGTGCTGGGCCCTGTGCTAAGCACTTTATACTTACTCTCTCCTCTCTTCCTCACCACAACCCTGGGTGCCCACTCGGTCCCCATTTGGCAGTTGGAAACTGAGGCAAACAGAAGTGACATGCCCAGGGTCATACAGTTAGTAATCTAAACGGCATCTCAAATAGATGCAGACTAGCCAGAGCTACCTTTTCTCTAATTTTGCTGGCTTACTTAAGCTTTTCCTCAAGGGTGGGTGTCTAGAGCTTCCAAGCACATCTTTGTGTGTTGTCTTCACCCATTAGAATGTAAGCTCCCTGAGGGCAGGAACTGTCCAGCTCCTTTTAATTTGCATTCCTAGCACTTAGTACAATGCTTAGAACATATTACCTCCTTATATGTTCCTCCCTCCCTCTCCCTGTCCCTTGTCTCTCTCCCCTAGTACTTAATGGGCTTCAGTTAACATTGAGTAAGAAGCAAGTCACAGAGGTCTCAGGCATGGTGCCTCTAACCATGCTGGCTGGCTTTCAACATTCCCTGAAGGATGGGGGAGGAAAAAGGAAGTTCGGGAAAATGCAATCGAATAGCTTCTACCTTCACGCCTCTTTTACCCCTGGGATAGGTCTCTTTCTCCTGGTGCTCACTTTCCAATCCCCCCTGCAGGCTAGCCTGCAAGGGGAGTCTGCGGTGAGGGCACCACCACCCTGCAGGCTTTGTGTGCTGTTGATGCCAGCCGGGTGGGCTGGCATGGGGTGGGGAGAAGAAGGCAAAGACAGCTAATCCCCCCAGCGTCTCCCAGACGCCCACAGAGACCAGGGTGAGCTCTTTGTCTGCGAGCAGAGACGACAGGGAAGAGTTGGTGGAGGTGGGAGGGGGGAAGTTGGGGGGAGATTGGGGATGACAGGGAGGAAGGCTTTCTCTTTTTGTCTGTCTCCCCGCCTTGCCGCCTTGCTGGAGGGCAGGTAGGAGCCTGCAGTGGGAGGGGGGAAGGTGGGGTGGGGGGAGAGAGGGAGATTAGAGGAGAGACACATGCTCACCAGGTTGGGGTCCCCTCCCTCCAGTCTGCAGGGGCTGTGGCTTTGGGGTTGGGACAGGGTGAGACTCCCTGGGAGGGCAGTAGGGCATGTACCAAGGGAGGGACCTGCTGTTTGCCCTTCTTTAGGAAGGGAAAAAGCATCAGTGGCCTGCCCCCACCATCTTCTGCTCTTTGAGCTGGCCTCACAGTCCCCCAGAGGGTTAGCCAGAGGCACCCCCATGGATAGCCTTGCCAAACACAGTCACAACCACAATCGCACATGGACCATCACACACTGACTCCCGGGAGCTCAATTTGCCAGCCACCCATGGTTTCCATTCCAGTTGCTGGAAACACAAATAGCTTCAGGTTAAATGAAAACATTTTTTGAAAAAGAATGGTGCCTTGTCTCCCAGGATCCCAGTGATCATCCCCTATCATAGTCATAGTCCTATGCCCCATCACACACAAGCAGCCTACACTACACAATCAGACTCCTTAAAATAGCTGTACGTTGTGTCCAGGGAGTGAAATTACACTGTCACCCAAAGTCACAATCACAGTCAACATCACACAGAGCCATACAAATAGCCTCATACATGCCACATTGCCATACATTGGTACAGTCATACACAACCATCAAAACCACAACTGTACAATCTGGCATCATCGCAATCACAGCCATCACAATCCTACACAAATCAAGTTAGTTTCTCCTTGATGTACACACCCATACAATCACAAGAAGATAAAATCATGGTTTGTCTCCGTGTCTCACACAGGATGCCCCCAAATCCTCCTACTTTCTAGAGAAGATACTACAAACATATTTGTTTTCTTGGGAAAGGGCAAAGGAATTCCACTCCTCCTCCTGCTTCTACTCCCATCTTGGGTGAGCTCTGATGGGGACACTCGGAAGACATCAAGAGAAATGGAAATAAGATTCCACTGGTGCCCTCCTTGCCATACCCTGGGTATGACAAATGTACAGAGCCCTGCTGTCCTCTACATTGTGGCATTTGGGTGGATAGAACGCTGGACATAGAATCAGAAAGCCCGGGGTTCAAATCCGCCTCAGACATTAGATACATAGTGGATAAAATACTGGACTTGGAATCAGGAAGACTTGAGTTCTAATCCTGCCTCAGAGACTTACTGTGAGACCCTGGGCAAGTCATTTACATCAGCTTCAGTGTCCTCATCCCTAAAATGGGGATGATAATAATAAAACCTATTTTGTAGGGTTGTTGTGAGAATCAAATGAGATAACATGTGTCAAATGTTTTGCAGACCTTAAAGAACCATATAAGTGCTGGATTTTATCAGTATTTCCCCTTCGGAGCCCTGAGAGAATCCTCGAACTTGTAGCCTCTCTCCAATCTCCATTCTTTTTGGCAGTCTTCATTTTACAGATGAAGGAACTGGGGAGCAGTGAGGGGAAGTGATCAGCCCAAGGTCACACAGGTAGGAAGCCACCAATCTCGGCTTCAAACCTAGGTCCTCTCCATCCACATCCTACATTTTCCCCTCTGTGTCTCAGCCCCAGTGAGCACCAAGAGCCATCGGCTGTCTTTTGTCTCTGGCAGCAATGCCAGGAGCTCTTCCCAGGGCTCCTCTCTCATCCCCACTATCGTCCCCTTCGATTCCCTTCCAGAGGACAGTGAGACAGCCAGGGACAGTGACAGTCCCTCCTCGTCCTCCCTCCTTCCAGCTTCTTCATCCCCTCCCCTGCCCAGGCTCCTCATCGGCCCATGCCCATCCTGTTTGCCACTGGCATGCCAGGGGCCCTCTCTGCGGCTGGGTCCTAGAGAGGATGAAAGAACTCTGGCTCCTTCAGAAACCATGGCTAAATATACCCCCCTCACTGGCTTTCATGTGCCTAATTCAAACCAGCTGTAGGGCGAGACCCCAGCACTTCCGCCTCTCTCATACAGTCGGACTTCAGACTGTTCCCCAAACAGGCTGGGGAGGCATTGGAAGGAAGAGATCCCAGGAGGGAGGAGGCTGGGGAACGGGGAGAGTTACAGCCTCCTTTGGGGTCCTGGTAATAGGAAGGAGCCAGAGGGTGTTGTCACTCAATAATACTTGCTTTTCTCAGATTCTTTAATGTTGACAAAATATTTTCCTCACAAAGACCCAGTGAGATTTGTAGTAATACTCATAATACTATTATGCCCATTTTACAAATGAGGGAACTAAAGTCTGAAGTGGTAGAAGGAGCACTGATTCTGGAGACCGAAGGTCTGGGTTCAAATCTCACTTTCGATGCTTGTGTGACCTTGGTAGAGGTCAAAGCACCTACCCTTCTCGGTGGCTTCTTCCTCTGAAAATAAAAATTATTCAGGTAGCCTAGATGGCCTCCCAGGTCTGTGATACTACAACAGCCGCCTCAGGACATCTGGCTGAGAAATGTCTATGCACCTAAGTGACTTACCCAAGGCCACACAGCCATAGTAAGCTGAAGCTAGAAGTATTCATCAGAGCCAGTGGAAAACTCTCTAGTTTACCTAATTCTGGTTCAAGGTTTTCTTTCCACATCATGATGCTCCTTCCCCATTCTGACCTTTAAAATGGGAGGTCCAGGTTCAGACCAAAGGAAGCGGGGTGTGGGACTGAAAAAAAAATCATGTGGCATCCTAGTCTTGACAGTGATCGACAAGCTTTAGATGTGGACGTGATTATAAAAGATCTCGAGAATGGGGATGCAAGTAACACATCAAGGACTTAGAGACAAAGAAGATTCGTTCTGCACTTTAGGGCTGGGGAAGGCGAGGAGGGTAAGGGAACAGCTCAGATAACTGAGTCAGGGCAAACTTCCTAGAGAAGGGGAATGTGGAGCAAGGGTGGGAAAAGACCCCACTCAAGAGGGACTAGCTTCTTCCTAGGCCCTTTGCTCCCCACTACCCACCCACTCTGACCCTGATCCTTGTGAGAAGCCCAACCTCTCAGTCCTCTCAGGGCCCACATCCTAGCTTCCCCTCCTTCTCCCTGTGGACTCCTCCCCTCAGCTGTGGTCTGAGCCAGGCTGTAGCTCCCACGCCCTGCCCAGTTTAGCTGCGCCCAGCCCAAGGCCCCCAAGGCCAGCCCACTCTCCTTGCTGAGCCCAGAGGCCTGAAATAGGAAGGAAGAGGAGCCTAAAAATATCCCTAATTACAGAGGGGCTGCTGGGGGGGAGTAGGGGGCGGGCGGCCGGCTCCTTTCTGGCTCCTCAGCTCAGCCACGCTCCTGCTCCCACTCTCCCACTCAGGGCCTGGAAGGAAGCAGCCCTGCCCCTCTCGGAGAGGCCATAGCCAGGCCTGCCAACAGAACAGAACGGCAGCCCACCCACCCCCATCAGCACACACAGGCCAGCAGGCTACAGGGCAGAGGATTCAGAAGCACAGGTCTCTGTTCCCTCTGTACCTCCTCAAGCAGAAGGATAAAAGGAAAAGGAAGTGTGATCTTCCCTCTGCCCCTTAGGCCCTTAAGGTCCCCCTGCCCCTCCAGAGAACCTCCCCAGTGTCCAGAATGCACTAATATCTGCTTATTCTCTCTGGGACTTGGCTCTATCCATCCTAGATTTATCCAGATCTGCTCCACAGTCCCCTCTTCCAGGAAGTTTACCCTGATTTCACTCCCCTGAAACTCCTTCCTTCCATTCTCCCTCCCAATTCCCCCCCCCCCCCCAGGGCTCATAGCTGCAAAGTCTGGATCTCTATCTGCATCCTGTCTCCCCCTCCCCAGAGCCTTCCCTCCAAGATTACTTATCATTTACCATATATATATATATATCTTGTACATACACAGTTGTGTGCATATTATCTTCCCTATTAGAATGTGAGCTCCCTGAGGGCAGGGACCCTGTTTTTGCCCTTTCTTTGTATCCCCAGCACTTAGTAGGATGCCAAGCAAATAGTAAGTGCTTAATAAAAATTTGTTGACTGATCCCTCCACCAGACCAGGCAATTACATGGGCAGCCATGAGTGGACACACTGGACACTCAGAACAGCGACACAGATACACACTGAGAAATTAAGAGAGCATGAGAGATCACTAATAGGATATCCATCCCAAACGGGTGAAATGGCCCAGAGAAGAGAGCAGTCTGAGTTAGGGGGAGGTCATCAGAGAAGGCTTCCTGGCAGGGGGAGGTTGGGGGAGGGGGTAGCGGGGCCGAGTGGTTTGGAAGAGGAGGTCGTTGACAGGAAGAATCAGGAGGAGGAAGAAAAAGACCAAGGGGACCTCACTTGTGACCTATCCTATGAGGGTAGTAACATTCTATAACCTCCATCAGAGCCTGCTCTCCCCTCCCCAAACCCCAACCCTCAGCCCCATGTCATAGCCTTTCCCCTTGTCCTCTAACCTTTGCCCTTGGCCAGACGGCCCATTACTACCCCAGGAACGCTGTAGGTGCGTGGTTTTTTACAAGTATTAAACACCATAGGAGAATGGGAAAGGGGGAAGAGAGGGTCCAGGAGGGCAATGATGGGGAGCTGTCTCCATCTTGTGGCCACGGACTTAAATGACAGTTTTTCCCCAAACCTTTGAGGAGGAAAATGAGGGGAAATGGGGAGGAAAAATGGGGCGAAGGAAAAGGAGGAAAGGGATGAATGAATGGACGGACAGACGGTTGGATGGACGGATGGACGGATGAATTTTTGAGCACTTACTATGTGCCAAGCACTGTGATAAATGCTTGGAAATGGAAATTTAAAAAGCAGAGACAGTCTTTGCTCCCAAGGAGCTCACACTATAATCACAAACAAGACCATAAAAGAAAGTTCATTTGCAAGGTGGGTAGAAAGGCCCAGAGATCCTTAGGCTACTACAGTAGGTCAGATGGTGGAGGGGTTGGCAGGGGGTCTGCAGAGAGTAGAGGCAGGACAGATGGTAAAGCCTTTAGACAGTGTCAGGGAAAAGAGGGACAGGGATGAAAGAGAGGAACGAGGGATTGTGCGAGGATGAAAGAGAAGGTGGCCGCCAGCTCAGTTCAACAGCACATAGAGCTAGTACTGAGAATACTTAGACAAAAAGGAAGGAGTCCATGGTTCTATTGTACTGGGTGGGGAGGGATAAATGGACAATGGATAAACAAGCAAAATCAATTCGGGAAGTGAACTAAGTAACTACCAAGTAAGAGGACTCAGAAAGGCTTCCAGAAGGAGCCAGAAGAAGGAACAGACACTGTGTGCCAGGCCCTGTGCTAAGTACTTTATACTTACTCTCTCGTCTCTTCCTCACCACAGCCCTGGGAGGCAGATGCTGCCCACTCGGTCCCCATTTGACAGTTGGGAACTGAGGCAAACAGAAGTGACATGCCCAGGGTGGTACAGTTAGCAAGCGTCTGAGCCTGAGATTTGAGTTTAGGGCTTCCTGACTCATGGCCCAGAGGTCTGTGAACTGTGGCACCACCTTGTTGTTCAGTTATTTTTCAATTAAGTCCAAGTCTCCAGTGACCCCATTTAGGGTTTTCTTGGCAAAGATACTGGGGTGATTTGCCATTTCCTTCTCCAGCTCATTTTACAGGTGAGGAACTAAGACAAACAGAGTTAAGTGACTTGCCCAGGGTCACACAGCCAGTAAGTATCTGAGGTTGAATTTGAACTCAGGTTCTCCCAACTCCAAGCCCAGCGCTCTTATCCACTGCACCACCTAATTCACTTTAGATCAGTGGTTCTCAACCTTCCTAATGCCACAACCTTTTAATATTCATATATGGGCATATCTGCATGTGGGCGGACCCACCTGGAGATGGATAGAGGAGCGGTGTCTCAGTTCCTAAGACCATCGGAAATGTGTGTTTTCCAATGGTCTTAGGCAACCCCTGTGACCCCTGTGAAAGGGTCGTTTGACCCCCAAAGGGGTCCCAACCCACAGGTTGAAAACCACTGCTCTAGATCATCTGCCTAGAGACCAGATACTGTCAAATACTGCTTAAGAAAGGGGATGGTCCTAGCCTGGATTGAATGAGAGAGAAGACCTTGTGTTTTCTTCAGTAGCCCCATCTTTCTCCATCCTAATCCTTGACCCCCCAGAGTAGAATTCCCTTCTCCCTCTCTAAGGTAAAAAGCAGGCAGTTTCTACAGCTTGGACTCTGAACATAGGCCCTAGTGACCTTTGGGAAAGTTTGTCCAGGCTTTGGTCGGGATTGAAGAGACCCATTAACCCATCTCTCATATCTTGAGCTGCAGCAGAGAGGGGGAAGAAATGACTGCAGTTTAGCGCTGTGCCCCTTGTACCTGGTTTCCAGGTGAGAGAGGGATAGGTGTTTGTAGTGAAGCTAAATCCTATCATCCTATATTATCCTGAGTAATACCCCCAAGAAGGCCCCAGTAGCGTGAAACGTGCACCAAGACTGCATTTTAACAAGCATTAAAAAAAAAAAAGCAACTACCATGTGTGAAACACTGTTCTAAAAGACAGGGATACAAAGAAAAGTGACCAATCCCTTCCCTCAAGGAGCTTACATTCAGGGGTGGGGTGGGGGGAAGAGATGACATGTCCACAGACTGGTGTAATATAGTACGGAGTGGGGAGTAATGGAGACAAGAAACAGATTAGACAAGGTACTCTAGAAAAATCACAGGACAGAGGCAATATTTTGGAGGAAAGGAGGAAGGGGAGCAAGAAGATGTAATAGCCTTGGAGGAAGATTTGGGGCAGGGTAAGAAGGAAGATCCAGACTTGTGCTCTCAATATAGAGGACTCCCGGTACAGAAATTCCCTCCACTAATGCAGATCGTCATCACTTCTGAAACTTTGAGGCTTAGAAGGTTGCTTAGACCACTAAAAGAGTAAATGATTAATCCATTGCTAGTACAATTGTACTAGCACAGGATTTTGGATTGCAAGGCATCTCAGAAAATATCTAGTCCAGAAGTTCTCCAGCTTTTTTATATAGGACCCCTGTACAATGCTTAAAACTTCTTGAGGACTGCCCCCCCCCCCCCGCCAAAAGAGATTTTATTTATGTGGGTTGTATCTATAGACGTGGTTCAGTTGTTTTAGTCACATCTGACTCTGTGATTCCATTTGGGGTTTTCTTGGCAAAGATACTGGAGTGGTTTGCCCTTTCCTTCTCTGGTTCTTTTTACAGATGAGGAGCTGAGGTCAACAGGGTTAAGTGACTTGCCCAGGGTCACACTGCTAAGGCAGTATCTGAGGCCAGATTTGAACTCATGAAGATGAGTCTTCCTGATTCCTCCCCCAGTACTCTATCCACTGAGCCACCTGGCTGTCCTATCTATAGATATTTACCATATTTGAAATTAAAATATTATAATAAAATTACTATGAAAATAATTTTGACCTTGAGGACTTATGAAAGGGTCTCCCAGTTGTCCCTCTATTATACCCTGAGAACTGATGAGCTAGTTCAAACTGTCATTTTACAAACATGGAAACAGGCCCATAGAGACTAAGTAACTTGCCCAAAATCACAGAGGGTATAAGTGAGGAACCCAGGTTCCTTTGATTCCAAATCTATTTCTTTTTCTACAATGCTGAACTGAAATCAAATGATGACATTTGTCTGAAGCAGGATTTGAACCCAGGGCTCCCTGACTATAAGTCTGGCTCATTATCCATTGTGGTACATTATCCTTCTAAAAGGAACATAAGGATTTTGAAAGATTGGTTGGAGGACAAGGAGTGTGAATAAAAGTATAAAATGTTAGAGCAGGAAGCAGATGGGTCCCAGAGAGCCATAGGGTCTGTCTACAGCAGGGCTGCCAATTGTTCCAGCCACCTCTTCCCCCATTTCCCCAGGGATATCCCCATACCAGCTCTCAAATCCCCAGTCCTGGTCTATCACCTGGTTTTCTGAGCTTAGGGCTTGCAAGCTCCTGGAGCCCAGAGAAGGGGAACTCTCTTCCAGCTGAATCCCAGGATAACCTGACATGGTCAGGCTCCCAAATCTAAACAGGTCAGGTCATGGTGGTTGGTTCCTGCCTACAAATATACCTGCATGGGCATGGTGAACAATATAAGTGAATGCAGAAATGTAGACTCATTCCCTTTATCTCCGACTCTTTCCATCATTATCACACACGTACATAGATACTTTGTCCCATGCCTTGGCATTCGGAGGATGTGCCTGGTCATCTGGGGAGGGGAGAGAGGGGAAAGCATCCTACCCATGAAGAAAGTAAGGGGTCTGGGTCCCTCAGCCTCACCTCCTTTCCACCCACCCCCAGTCCATATCTCACTTGTTGATTCCTTCCAGGGGTGGGAGGTTGGGAAGGCAGACTTGTTTACTGCTTCTCCTCAGGGCAGTGGTGATGAGCTCAGGTTGGCAGGGTGCCTTTCCCCTGGGCAGGACCAGGCTTGAGTCATGGGGGTCAGATGACTACAGAGGCTAAATCTGGCCCCATCCCACAGCCCCCAGGGAGTAGCCTGGACACCCCACCCCAACTGGGGTGGGACACCATCCCCAAAGCTGGTCAGACACCCCTGCCAAATCTAGGCCATAGGGCAGAGTGTCCAGCAACGCAGATCATAACTGCTCCCTTTCGCCCAAGGCAAAGGGTGGGGTCCGGTTTTCCCATTGGCACCTGCATCCTTCCTCTTGCCCCCTAAGGAGACCTCATCCATAGATCCCAATCATTGAGCTCTAGGAAAGTATCTATATATCTGTATGATGAATTTCCAACTTTTGCTACTCAGTCATTTTTAGTTGTGTCCGACTCTTTGTGACCCTATTTGGAGTTTCCTTAGCAAAGATATTGGAGTGATTTGCCAATTCCTTCTCCAGCGCACTTTACAGATGAGGAAACTGAGGCAAGCAGGGTTAAGTAACTTACCCAGGGTCACACAGTCAGCAAGTATCTGAGGCCAGATTTGAACTCACAAAGATGAGTTCAAACCCAGCTTTCTATCCACTGTGCCACTAGTTGGTATCAAACTTAAATATGCCCCTTTGCAACTCTGACCTATGTCTTTCGGTTCTCTCTTCCAGGACCATACAGAATGAGTCTAATCACTCCCTCAGTAACAACCTTTCAATCCTTGAAGAAAGCTATCATATTCTACCCCTCACCCACCTCCCCACCCCGAATCTTCTCTTCTCCAGGCTAAACATGACCAGTTGCTTCAATACATTCCTCATATGACATGGACTCAAAGTCTTTCACCACCCTCTTTAGCATATCATCCTAAAACTAAGCACAATATTCCTGTCTCTTAATGTAGCCCAAGATTACATGAGGGTTTGGGGTTTTTTTGGGTTTTTTTGGCTGCCACATCACTGCTGACTCACAGAGCTTGCAGCCCACTAAATCCCCCAGAACTTTTTCAGAACAACTGATGTCTCTCCATAGCTTCTCTGTCTTAAATGTATGAAGTTGAATGTTTATACTCAAGGGTAAGGCTTTACATTTATCCCATTGAATTTCATCTTATTTGATTTAGCTCAATGACCTAAGCCTGTGGAGATCCTGTTGGATCTGAACCCTGTCATACACTGTGTTAACTCTCCCTCCCATCTTGGTGTCACCTATTTGTTAAGCATGCCATCTGTGCCTTGCTCTTTTTTTTTAACATTTAATTTTTATTTTATATTTTTTTCAATTACATATGAACAAAAAACTTTAACATTCATTTTTAAAAATTTTGAGTTCCAAATTCTCCCCCTCCCTTCTCTTTCCCCCTTCCTTCAGAAGGCAAGCAATTTGATATAGATTATACATGTATAGTCATTATGCCTTTATCTTTTAATAGTCATTTATAAAAATGTTAAAACAGCACAAAGCCAAGCACAGATGCCTAGATACTCCACTGGAGACTACTCTTTAAGTCCAGCCATCCGACCTGATCTGAATCCATCTCATTATATTATCATCTAATCTATATCTGTCTATCTTCTCTGCAAGAATGGCATGAGCTTCTTTAGCAACAGCTTTGCTAAAGTCTAAATAAACTATAGCCGAGGCCCTCGTTCTCACCATCTACTAGTTTAATAATGCTGTCAGAAAGGGAAATAAAGCAAATCTGGCATGTCCTGCTCTTGATCAAGCCAGGGGCTCTTCGGAATCTCTGCTTCCCTTTCTAGATGTTTTACAAGATCTCTTTAATGATCCGTTCTAGAATTCCCAGGAACTGGAGTTAATACTCAAGGTCAAGGTCAATGGCTTATAGTTTGCAAGCTCTTGTTCTCTTTTCTTTTTCTAAGGTTCAGGCAACACTTGCCTTTCTCTATGTCTTCTTCAGTCTACATTCTGTCCATCTCCGTGCCATGTAGTCTCCTTTCTAGTCATCCTCCCTACCTCCTCTTCAAAAGAACCTTGGACTCTGTTCCCAGGAAGCATCCTGGGTTCTCACAGGTCCTGAGGCTGAATTCATCAGGGGTGGCTAGATGGTATCTCACTCTCTCCTTACTTAGCTTGGGTCTCAACTCCCTATTAGCTATTTCCTCCACAGTCCCCCCAACTGACATTTCCAGTGCAAAGATCTTGGTGGAGAAAACAGAAGCAAGAGAAGAAATTAGCAACTTTCTTTGATCCACCTTTTTCTGCCAATATAATTTTTTTAATGGCTCTTGTTCTCTGCCCTTAGCCTTACTCACTTCCTTCCGTCATTCTGAGCTTTAGCATTTCTGGCCTTTTTTTCTTCTGTACATTTTTCTAAAAATCTGAGTTGGTGAGTTCCCTGTGCATCCACATGGGTCTCTGTCAAAAAATATTCCATTTTCTTCTTTGATGGAATTGCTGCCCTTTGTGGCTTCAGAGTTGAATTCCTGAGTCTCCCTCCTCCATCCTGTGATGACATCTTTTATGGCATTTAAATCCCCAGGATCCTCCTTATCTTTTCTCTAAATCCTTTGAAATTTACTTCCTCCTTAAGGTACTTGCCACACTGGATTTCCTCTCCTCCATCACAAACTCTAGAAGGGAATGGTTATTTTCCCCATCCCCTCCTTGGATCCTATCATTTCCTCCTCCTTGTTAGTGAGAGATAGATTCAGGATAGAATTTCCCCATTGTTGGTTCCTCCAACTTATGAAGGGTGAAATAGTCCCTAAGGCAAGTCAAGAAATTATTAGCTACCTACTTTCAGTAGAGGGAAAGAGCTTCAGCAGATATCTATTTGAAATCTATACACATATACTTATACTTATTCATATATTATATGTGTATATAACTATATGTGTGTATATATGCATCATATACACACAGAGATATATACTGAGGCACATATGCCATGCCTCTGTGCCTGGCTTGTGAGCTATTTCCCAAACTCCTTATCTGTTTCCTCTTTCTGGTCATGTGGTCTGTACCAGATACTCCAAACACTAAATCACTTTTTCCCCTCCTCCATTGACCTTGCCTCCATCATGCTTCTCCCCTCTGCTTCCTGGATTTCCTCACATGATACCTTCTTTCGATAGGTACTAACTCCCCACCCCTTTTACCTATCCTGTTTCTTTTTTAAGAAGGTGTACCCAGCCAGAGTCACATTCCAGTCATTCCCGCCAAGTCTCAATGCTACCTATGAGGTCAAATTCACCTCCGTGTTGTTGCCTGAACTTTGGGCATTTCTATGTGGACGTGTGAGGCCATGGGTTTTTACCACTTTCTCATTTCTTAGATTTTGGTCTCTTGCGAACTTCTGGGTGTCTCAGCTGCCTTTCTTCTTTCTCCACGGCAGGTCCTCGTGATGGTATCTGGCTTGGGGGTGCTAGGGTCCACATAGACACTCTGCTCCCTCTCCTCTATTGTTTTTATGATCTCAGACATGGCTGCTGTGTCATTTGGCTTTATTTAAAGGTTTTCCTAAGGGAAAATGGCTATGTTGTAAAAGGAACAACAAAAAGTTTTAAGATTTTCTTTTTTATTATTATGAACTTGACAAACTTCCATCAACATGAGCATTTTCTTATATTTAAAAAACCATAGCAAGAGGATTGCCATCTCAGAGAGGAGGCAGATGGAGGGAGGAAGAAAATTTGGAATGCAAATTTTTTTAAATGATTGTTTAAAATTATCTTTATGCTCCTCCTCCTCCTCTTCCTCCTTTCTCCACTTCCTCTTCCTCTTTCTCCTCCTCCTCATTACCCGGTCCTGGGGTGCCTGTCTGGTACAAAGCAGGCAAAACTGCAGAGTGACCATCTGACCACAGAGTCTGAGGAGCCATGCCTTGTGGCCGGGACCTCATCCTGAAGGCTCTGGACAACCTGAATGAAGATGAGTTCAAGAGGTTCAAAAACAAACTGCTGACAGTACGGCTGCCAGAGAGCTACTACCATATTCCCTGGGGGACCTTGCATTCCCTGGACCAGGTGCACATCATCGACAAGATCGTCAGTTGCTACCTCGAGGGTTACAGGCTGGAGGTGACTGTGCAGGTGCTCCAGGACATCAGCATGAGGAAGGAGGCTGTCACACTCCAGTGAGCAGCAGGAGCTGTCTGAGGCTCGGCGCTGACCAAGAGGAACACTTCTGGGAGGCCCCCATCAGGACTATATACATCATGGACCAGGGCTGATTGATCTTCATCACTGAATTCATAGAAGTAGATCAATGAATCCTGATTGAAAACATCACCAATCCTAATTTGAAGTTCTTCAGTTTTATGGAGGCACGGGGCTTCAACTACCAGAAACCAGGCCAGTCTTTCCATCACTGACACTAAAGGGCCTCTTACTGTTCCTGACCCTCCTCTGGCTCCATCCTCCCCAAAAAGTCAACTTTTGTGCCAGGCATTGGCCTGTCCCCCACTACGTCCCCCAGCCTCACCTATTTGTACCCATATTTTTATAAATTCAAATTCACAAAAAAAAAATCTTTACATGTAATTAGGGAAAATAAAATATTATTTTTAAAAATGAAAAAAGAAGAGTGGATATATATGAATCTCCATGTATAGCTGAAAAAAAACAACAGTAGTTCCAATATTGCCTTGCTTTTCTGTATCTCCTTCTGAATTTCTTCCTGTTGCTTCCATGTGTTTTTAAACTATTTCATTCATTTTTTTATTTTAAAAAATAAATTTTTATTGATAGTTTTGTTTTTACATCCCCTAAACTTCTCCCAGTATCCTCCCCCATTCTCAAGGCAGTTAGGTTGTTCAGTAGACACTAGGCCTGGAATCAGGAGGACCTGAATTAAAATTGGCTTCAGAGCCTTACTGACTACATGACCCTGGCCAAGTCACTTAACCTTTATCTGTCTCAGTTTCCTCAACTATAAAACAGAGATCATAGTAGTACCTACTTGGGGGGGAAGGGGAGGCGGAGGGTGGCTAGGTAGCTCAGTGAATACAGCACTGGCCCTGGAGTCAGAAGGACCTGAGTTCAAATCCAGCCTCAGACACTTAACACAAAAAAAACTAGCCCTGTGACCTTGGTCAAGTCCCTTAACACCAATTGTCCTACCTTCTCCCTCCAAAAAAAGCAAAAAAAAAAAAAAAGCCCCAAAAACAAAGAAATAAAAAAAAATTAGCACCTACTTCGTAGGATTGTTGTAAGGCCTGGATAAGATAATGTTTGTAAAGTGTTTAGTACATAGTAGGTGCTTAATAAATGCTTATTTCATCCCAGAGAACTATTATAAAAAATGATATTTTTATATAAAAAAGAAGAAAAATCAGGAAAACCTATCAATACATACAAAAAAATTGAAACTATATATAATGTTCCACCCCATGAACCTCCCACTTTTGCAAAGGGGCAAGGGGTGGTATCTTCTCATACCTCTTCTTTGGGGCTATGCTTGTTCTTTGTAATTTTGCAATATTCACTTGCATTTGTTTCAGGTTTGTTTTTCTTTCTATTTAAATGATTAAAGTCATTATGTATATTATTATCTTGGCTCTGCTTAATTCACTCTGTATCATCATGCAAGTCTTTCTATGCTTCTCTATTGTTATCACACTCATCATTTCTTACAGCATAGTAATATTCCAATACATTTAAATATCACAATTTGTTTAGTCATTCCCCAGTCAATGGAATTGTTTCAAGTTTTCTGTTACCACCAAAAAAAAAAAAGTACATATGAGGATAGTAGTAGAATCTTTGAATCAAAAGGAATGGCCATTTTAGTCACTTCATTTGCATGATTCCAAAATGCTTTCCAAAATGGTTGTGTTGATTCACAGCTCCACCAACAATGTACTGGTGTGCCTATCTTCCCCAAACACCTCCTACATTAATGATTCCCATCTTTTTTTTTACCTTTGCCAATTTTCTGGATAAAAGGTAACCCCCATCCCTTTTAGTTTAAAGTTCAGTCTTCAAGTTTCAAGTTCCTCCTGTGTCCAAGCTTGGACATGACAGTTTCTAAGGTCCCTCCTAATTCTAAAAGTATATACTTTTGTGGCTCTATGATCTATGGATAATGTGCAGCTTTCCTCTATAGGAGAGCTGACCACAACACAAACAGAATCTAGAACTGGAGGGAAACTTTGAGATCATCTAGTCCAACCCCTCATTTTGTAAACAATGAACTGAGGTCTAGAGGGGACAAATGATTTATGGTAGGTCACATCAATAGCAAGCTACAGAACCAAGATTTGAATCCAGTTCTTGGACTCCAAATAGAGTAGTAAGCAACTTCTGGATTATCCGTCAGCTTGGATTACTCATCTCTCTGCTTCCCTCCATTTGCACAGAAGCATAAGGTCAAAAATCTGCAGCTAGAAGGGACCTTGGAGAAAGACCATCAAGTACAACCTCGTCATTTAACGGAAGAAGTAACTGAAATCCTGAGATGTTAAGTCTTAAGACAGTTAGGTGACTTGCCCAGGGCCACATAGTGGAAGAATTATTTGAACTCATAGTTTGAACTAAGGTCCTCGGACTCCAAATCCAGTAACTTTTCCATTGCCCCATGATTCTTCCCCAAGCATATTCATATTCTAATTTATACTATATTTTTGTGTATGACTCATCATTCCTAGTAAACTGTAATTAATCAATCAACAATCAAGCGAGTATTTATTTTAATACTTATACTTAATAATACTTACACTTAATAAATATTTTATACTTAATAAATAAATATTTTGATAATCACTATGGTACTAAGAGCTGAAGATATAATGAAAAGGCCCAAACAGTTCCTGCCATAGCAAGGTCTTTGACAGCAAAGACCCATGGTGACTTATTTATTTCCTCCAGTGCCCAGCACTTAGTGTTTATTTTGGGAAGGAAGGAAGGAAGGAAGGAAGGAAGGAAGGAAGGAAGGAAGGAAGGAGGGAAGGAGGGAGGGAGGGAGGGAAGGACACAACTGAAATGACCGAACAGCAACACACTTTAAAGTCCCTCCCAGCTCTGCCATTGTATGTTTTCTGTTCTAAAGCCCCTTCTGACCCTGATGCTGTTAGCATCTTGAAAGCCCCTCCTAGTTCTGACATTCTATGCATTCTGTCTTCTAAAGTCCAGCTTTCACAGTCAAGGGTCTAAGAGCCCTTTCAGCACTAACATTCCTCTATAAGGTTCCTTCCAACTCTGACCCTGTAATTCTGCAATTCAGACAAACTGATGAGCTGGTAGGTTTTTTTGCTGTAAATAAAAACAGGGAGCAGAAAAACGAGAGACCTTCGTACTTTCAATTTTCAGGTTCTCCCCAATATCCAGCTGGCATTCACTCTTTGCTCCCACGGTTCCTTTGGACACGTTGGCTTCCTTTCCTGCCATGCTTCTCACTTTAGTATCCCCCTACACTCTCTCTCTCTCTCTCTCTGTCTCTCTCTCTCTGTCTCTCTGTCTCTCTCTCTCTGTCTCTCTCTCTCTCTCTCTGTCTCTCTCTCTCTCTCTGTCTCTCTCTCTCTCTGTCTCTCTCTGTCTCTGTCTCTGTCTCTGTCTCTGTCTCTGTCTCTGTCTCTCTCTCTCTCTCTCTCTCTCTCCCACTCCCTGTCTGTCTCCTGCTTCAAGCCCTGACAGTGCCCACTCATTCTTCTCTCCGCCTACTCCTTCAGATCTCTGAGCTCTGGCATCCCCCTCTCCCTTTGTCAGCTTGGCACTACATCTTTCAGTCTTCAGCTTGCCAAGCTGGGGGCCTTACCTGCCCCCCTCTTTCTCCATGCCTGGGCATCCTTCCTCCTTCCCCTTGGCTTTGGCAGTCTCTTCAAGCCTCAACAATCCTCACCCACCTGCCCTTAGGTTCTGGAGACTCAAAGATTCATGCCCAAGTCAGTTTGGCCATCCTCTTGCCTCAGGGCCAACCCAAGCCTCCACTGGCCCAAAAAGACCATCATCTTCTCTTCTGCTCCTAAAGTCCTATAAAAAGAAATTCTGCAGCCTCTTTCAGGCATCCATTCAGGGGATCAGATCTCCAATTCACAGAGCACTAGGGCCTTATTAAAACTAACCTATTTCCCTCCTGCTGCATACTTAGGGGGATACTAAAGTGCCTTCCATTTGAGAAAGAGATGCAGACGACTCAGTCATCAACAAATAGAGGCAACTCTTGACCATCTGGCTCGTGGCCAAAGGAGGGTCAGATAATCATTATTTCTTAAAAGTAAATAATCCAAAAAACATATAATCCGAAAATGATTCTATTTGGCTTTGGAATGAGTCACACATATAAACACACACATACACACCCAGTACCAAGACCCAGCTGGGTAGTGGAGAGAAGGAGGAGGAGGTCACAGATAATCTACATATAAAGTATTAATACTATTAATAACTTACATTCATGTGGTGCTTTAAAGTTCACAATGCACACTGACCCCGTGAAATGAGACAAAATTTATAATCACTTATTTTATATATGAAGAAAGTAGGAGTCGGGAACATCATCCCAGGTCTCCTGACTGAGTCCAGTGCTAGCCACCCATCAACAATTCAAGTCAATTCAGCAAACATTTATTAATGTATGGCCTCCGACACTTACTAACTGTGTGACCTTGGACAAGTCACCTCACCCTGTTTGCCTCAGTTCCTCAATCTGTCAAATGAGCTGGAGAAGGAAATGGCAAACCACTCCAGTATCTTTGCCAAGAAAACCCCAAATGGGGTCACAAAGAGTTGAACACAGCTGAAAGACAACTAAACAACAATGTGTGAGGTATATGCTTCAGTTCTGGAGATACAAAGATAAAATATCATAGCCCCGGACCTCTAGCATTTAGCAATCTACAAAACTGGAAGAATCGATAGTAAGATTCCAGCACCCATCATTTTAAAAAATCAGTTTTTCTCGAGTGTCTTGTTTTTTACATCACAGTCTTCTCTGGATACACAACCCCCTCCCCAGCCCCCCATTCCTCATCTCCAATCGAACCTTCCCTCATAACAAAGAAAGCAACTAAGCCAAATCACCCAATACTGTGTCTGGCAATGTACAAACCATCCTCACCTCTCTGCCTCTACACTGAGATAGTTTTTCTTTTTAAAAAAATTTTTTTAACTTAAAAAATGGGTTTTTCTTTATAAAAATTTTCTTTCTCATTATTATGAACTTGACAACCATGATCTTTCTATATTCAAAGAAAACAGAAAAAGAAGATTGTATATAAAGGCACAAATCTGTTTTACATACAGCTTGGGTTTTGTTTTGGTTTTTTAAGTCTATAACACATTTAACACAATAGTTCTAAAGTTTTTTTCATTGCTGTTCTCTTTCTGAACTTCCTTCTACTCTCTTCTGGGTATTTGAAAAAATATTCTTTTCTTTCTTCTTCCTTTTCTTTTTTTTGGGGGGGTGGTGCAGCATTATTATTTCCCCCCAGAAAAAACTCTGTACCTACACACACACACACACACATACACACACCAAGCTTTCCCTTATATCTCAGTGATCCTTTATTTATGTTGTTATCATTACTTCTCAACATTCTTCGAAAAGCTCAGAACCAGCCTTGGTCTCAAGGTCACCTTATGAAGCATTATCTTTGCTCAGGTCAAAAGTAAAACCTAGCTTTCAGACAAAAAAAGATGTTCACAGATAATGGAGATTACATGGTCTCCCATGTGTGAGAACTTGGGCAAGTCACTTCACCCTGTTTGCCTCAGTTCCTCAATCTTCTTTCTCCTCCTCCTCCTCCTCCTCTTCCACCTCCTCATCTTTTTTCTCCTTCTCTTTCTCCTTCTCCCTCGCTCCTCCTCCTCCTCTTCTTCCTAGGGGTTCTAACATTTATGTCATTTTTGCCTATTTTAACTGATAAATCAAGTTTAGTCTGCTTTCTCACCCGAGAACCCTCTAAAGCAGCGGTTCTCAACCTGTGGGTTATGTTCAATTAGTAACAATGAAAATACATCCTGCATATCAGATATTTACATTACGCTTCATAACAGTAGCAAAATTACAGTTATGAAGTAGCAATAAAAATAATTTTGTAGTTGGAGGTCACCACAACATGAAGAACTGTATTAGAGGGTCATGGCATTAGGAAGGTTGAGAACCACTGCTCTAAAGGGACAGAGAACTCTTGGTCACAGGCTAGTGGTGAATTGACAATGTCAGAACGGGGAGGAATCTTAGGGCTTCTCTCATCCAACCCCCTCATTTGATGGGGAGGAAAAAAAAGTGCCCAACATCACACAGCACTAAAAGGAGAAAAAGTCAAGGAATAAGGTCGTTTGGGCTAAAGGGACTGGGATTATTAAGAATGAAGAAGGGAAGTCTAAGAAAAATGGGTCTTGGATAGCAAGTTTAGGAAGGAGGTTGTGAAGCATGAACCCCAAGAAGATTATGAACTCCCCAAGGGTGGTAGTTGTATGTGCCACCATGGCACGTTGTTTTTCAGTAGCGTTTAGTCATTCTTCGTGACCCCATTTGGGGTTTCCTTGGCAAAGATAATGGAGTGGTTTGCCATTTCCTTCTCTGCTCATTTGAGAGAGGAGGAAACTGAGACATAGCAAACACTTTTTAAAAGGTGTGGGGGCTTCACTAAAAGTCTTGATGACTGAGTAAGCTTCCTAGATACTTCAGCTCTTTTTCAACAAGATTTTCTTAAAAATTAAGCACCTTACTCTCTGCCACACAAAGACAAAAATGAATCAATCTCTGCCCTCAAGAAGCTTACGTTCTATCGTAAATGATTTTGGCAACCTAGACTTTGTCCATGCCTTTCTGCTTTTAGTACTTCCTAAACTTCCCTTATCTCCAGACTCCAACTAGAACCAGCTAGCATCCTGGTCTTGGTCCTGAGCCTTCTTGGTTATCTAGGTTCAGGGAGCTGCCACATTATGATTTATTTTATTATTACTTATTACATTAATAATTACATATTATAATCCCTTATTACTGCTTTCTTCTCCTGTTCTCCTTTTCCTTCTTCTCCTCTTCTCCTTTGCTCCTCCTCCTCCTCCTTCTCCTCCTGCTCCCTCTCTTTCTCTTCCCCCTCCTTCTCCTCCTCTTCCTCCTCCTCCTCCTCCTCCTCCTTCTGCTGCTGCTGTTTTCTTGCTGTCTAGTTCTAGCACCCAGTATCCAGAATCCTAGTCCTTGTGTTTAATTAATTTTCTTTTCTTATCCCTGTGACCACCCCTCCCCCAGAACAAAATAAAATGTTTCTTCTATTCACAAGAAGGGGAAAAGTAATAATAAAAACATCAAGAATAATGTTTAGGTTTAGGTAAGAGGATCTATAAAACTACTCTGAAAGAGCACCAGATTTGGAGTCTGAAGACCTAGATTCAAGAAGCCCAGTTCTCCTACTTTCTAAAAACTGTGTGAGCTTTGTAAGTCATTAACCTCTATGGACTCCAGTCTCCTCATCTGTAATATAAGAGTGTTGGACTACAGCAGAGGTTCTCAACCTTTTTTTGTATCATGCATCCCCTTGGCAGTCCTCTGGAGACAATGGATATCTGTTTGGAATAATGTTTTAGATGCATGAGACAAAATACATATGATTACAAAGGAAACTAATTATACTGAAACATAGTTAACAAAATATTTTTAAGAATAAGTCATGAACCCCAAATTAAGAACCCTTGGTAGATGTTCTCAAAAGTCACTTCCAAGCTCTAAAACATTATGATCCTACCCAGACTAGACTAGGTGATATCCTAAATTCCTCAACTACTCTTTGGCTTAAATTTCCTCCTAGTTTGACCCATGATTCTCTCAGCCAGTAGCCCTTAGTTGCATGTATTATATCTGTCCCCCAAAAGAGAATGGCACCTTCCCCACCGGAACACTTCCCACCACATAGTGTATTTGCAATTCACTCACTTGGATACTCTGGTCTAAGCCAAATGAAAAATCCCCAGCTTGCCTTCCACCAACTTGTAAGCTTCCCAATCAATAGCAGGTTTTTTCACTTTCCATTTAATTTCCTAATGACTAATAACTATGTACTATCCTTTCTTTGGCCCCCAAGGGGGAAATATTTTTTTTTAACTTATCACATTCTAATAAAGTTTTTCCCTCATCCAGTGTCAGTCAACAAACATTTTTAAGTGCCTCCTATGTATCAGACACTGCCAAGAGCTTCACATATAAAGAAAGGCAAAACATTGTCCCTGGTCTCAAGGAGCTTGCATTCTAATGGTGGAGATAACATACAAATGGCTAAGTACAAACAAGACAGATCCTGGCTAATGTGGAGATCAGGAAAGGAATAGAGCCATTCAGTTAGATGTCCAGTTTATCTCTAGAATTCATAGAAGACAGCACCTTTTGTTATACCTGCCTCACCTGGTCCTGCTTTTGTTAAACCCGCATGTGTTTGGGTCAGCCCAGATTGGAGGAATCAGATATTTGCCTCATGTGGGTAGGACGCTGGGTGTGTGGACGGGCATGGTGATAATGCTATGTAGCATGATGTATAGACTTGGATTCAAGTCCTAACCAGAATTACACACTAGCTGTATGATCCTGGTCAAGTCATTTAACCTCTCATTGCTCTAGGCAACTCCCTGCTAGCTGTCAATCAGTAAGTATTAATGAAGCACCTACTACGGGCTAGTTATTATACTAGGTGTTAGGGAAACAAGTATAACTTTATATTATAAATGACGAAACAATCCTCACGTGAAAGGAGCTCACACTCTAATGAGGGGGACAAGCACATATAAAAATATGTACAGCATTAATATAAAGTTAATAAATGAAAATGTAAACAAACTAATTAAGTACAAGGTAGCTCGGGAAAGAGGAGACTTGCAGTTGGAGGGATTAGGGAAAGCTTCATGCAGAAGGTGGTGCCTGAGCAGCATCTTCAAAGAAGACAGGGATTCTGGGAGGCAGAGGTGGGAGGAGCTGCATCCCAGGCATGGGGGACTTGGCATATATTTGTTTGTATCATGTCTCTCCCACGTTCCTTGAGATCTTTTGCCTCTTTTCATATCCCTGGTGCTCAGCACACTGCCGGGCATGTAGTAGGTACTTGATAAAGGTTCACTGAATTGAATTGAGATGGAGTATTGAGAGTGAGGAAGAGAAAAAAGACTGGCTTGATTGGCTGAAAGAATTTGGGAGGGAGGGCACAATGACCAATGAAGCTAGGGAATTTTCCTTCCCTGGGAGCTCTCTATCCTAGCGAAATCAGAGATTCAGCTCCTTTCTCTATCCTTATGCTGTTGGGTGTTAATTCCTAAAGGCCAACCTCAGACAGCTGACTACCCTGGGGGCTGAGTGCAGAAGATGGGACAAAAAAACACCCAACAAACTATTTATAAAGGGTCTGTGAGAAGAGGATCCCTTCTCTCCAGTTCCAGAGAGTCCACTGGTTAGAGAAGATTGTCAATGAAGCATGGGTTCTATGTCCTAACAGAGCATTCTGCTACGCTACTATTTCTGATAGAGACTGTGTCCCCAGCTGCAAGCTAACCATGGCCCCCATGTGTTATTGCTGGGGGGAACCAGGAGAACTTGGAGAAGTGCTTGGCACCCCACCACTTGCAGACTAGCAGCAGAGTGTCAGAAGGGTCCTTGTTATCAACCGGGCACAAAATGTTATAATTATCTTTTCAATTAGTCATTAGCCTTCTTCTCTGACCAATATCCTGGAAGGAAACAGCAGACTTTTCTAGCTTAAGCTTTCCTTCCTTATCTAATGGGGGTCACATTCATGGATCCTTTATTGAAACACACGCAATCTGGGGACACAAAGAGCTCATCCTTCAGGGAAAAAAATCTATCTAAGCAGAGTAGTATGGTGCCTGCCTCCATCAAGCTCAGAATCTGGGAAGAGACACCCTGGAGAGTCCCCAGACTGATTCAGACAGCGTAAGGAATGCTTAGGATATTGATTGCAGAAAACCAATGAGATACAAAAAGTGAGTCTAGAATTTGCTCTGAAATTAAGAAATTGCATTCTGCTCACGCTCCTTCCATTTCCTCGCAGTCATGGCAACGTGGCTCTCTCCTGAAGACAATGCATCCCTAGGCAACCTCCCCAGTACTGGCTGTGCTTTATCTCATGCTTCCAACATAGTGGGTTGGGAGGAGGGGTAGGCACGTGTCTTGCCTTTTCCAGGGCCTCTCCCTCCCCACCTTCACTCTGTGACATCCTCTCCTTTGACCTTCGCTCCATCCAGATGTATCACCCTATCACCCATGGCTGTTACCTACCAACCCCCATGTCACTTCCCCTCTCCTTCCTTAAGGGATGAATTTGTTTTCAGTTAACAGGCATTTGTTTTCTCTCCTTCCCACTTCCTCCCTCTCTTGCAAAAAATAAAAAAGAAAGAAAAACAGAACTCTTGTAACAAATATGCAGAGTCAAACAAAACAAAGCTTAGTGCTGGGCATGTCCAAAACCCCCTGTCTCCAGGCTGTTAGGTGGCACAGTGAATAGAGCACCAGCCCTGGAGTCAGGAGGACCTGAGTTCAAATCCGACCTCAGACACTTAACACTTAGTAGCTGTGTGACCTTGGGCAAGTCACTTAACCCCAACTGCCCTGCCTTCCCTCCTCTAAAAAGACATAAAGAAAAATCCCTGTCTCATTCTGCACTCTGAGCATGTTTCATCGTGAGTTCTCTGGAATCGGGGTTGGTCACTGTGTTGATCAGAGTCCTTAAGATTCATTCAAAGTTATTTGGTCTTTACAATGTTGTTATTGTACAAATTGTTCTCCTGGTTCTATTCTGCTCTCAATCAGGTCATATGTTTTTTCAAGCTTTTCCAAAACTGTTCCTTCTCTTCAGAGGAGAGAGTCCCTACATCCATCCTCAGGGAGCTCCCAATCTGATGGGCAAGTCACTGACTCAGTCCTATGTGGCTTAGCTTGATGTTAGAATGAGTTTGCACTTCCAGAGCAGAGACCATCAGATGCCAAAAGTAGGTGGCCTCAAAGAGTACTGGGGACAAAGGCCAGTCTTTGATGAAACATGGCTTTGGTTCATGTGGGAATTATCAGATTGCCTAGTAGTGAATTGTTAGGAGGAAAAAAGGCCTCCAATAATTTAGATAGATACTCTATGAATGATTAATGAAAGAAATGGATAGGATGAGGTATGGATTATGAACCTCTTAAAATCAAGTGTCAAGAGAATGAACAGGTGACTCAATTTCCTTCTCCATACTATAGGTCTAATGGGAGTATGTTTGCTTTCTTAAAGCATTTTCTAAATGCATCTGACCTTAAAAGATCTAGGTGGTGCTGTCTTTTTTTTTTCTTTTTTTAAATTTTTCTGCCTCCTGAACTCACTGCATTCAGAACACAAAGGTCCAAAGCCCAGCAGCTCTCCTATCCCCATAGAGAGCCCAATCAGAGAAAAGGAGACACTTCTGCCAGTGAAAAACTCAAAATGCCTCAGTTGTGGATCAGATCCAAACCCTTTTTGAGAGTCTCTCTGGAGAGTTTTGAGACACACATCAGATGCCAAGGAATTCTGGTTGCACTCATCTTTTATTTTTTTTCTCCCTCTCTCCTTCCTATTTTTTTTCATTTTTCTTTCCTCTGTTCTTATTTTTCTCTCCTTTTGTTTCTCACTCTCTCCCACTGTTTCTCTCTTCATCCCTTTCTCCCTCTTTCTTTTTCCTTCTTTCTCTTCTTCCCTTCGCTTACATTGTTCAGTAAAGCCATGTTTACTTGTCAATTAAAGTCACATTTCTTGCATTTCCATTTTCCTGTGGAATTTCATCACTGGTCCCATCCTCCCTTTTCTGATTGGTTCCCATCTCTGACTCCCAGATTTCATTCACCTTTCCTAGCTTGGACCTCCCCCCTCCATCTCTTCTGGGGTTGGAAGGGATGGGAGGGGAAAAGCAGATAAAGCTCCGCCTCCCCTCTTCTTCCTCCTGTCTCCTCCCTACTTTTTCTTTTCCTTCTTCTCTTCATGCCTTCTCTTCTTTTCTTTTGCCTCCTCCCTCCCGAGGAAGGTAGGAGATTCCTGGGGTGTGGAGCCCCTACTTCCCAGTTTTTGCATCTGGGGAATCTGTCCCCTTTCAAATAAGGGACTGCCAGACCGGGTATTTGGGAGGTGGAAAGGAGATCCTCCGCCTTTAGCTTCTCTGATTTGCACACGCTTCCCCTCAGCCCCCGCCGGTTTCGTGGGCACGGAGCCTTATGCCCTCATCTGCATCCTTGACCCTTGCTCGGCCTGCCCTCGGCTGCCAGCCTCAGCGCCCAGGGCGTGGGCGGGAAGGGGCCAGCGCGGGCTGCGGTAATCACAGAGCGGCGCCGACTCTGCTACAGCCGGCCCAGCTTTGTCTTTCCTGCCCCGGCGAGGTGCGGTTGGTTGGCCGGGGGCAGCGCCCTGGTGGCAGAGGGCAGAGAGGACTGGCCGAAGGATCGGCCGCCCAGGATGGGTTTAGAAAGCTGGAAACTCTGGCCAACACCACAACCGAGGTGGAAGCGACGGAAATAGCTGCAGTTTCCATCCCGTGCGACCTCCCCGCCTCCCTCTGTCCTCGTCTTGCTTCCCTCTTTCCTTTCTCCTTCTGGCCTCTCCTCCCTCTCTCCCTTCCCGCACTCCTGGCTTGGGTTTCCCCCTCCCTTCTTTTCTGGCGCCTTCCCTTTTAACTCGTCTCCACATCCCGCTAGCTCCCTACAGCCTCCGCCCCGGTCCCCAGCCCAGGGGGCGTCTGCATGGGCGTCCCCACCACATCCTGCCCCACACTAAAGAAACAGAAAAGGCCAAATCAACCAGGCTCCCTCCCATGAAGTCAGGAGGAGTAATTCTAGGCGCAAAAGGACCTACAAACTGTCGATGTATCCCCAAGAAGAGTATACCTCCAGCCTCTTTCAGAGAAGAATTTCCTATCACTGCCTTTTCCTTTCCCCCCACCTGAGCTGATCAGGATCAGAGTCCTTTGTTGGGGGTCTGGATGTTGCAGAGGGCACCATAGGAGACATTGTTCCCACCTTTAGGTAGCTCCTAGTAGGATGAGAGGAACAAAGAATTACAGAATCTGAGTTGGGATATCAGAAGTCACTTAGTCTTAACTCATACGTGAATAGGGGTTTCACCTATTATTAGGGAGCTCCAAGTCTGATCCAGGAGGAGGGGAGAGAACACAGAATCACAGAACCTGAGTTGGCATTCCAGAGATCATTTATTTGAATTCACACTTGAGCATAATTGTCCTCAGAATTGGCCTTAAGAAATCCAAGTCATCTATCTTTCATTAAAATACTTCCAGTAATGAGGAACTCACTACATCTTGAGTCAGCCCATTCCACTTTGGGTCAGCTCTAATTGTTAAGAACTGTTTGTCTTATGTAGACCGATAATCCTCTTCTCCAAAGTCTCCAACAATTATTTCCTGTTCTGCTCTCTGCGCCCAAGCAGAATAAAATGAATCCCTTTTCCATACTTCAATCTCTTGATGACAGTCATCAGGTCCCCCTTAAATCTTTTTTTAATGGGTTAAACATCATTCATCATTTCAACAAATTCATAGTTTCCAGCCCTCTTATTATCTTGGTCCCCCTCTGGATGACAGTTTGTCAATGTCTTCCCTAGCATGTGATGTCCAGAATTGAATACAATATCCTAGATATGGTCTAACCTGGGCAGAGTACAGAGGACCATTTCATCATGTACAGATTGTCTCTTGTAAGGCAGTCAAAGACTGTTAGTCATTTTTGGATGACATGTCATAGAATTGACTGAGAGCTTGCAAATCACAACAATTTCCTTATCTTTTTTCATGAAAACTATTATCTAACTCTCATATTATACTAATGCAGTTGATTTTTTAAAACCACAGTATAGAATTTTTCATTTATCTCTATTCATTTTCATCTTACTCAATTCACCCTATTGTTCTAGGTAAAACAATATTTTTGGTGGCCCAGTGGATAGAGCACTGCACTTGGAATCAGGAAGACTCATCTTCATGAGTTCAAATCCAGTTGCAAACACTTACTAGCCAAGTGACCCTTGGCAAGTCACTTAACCATTAATCTTAACAGATGAGTTTCCAAGTCTGTAAAATGAGCTGGAGAAGGAAATGGCAAACCACTCCAGTATCTCTGCCAAGAAAACCCCAAAATGGGTCACAGAGACTTGGACAAGACTGAATAACAACAACAAATTCGATAGTTGGTCATCCCTCCCAGCTTGGTGTCAACTATAGGTTAAACAAGTATAATATTTCTACATCCATCTATCCAACTCATCGGCAATGTAGAGGAAGAACATATCTATGTATGTCAATAAGCATATATTACAGACTTACCACGTGCCAAGCACCATACTTAAAGCTGGAAATACAAACACAAGCAGAAAGGAAGAGAGCCCCTGCCCTCAAGGAGCTTACATTCTAATGGGGAAGGCAACACATAAAAAGTAAGCTGAAGGTGGGGGAGAGGAAAGTGGAAAGTTAGTCCGCATGGTAATATTTGAAGGAGAAATGAGACAGAGAAAGCGGAATGGAGGACAAGAATATGGGAAGATAAGATTTTACCTCCCGATCCTAAAAACAGACTTTGATAATAGCATAAGGTACAGCTCAGATTCCATAAGGTGTAGCTCAGACACTGAGGGGTCCACTCATCTGCAGAACTGAGAGGGAACAGTTGCTACTGTACCCATAGCTAAAAAAGTTTTCACCACCCCTTACTCTTCCATTCCCAAAGATACTATATCCAGGCTACCTGAGGGTAAACTACTCCCCTTTTCCAAACCTCATTTCCTCTTCTTTCAATCTTATTTACCTTAATCTTACTGCTTTCATGTTCCATTTTTGCTCTTCCCAGTATTCCCACTGTGCCCTCTAGAATCCCTGTTTCATCATTAACAAAAGTCTCTTCATGTCAGAACTTTTCCTTCTGTCTTCTAGTACTTATGGAGCCTAGTTCATCCCGGGAAACACCAAATACCAGGTCAGTCTTTTCAGTACCCAAATCACAGTCCAACTCCTTAATGTATTTGTTGATGTTCTCTCAAATATCAAAGCCTCCCAGTTCCTCATTCTCATCTCCCATGATCCACTCCTTCACCATACACAATCACACACAGGGATGGCCACCTATAATTTTTCCATTTAAATGATTAAAAATTCTGGAATTCCCTTGTCTGAACTCAACTTTCTGTCATTCTCTCTCTCCTTAAGCCTCTCACTCCTCTTGAATCTATTCTTTGTCTTCACTGTGCCTTTCAATCTCTCCACCCCTTCAGTAGTGGCCATCACCCTTGATCTGGCTTTACTTTTCTCCCTTCCTGATCTCAGCTCTACAGTTAGCAATCTCAATGTTTTAGAGGATAGGTTGAGAGATGGAAGAGAACTTCTAGGTCTACATTGTCCTATATCTTGCCAAACTCAAACCTTGGACTGTTTCCCTGCATTTCCCTCCTCCATTCTTACTCCCATGCTGCTGAAAGGAACTGAAGGAAGCCATGAAATGCCACTTTCTGGATCTGAAGGGGTACGGGCCCTGGAACCCCCCACCTCTTTGAACTTTCCCTTGAACTCTCCTTGAATTTTCCCACATGGTCAAGTCTCTGGTGTTCACTTGAGATATCAACCCATCCCAGTAATTCTCTCAACTGGCCTTTCATTGGCCTATGCCCAATCTCCCCATTCTCTGTTACTCCTAACCTAGCCCAGTCCTTCATTGTTAATAAATCCTCCAGATTGTCCAGCTACTTCCTACCCTTGATCCTATCTAGACTCCATTCTCCCTTAGCCACATGGTCCAGGTCTCTGGCATTCATGTAAGGCACCTGGTCCTTCTCTGTTACCTCCCAGTCTACTCAGTCTACTGGTCACTCCCATCTAGATCTTTTTCCTACAAAAAGAGTTAGTCTTGTCTACCAAAGCACAGGTTTTAAGAATCATGCCCACCCTGACTGGTATTCTAATAAACCTTGTCTTTAGTTAAAAGAAGGTTTTGGGTCAAATTAATTTGAGGGAGGACCCATGAGTCACTATTTCAGGGTCCCAGAATCCCTAAACCTCAATAGATCCACTACACATGTTATCTGATCTCAGATGGAACCTGTACCACATCAGGGTAATCCTTTCAGTCCTTCCTAATCAACCTAACTAGGGGCAGCTAGGTGGTGAAGTAGATAAGGTGCTAGATAAAGTGGAGTTAGGAAGGCTCATCTTTCTGAGTTCAAATCTGGCCTCAGAAACTTACTGACTGGGACCTAGGCAAATCACTTAACTCTGTTTGCCTCAGTTTCCTCATCTGTCAAATGAGCTGGAGAAGGAAATGACAAATACTCCAAGATCTTTGCCAAAAAGACCTCAAATGAGGTCACAAAGAGTCAGACAAGACTGAAAATGACTGAACAAAAGACTTGAGAGCTAATTAGAGCTGGCTCCATCACACCCTTGCCGCTTCCCTCCAAAACAATCCCCATATTCTGCACCAGGTCATATTGCACTTAGTTGATACCAATTTGTGTTCTTCACTGTTGATTCACGTACCTTACTTAGTCTTGTTTCTCCAATCCAACTAGAAGCTCCTTGGGATTTTTTCTCAACCCTCTGCACTTCATGTCTTCAAATATCCTCAAACCCAGCTGGCTGCAAAAGATGCAGAAATGATAGCTCAGTATGCTGGAAGGGGTTCAGTGTCAGGTATGCGGGCGCTCAATATTAATGTTAGGGATGAGATGCTTGGTGTCCGGGATAGGGAGCTCATGGGTATGGATTGGGGCTCAGTGCCTATAATAAGGTTCAATGTCAGGTAGGGGAGACTCTGCATTAATATTTGGGAGAAGATGTTACTATAAGGAACAGGGACTCAGTATCAGGGATAAAGATCTTCATGATTGGGGCTTAGTACCAAGGATTGAGAAGCACATTGGCATAGATGGGGACTCAGTGTCAGGAAGGGGACTTGGAGTCAAGGATGAGGGCTTCTGCTCATTATCAGTGTCAAGGATGGGGGCTGAGCATCTGGAATAGAAGGGTTCAGTGTTAAAGAGGGGAGCTCGATGTCAGAGATGGGGGGAGGTCATATCAAAGATCAGGGCTCCAAGTGAGGGATAGCAGAGCTGCAGGGCCTGAGGTCTGAACTGGAAGTTGTCGTTTGTGTTATGTGTTGGAACTTCATCCTGCTCCTTCCTTCTACTACTTAGTTACCCTCTGACGCAGCAGGATGAAGTCCCAGAACACAGTTGACAGCCTAACCCTCTTCCTATTTTACAGGTGAGAAGATGGAAGCCCAGGGAGGCTGGCCTGCTATTCCAGTCTCTCAGTAAGGTTCTTTTTCAAACTCAAGCAACAGACAGTACCTCATTGTGAGCCTAAAGGGGAACTTGGCCAAAGGGTAGAAGGATTGGCCTTCTGGAAATCTGCATTAGCCAGCTAAGCTGATATCAATACCCTTGGTGACCTAATTATGTTGGTAGAATAGGAAGGCGACCCTCCCCCTCTATTACAAAACCAAATCCCTCCTTCTTGGGGATCTTTCTTTGTAGTCATTGGTCTCACTTTACTTTGGGAGTGGAGCTGCTAAGAGATTGGTCTCCAGCTTGTCAGATAAATAAAGCAAAGAAAGAGCAAGAGACTGAGAACCCCAGATTTGGGTGAACCCGGCAACCTACTAAGAGGCTCAGAGCAGAACTTTCCCCCTTGTACCCATTCTTGGACATTCAGCCAAAGAGACCAGAACCTAGAGGAAGAAAGGACACATCCCTAGGGTGGAATCAAGGTCCCAGATTGAGCAAAAGAAGTGAACGTCAGTCACCATGCCCTCCTATCTTGCCTTGCTTCTTCTAATGTGTCTGTCCCTGAAGATGGTTGGTTCTGAGACAGAGGACCCTGCCCTTCGCTCTGCAGATGAGCCTCGGTTGATCTTGAGCCTGAAGGTACTGTCAGGAAAGAGGGTTGGGTTTGGGTATTGGGGCCAGGTTATGGTGACTTCATGTTGGGGAGCCTTGAAGTAAGAAATAGGCAAGAAGCGACAATAAATGCCATGGAGTGAGGAGGGGCAATGAGGGGGAACCTGCCCTGGTCTTGCCCATTATCCCATTTCCTATGTTTCCCAAACCAGAATTGCCATCTGTGAGAATAGTCTGGGGATCTACGGGGGTGGGATTTCCCCAATTTAGGACCTTTTACTCTTAAGTCAAAGTTCTGTTTCATGCCCTGGAGGGGCAAGGATTCTGAACCTGTTCTTTGTCATGGACCCCGTTGGCACTCTGGTGAAGCCTATAGACATCTCAGAATGTTTGGAAATGCATAAAACACCTGGGACTACAAAGGAAAACAAATAGTTCTCAAATTTTTAAGAATAATACAAGCTCACAAAAACCATATTAAGAATAGATGAATGGTAGTTTAGCCTGTCTGGGGACCTAAAAGTTTGTATGTTCTTTCAATGGTTTCAGGAGAATTTCTTTACTCTTGAGTAGGGGCTCTGAATGCTTGGGTTCAGGAGCCCTTGAGGATGGACAGATTTCAGGGGGCCTGCGAACTTAGATTGGAAAAAAAAATTGTTTTTAACATCTTTAGTTTCACTAACCTGAAATTTAGCCATTTCCTTCACTTGTTTAAAAACATCATTCTGAGGCATCCACAGGCTTCACCAGACTGCCAAAGGTGTCCATGGCACACAGAAAAGATTGAGAAACTCTGGTCTAGAGGAACTCAGCCCTCACCTCAAAAACTGTTTTTAGGAGGCTGGGAGAACAAACCCTTTATATTTCAGTGATGCTTCCAGGAAGCTTATATGTGTAGGCTGTATCTGGATGCTGGTGTGGTGTTGCTGCTACATGTATAGACATATGAGAGTGAGTGAGTGAGTGAGTGAGTGAGTGAAAGAGAGATCATTTAGGGACTTTCGAGATCATCAAATCCAATTTCCTTATTTTAGGGATGAGGAAATGGAAGCCTAGATCAGCAAAGTGAATTGCCCAAGGTCACACTGGTACTAAGTGATAGACCTGGAATTCAAACATAAGTCCCCTGATGAAATACGTTGCTCTTTCTTCCCAGTCATACTGCTTCCGTGCTTCTGTACGTGAAGTTAAGTTTGTGATGCATGAATGGTAAGCAGCTATCTTAAACAGGAAGGTTTTCAGCAGAGGAACAGCTTTTCATTATCTAAAGTAAAAACCTCAGTGTTTTACTTCCTGAACTGATTGACTACCCATTATCTTCCCCTGACCTTCAGACTAAACAACCTGTGCCGGCCACTTTGGGTAAAGCCACAAAAAAGAAGAGGTGGGGTCTTATTTTTCTCCTGGGGCAGGCCAAGGCAAACGCATATGAATAATAGAGTCCAGACTCTGGGCTTGTTTGGGGAGGGCATATTCTAGGGAGTGTGAGTCAGGGAGAGTTTCTTAGAGGTCAGGAGAAGTGGGATGCAGGGCAGGAAAGTCTAGAAGAACCACTACCTAAGACCTGTATCTTGGAATATTTGCTTCTAGGGCAGTAAAACTGAGGCCAGGCCAAGTAGCAAGAATGTGCTCTCAAACTTTTTAAGCCGGAATACTTCAGGTGATGCCATTTATAAGGCCAGGTGGGGTCAAGCTGGAGAAAAACTTACCTTCCACTGTGTAGAGGAAGTGGACTATTTGGCAGCTTCTCATTTCAGCTCATTCTTCTTGCTGCCTCAAAAATGAAGGCTAAAAAATAACCACAAAAACTCTTCTTGCTAACTAGTTGCTAAATTCGATTGTTGATTTCTACCTCCGATGTGACTGCAGGTTTCTTTTAGCACCCACTAAACCTGGCACCTGCCACCAATGCTCTGATGGCCCTGTCCTAGTTACAGCTCTAGCTAAACCTGGCTCCTCTGCATTCCAAATTGAAGGGAGAATGCTATAAATCCTAAAAGCAAAATTAATTGAATTTGGGGAACAACCCTACTGGATCCCTGGAACCTTTCAACCCTTAGAAATGAGCCTATAAATGCAGTGAACTTCTAATGTTCCTTCCATACTAATGTAAAACCACCAGACTACAGACAGGTAAAAGAAATAATTTCTGAAAACATTTTTAAATGGTTCAGCCATGTTTTATATGAGTTCCTTATTTATCTAATTCCTTATCCCTGCTTCCTTTAAGTTTCATCCAAAATCTCATCTTTTACCTTCCCCAAGCCCTCTTAAGTCTAGTACCTTCCCTCTGTTCATTATTTCCTATCTACCCTATATATATAGCTTGCTAAATTGTAAGCTTCTTGAAGGAAGGGGCTGTCTTTTGTCTCTTTTTGTATCCCTAGTGTGCTTATGGTACATCATAGGTGCTTAATAAATGGGTTTTTAACAATTATTTTATGTAATTCAATTACATTGAGGATAGCAGAGGCCGTGTGGAAGAACATTGGACCAAGTGGAAAGGGCTGTAATCATTGCCGTTCAGTCATTTTTCAGTTGTGTCTGATTTTTCATGACTCTATTTGGGGTTTTCTTGTCAAAGATACTGGGGTGGTTTTGCCATTTCCCTCTCCAGCTCATTTGACAGATGAGGAAACTGAGACAAACAGGGTTAAGTGACTTGCCCGGAGTCACACAGCTAGTAAATGTCTGAGGCCAGGGATTTAAAAGACCTGGACTCAAGTCCTGGTTCTGTTTGTCACTTCTCTTTCTGGGTCTCAGTTTCTTCATCTATAAGATGAGGTTCTTGGACTCAGTGATCCCAGTGGGCCCTTCCAGCCCAGATGTTCTATGGCTCCAGGATTCTCTCAGATACAACATATTGACAGTCCTGACGATATCTAGCAACATGCTGAGGAGCGGGGAGGAAGCCAGCTGGGGAAAGATGCGGTTCTCCATTTGCTGTGACGAGCCCTCAAAGTCCAGATGGAGAGTTGTCAGTGACTTAAGTAAATTAATAAACAAACAACTAAGGCCGTAGACTTGGCCGACAAGAGGAATCAAGGAAGAGATTCCCCAGTATTGGCATCTAGTGCTACAGCTTGGTCCAGTCCCATTCCTTTTTCTCCTTCTTGGTTTTGGAACTTGGACCACAGTGAGAGGGACTAAAGGACTTACACTATAGATTGTTTATCCTTCAATAGTAGGGAGCTGAAGAGGCAACCTAGGGCTCATTCCCTGAAAGGAAGAGCTCCCTGTTGGTCCTAAATGGCTCATCTGTAGTCCTACACGGAAACAGGCAGGATGAAAAGTCAGCAAGTGTAATAAGGCAAGTAAAAAAGAACATTAAAACAAAGGGGGATGCCAGATAATTATACTGACCACTTTGGGCTCCAGAGAAGAGATATGGAAGCGCCACCCTAAGAGTGGTAAAGAGTGGGGTTACAGGTGCGTAATTCTGCCTGCATTGTCCAATGACGTCACTGTGTCAATTGGATTTGTTTGTTCTTCATTTTCTTAAAGAAGAGATTTGTTATTGTTGTTGTCATTATTATGTGGGAGCCAGTATATACAGGAACACATGATGTAAAAACAAACCGCAACAATAAAGTTTATTTTAAAAAAATTTAAAGGGCATTGTAGTTTTGGAGTCAGAAGACCTGAGTTCAAATCCTAGGCTCTGATATGCATTAGCCAAATGATCTTGAACAAGTCAATTTCTCTTGGCTTTAATTTCTACCTCTGGAGAGTGGATGAAGTGGATTAGATGGTCTCTAAGGTTATTTCTAGCTCTAAAATTCCATTATTTCACCAGGTAGGAGGTTTCTTCTGAGACACAGAACTAAAGATTCATGAAACCACCCGGTATTCACACTGGAACAAACCACTCTGTTTTCTAAGCTTGTCTTTCAAGGGTTAGCCTTTTCCCGGGTTAAGTGGTTTTCAAAGAGCTTTTCACAAGTGGGTCCAAATCTCCAAAGTGACTTTTCAGGTTCCCTGTCTGGCTGAGAAACTATAGCCCTGGAGACAGATGGATTGGGGCTGACGTTCTTTGGGAGGAGAATGATTAGAAGTGACTGAATCAGCCCAGGGCTTAGAAAACATCCCACTTCCTCATCCTCAAGATTGTTCAGAAGAAGACAGGCTGTGAAAATCAAAGGTGGTTTATATAACCTACCTCCTCCCCCCAATCCTGTTGTGATCACCACTGGTCAGTGGTATCTCTCTGTGCGTTTCTCTGATACCCTTCTGGCACAGGCTTTCCCATCATATCCATCTCCCTCCTGTAAACTCACTTCTAGGGGCCATCAACCCTTGTCTTAAACATAATCAGAGGAGGCCCCCCACTCAGCAAACAGGGCAAGTCATGAGGAATTTCATGGTTTTTAGAGCTGGAACTTAAGAGGCTGTCCAGCCAACTCTTTCATTTTACAGACGAGGAAAATGAAGCCCAATGGTTCATTCCCTCTCTACTGTTGAATACCTGGACTTCTTTCTCCACCATGCCTTGGTGTGGGTACCTTATCTCCCTGGGCCTTTACAGCTTCCATTCATGTGCTAGCTTCCCCCATTAGACTGTCAGCTCCTTGAGGGCAGGGACCATCTTTCTTTCTGCTTGTATTTCTGACACTTAGCACAGTGCTGGCATGTAGTAAGCATTTAATAAATGCTTGTTGACTTGACTTACAAAAGGTGAGCAATTTCACTAGGACACACAAGTAGTAAGAATAGCTAGGATTTAAGTCCTGATTCCAAATGATTTTCTTTCCATGACCTGTTTGCCTAAGGCTGATAAATGGCTTGCACGGACCTCGTTCATATTCTCTCTCTCCAAAGGTGATCAGTCACCTCTTGGTAAGTGGGAAGATGTAGAATCTCAGAGATGATGAAGAATTTGGGCCCCATCTCCTATCAATGAAGAGAAACCAGAATTTGAAGCAAGGCTTTGGGATCCATCAAGGATGAGAAGGGCTGTTTTGATGTTCCTGGCAAAATCCCAGAGCCCCCTCATCCTATATCCTTAATGTGGTTCCCTGCAGGGAAAGGGTAAGCCCAGTCTGGATCACCTAACAGGAACAGGAACATGGGAGTAGGAGGGCTGATGAAGATGATAGGGAGGAAATCAACTGGGGGAGTGGTGGGAGGGGAAGGTCACACCAAACTAAATTCCTTAGCTTTTTCTTCCTTCTCAAGGTTGGAGACAGTCTCACAATCGACTGGTCTTAGATCCCTGATGCCGTAGGAAAAGCATCCAGGGGTCCAGGCTTCACTACTAGGGCCTCTTAGCTAGTGGTTACAGTACTAAACTTGGCCATCAAGAAGGCCTGGGTTAAATGGCTGTGTGACCCTGGGGTAAGTCACTTAATCTCTCTGTGTTTTAGGCAACTCTCTAAGACTATAAATTAAAGATGCCAACCTGCCTCAGTAGAAGGAATTTCCTCACCAGAAAATCCCTATATCAATGAAATCACAGGTTAAAAAAACAGACAAGCAACCATGGAGTGGCTGTAAAATGGGGCTAATAATACTACCCAGGGTTCCTGGCTTTCAGGGTATATAAGGCTGAAATAAGATAATGCCTAGAAAGCAGATTTGCACATTTTAAAGTGCTTATGGAAACTTCAGTTACTATTATTCCTTTACCCTCAATTCACTTCTGACTTTTCTAGGAAGGAGAGTTGCCAAGGATTTCACTCCAACCACTGGTGCAGGTGAAAAGAGGAAAGCCAGGCCAGTTCTATGGATTGATGGGGAAACGGGCAAGAGGTGAGTGGGCCAGGGCATTGGTGGGTGAGGAGGGAGGTGAGAAAGGGACCATCCAGGACTGGCTCCCTACATCTGTGGAGAGCAAATCCTGTTTTAGTTAAGGGACTCTGAAACAAGAAAAGAGGGCTCATAAAAGGCTCTAAGGACCCTCCAGGCGCTCCAGCCTTGCTCCAGTTTTCTCATCTTTAACACTCAAAACAACAGACAATCATCGGAATCCCATGGGCTAAGTCTCCACAAAGTGCAGTCATCTCCCCAGACCAGTGCTGTCAAACTCAGATAGAAATGGGGCCCGCTCAGTAGTACACAAAGACTCCCATGGACCACATCGTGACTTATGCAACCACATATCAACGTTATCCATATTCTGTTGTATTTTCTTTTATTTTTGTTGGGCATTTCCCAATGACATTGTAATCTGGTTCCAGGGTCTATGTCTGACCTCCTGGCCCAGACCATAATATCACTGATTTTGCACCGGTCTATTTGTTGTTGTTGTTCAGTCCTTTCAGTCGTGTCTGACGCTTTGTGACCCCACTGGGGTTTTCTTGGCAGAGATACTGGAGTGATTTGCCATGTCCTTCTCCAGCTTACTTTACAGATTAGGAAACTGAGGCAAACAGAATTAAGTGATTTGCTCAGGGTCACACAGCTAGTAACTAAATGCTTAATAAATGCCTGTTGACTGACCGACTGACTTGGATTATTTTAGGAAGTAATAACATCACTAATCCAAAGTAGTGATAAAAAAAATCAATGCTGTATATTGGCTTTAGGATTCCATCAAAGACCTCTTTATATTCAACAGCAAATCTTTCTTCAATTCTTTTAAATAAAAGAGACCTAATTAGCATGTACTATGTATGGCCGGAGAGGGACCTATGTTCTAATACTGCCTCTCCCACTTACTTTTACTACCTTTGTGATGTCAGGCAAGTCACCTAACCTCCCTAAAGACTTCAATGTCATCATTTATAATAAATAAATGAATTAATTAGTTGATAGAGAAGTAAATAGACAAATAAGTAGATAGATAGATAGATAGATGGATGGATGGATGGATGGATGGATAGATAGATAGATAGACAGATAGATAGATAGACAGATAGATGGATAGACAGGCAGATAGACAAAATGGCATGACTCCTAACGTCTTTTCCAGCTTTCACTCTGTGATTCTCTGAGCCTACAGGCACTAAGTCTGTTTTACTCAGACAGACCTAAAAATGTGCCTCTTACTCCCTGAGGCTGTTCTCGCCTGTCACTTCACATACTAAAGGAAAGCCAGCCTCAGAAAGCTAAACCCTCTCACATCACAGATCTTAGAACTAGAAGAGCCTTTCAAAAGGCTAACTTGGTCCAGTCGCCTGCCTTGGGGCCATAAAGGTATTATTATCCCTATTTGACACATAAGATAACTGAAGCCCAGAGACAAAGGAAGACTTGCCTGCCCAAGGTTATACAGCTAGTTAATGGCAGAATCAGAACTAGAACCCAGGTTTCTCATCTCTCCAGGAAGCATCCTTTCCTCTGCATTATTTCCCACATCTAAAAAGGAGGACTTGGACTTCAATTTCTAAATAAAAACCAACATTCCTATAACCCTCTTTGATTTTGCAAAGGACTTTCCAAACATCTTATTTTGCCTTACAACAACCCTGTAGGGTAGGTACTACAGGTATTATCACCTTCCCCATTCTACAGATTAGGAAGCTGAGACTTAGAAAGGTGTGATTTGCCCATGGTCACACAGTTTATAAATTTCTTTTATTTTTCTTTTGAGGCAATTGGGGTTAAGTGACTTACCTGGGGTCACACAGCTAGTGTCTGAGGTCGGATTTGAACTTGAGTCCTCCTGACTCCAGGGCCAGTGCTCTATCCACTATGCCACCTAGCTGCCCAGCTTTTAAGTTTTGGAGGCAGGATCTGAATCCAGGTCTTTCTGATGCCCCACCCAGCATGGTTTCCATTACACACTACAGTGCTTCTCCAAAGTTCCTTCTAGCTTGAAATCAGATAATCCACATGTAAATAATTATTTACAATCAGAGTCCTTGCAATTAGAACTCTGGGGAGGGAACTAAAAGAGACTCCCTTCCTCCTTTACTCCACCTCTCACCTCACATATAACCTTCTAATGGGGACACGGGGGAGAGTGAAAGGTCTCAAATTTGTTCCTCTTTCTTTACTCCCAGGGAAGTCGCTGATCCAGCCAACAGAGAACAAAGGTAAGTGACGCTTATAGTATTACCCTTGGTGGCCTCCCTCCCCAAAACTTAGAGGAACAGAGGAGGAGCATGCTGCCAGAGCCCCAGGCAGCTGGCCAGGCAGGTCTGCTGTACGGTGGGTAGAGACACCACAGTCTTGGCCACAAGCTACCTTCTGCTAGGGAGACTGGGTTTAGTCAATGGGTAACAACGAAAGGGTTAAGACAAGATCAGTATGGTGCAGTGAAAAGTGTGTTGTATGTACCTGACGTTGGGAAGGGATGAAACTGAATGCTTATCTCAGACACTTACTATCTATATGAGCTCTGGCCAGGCTAGTCATATTTTTCTCATCTGTAAAATAGGAATAACAATCCCTATTTCACAGGGTCAGATGAGATGAGAAAAAGATAGGTAAAAGAGGAGAGAGAAGAAAATTTAGTCCTGCCACAGGCTGGGGAATTGGGAGGATTTGTCACCTGGGATTTGAAAAGTAAACATGGAATGATAGGGAGATGGGAAGAGGGAAAGAAAATAATTTTTTGTTTATTAAATATGTTATACATAATTTTTTAAATCAAAAATTAATTTTTTTAAATGAATAGTAACCATGAATGATCCACAAAGTCATAATTCTCCTCCTCCAAAACCCTGGAAAACCAAATAAGTTTTTAGAAGACACAGGCCTCCAGCCCTGTCATGGTTCTTAAGACAAAGGCATTCTTTCTTTCTCTCTCTCCTTGTCTCTCTCTGTCTACTTCCCCTACCTTCACATTAGGGCACCAAGAAGACACATTTATAGGCCTCATGGGGAGAGCAACTAACCAAGGTGGGTGATATTTCCCAGCTGGTCCCCAATGCAGCTCAATAAAAAAAGCCCCAAAGTTTTGTCAACCCAAGGAAATGGCACTCCTTGACAAGGTGGGACACCTTCTGCTCCAAGTCAGGTCGGTAAATCCCAACAAATCCAGGATGCTGAGCAATGCCTGATAGCTCAGACACATGCTACCTCTGTTCCTTCATCTCTAAAATAGGGATAAGAGCTACCCTTCAGGGTTGTTGTAAGGACCAAATGAGATACTAATTGTAAAGTGCTTATTAGCACAGTGCCCAGGACATAGGAGAACACTATGTAAACGCTAGATTATGGCTGTTATCATTATTCCTAGGCCAAGCAGCTCCCACTCATGCTCTGACCCTATTCCCCTCTGTGAGACTGCCCTTGGACCCTTTCCAATGTTAAATGAGGTATGGGAGTGGGTGAGAGGAGAGAATAAGTGGACCCAGCAGTAGCACTTGGAACACGGCCCGCTATGAAACTGACTTGTCCGCCCTCCTAATCCCAACTCTAACATCGGCTCACCAGTGTGCCTTACTCTTCTGCAAAGAATTTCATGCCTATGGAGAGAACGGAGAAATGGAAATGGGGGACTCATAGTACCTGGTTTTGAAGCCCAAATCTGTCACTTACTGGCTGTGTGAGCAATCAGTTCATTTCTCTGGGCCTTCAGCTCCTCTCATCTGTAAAACAGAGACAATGCAACCTACGCTGGGAGGCATCAAGGTAGATTGGAGAGAGTGTTAGCTTCCGCATCAGGAAGACCTATGTTCAAACCCCACTTATGATGCCCAATACTTGTGTGACCATGGACAGGTTATTTAACCTCTCGGCTGCCACTGGCAATTAACTTAAAACTGTAAGTTACAGCTAAGTCCCTGCAGTTTCAAAACTGGACGTCCCCTACAATGAAATCGCAGCTCAGGACCAAAAAATAAAAAAAACCGAATACCTATCCTGCCCATCTCATAGGGCTGTTTCAAGAACCAAATCACATAAAAGTATGTAAAGAGGATTTGGAAATTCTAAAACACCACATATATGTCAGAAGTATTACTGACATTTGAAAAAAGAATACTCAAGGTGTCCAAAAAGGTCTGTGCTGTTGCCTGCTTCAGGGTCTGAAATTTCACCATTAGAGATTCTTTCTTTTGGTCTAGTGTTCTCCAGGAAATGCAGGTATCCCCGGCAGGAGGCACCACCTTCCAAGGATTTGACCTAACACCTAAGCAGACTTAGCTGACATGTTGGACATAGAATTAGGAAGACCTTGGTTTGAATCCTGTTCTGGGAAATATCAAAGTGTATGACCTTGGCAAGTCCCTTAACCTTTCTAAGCCTCAGCCTCTTTATCTGTAAAATGGGGGTAATAATAACACCTGCCCTTCAAGGGCTGTTGTGAAGGTCAAATGAGAGAAGGGATATGCCAACCTGTGTGAATCTTAAAAGTATTATATAAAAGTGAGCTACAATAATTGTGATTGCAGTTGGAGTAGGTGTCTGCTTGAAACTGTGAGATACAAAGAATAGGGAGTGGAAGATGGATTAGAGGGGCTCTCAAAGACTAACTTCACGGACCTCACAATTCTACCAGGAAGAGGACTCCACAGAGAATCCTAAAACCAAAGATATTAATTTGAGCCTGGCTTTCCCCCACCATACTACACTCATCACCTTCCCACATCATCTTTCTCCAGCCTCTGTTCTGGGTGCTAATGCAGGTAAATTCATTCCACTAATGACCTAAGGCAAACGTCTTTTGGAAGGTAAATCTATTAAGAAAATGAAATACCCCAACATTTTATACTTAGAGAGAAATCATTAAATGGCATAACTGGCATCACGTAACCCAAGTCCCTTCCGTAAATGTTCAAGGCCTTCCTTTCAAATACCATAGAAGGTATCCCAACCAAATCTAGAGAGAAGGGACTTGGGGGATTAACCAGGGTTTGGGGATCCTCTGGGGCCACTACTTCCCCTCTATTCTATTAGTTCTTATTATAAGTGAGTTGACTATGGAGTTTTAGCAGAGTCCCTACTCCTCTGAAGCTTGAAATTTCACAGAAGATATGGACAGATGAAAACCATCATATAATAACTAGGTTCAATAACTAGGTTGTTGACATGGGGTTATAGGAAAGAGCCATGGACTATGGAGTGAGGAGACTTACTCTCTGCCACTTTCTTTTTTGTGACCTTGAACAAGACACTCAACTTCCTTAACCCCCATCTTCCTCATCTGTAAAATGGGGGAGCTGACCAAGATCATCTCTCAAGTCTCCTGCCTCTGAAATTCTATAATTCCAGAATTTTAATCTTTTTCAAATTTTTTTTCATTTTCAGCCCTCTCTGTGGATTGGGAAGATAAGAACCAAGTCTCAGATTGGGAACCCTGACCCCACACTACCAAGAATGAAAGCTCTCCCTATCCCAATCCCCCTATCACCTGGAGATCACATCTGATGAGGCCAACCCTTTATCCATGTGTCTGCTAGCCTCCCAGGAGCCCCAAATATAATCTCCCACTGGCATTTGACACCAGCCTTGCACTGATACCAAACTGACTGTGTCTTTTTTGAGTTTATAGTACTCTCCTGTCAAATTGCTGCTATGTTAAAATGTGTTGACATGTTGTTGGACAGCCTGTTTTTTCCTTCCAAAAACCCTGGGGGGTTTCTCCCTGAGGCACAAGATCTGGGGGGTTTGGGTTTGTTTGCCTCACATTACCACCAAAACCTAGCTCCCTTTGCCAACTGGCTCCTTTGTTGCTGTTCTCACCTCCCACCCCCCCACCTAAAGGCAACAGAGCCTCAATTCTACTTCCAAGGAGAAAGGAAGAAAGAGAACTCAAATGACCCAGCCATCGTGGATACTATTCAGTGGCTCGACAGAATCATATACTATCACAGACTTAAAGCTAAAGGGAACCCTAGAAGTCATCTGTCTGAAGCCCCTTATTTTACAAATGAAGAAATGGAGCCCAGGGAAGTTAGGGCTAGTAAAATGTCAGACATTCAGGTGTCTGCCTTACAAGTCAAAGTGAGCTTGGTTAGTTGTGAGACTGTGTTACACACTGTAAAAAGAGGATTACTCTATGATCATCATACTCAAAGGAGAGTTCCAAATCTGATCAGGGAGACCACCCCTCTTTCCTCCCATCTCCACCCTTATGGATCCCCCAGTTTGGTAAGCAAGACTGTCCCCAATCTCAAGGGCCAATGTGAAATGACAGTCCCTGCCTGTAAGGAAAACTATACACGTGAAATAACTCAAAAACACGTTATAAAGCAGGATATGTGTTATTAGCAGGAGCAAATTGAGTGCATGGGTATTAAGGTCTTGAGTGTCAGAGAGGGGTGAAACAGGGAAGATTTCCTGGGAAGAGGAGAGTCTTAAGTCAGGTTTGGAAGGAAGGAAAGGCCACGGATCAGTGAAGATAAAAGACAGTTCGTGTGCCAGAAACAGTGTAAACAATAGTACAGAAGCAAGAGGGAATAAAATACATGGGGGAGAACACAGGGCAGCCAGAGGCCCTGCCCTTCCCACAGCTGGTCCTGCCCTGAGACGACTATGAACTGTGCCCGTGGACTCAAGACAGCCAGACCCTGCACCCTGGGGTGGAACATAACTGCATGCATAGCTCGGCCCTCCTCCCCCAATACTGAGATGGTTGCACAAGTAATATAAAGGTCGAGAGAGGCATTTTTCTGAGAGGGGTGGTTAATGCTGCCTCCCTCCGGCCTTAGCATTATTCCCTAAGGCCTTTAAATGGCTTCTCCTTCAAACCTGGCACTCAGGGTCTGTAGAGAGGCCACTGGTTCACTTAGTGGGTCAGGCAGAGGGCCTAGGGCACCAGGGAGATCATGGGTATAACTCCTGACTGGGCCAGCTAACTTCAGAAAAACCCCAATTTGGATCCCTAATCCTAACCAGGCCTCTCAAAGGTGCTGTAGATCCCGAAGGGACCTGGGTCAAAGTGGGGTGGCACAGTATTATCTGTCCCTACTACTAGGGAGACATTCAAAGCATGAGTGAAGGGGATGAAACCTGCCGAAGGGGATCACGAATGTTATTTTGGCATATGGAAGATGATACTAAAACCAGTTCAGTAAGTTTTTATTACCTGCTTTCTTAGTGCCCAGCTACGTGCTTAGTGGGCATTGGGCTATGGAGGAGAGTGAATACAAAAGTTGCAGAAAATGGACGCTGACTTTGAAGGGCTTGCAATCCAATTGGTGGGAAAAAGTAGAGAACTAAATGTGGCCGGATAAAGTGAAGAGCGAAATGGAACACAAACAAGGAGTATTATTCTTTATGTTTATCATATTTCAGTGTTTGGGGGAGCTCATAGGAGGAGTTTTTGGGGAGAGGTATATAAGAGAGGAGATTTGAACTGGGTCTTGAAGTGAGTAAACAAACTTCATATTATAGAAATAAATTTTGTAGAATAATATAAGATGGGCAACAAGGTTGCAAAATGGCTAAAATGCCACACCAGGAGTCAGAAAGACTCATCTTCAAGAGTTCAAATCTGGTCTCAGACACTTGCTGGTTGTGTGACCCTGGGCAAGTCACTTAACCCCGTTTGCCTCAGTTTCCTCATCTGTCAAATGAAGGAAATGGCAAACTGCTCCAGTATTATTGCCAAGAAAATCCCAAATGTGGTCATACAAAGTTGGGCACAACTGAAACAACTCAACAACACGAAATTAGATAGAAGAAATTTAATTTACATATGTGTGTATGTGTGTGTATGTTACATGGGACCAGATTACAGAGGGCCTTGTATTTGAATGCCAGGATAAGAACTTTGGATCTGAGCCAACAGGCAACGGGAAACCATCACTGGTCTTTGAGCAAAGAAATAGACTATGATCAAAGCCGAGTCTTAAGAGTGAATGGCTATTCTGCCATTCTGCCAACGACTTTCAGAGCAAAGGGGGAAGGTATAGATGGTAAAGTTCTAAACCGGAAAACAAACCAACCCACCCAGAGGGTCAGAAACTTGTCACCCCTCATCTGAAAGGTTCCCTACTAGAGGGATGGGAACTAAAAACAAGAATTGTTTCCTGGAGCAGATTGGGAGGAGTATTTCTGGGCTGAGACACAGCTTGGTACATGTTAAGAGATAGAAATGGGACAAACAGACAAAGGAAGCTTTGAGCAGCTGTGTCTGGCAGGAGTGGAGGTGGTGGCCTGGGGTGCAGGGCTTATCTTCTTACCAGCAAGGTGCAAAGCCCTGAGCTGACCCCACTCTGGACACACACAGGTAGCCAGATCATGGAGGCCAGTCTCAATGTCTCCACGTGCATTTCCATGAATTAAGAGTTGGAGATCTAGGAGAGCTTTGGCATAAGGAGGAAAGTGAAGCAAGATGCTTTCAGCCACAAACACAGAACTAAAAATGACCACACGCTTGGCAAGGCCCACTGCTGGCTGCCTGGGAGGCAAGTTGCTTGTCAGGCTGAAGTCGTCTATATTTGATCTTAGGACATTTGGGAGAAGCAGTGGAGTTCAAGTTGTGCAAGAGCCTGAGCTATTTTTTCCATTCTTGGGCACAAATAAACAACCCCTGCCCCCAAACAAAGGGTGACACCACAGCACTGAGCTTTGGCACACGGATTACACAAGGTGGAAAGGGGCAGGGAGTCTGTATAAAGAACATTTTTTGCCACGGTGTACTCATTTCTTCCTTTTCTCAGGGCATCTGTGTACCTACATTAGCACTTGGTAAAGGATACCACAGAGAATTCAGACAGTGTGACTGCCTCCAGCAGCAAGAACCTGGGGGAGTTCATGGAGGCTCCCTCATCTCAAGTCTGGCTTAGGCAACATGCTATATGGAGGAGGGAGGCTGGAGAAACCCTAAGAGCTCTGTTAGGATTTGGGTTTTTTCCAGTATTAAAACTCCATGGTTCTCATCTTGGAATGTCTAGGCCAGCGGTTCTCAACCTGTGGGTTGCGACCCCTTTGGGGGTCGAGCGACCCTTTCACAGAGGTCACAGGGGTCACCTAAGACTATTAGAAAACACATATTTCCGACGGTCTTAGGAACTGAGACACCACTCCTCTATCCGTCTCCAGGCGGGCCCGCCCACATGCAGATACACCAACATACGAGTATTAAAGGGTCGCAGCATTAGGAAGGTTGAGAACCACTGGTCTAGGCTAACAAACTTTAGGACTTGTCAAGTGTCCATTACTTGGTGAAAGGTTTTCCAAATTTTATTTACACCATGTTACAGTTCCAATGACCAACCCAAGGCCAAACAGTAGCAAAGCCAGGACCGAAATCCAGGTGATTTCTGCCTCCTTAATGAGTGCTCTTTCAATTAGACAATGCTTCCCATAACTAGAACCTCCACGAAACTCAGTGCTGCTGCCATTTTGTCTTCCAATTTGATAATCTCTCTAGAAACAGTCGTTGGAGGGTAGTAGAAACTAGAGGAATTTTAAGGGATGGTACGTGGTTTTTTTCCTTTTCTTGTGCTCATTCAGGAATAACATGTAAACTAAGACCAAGAATACAGGATGTATTGTGAAGTGGGCCATTTAAACCTACATGACATGGTCAAAACCAAAAAACTCAATGGTTTTGTACTGTTTCCAGGCATCCCAGTGCAGGAGAAAGAACATCAAGTTTGAGTGAAGTTGGGGTCTCCAGAGCAGAGTCCAAATCCTGGCTGTCAACTTTGTGACCTTAGACAGGTCACTTCAACTCCTGGGTCTCAGGTTCCTCTCCTCTAATAAAATGATTAAATCAGATGAGATCACCCATAAGGTCTCCTCCAGTTCCAGTTCTGCTCCTGTGGTCATATACCTAATCCCTCTTAAGTGGGGAAGAATAGGTATATCAGGAAGCAGTTCTTCTGGCTCTGGAGTCAGAGGCCCTGGGTTCAAGTTCCATCTCTGCCATTTACTGCCTGTGAGATCATGGGAAAGTCCTTTGACCTGTTTCCTCATCTGTTAAATGATGGGGTTGGACCAGAAGAAAGGAGTACAGGGGCCTGCACAACCAGCCCTCCCTTCCTTCACAACTACACTAAACCTGTAGGTGTTAGATCAGAACCATCATCTAGCAAAGGGTAACTCATGTGTTAGCTTCAATGACCAAACTAAGGTCATGAAAGTTGGGAAAACTATAGTCCACTGAAATTAAATGATTTACCTAAGATCACAAAATTGGTGGCAAAGATGTCCTGCCTCCCAGTCTGGCAAGGTAGTTCTAATCCAGGGTTTCTTTACCTTGGGGGTCCATGGACAGATTTCAAAAAGCTTATTAATTTGGATGGGAAAAAAAAATACATCTTTAGTTTCACCTTTGAAACTGACCATTTCCTTCAATTGTGAATGTAATGGTATTCTAAGAAGGTATACATGGGCTTTACCAATCTGACAAAGGGACTGATGACACAAAAAAGGTAAAGGTTAAGAATTTAAAAAGCTACTTATCCCAGGGAAATAAATGAATGAATAGATGCAGAGAAGGAAGGAAGGAAGGAAAAAAGAAAGGAAGAAAGGGGAAGGGGGGAAAAGGAAAGAAGAAAGGGAAGGGAAGGGTGGAGGAAAGGAATGAAAGGAAAAAAGAGGGAGAGAGAGAATATCATCAGAGTTATATGTTCCCCTACTTGCTGAATATATCACTTACCCTTGCTCCATTAAGTCTAAATACTAAAAACCAGTGATCTATTTTGGAGAATGGGACTCTGTGCAGTATTATATAGGACAGGACAAATGGATAGACACCACAGAATCTAAACAGCTTGCCTTCCTCCTAAAGACAGACAATTTTGCTCCTAGGTCTTACTTAAAAATCTCACTTTTACAGTTCGTGAACTCCAGTATACTGGAAAAAGCTCTGAACTTGTAATCACAAAGACTCAAAAACTTGAGCCCTGATTTTGCTATTTATTAGCTACATATCTTTAAGAAAGGCATTTCCCTTCTCTGGACTTCTCATCTGTAAAATGGAGTTGGACTAGATAATTTTTTTAAGTATCTTCCAACTCTAATATTCTATGATCTGCGAAATTCAAATTTCTGATTCTTTTTTTGAGGAAAAGTCATTCTCTCATGTAAAAGGAAAAAATGGTGTCCAGCTTTGAAGAGAGCAAAAGGAGGTGAAACCTCCCCCCTAAAGACTATGAAAAACAGAAAAATCTTGTTTAGGGAGAGATACAGAAGGCCCAGAAGCCCAGCACACAGACCTATGGTAGAAAGACTCTATTTTTCCATTATTTCCCCACATCCCAGCATCAACACAATCTTTCTGGGCCGTCTGCTACACATTTAAAGAAGTAAAATGCCCATGCTGTTGGAAAGGGCGGTGTGCTAGTAACATCTTTCTTTTGTCTTTTCCAGGAGAGAGATGATAATAATAATAATAACTCCTAACACATATATATTGTTTACTATGTGCCAGACACTGTGCTAAGCACTTTGCAATTATTCTCTCATTTGATCCAACAACCCTAGACATAACGGGCAGAGGACTATGAGGCACTCCAGTGGAAAGAGTACCAGAGGCCTGGAGTCAGAGGTTCTAGGTTCCAATCTTAATTCTGCCGTTTGCTACTGGTGTGACCGTGAGCAAGTCTCTTCTCTTTGGGTTCCTCCTCTACAAAACGAGAGGGGTTGGACTAGAGGAGCTGAAGTTCTATTCAGCTCTAAATCTAAGCTTCTATGGGCAAAGTGGTGGAATGGGTAGAACCTACTCATCCCATCTATTTCCAACCAGATTAAACTAGTGGATCTCAATGAAGAAGGTCAGAAATCAAAGAACTAAAAACAATCTTACCCCACTGGTCACAAGGAGTTTTATCTCAAGATCATTAGGGCATGGTGCTCAAGTCATGGTTCATTTCCTATAGAAGCCAGTCACACAGTGGGAAAGAAAAACACAAAAACCTGTTTTCGTGGTCATAGACTTGACTCTTTCACCCTTGTCAGCCATCATCTAGGTGTGGAAAGCTAGGTGAGAGGAGACACGTGGCTTGGCACAACCTCTACCACTGGGAAAAATGAAAGTATATGTTCTACCCTCAGGAGACCAAGTACCATTACCTTCAATAAAGAACACACATCAGTAACCCCAAATGAGCCCATATGAAAGTCTCAGCAAGAAAGAAGACCTTTGAGCAGAGAACATGCTTTATTGAGAAATAGATATAGAACCGCACATTCTACCACATGTGGAAAAGGGTTCAGCTTCTGTATAAGAATGGCCTATACCCCTCAGGAGAAAATCCCCAGCCAGTTTGCTTCTGTAATCGACATACTAGAGTGACACGGAAGCTTGGGGCTGGGAGGAAAGGGAGGGGAGCCGCCACTGAGCATGCTTGAAACCAGCCCCCCACAAACCCACAGTGATTATAAATAGTGTATAGAAGTGACAGGAGCAAGGCACGACTGACCACAGGTTAGGGGTTGTGGTGAGGGCTCCACATCAAGACAACAGTATTGCAGGAGACCAAGTTGGCAAGGGGGACATGTCAAACATCAAAGGCTGCTCTGAGATAACACATATAGAAACTGGCGAGAAGTGAGCCAGAATGTCTCATTCTCTCCTCGAATCACTTTAACAACATCAAAAACAGAAGTGAATTGTAGATCAGAAAGAGCTGGGAGAGGAGGGTGAGGATGGGGACAGTAGCATCTTGGAAGGGGTAAAAGCACTTCTGTTCTCAGAGGGTATGAGGTGCTGCCGCCAGAGAGGCAAGCTTGCCGTATGCTGCAGGAGGCTGCCATTACTTTGACTTGCATGGCAGCAGCAGACAAATGATCGTTCAGTCGTTTTCTCCTCCTCTGTGGTTGTTGGGACAAGGTTAATGCAACCAGTGTAAAAGTAAGGGTGTCTTGCACATGCTCCCATCAGCATTTGCTATGACCCTACAAAGAAGGGCAAAGGACTGTACTAGGCACGAATGATACTGGAGCGGAAAAGAAGTATGAAATAGAAAGAATAAGCTAAGACACAACATGAAAAACAAGCACTGTAAATGATCTTGGGGACTGCCAGTGTGGAAGAAGGTATGGTCTGGAAAGGCCATTGTTTCTGCTCTTTGTTCTAGGGAACTTCCCTGACAGTGTAGCAGGGAGGCCAATGTTCCCTCCCCTTCATCAAAACAAGTAATCTTCCTTGGAAGTGGTCCCAAATTAGAGCACAAAATCACCATGCGCTGCTAAACTTGTCCTCTCCTCCACCCCAACCTCCATCTTGCACTGATACTTCAACTAACCACCAGCCCTGGACGGCTTGATGGGGATTTTTTAAAAGGGGTGGGAGGTGAAAGTGTGTTAGAAGTCCTTAAACCGAAACAAAAGAGCTAAGAAGGTCAAAAGCAGGGTGAAAATGCAACATGGCTTAACCGTGGCCATCTGCCCCACACTCTGCAACTTCACCTCCTTCCTGACCCTCTGACAGAGACCTGGGGAACTATCAAGGTGAAGGTGGAAGTACCAGGTTCAAAAGGGAACAGGAGAGACCCTGCTCAGCAACCTGAAGGAGCACTATTACAGACAGTTTAAAGGACACAACACAACCTTGTGGGGCTTGAAACATGAGGGGGGAACCAGTGACTGGACAGGTACAGTACCACATCCGAACTCCTTGGGTCAGTGCTTATGTGGGAGCTTCAATCGAGTCCAATACAGATGCATTCCAGGCAACCTCACTGAGGCCGAAACAATAGTTCCTCAGAACCAGCGTCTGCATTTTACACAAAGGGTTGGAGCCAGGACAGTCCCAAGGGGGAATGGCCTTCCCAAAGGATACTGTACATGCCAATCACCACAGCAACAGAAATGGACAGACAGATCCCAAGGGGGCTTCCTACTGCGGGGGTTCGCTGGCTTAGGGATCCACAGTCAGTTTAAGTTCCTTTGGGAGGGGTCCATTTCAAACAGCTGGGATCCATGGTCTTATTGGTGTTGGACCTCTTTGCCTCTTTGGCTATCCATTCATCGATCAAGTCCTGAGAGAAGCAAGAACAGAAAGACACAGGGTCACCCAAGGGCTTCCCCACACACAACACCCACAGACTCCTCAGTTCAGAAACTACCTCTAAAAGGATCACGATACTCAACATGTGTTCAGACTTTCTGCTTTGCATAGCGCTTTCACAACTCTCATCTTTATCTGATTCTCACAATTCTGTGGGATTGGTAAAGTATCATCCCCACCTTACTAATAAGTCAAGAGGTTCACAGAAATTAAGGGACTTGCCCGGGGTCACACAGTTGATCACTAACAGAGGCAAGTGAGACAAGAACCTAGGTCTCCTCACTCCCTCCACTCCCCATTCCAAAGATTATTCAAAACTTGAGGAGAAAAATCAACCAGATGTCCCATAAGTGTAATTAGATTCTCTCTTGTAACTTAAAACCCTTTTTTCATGTTCTGCCATCAATGAAGACAGAAAAAAAATCAGTCACCTTCCATTCTAAATTAAAAGTCATGGATGAGTAAGGCCAGTGAACTAAACCATCTCTAAGAGGCTAAGGGTCCACAGCAGCCAGATCCCCTCTCAAAAAAGAATGTCTCCCAGCAGCAAAGTTTCCTATTCCTATGAGAAAAAAATTCTCCCAAAGCACAGACTGGAGCTGCATAACCCACACTGGCCAACACAGAAAGGGACCTAACCAAAAGTACTGGTAATGAAGGAGATTAATTTAAGGGAGGAGGCAAATGCCAAGAACTACAGTAAGTTAAAGAAACAAAGACTGAAAGAATTCCTATGTCTTTCCTAAGGACAAATCTGGCTATTGTCAGGTAAAACATCTTGTTCGACTGAATCCCAAGACACAGACTGCTCTGGAATTTTTCACCAAGCAGATGAAAAAAAAAATCTTACCTGTCTCTTCAGAACCAGGTGTTTCCCTTTCCAGTACTTGAGCATCTGAAGGGCCTGCAGGGTACTAACAATGTCCACAGGGTTCACAGCAGTCTCCTGGCTGATTTCTGTAACACAAGGTTCCATCGAGGACATGAGCACAGAGACAGGAGGACCGCTTAGCATCACCACCATCCCTCCCTTCCTTACACCTCAAACGTAATTCAGCTGGATTCAGAATCATGCCTTTTGTATTGAATTCCAACATGTCTAAAGAACAGAAAGTTGTGGCCTTCAAGTGAGTTCTGAAAGCTGGTACAGGAAAGAGAGAGCTGTGAGTGAAAGGGAACAAGTGAAGGATCTCACCTGGCATCACTATCTGGGGGCTACTATGTTCTATTTTCTCATCATAATTAGCACATAGTTCATATAGCCAAGTGCTACAGAATACTGTGTGAGCAGATCTGAACAACAGGAAGAAAGAAATCTATCTTTTGGAGGCTTTGAAAGGATGACTGACACAAGTGGCTGGCCATCCAGATGTGGAAAAGCTGCTCGTGCAATAGACAGCCTTCCCAAGGAATTCAAAATATTGGCCCTTAACAAGTTTACAAGTTTATGAAGCTGGCAGTGTCTAGGTGGAGGCTGGACTGGATGGCCTCCAAGGCTCCCTCAGTTCTAAAGCTAAGATCCCATGCTCAGTGCTTACCTCACCTTCCTCGCTTTAAGTGAGACTTCAGCACATTGGCTGCATGACCGTCCTAGGGTCACATGCCTGCTAGATAAAGGTTAGGATGCCTCTGCTGTCAGTCACCGAGCTCTCCTGCCTTAGAACTCCACACATTTCAGAAGCCTACCTTTTATAGAGATTTCTTTGCCTTGAAAATTATGCAAATATCGAAGCAGCACTTCTTTCCAGTAACTCCGGTAGCTGATGAGGCCCAAATCAGACAATGGGCGTTCTGGGGAGCCAACCTTTTCTTCTACTTTGGAAAGCAAATAACCTGCCAAGGAAAGCAAAACCGGCATTGACTGACTTTCCCTAGACCTGAATTCCCCAGTGGTGACACCAAGGGACAACATGACGCCATGGAACAAATTTATGAATAAATATAGTCAATTCCACTCCTCACTGGGGGTGGGAGAGTGGGGAACCACCTTTCTGACTGTTCCACTTGGACAGAGGAAAAATAATCAGGCCCTGGTTAGCCAATTATAGGTACCAACATTTCTGACCGAAGAAAATCACTTGATGGGCAGTGAATATTATACACTATTATATTTAAATAGTAAATAGTACATTTAACAAAGAGTCATGGTAGACAAAAATGTCATTATTGCCTCACCTGAGCACAACTAGCTAGTTGCATGAACCTGGATAAGTCACCTAACATCTCTCATTTCAAGAGCTCTCAGATTTCTTTCCAAATCTATAAAACGGGGATAATAATAGTACCTACCTCACAGAGTTGTTATACCAAATGAGATAATAGATGTGAAGTATTCTGCAAGCTTTAAAGCACTATATAAACATTAGCTTATTATTAAAATACCAGAGCCCATTAATCAGCTACCTTGAAAAAAGGTTTCATACCATGAATGCTAATGAAGGATGATTCCATGGCAATGTCCCTAAGGAACAGGTGACAGCAGGTATTCTTTGTAGAATACTCTCCCAATATTCCTGCCTTTCCTGCCTCTGTGCATAAATAGCGAGTATTCACCAAATAACTAGACACCATAAAAATCTCTCAGAATGGATGTCCCTATTTTAACTCTCCTATGTGTATCCTGTCTCCATCATATTGGGAAGATCCTGAAAAGAGGACTGAAGCTGAGAGAGTTGCAAAAAATTGTCTCAAAAGTCCCTTCTAGCTCTGAATCCTGTGATGCCTGTCTCCTCCAGCCTTTGATCTTACCTCATTCCCCCACCCCTATCTAAGGCCACGTCTCAACACAATATATGTTCAATATGTGCTATATGGACTGACATTTCAGCACTCCCATGAATCCAACAAACACACACACACATACACACACACACACACACACACACTTACTGAAGTCAATGAGCATCTTGCCATAGCCCTGTCGCATGTACTGAGGCATGGTGAGGATGCAGGAAACATTGTAATTGAGGAATGAATTCTTTTCCTGAAATCGAGAAAATATATCAGAAAATCACAGGAGTCTAAAACTAAAGGAGTCAGCATGTTGGCTCAAGTTTGCCAAGCCATATGCATGAGGGAAACAATGCTCACCAGGGAAGAGGAATGAGGGTTTCCCAGCTAGGTGGCTAACCCATTCCATGACGGCACAAGCTATTAATCCAGGGGTTTCCAGAGCTTGAAGACTTGCTTCAGCTCCATCATCAAAAAAGGGCTGACTCTGGCCCTTTTGCATCATGTAGTGAGTGGGGGTGAAGCCGTGCAGACTGCTGAGTCAGCTAGCCACCCTCATTAAAGAGCAGCTTCTAAAGGAGGCAGTGGACTAGGGAGAGGGCAACACAGACAATAATCCCTGCAGCCGAGATTTCCCTTGGAGCTGGGGAATGCAGATATTTCAAGGCTGAATTTGGTTTATTCCCCCTAAGAAAATAATGATATTGTCACAAAGAAGTCTAAGGCAGTCCAACTCAGGAGCTAAAACCACAGAGAGAGCAAAGATTGAAGAGATGTTCCCTCCCCACAAAGATATGCACTTGTTAGTTAAGCCCTAGTCCAGTCATAAGCAGGTAACTCTGGTAAGCACACCCTACAATGAGGGAATGTGGGGGTTCTAATAAAGAAATGAACATTTTTACCAGACAACCTCTGGGTATGTCTCTGTAGGAAGAGCTGTGACAGATCCTGAGATAGTCCCACAAATTCCAAGATTTAATAAATGATACATGATTAACATCAGATATCACCTCCCAATAATTAGAAGCATAATTCACACCAAGTCAGAAATACTCCTAACCTTGGAGAAGTACCCAATCAGGTGACAGCCAGTGTTGTCGGCTTCTGTCATGACATAGAAGAGGAAGGGCTCCACGTCATAATACAGTGTCTTATGGTCCAGGAAGAGCTTGGCCAGTAAGCAGAGGTTTTGGCAATATATCTGAAAGCAGAGAGAGATAAGAGGGACTATGGTTCATCAGGCTAACAACTCTAAGACTAAAGTTAAAACCCAACCATTTCAATTATGCCCAATGAAACAGTATGGTGGCATTCTGGTCACGTGGTTGGGAAACACCTGCTATTGGGGTAGGAAAGGAAGTTCCAAAACACAATCAACATGCCAAGGAAGAGAGAGCCACAAGCTACAGATGCCATCACAAAAGAGATCTTTATGTATCCAGTCCCAGACTCTCTCCTGAACTCTAGTCCCACATCTCCAACTGCCCATAGGATATTTCAAACTATATATCCCTATATATCCCCGAGAGCTACATCTCGCACTCAACATAACCAGAACAGAATTCACATTTTACCCTACCAAAACCACTCCTCTACCAAAGTCAATGTTATCTTTAACTTCTCACTCACTCTACAAATCCAATCTCTTGCCATTTCTACCTCTACAACATCTTTACCATCCAATTGATTCTCTTTCCTCACATGGCCAACATCTTTGTTCAGGTTCTCATTACCTCCACTTGGATTACTGCAATGGCCTCCCTATCTCCAGTCTTCTCAGTCCAATTCATTCTTCTCACTGCTACCAAAGTGATGCTCCTTAATCACAGAACTAACCCCATACCTCCCTTACTCAATAAACTCCAGAGGTTCCCTTTTACCTGTATAATTCCATATAGACTCCAGTTTGGGTTTTAAAGCCCCCCACAAACTGTTCCTAACCTATCTTTCTGGCTTCATTATTTATTTCTCCCTTTCCCATACTCTAGAGTCCAACCAAACTGGCTTTGTCTCTGTTCTCCATCTCCAAGTCTCTGCATTAGCCATCACACATGCCTAGAATGCATGTCTTTCTCCTTCACCTCTAACTCATAGAATCTCTCACTTCCTTAAAGATGCAACTCAGACACCATCTGTTAAAGGAAACCTTTTTTCAATCTTTCTACTTACCAATTGCTAGTATCTTCTCTCCCTAACTATCCTGGATTTATTTTGCATACACTTCTACATGCAAATATCTCCCATGAAAGACTATAAACTATAAGGAACTTGGGAGGAGGAACTGTTTCATCTTTGGCTTTGTATCTCTAGCACCCAGCATATAACAAAAACGACTTAACAGAAGCTTGTTGATTCGGATAAGAAAAAAGATACAGTAAAAAACAGGCTCAGAATCTCTAATATATGGTAACCTTGGGGGCAAAGGGAAAGCATTAAGGTTAAGGATATAAAGCACAAGAAAGAAGGGTGAATGGAGAAGCCTGACCAAACCAGCCCAGTCTACTTCTAGAACTGCTAATATGTTCTAAAATAGCTAAAGTAGGTCTTTGGTATGGTATAATTTTAAGAAAATACTATTTTGTTCACGGGGAAAGAGTCAGAGGATCAGAGTCTCTTCTCTCTCTGGGGGTGCATTATACCATTTCTACTCCTGGGTCAGTCACCTCCTCTTTTACCTTGTTCTTCTTGCCATCAACTTCAAACACAGAAATGGAGCCTTTACGATAGATCTCATCTCCTGGTGGATGTTTCCATACACATTTTGCCTATAAGAAAAGGAAATCCACATCAGAAATACACTGCCATTCAAAGTTTAAAGGGAACACTGAGGCTGATTAGTTGAGCTGAGTGAGACTTAAGGCTAGAAGGCAGCTGGATACACTTAGGGAGAATACTGACTGTCCCACAAAACAAAGAGCTTTCTTCTAAAGTTACTACAAACTCCTTCTATTTTTGCTGCAACTTCAACTAAGCTTTCTGGCACTGTTTCATCACAGGAGATTAAAATCACCCACTGCATAAAATCCAGCTAAATACCTCCGCAATAATGTAAGATCCCTCCTGCCAATAGGAAACACATAAGCTGCTTAGCTCTGGCACTTTAAAGCTGCCAAGTATTTCACTATCACCTTTACCAGCAGCTTCTTCCCATCCCTACCCGAGTAGGTAGGTTCCCCATTTTTCAATGAGGAAACTAAGCCATAATGTAATCATGTAATTATTAAAAGAAAAAACCCTTCTTGGCCACAAAAAGAATTAAAAGCAAGTTTTTCTGTGGCTCTCAGAAAAGGCTGACAATCCCATACTTGGAAACCAGTTTGGAAATACTAAGGAGTGTGCCTGACCACTAGGGGGCACTAGTCCTCCTCTTTTCTTTTCCTTAGTCCAACATGCACCACCACTGAAGTAAGGTTTGGGTACCATAGATACTGGTCTAATAAGGTTAAGTGCAAATAGATTTTTTACAGTTCAGTTCCATTTTAAAATACACTAGAGGAGCTTGCTATTAAATGGAAAAGACAGTCCTGAAAACAAAGCAGTGTGCCCTTATTTTCGTTTAGCATGGAATAGAGGACTAGACTGGGGGAACAGACCATCTTGTTTCTACTCTGTTTTTCTAGCTATTAGTTCTACCTATTATGACTCTGGGAAAAAACACAACCTTTCTCCCTCAGTTCCTCAACTATAAAATGGGGGGGAACTTAAATGATGCCTAATATTTCTTCCAGTCTGAATATTCTGGTCCAAAACACAAGGTTACTTCTGCTCATATATTCTCTTCCCTGTAGGCTACTGTCGGCCTTCTCCCTAGTCCAGGAACTGAGCCATGAGGCTATGGATTATGTACTGCCAGAGAGAGGGAGAAAAAGGGCCATAGTATTATCATCATACTGAAGAAGGAGGTTGGGGGGGCAGGTTTTGAAGGAGGGAAGTTTTGGGTGCCAACCAGGAGTGGTGGCACAAGGAAGAGAAGTCGAAGAAAGGACATCATGAGAAGCAGGCTGGATCTCCAACATCTGCGAGTGTTTTGAGGCAGATGAGAAATGTCAAAGGAGGGCATGGTCCACCCCATTCAACCTCCTTCTCCCCGCCATGAGACACTTTAATTATGTAAAACAGATTTATCTTCAGGACAAGATTAAAAAAAGGCATAGTATAATTTCAGGAATAAGAAGAGACTCCTCAAACAATAGCTCCTACAACTCTTTGTGTTACTAGAAATTCCTTTAAAAGGAAGTGTTACCCATACTATAAATTGCAATCGCTACATTAGATGGTTTTAAGTTTTTTTGTGGTCAAGTATGGGGGATAGATTATTAGGAAGAGATACATGTGTCAAAACAAACTGTAGCAATGAAAACATCTTAAAATTTCTTTTTGAAAAGACAAAACATTCTATCCTGAAATTAGAGATGAAAAGTTTTAAAAAAGCAGACGCCTGAGTTAATACAGTCATGTATGACATTCTCAGTCAAAATATAAATGGCACCAATCCTTGAAGGAGGAAGATGTATAAAAAGAGGCAGGGGAGAGTAAAACACACTATGCTGATTTCACAGTTTTACCACAATCTGACCCAATTTTTGTATTCATCTGCCCGTGAACAATAGAAGTGGGGGACAGAGATGCTTCAAGTGCAATGCCTTCCTCCACTTGCTATAAGTGGATTAGAGAAAAGAACACTAGATTTGGAGTCAGGAATCCTGCTTCAGGTATTTCCTAAGAACATCAGACATTCTGGAAAAGTCATTTAACCTCACATCCTCGGTCTCCTTATCTGCAAAATGAGGATAATAATAGCACCTACCATGCAGGGTTGTTGTGAGGACACAAGTGACATAATGTGGGAAGTGCTTTACAAACCTTAAAGAACCATAAACATGTTAGTTATAATTATGGACGAAAACTCTTTAGGCATGAGTGCCACTAACTGGACCAAGCAAAGCTGCTAAATGCCGTGTGTGTGTGTGTGTGTGTGTGTGTGTGTGTGTGTGTGTGTGTGTGTGTAAGGAGAGGAAAAAAGGGAAAATAATCAGCAAAAGGAAAAGAAAATAAACAACTGGAGGTTACGAGGAGAGTATAAACAGCTTCCTCAGATACTACTCACAGGCAAATATTTCACAAACTACATACTCCTGGGTTGGAATTAACCTATTCCTGAGGCCTTAATAGTTATATGTTACGTTATCTGTAGAGTTCAACTACCCAGACCTCTTATTAACATAAATAATTTAAAGTTGGCTCTAATGCATCTGCCATCCACAAGAAATCTCCCAGAAATCACAATCAAAGCTTACAGACTGGTCATAAAGAGGCTTACCATGTGTCGACGAAGTATTGTTTGGCTCTTCATGTATTTGAGACAGAATTCGCACATGTAGAGCCGTCCCAGACGTGCGTACTCTTCCGGGTACGGAGAGTGGTACCAGGTATCTAACTCATATCGGCCAAAGGCAATTGTTTTAATCATGTTGCTGCCCTCTGTGATTTGACCCTGTAGCCGCAACTTCTCCTACATCAAGCAAGGAAACAAAAGCCAGAGGATGACTGGAATTCAACATCATCATAATCCTCAATACCAGAAAGCCCATAACCACCTAACTACACTTAACACTGTGCCTACGCTGCCTATAGCAAGTTAGCGTTTGTAAAAGGAGACAGATTCGCTAACACGGACAAACATGACTGACACAGCATGTGGATATCATCTTTGCATTTACGTTATCTTTGCACTACAAGTATGTTATTTCAATCTGGCATTCCCTAGGCACCCAAATGAAAGGTCCTCATATTATTGTGAACCAAATGAAATGAACCAAAATGAAATACAAAAGGAGGTCCAACAACTAAAAGATCATCTACTGCAATCCAAAACCCAAAATGATTCTGGGTTCTTGGTTGCTGAATTATCCCCCCACTTACTTGAGAACTGGCTGTACAAAATGACTCTTACATCTACCCATCTGGATGTCAAGGCTAATATGAAAAGGAAAGCAAAGGAAGAAGTAAAAGGGGAGTCACAGAAGTTCCACTCCTAGAGGGTAAGGCCTAACAAAATGAGTACCTTTCCTCTAGCAACTTTAGATTCATTATTTAATGTTGGAAAAAAGAAAAACCACCTGTGTCTGTTTTGGTTTGGACCTGTGATTTCATCCTTATGAGTAAGTCCCAATATGGAGGTTACGGACACTCAGAGACAGACCACTCCTTTGCAAATAACCATCCTAGGCAAACCATGATTCCAGAGGACTGAAGATAATCATGCTACACATCTCTTTCCAGAGAGGTGATGGATTTAACATGCAGGATGAGACTTACATTTCTGGATGTGACCAGTATAGACATTTATTTTGCCAGACTATATGTATGTATAATGAAGGTTTTACTTTTCTTGTCTTTTTTGTACAACGAGGGAGAGTAGTATGGAGAAGAAAAAAATAAATCGCTAAAAATTAAAATAAAATTTTAAATAAAAAAACTTTTATAATTAAAAAAGGAAAGAGTGTGATAGAGAGGAGAAGTAGTAGGCACTGGGAGTAGTATTCAGATAATCAATGTCACTAGGGCAACAACAAACAGACCTACTGACAGAAAAGAGAATGACCAAAAGATGATTATGACAGAAGACAAAGAAAAACACTAACAAACCATCCCACAGCAGTCTGGGACCTTTTAAAGGGAAAGGTCCAATCCCATACACTTAATAGTCCCAGCAGCACCACAGGAACACTCCAAGTCACAAGGACACAGATACCTGAGGACACTCCATTCAGGGACAAATGGCCCTACAGATAGCTAGTAATACCCTCCAAAGGCATCACTGGATGTGCATAGCTTTGATGGTTCATAAAAACCCTGAATCATGAAGGAAGAATACCAAAGATAATTTACCAAAGAGAAGAATGTAATACATCGTGGAACATTCCCCATCTTGCAAAAAGGTGGTGTTCCAAAAGGCTGTAGATAAATTTGTCGGTGTATAAATTTTTTTAAGTAATATTTTTGCCCAATTACATGTAAAAACAATTATTTACATTCCAGTTTTTTAAGTTCTAAGTTCCAAATTCTAACCATCTCTCCATAACGCTCTGTCCACCCTTCCCCCACCCTCCCCAGAGGGTAAGCAATCTGATATAGGTTTCATTGTATAAACTTTAGAAAAGGCATTTTCCTAAAGAAACATACTGGTCAAAATGTAAAACATACATATAGCATGGTCCTAAAAATACTATGTTCCCATTGGTATTTAAAACAAAGTATAACATACTTTCTATAGAAAAATATATTCAGAGTTTCAACTACTGAAAAGGTACCTTTCTCACTGCAATGAGAAAAGGTATTTCTCTCCACCTCCTTTCTTTCCCGTCCCCTCTCCTATCCCACCCAAGCCCCTAGTCCTTGGCCATACCTGAACCCTCAAGGCCACATCTGACTCTCCAGGTCCTCAAGGGCAATCCTTTTAATAAGAGGATTTGCTCTGTAAAACTTGGACTCAATCAAAAGACTGAACCCAATGAAGGACCTAGAAGGCCACATATGGTCTCAAAGCCTCAGGTTCCCACTCCTGCCCTAGTCCTTCAACTTGCAAGATGGGAGAAGGAGGACTCCTTTAACTCCACACTAAAGAAAGTAGAAAGGAGGAAAAAGGAGAAAGAGGTGAAGAGATAGGGGCTGCAGGGAGCTGTGGACAAGTAATCAGAGACCAGCCCTTCCAGCAATGAAAAAACATCAAGCAGAAGCCATTCTTAGACCCAGGCTAGAGATCTTTTTTTCCCCTGTGGACTCCAGACACTGGTCTATCTGCTTCCCTTTCTATTAGTACCACTTTTCAAAAAAGGCTTTTCTCCTACTTGTCCAAACACAAAATTATTCCCAGCTTCTCACCTACTCTTATCCTAGAAGAACACAGCTTTTTAGAGCTTGAAGGATTTTACTTCTAGTAATGAAGGGAAATGAGAAACAGCAGAGAACAGAGAACATACTCAAGCTAACTTAGGTATCTCATCATAGGAGAGGTGTAAACTCTGGGCTGAAATATGCTAGTTGACTGACACTCCTCCTTGAAGCTATACAGTTGGAAGATGGAGGTTGGGGAGGAAGACAGAAACAGAAGACAGATGCCTGGGAGGATTGCGAACTCCTTTTGCCTCCTTTCTGACACCTCATATGTGATCCCAGTTTGAGCTAACAATCAAGGATACAGAAATACAGGAGTCACTATGTATATGTTAAGGGGACAGAAAGGCAGGAATCTATGGTCCCAAGCACTAACCAACAGAACAGAAAGGGGAAGAAAAATCAGCAGGAAAGCAAGGCTATCTCCTGTGACCACAGAACTCAGATGACAAGAACATAAGTACATATAAGCCAAGGATTGCCTATAATCCAAAACATAGCTTGTTTTAATCTAGTAAAAGCAAGGGTTTTTTCCCCAAATTATAATCTGAGAAATACTTGTGCATTATATAAGAATAGCGGTTCTATGAGAAAATTATGATGCTAGAATTATCTTCCTCTCCAAAATATCAAATATGAAATTACATATCAAATACTTTTATATGGTCATTTGGGGGCATAAAAATAAACTTAATCTCCTGTATTTTGTTCTAAAAATTTCTGAGATTCCCTTTATTCTAAGGACATTCCACAATTCCAAACTAAAGTGTTTTTAAGTTTTTTCAATACATTTTAAGCCAAAAAGTGTTTCACATCAAAATTAATATGGGGAAATGCAAATTTAAAGGATTAACTGACAGGCATTTAGAAAGAAAACTCCCTAAAAGAAATGCCTCCTTCCCTACCTTCTGATAAGTATGGCATGTGACACAGGTTATTAACCAATCTTATCAATACAAAGTAAAATCACATTAAAATCAGTGGTTTGGTCCTCCAAAATTGCTTCTATTTGGAATTTTTTTTTCGATTTAGTTACATTCCCAATTGTTAAGACCCAATCTCTTTGTAGGGAGCCAGCAAGCAAGAAATACCCATATTCCACTGGGGAAAAAGGGAAATGGCTGGTATAGGTACACGTACCCCCCTCCTCCCCAAGGACCTCTTCATGCCTCTTCCATTCAAGAGTTTGAACAGATTTTTTTGTTTGTCTGAGATAGAATAGAAAGAGAGTACTTGACAGTATCACTAAAGAGGTACGAAAATAGAAAGAGAGTACTTGACAGTATCACTAAAGAGGTACAAAAAGCGAACTACCATTGACTCAGCGATGCTCCTTATTGTTGACATACATTATCTATAATCACATATTCATTAAAAGAAAGGTACTAATAATATGAGGCCATTTAGAGAAATCTTTTTGTAAGCACATGAAGAAATGGTATTTGAAAATAAGCCCTCTGGAGTCATTTTGATGGCATTTTACCTAATTCCAAGTAAATAACTAGGTCTAAGATTTAGCAAACCTGGGAGAGTAGAAGGTGTAAGCTAGGTCTAGACCCTTTCTTGATTATACTTTATTTTAGAGCTACTTCAGAGCTCAGAAATTAATTCTTACCAGGAGAAAACTTCCAGTCCTCTAAGATAATGAATTAAATTTAAAAAACTTGAGACCAGGAGAAAAAGAGTCCTTTCCCCATTAAACAAAAAAAAAACCAGTTAAGGGAAAAGGTTTGGGGCTACGGCCAGATGCCAATCATTTTGCCCCTTATTTAAGAACAGCCCTAAGTACAAATATCATTCTGAATAAACTTCATGTATTAAATTTTAAACAAGGACAAAATAGGGAAATGACTTATTTTATTTAAGTTCCCAATAATTTTCAGCTAGACTATAGTAGCCATGATATAGAGCCCTGGACTGGGAATCAGGTGATCTGAGTTTGAATACTGGCTTTGTTCCTAGCTAGCTGTGTGGCTTTACGTAAATAACTTAACCTTTCTGGACCTCTATTTCCTAATCTATAAAATATTCTAAGACTCCTTCTCGTGTGAATATTTTATAGCATTTTAGATAGAAAAACTCACCACTAGACGTCACTGTCACAGCCTGACTTAGATCTAGTGACATCAAAGTGAAGGGAGGTAGAACGAGCTGGCTTTGGAGCCATAAGCCCTGAGCTCTGCTACTTACTCATAGGCTCAAAGATCTAGAACAAGAAGGGACCTCGGAGGCCATCTGATCCAACCTCCGCGTTTTATAGACAAGGAAATTGTAGTGATCAACAAAACTTTTATTTTAATAAGAAGTGTATTTCTTTGCCAAAGGAGGAAATTGAGAATATAAGTCTATTTTGGCTCTGAATCAAATAGGCCTCTCATCACTCTTTAGGGATGTTTCTAAGTACCCTTTCTTTCCCTTAGTGGCTGTTACACTTCCTAAGGGGTTACAAGACTCACCAAATCCTCCGATGCTCGAGCTTGCGCCCTTCGGAAAAGGTCCAAGTCATATTCGCTGGTCAGGTTTTCCAGGAGAGGCTCCCGGGTGCTTCCATAGGTCTGTCTGTGCTCCTAGAAAACACCAGATGACAGCATGACACCTCCAGGCTCCTGGTTCTTGGACCCACAAACCTTATCAATCCAAGTTTGCCAAAGCCATAAACAATCTAACTTCATTTTTTTCAAGGGCCTAATGATTCAAAACCATGAGCTAGCTATGTCGACCTTAAAGTCACCCACCCTAAGTGATTCTGGAGAGGACAAAACTCAGAAGCAATCCTAGGGGATGGGAGGTGGGGAAGGCATCAGGAAAAGCTTCATATAAGAGACAGTTCATGAATGGAGCTCTGAAGGGAACTAGGGATTCTAAAAAGCACTGGTAAGGAGGGAGTGCATCTCAAACATGAGGGAACACCTGTGCAAAGAGTCACAGACAGATAACAGAAGAATGTGTGTGAGATACAGGAATAAAACTAATCTGGCCAAACTGAACAGTACATACAAAGGAATAATAGACTTAATAAAGTTGTAGCCGTGCTGTGAAGGGCTTTAACTGCCAAAGGGCAGTCTTTGTATTTGATCTTAAAGCTAATGGGAAGCCAACTTGAGTGTTTATCGAGCAGTAATAATATGGTCAGACCCATGCTTTAGGAACACTCTGGCAACTGTGTGAAAGATGAATTAGAAAAGGAAAGAGAGAACTGAGACAGGAAAAATAATTAGAAGGCTACTGCAAGAGCCTAAGTGAGAGTGGAAAGTGGCCATTCATATAGGGACAGATAGCCAAGATGTTGTAAAAGTGGAATCAAGTTTTAATAACTGAAATACGTTAAGTGGTGAAGACTGAGGGACTGAAGAGGACTTCAAGGTTATGAACCTGGATGACCAGAGGATGGTAGAGCTCTTGATCAAAATAATGAACTGAGGCCAAAGAAGAATTTTGAGGGAGGAGGGAAATAATGAATTCCATTTTGGATTGCTGAGTTTGAGCTGCTTGAAATAAACAGAATATTTATGTCCAATGGGTAGCTAGTGATATAGGAGTGGAGAGATACAAGGTGAGAAACTAGGTCTCAAAATACAACTGTGGAAATCATCTGCATAGAGATAAATGAACTCATGGGAGTTGATGAAGTTACCAAAAAAAGAAAGTACAGAGATAAAAAGAGAAGGTGCCTAGGGCAGAGATTTGAGGTTAGAAAGCAGCACACGGACAACCCAGCAAAGGAGACTGAGGAGCAAAACCAAGAGAGGGCAGTGTCATGAAAACATAGGGAGAAAGGAGCATCCAGGAGGAGAGGTGGTCGATGTTGTCAAAAGTTATAGTGAGGTCAAGAAGCATGAGGACTGAGAAAAGTCAGAGGGTTTGGTATGAGAACACGGGTAACTTGGAATGGGCCGGGTCAACTGAATGAGGAGGTGGGAAGGAAGACTGCCTAGTGCTGAGGAGACAGTGAGAGAACAGTGAGAGAACAAGTGACAGCAATGAGCTGGGACAGTTTTTTCAAGGAGTCTGCCTGTGAAAGGAAGAGACAGAGAATAACAGACAGCTTAAGGGAATGACTCGGTCGAGAAAAGATTTTTTTTTAATGCTAAAAATGACTTGTGCTGATCATTCACAATTCATAAAACCCAAATACCATTTTTATATTAGGTCCCCACTCACCTCCTTTCCCACCATCAACAGCCCTAGTATTGAGTATAATAGTAACTTCTGCGGAGTTTCAGTGACATTGCATCCACACACATCCACACACACATCCATACACATCCACACACTATCATTTAAAAGAAAAAGTACATTAAAGCAAGGAATGCCTAGACCCAAAAGTATCAAATGTGCTCACAAGATTTTAGTAAAATAATGCATTTAATATCTTACCATATATTTCTCCTTTTGCTCTTTGCTCAGTCCAGAGTTCCTCTTCTTCCTGAGCTCAGCCACCTTCTCCTTATACCGAAGCTGCCTTTCTGTTGGTGCCTAGAAAGGAGCAGAAAAAAGCTATGAAATTAAACAAGTACAAGTTTGGAATCACTCTATATTATGAAGATATGGAATGCACTGAGGTGGTATCCAACCAAGGGTTTAACTGTGTATAGAATAGTCACTTTGTGATCTCTGTGGCAAATTTTAAAATTCTAAACTGGTGCACATGCACATACACACAGAAACATACACACACATACATATACACACATACACAGATATACCAATGCCTACATATATATGCACACACAGATATACATACACACATATGCACACATGCAGATATATAGATACACATACGTATACATATATGTGTGTGTATGTATGTATGTATATATATATATATATATATATATATATATATATATATATATACACACACATACACACACACACACACAGATACACAAACACACACATACCCCCTCATCCTTCCTCCACTATCATTTAGAACAATCCTGGACTTCCTTCTCAGCTGTGATCAGATGACCACCTTTTCTTCCCATGACTTCAATATTACTCACTCCTGGTTCTCCTGCTACCTCTCTGATAAGTGTGGTCTCTGTTCTTGTTCTTTTCTCTAGTCCCTCTTTTGACTGGATCTAATTTACTCCCAGTTTCAATTATCACCCTTTATATGAAAATGATTACCAAATCTGTCTCTGCTGATTTTGCAAGTATTTGGATATCTCCAGCTGAATGTTCCAGTGACACCTTATACTCAACATGTCCAAAAGATGCCATCTTCCATTCAAAACAATCCCTCCTAACATCATACATCTGTTGCATTCATCACAGTTTTCCTCAGAACTTTGGAGTCATCTCTGACTTGTGCCTCCCTTTCATTACCCTTCATCCAATCTTATCAAATCTAACTACATTATTGCTTATAATTGTTTCAAACTAGTTTAGGTCATCATCACTTCTCAAATCAATTGTAGAACAGTCTAACTGATCTTCCTATTACCAATAGCTTGCCCTCAACATTATATCCTTTGTCACTACCAGAATAATCTCACCAATATAGTTATCCCTTCCACATCACCAAAGCTAGGGACATGATGTCCCACAATCTGGAAAAATCTACATAAAATTCTTTGGTCCTGCCTTTATATGAGAGAAGTCTGAATGATTATGGTATTAAAAGAAAAAATATGCTGATATTATATAAAACTATACATATATCTTACGTATTTCTGAATTTCTAAACTTTTTCTGTCATCTGCTAATATCTTTGTGTCATTTGTGGCTTCTGCAAAACTCCCCCCAAAATTCTCATTTAATTTCTAATGCTGACACACAATATATTGAAACTGTAATGGGGAAAGTTGTGATGTGGAAGGGATAACTGTATTTGATTTTTATTTTATTTAATGTACTTTAATCTCACAGGTGATTTTATTTCCTTGTTCAAAAACCTTCATATCTCTCTATGGCCTAGTGAATAAAATGCAAACTCTTCTCCAATCAAGCTCAAAACTACTCCCTCAGTTCTACTTCATAGTACCCATTCTCCTTCACTGTACCCTTCATTATACTAAGTCATGCCAGGCTATTTGTCCCCATCCCTGTTCCTCTTTAGGCTCTATACCTTTTTTATACTGACCCCATGCCTAAAACAAATCCCACACATACTTCCCTCTATCCACCTCACCCCCAGAACCCCAATCACCTCTACTTATTGATATCCTTCCCTTCTTTCAAAGTACAGCTCAGATATGATGTCTTGTGCAAACCCTTCCTTGACATTCCCAGTTAGAAGTGATCCCTCTCTCCTCCGACTGACTGCTTTTGGCCCTGCTTTTAAATTTTCTTACACACTTAATCTTTTTCTGATTTGTATTAGTTATTTACATATATAGTTCTCCACTACTAAAATTCAAGGTCCTCATTTTTCAACTCTGTATTACCAGCTCAATACAGAGTAATAAATGTTTGCTGAAAAAGTCTGTCACCTATGTTTTCATCTATAAAATTAGGATGACAATACTACTGCATTAGTTACTCCATAAGGTTTCTATACTTTTAATTCTAACCACTATAGAAAATATAACTCTATTCCTACCTCATGGATCCTACCAGTCAAAGACAAATCACAAGCTAAATATATAAACATTTGGGGGTTTTTTTCCTATAGCAAATCGTAGTTTTTCTCACAACTGCCTTGTGAGGTAGAGAGTTGACAGCTGACATTTATACAGTGCTTTACAGTTTACAAAGCTCTTTCTAATGTTTATACATTTCTTAAACAAATCTGTAGCAAAGGGTTGGAAGCCGAGCAAATATAAGCACATAGGAAGCGATGGGCATGGGTAGAACCTTGTTCATCAAACACATAAACTGCCTCTAATGTAGGTAAGGCCCATACCTAGCTGCAAATATTAAGCTCCAAAGGAGACCTAGGAAGTGTCACGAAATCACGAGTGGCCATTACGCTAGTAAGGCACTCACCTGGTGCCTGGTTGCATGCCTATTGTTGTCATCTTGCCTGTGGGATAGCATTCTCTCTTCTATCTGCTTATCCCTGCTCTGTGCTCTTACCTGGAAGGGAAAAAAACCCCCGACTACCATTATGCACACTGTGAGAGTAGGCATTACAAAAAGTTCAGACTATAAATCATCTGAAGTATAGAAATAAGTTTTAATAATAGGTCCTGAATTTACATAACACTTTTACTTGCAAAGTGTTTTCAACTCTAGTATCTCATTTTATCATTATCATATGCCTGTGAAATCTGTAGGGCAAGGTTTCTTATGCCTCTTTTCTTTTTCCAGATAGAGGAGCTGAAGACCAAAGGGGTGAAGTGATTAGAGTGAAGTCACACAGCTAACTGGGAAGACTCAACAGTAAATCAGTATCCTCTGACCTGTGGTCTAGTGCCCTTTCCATTAAAAAGCCAGGATCCATGAACTTGCAATGTGGCTACCTGCTTAAGCCACTTCTTATATTCTCCCCCACCCCCATGATTGGAATAAGGAATGCTGAGTCATATGCATACACCCATTCCCTTCTCTAATATCCTACAGATGTTAAGAGCAAAAATATTCCCAGGAAAATTCAAGGAGAAAACCTTTTCTTCCAATTTTTCTTACTTCCTCTCCAACAGAAAAGCCAAAAACATAAAGTATCTGGAACAGATTGGCACGGAAAAGAGTAGACAACAAGGAGGGGAGGGGGGAAATGGAGAACAAAGAAAATGTTTCAGGGAAGATTTTTTTGTTATTAAATAGCCTTTACTGCCCCTCAAACAATTTTGGAAAACTACCCAATAGGAAGGTTAAGAATACTTAGAGCTGTAAGGGGCCTCAGATCATCTAATTCAACCCTTTCATTTTATAAGGTGAGGAAACTGAAGCCCAGAGAGGTCTGCCCAGCTTTGAACAAGTAGTGGGTGGCATGGCAAGAATTTAAAATCCAAGTCCTCTGAGCCCAAATTCAAGACTCATTCCACTGTACTATTCTGTTCCCTTACGTTTTTATGTAACATTATCTCTACTATCAGATCACAGTAAGTCTTGAAGTGTCCTGTGTCTATGTCATATGAAGAACAGTTGAAGGTATCAGACAGGTTTAGCCTGAAGAAAAAAGGGCAGACTCAGGAAGAACATGACAAATGTATTCAAGTATCTGAAGGCTAGCATGTGGAGGAGGAATCAGACATGTTCTGTTGGGCCCCAGGAGGCAGACAAAAAAGCCATGGGTGGGAGCTACAATAGGCAAATGGAAGCTAGGATGTTGGTAAAAAACAACCAACCAACCTGATAAGAATTAGATCTGTACAAAAAGGGAACAGGTTGCCTTGAGAGATACTGGCTTCCCCCTCCTTGAAGGTCCTCCAACAGGTTGGCTGACTACTTGTTGAGTATGTTAGTTATCATGGGTATTCCTTTCATGGATTTCAATGAAGGTAAGGGGCAGCTAGGTGGCAGAGTGGATAGAGTGCCAGGTGGAGTCAGGAAGACTCAGCTTCCTAAATTCAAATCTGGCCTCAGACACTGACCTTGGGCAAGTCACTTATAACCCTGTTTGCCTCAGTTTCCTCATCTGTAAAATGAACTGAAGAAGGAAATGATAAAGCACTGCCAAGAAAACCCCTAACGGGGGGGTCACAAAGAATCTGACACGACTGAAAACAACTGAACAACAACAACAGTGCATGTGCTTGTCTCTAAGGCGGTGCTACATCTTCACAAGACAAGAAGGACCCAATGCCTCCTTTACTTGTGGAGGTCACCTTCTTATCACCTTCTGAACTAGAGCACAGTGAATCTATTCTCATATTTCTAACTAGGTTTCAAAGAGAAATGGACACTGATATATACATAGTAGCAAAGGGCTTATTGCCCTTCTCAGTCAAAAGATTTAGGATAGAGAACTAGTGTCAGATGTGAAGTTAAAACTCAAGTTTTCACTGGTACTCCATGAGTGTGAGCTACCAAGAAGCTGAAAAGAACTGTATTGTTTTATTAAAAAACTCAAAAGTCAGTGAACAAGCATTTATTGAATACCTACTTCACAACAGGCAGTATGCAAAACAAAGAAAAAACTCTCTGCCTAGAAAGAGTCCTGTTCCTGACTTCTGAACCATGCCCTTCCTAGTGCTAGCTCATTATGGAACTTCCTTCAGTGCCAGGGGCCTCCTGGCCCTCCAACAACCTACCACAACCTCCCTCACCATGGAAGGCCCATCCCTCTTCTCCCATTGCTGAGCTACTCCTGGAGCTTCCATTTTGTGAAGGGACCAAGGCCATTCATCTGGACATCAGAACCATGCTCCCACCCTGCATCCCCTATTTCCTTTTTGTATGCTGTTCCCCTCTATTAGAATGTAAGCTCCCTGAGGACAGGAACAATCTTTTTGCTTATATTTGTATCCCTGGTGCTTTGCACAGTGCCTGGTATATAAGAAGTGTTTAATAGATGCTTGTTTCCTTCTTTCTCTCCTTCTTTCCATTCTATCAATGTGGTAACTTTTAAAGCATAAGAAGTGAGTCACATACAATATACTCTATGCCTCTAACTTACTCTAACTAACTTAATCCATAGAGGGAACAAATATGTATTTTTTTCATTCTCCCTAATTCGTTTTCACTTTAATAAAAAGGCTTTAAAATTTTTAGAAATTTTACACCTTGTAACCAAGAGCAAAAATATGTCAGGTAGTAGGTTAGAGTTAAGGGTGCAGTTTATGGTCAATGACTGAAATTTTTCTTTGTAAAATTAACTTCCTCAGAAAGGGATCAAAGAAGTGACCTCAGGTTCCCTGGGTAGAATCCAATGATCTAACCAGTTGTGATGACCTACCCAGATACTTCAGAAGGGACCCATTCAGGACCCAGGCTGATAGTCAAGTATTTTCAAATGTTTTCAGTTTATGGGATTGTTGTGAGATAACCTATGTAAAGCACTTTGCAAACCTGAAAGCACTATATAAATGGTAGCTATTATATTAGAAATGCCAAACTGATGCCCCAACCACAGTTCTCTAACTACATTCTTAGAAGCAGCGGCAGTTCCCAAGCACACAGACAACTTGAAAGTTTTAACCAAGTACCTACACGTAGCCTGGGAAGGATGTTCTCAGAAAATTTAGCAAGTATCAATTGTAGGTAGCTAGGAAGGATAAAGGGCACATTTTAGAGTACAATCTGATGCACGAATTACTCCAATCAGTTCATCTGTGTGCAAATTATTAAGAAAATGAAACTGAAAGGAGGGCTTCCCCAGTAGCCTGTGATGTGGAAGTTCACTTGAACACCAGAAGTTGATGATCTATAAAAGAGAAGCAAATTACCTTGCATTCATCAGCTGAAAGATTATGATACAGTGGGCATCCAGATATGGAGAAGTGTCTTTCATGCTTTCCTGTTAGGTGCCCTGTGGAAAAAGCCAATTTTAATTTTAATTCTAGACAGAGGATGCCTTATGTAGAAAGGAAAGACAAATTTGCCTCCCTCAGAAGGGAAAAAAGAGGGGCTTCATTTGGTTGGCACCAAAGAAGCTCACAAATAAATAATACAGTCATCTGAAATCATCAGTAAACCTGAATCAAATGGGAAGCTAAAGTTTTGTGGGGTTCCCTCCCTACTAAGCAGTAAATTCAAATTTATCCCTAATTCTGTCAAATAAAAAGACTTCACCTCACTATTTATCCAGAAGCAGTATGTTCAAAAAAGCCCAAATTATCAGATGCAAACCTAAATACTTTCAGGACCTATGGAGGAATTCTTTTCACTGAAGTGTGGTAAAAAGAGGGGTATGGCACTTTCCCATAAAGAAGTCCTCTCAGTGGGACCAACGAGATTGGCCCTCGCAGAATTTCTATTTGTAATATGTTAATATTTATACTTCGGTTTCTTGCATGAGATAATTTCCTTATGATAACTAAAAACATTTCATTGGCATTTCCCAAAAAAGCAGTATCGTTCTTTCCATTCATTCCAGGGAATGGTATTGTTTGGGTTTGTTTTTTTTAAGTAACAAGTAGAACCAAGTGAAAAAGATGGTCCTGGGGGATTTTGCCTCAATAAAATGGTTCATATTTCTGAAAAAATTCTAAGAATCATTATCCTAAAGTATCAAGCACCAAACTACTAAGAACAAGAAACCAGATAAAAGGGTCATAGATTTGGAGTTAGAAGGTAACTAAGATGTCAAATCCAAGACACTGAAGCAACATGGCAAATTCTACAACTTCTGCTCTTCACTATCTATCTGCCTCCAAAAAGCAGTGACTCTCATACTCTGAAATTGGTAGATATAATTAAAGGCTAAATTTGAACAATAACCTACAACTGTAAGGCTCCTTATTTCCTTCTGCACCTGTAGGACAGTTCACGTAGGTAGATGATATAAAGTCAAATCTCTTTGATTCCTAATTCTACAAAGCAAGAAAACATATATAGAAACTTTCTATTCTCTTCTAAGTCTGTCCTTTTATCTCTTCATGTGACTAAACAAAAATGGCAAGATCCAAAACATCCTGAGGTCAAATTTTACCCTGAAATGGAAAATCAAGTAAATGAAATTTTTTTTTGTCTATGGAATAACAGCTCTCTCCTGACTTTGCTGACTTTCACTGCCTCTTAAGAGAATCTGTTTTTCTTACTTGTCCTTTCACCCACAGCAAAGGGATTGGGATTTCAATTGAGAACCACCTCCTGGTACTTGTGCTCTTGCCACAATGAAAAATGTTGTATATTACAGAGACACAAAATGTCTATGGACAAAGGCCTGTAGAAAGGTATTCCTGCATTAACTTATAGTAGCAAATTTCCTTTCAAAACAGATTTAAAAAGCACTATTGCATGGGGAACTGACTAAGGACTAGAGACACGGTCATTACAGTAAATCATTCAACATAACTTGATTTGATCAGCATATGGCCACTGAAAAGTCCAAAAGTTTAAATCAAGACAGGATATAAAATGTCTGGCTCATCTTTACCCAAAGAGGAGAAAAAACAATAACACACAAGGAAACCTGGAATTGGTATGAACTTACCTAGAGAATTACAGCCTGGTGTTGGGCACTTCATATTGAAATTGTAGCTTTCGTGAAATCGGCGGCGCTTAGGGCGATGAGACAGATCACTGCCAGAATCCTTCATAGACATGTCCTTGGCAATACTTTCATCATGGGATACATTGGGACTGGAGATGTCTATATCAGACTCAGAGGAAGGTGCATTGCCAGTAGGAGTTCGGGGTGGAGACTCATCATGATCTGCTGTGTTCTTAGTATCTGATGGAAAAACAAGTGGTGAGTCTCTATAGTACAACGACATAACTAAAATCTACACTCAATTATGCATATGCTTATGTATGGATACAGTGGCAGTCTATGGACACTATCAAATTGTTTGATTCTATAACGTCACCCAACTGATCAAGGCCCTTTGGCCATTTCACTGATCATTAAGATGGAAAAGGGAAAAATAAAAGGAAAAGAAACTAAGGTCATTTTTTCTGGTGAATAGTTTTAACCAGTGGCTAAAATTTAGTTTTAACTCCAAAAAAGACAAAAAAAATTTAGTTTTAGAAACTTAGGCACTTTATTTATCTGGCTCCCTCCCCATCCACAAAAACCAAAGATAATTTGAGCTGGTTAGAAGTTAAAAAAAAAAAAAACTATTGCCAGCCCACTTTCTCCTTCCAGTGTAATATACACAAGAAAGAAGACAAATTCAATCAACTACCTTTCCAAGCAGAAACCACTGGGAATGGAAGATTGGTTTACAGGGAACTTCTTGTTGGGGGGAAAACAGGGCACGGTCAACATCAACCCAAATATCCAACTTACTCCCAAGGCCTCCAGAGTTAGACAGCAGAGTCACTACCACAATAAAATGACATGCCCTACTGCTGAGAGAAAACTTTCACCCATAAGTTCCAACACAGACATTCAGTGAAACAGTTATCCTCATCTGAATGAACTCTAGAAGACTGAATTGGTATCAGACTCCTGAATCCACCTTACAGAAGGTCCCCAAACCTCAGATGGCCAATGAAACAACCTGATCTCCCTGAGATCTCTCAGACTGGGGTCATCTGAACATCCACAGAAATTTTGGAGTCCAAAACTTACCGAGAACCAAACTGTCCTCAAGGAGGGGCAGGCAGGACACCAGGTAAACAGCCATATTCCTCACTATAGTTAATATCATGCCATTCCCAAGGATATCATCCCATATCCCAAGGATAACACTCAAACCTCCTGGAAAAGCTGACTCAGTTCCTCTGCAAATGCCCCGAACCATATCTTTTCCTACTCACCTCGATCTGAAAAATCAACCACTTGCTCAGTTTCTGAGCCAGATGAGCGGGTCTGCCGTAGTGGGTACTTTTTGGGTGTTACAGGCGTGGGCTGCTGTTGACTACGGGTCACTCTTCTGGTAGAATAGGCTGGTTCTTCAGAGCCAAATGACTGCAAGTTCCGAACTGGGCTAGAATCTGAACCAATTTTTAAAAATTGGAGAAATCATCAAAGAAAGAAATCCCCATGGTTCCTCCTATCAAAAAACAAATCAATTTGATGCAGATCCCATTTCTTTCCCCAACACAAGTATTAGTTGGGCCCAAATCAACAAACAAACACAGGCTGGAGGGTAGGAGAAACTTTGGAGCTGAAAATTTAAAAGATGAATATTAAGAAATAAATAGAAAAATAAGTAACTGAAAAGACCAGCTCAAGCAACACCTTCAACATGTTATCTTTTCTTCCTAATCTTCCCCCAACTGTCCTCCCCCCCCTTTAAGAAGTCTACCCCATTTATTTTTTTTAAAAAAGAATGTGTTTACATATGCAGTCTCCCTCAGTAAAATGAAAACTCCTTGAAAGCAAGGACTGTTTCATTTTATCTTAGTATATGAAGCACCTAATTCATGGTTGAGGCAATAAATGCTTATTAATTGAAAAATAAACAAACAACCATAGGCCCTAAAACATTTGGTCCCACCTCACATAAAGTGACAATCCACCTACATAAGTTACAATGCCCAAATATTTTCTTATACCAAAATCAACCATGCTCTTCGTCAGCCTCTTGGATACTCTTTCAAACATCATCATCCTAATGGATTCACAGACATCAAGGGATATAGCTATCTAATTTTCTTCACACAGTGTCTCACACAGCACCATAGACATGAAAGCACTTAAAACCTGATGGATAGTAAAACCTGCCCTGGAGCACTCAAAACTGGATTATCCCATGCGTCTCCAACTTGACACTAAAACCCTGACAATCTAAACCTGTCATGAGGAAACACACACCAAGGATTTAAACATATTTTAAGCTTGCTAGAGAAATATGAGATAGAAATGCTGTGATTTTTTTTGCAGATCCGTAACTTTCCAAAGTAAAGGGAAACAAAAACTGCAAAGCCCAATGTTTCAAAGGGAAAAGCTATGATGTGGTACCCAGGGGGTAAAAGTCTAGGAAGAGGCCTTGATCTCAGTCACTGTGTTGCTGTTCCTTAATATCCACAAGCTTCTGGTGAAGTGTCAATTGCCCTGAACAAGGGCAATGGCCCACTTCAATAACACCAGGTCATTTTATTATCCAGGCATTTTTGGAACAAGTCAAATCAGAGGAGAAAGGAAATGGCCTTCAGTTGGAAACAAAAAGACAAAAGTGAAGTCAAAAGTAGTGATTGTGAAGAGCCTGGAAACCAATTCTTGTGCCTGATGAGAAGATATTTCCTATTAACTTCTTCAGCACATTCAGAATAATGAAACCAGAAGGTACTATCTCTAAGTTGCTCAATGCACAATCTAGTCTCCAAACCAAAAGATCTTCTTACTTTTGTGCTCTTAAGTATCTGCCCCATCTTCCCTCTTCACACCCCCTCCCCAGTCGTTCTAGGTCAAGACAAAAGGGACTGAAGACCAAAAGCTGACCATAGAAAGGTGCACATACTCACAATTATGTGTGTCTACTCCCTTCTGTAGATAAAATTGCAATTTCATACCAGTACTATAAAAATATATCTATTAGGCATCCATCTTGCAGAGGAGGAAACTGACCTAAATGAGATTAAATTAAAATCACTGATGTCATGAGGAAATCAAAAAGTGAATAATGTTTCTTCCATCAACCACTTTATACATTAGACCAGGGACAATAGCTATAGATTATCCCTTGCCAGATGGACATATTAGTAAAAGATTTTTCCTCAAAGTATCATTTTAATGACTAGATTTTCTAAACAGTAATTTACCTCTGCATTATAGCACACTCAGTGATCCCTATTAAGTAAAGGAATTAGTTCCCTCAGCACTGGGCCAACACTATGATAACCAACTAGCCACCCATCTTCCTGGAGGTGACAAGGAAGAATAATTCTTTTTACCTTGAGAACTCTGACTCAGCCTGGCTGAGGAACGGGTAACTCGAGCAGATCGACGGGATGTCCCATCACTTTCCGAACTATCTGTATGCTCAATATCTGTAGAGAAATCGGAATCTTCGGTTCCATCAGAACTACTGCCTGCATTCCTCTGTAATATCACAGATCCAGACATTAGCAAGGGAGCATTTATTCTTTGGATTTGTATTAATGACAGAAGTAAAATAGTATTTGATACTTACAGTTACTTTAAGTATATGAAAATCAAAACTCTTGATATGAGCAATACTCATACAGTCAACTTCCTTGAAATTAGTACATTACATTTAAACAATACATGGACCTTTATTTAGTCCTAAGGTAAATAAATTGTGGTTGCAGTATCATTGAGTCTGTTTTAACAAGTCCCTGACCATCAGTTCCACACTCTGAAAATGAAAACTACCAATCTCAAATGGTTGGATTGATGTGACCAAGAACTCACAGGGTCAGGTTTGAGAGGAGAAATTAGTGCCAGGTTCTTTCCCTTGTGCCTCTAAAAACAGCTTTTGTTTAAGTCCCAATGTTACAATGTCATGATGGAATCTCTCACTCTCTCTAAACATCTGTCACATTTGAAAGAAACCAGACATTAACTCAAAAATATGAGAGCCCATGCTCTGTAGAAGAGCATTTCAAGGGAAAGAATGCAAGCCAAATTAAATAGGGAAATTCCTTTGCCTTCCCTATTCCCTCTCCCCTTGAAGCTTCTCCACACAAAGGTTAAAAGGTGCTCAAAACAGCACATCAATAGATAAAGTTGTTCTTACCTCCCTTTACCATTAATTGCCATTTTCCAAATATCTTCATGAGCAAGAGGCTCTTCAAGGTAGATTGCTGTTTTACTAACATAGCTCTAACACCATCTGTGCCTCCATACCAGACATGTACTCACATGAATCTATGATCTCAACAACTAAATACCTACAAAGCTATTTATCTTTTTCCAACTTACCACCAAGTCAAAGGATAGTCAAAAATTTGATGATCTATAAGGCTGACAAAAATAATCATCTTAAAATTCCCTTCAAACTCTATAATGGTGGTATTTTTTTAACTCAAATTTGCTAGTAAAAACTTTCTGGAAAGACAAGTTGGAAAGTCCATCACCTGCCTAGAATGTTTTCAGGGCAACACACCCAGAGTGTGTGGTCAGCAATGAATGGTGAGACAGTTTGGGCCAGGAAGTATCTACCACTATCTAGATGTGTGACTTTGGTCAAATTACTGAAGTCTGTCTGGCACTCAGTTTTTCATCTGTAGAATAAAGTTAGGTGTGAAGTGCACTGGTAAGAGTGCTGGGCCTGAAGTTAGGAAAAGCTGAATTCAAATCCAGCCTCAAACTAGCTGTATGAGCCTAACCACCCTTTCTACCTCTCTCTGCCTCAGATTCCTGATCTGTATAATGGAAATAGCATCTACCTCCCAGGGTTTTAGTAAGGATCAAATGAGATATTTATAAAGTACTTCACAACGTTTAAAGCTAAATGCTAGCGATGGTGGTGGTGATGAAGGAGCTGAGCTAAAACTTTAACTCTAGTAGTTCATTATATCCATGAAAGGGGTAACCCGTCGTTTTGGAGAATTTTGCTTTTTCCCCACCTGATACTGTAACAAGCACTCCCCACCCAGTCTGCGGTCAAGAGTATTGGCATCAACAGCCTTGGGAAGGCGTGGCACTCTCCCAGAAGAGCAGTTTCCCACCCCAACAGAGAACCCCGCCGCTTTGTTATGTCTCCCACCTGGGAAGGGATGAAGGCTCAAAATGCTCCGCCCCCCACCAATCGCCAAAGCGGAAGGGAGGAAAGGAAGTCCTGCCAGCCAATAGGTAACACCATGCAGCTAATCCAGGGGCGCGCCCCCGCGAGACAGACAACCGAAATCAACCAATCAGAAGAAGAGGGATCGCTCCCACCAGCCAGTCGGGGCCTAGTAAGGCCGGACCAGCAGCCGCCCCCGCACGCGGGGAGGTGACCGTTGGGCCCAAACGGGCAGCGTGGCGAGCCAATGAATGCGGCTCTCCACATCCAAGTGACCAATTGAAATTCATAAAGGCCCCAGTTATAACCAACCAGAAAACGGGAATAGTGCAAGCCAAGGCCGAGGCCCGTATCTTGCCCGCATTTTCCTGCCGGACTCAGGCAGGGAAAGTAGCTCCACAGCTGGACTGTATGGTGCAGAAGGAGGGGATGCAGCCGCTACGGGGCGGGACCAGAGTTCATGCGGCGCACCAAGCTGTCCTCAAGAGCCCGCCAAGTACCCAGTTTTCTCTCACCTTCCTTCGCGGCATCGCCGCCGGCTGCGGCCCGGCGGTTCCGACCCGGGCAGCAGCAGCAGCAGCGTTAGCTCCGGCGGGCTCCGTGGCGGCCTTTTTAACGGTCCCAACTCTTGAGGACGAGCCTTAAGTCCCCTCCTGCCTCACAGCGTCTCTACCCTAATGCGCAGGCGCTTCAGCCAGCGGCGCCTTTCCCTCAACTTCCGGCTAGGAATGTGTCATGTGACACTGTTGACCGAAACCGCGGCCCGCGACCGTCCCTTTGGCTGTTGAGGGCGGCTTCCGCCATCTTGGACTTGGGCAAAAATTCCATCAACTGGTGTCAGATATGGTAGCCATCTTTGATTGGTTAGTAATAGGTTTGCTTAACTTGCATAGTCAGCCATCTTTGTTTGGGGAAAAGAACCTTTAAACAATTTGCCGTTGAAGTTCAAGTTCCTCTCATCTTTACAGTGGGTAGAGTTTGCCTCCTGGATTTATTAATTTAATGGAGGCAGGAAGGAAGCCCTCTTCCCCCCACCCACCTCTCATCCATCCCTTATTTAACCCTTTTATAACTTAAAAAAATAAATAAATAAAATATGACGTTTCTAAGATAAGCGGCATTGAAAACCTATGGTTTGCAAGGGAATGGAAATCTATAGGAATGAGTCATTTCCTAACTGATAAATGATCAAAAGCAATTCTCAAAGGAAGACATCCAAGCTATCAAAATCCACATGAAACAATGCTCCAAATCATTAATAAAATGCAACTCTGAAGATTGCTTCACAAAGACTGGCAAAATTGGCTGTGTTGGAGGGGCTAGGGGGGAGGGGAATAAGTACATTAATTCGCTATTGGTGGAGCTGTGAAGTGGTCCAGCCAAACAATACCTCCAAAATCACTAAACTCTGCAGACAATAACGTTACTGGGCATATACCCCCAAAGACATATAAGAAGAAAAGAACCCATGTATACAAAAATATAGGGACTCTTTGTGGTGGCAAAGAACTGGAAACTAAGGGAGTATCCACCAATCAGAGAATGGCAAAACATTATGATATGGAGGTATAACAGATTGATACTGTATTGTAAGAAATGAGGAAAGGGGTGATTTCAAAGAAACTTAATAAAACTTTTTATGAACTGATGCAGGATGAAGTAAGCAGAACCAGAACGATATAACAACATTGCAAAGTCAAACAATTTTGAAAGACTTAAGAACTCTAAGGGGTGGCTAGGTGGCACAGTGAATAGAGCACCAAGCCCCGGAGTCAGGAGGACCTGAGTTTAAATCTGGCCTCAGACACTTAACACTTACTAGCTGTGTGACCTTGGGCAAGTCACTTAACCCCAATTGCCCTGTTTTCCTGACTAAAAGGTGATGGAGTCAAGATGCAGAATGAGACATATTTTGGGGCCCAGGTAATGTAGGAATCTGTTTGTTTAACTATGTAGAGCACTGGGCCTGGAATCAGAAAGGCCTGAGTTCAAATTTAGCCTCAGATTCTAACAAGGTGAACCTGGGCAAGTTAACCCTTTTTCTTCCTCATCTGTAAAATGGGGATAATAATGACACCTACTTCCCAGGCTTGTGAGGATCAAAAGAGATAATAAGAGAAAAGCATTTAGCTTCATACCTAATGAATAGTAAGCACTATATAAATGTTAGCTATTATAATTTTTTTCTTTTCAGTGGAAGAGGGGATGGAAGGTAAATAAAATAATTACTTGTTAATTGACAAATTAAATTTAAACAAAGGAATCCAAACTGATCACAATTACATCCCTCCATCTAGAGAGATTGATTAAGCACTTCCTAGTCTCAGGCACAAGGCCCTAAGTGCTAGCCACTAGGAATACAATGACACAAATGAAAGTCCCTGCCCTCAATGAGACATGTTCACATGAAACTATATACAAAAAAGTAAATAAAAGAGAGCCTGGATCTGGGTTAGAGTATGAGGACTGGAATTGTACAAAAGAAAAGAAAAGCCTTAGTTTTCTGAGCTCTCCCAGCATGTTGTTGGAAAGGTTGTTCTTGGGGTAGTAACACATATTTATGGAGAAACACACAAGACGTATGAATTGTGAAGATATCCAATAGCGAAATTCAAAAAGTCTCAAAATCTTCCTATTCATTCAATGACCATTTTTTGAGATCCGGGCAGTTAGAGGTGGGGGAGTTAATATAAAGGTGAGAAGTCTACCCTCCTAAAGCCAATTATGGTCTGATAAAGGAATTATTAAAGCATACTTCTTCAGTACTTGAAAAGATCTATGATTTTCCTGATGTAGGTAGCTGAGGCCACTCCAAGCAAGTCAGAATAGACATTTCTAACTTCTCCCCCATAAACTTCTCCAAGGAGAATTTAGTTCCTTTCAGGAGAAGCAGGAAGTTGGGACCAGTGGTCACTCTGCTCTCCTCAGAAACTGGGGATCCCAGGCTAGAATTACATCTATCCACTCCCTTAAACGTAAGAGATATGATTAGATTCCATCTAACTTCTAATCCCTTTGTCACTTTAGGGGAGAAGTGAACTTCAAGTTCTATATCCAAAGGTTGACCCCTTTTCCACCTAATACCAATTCCATAATGAGCACATGGAATGAATAGCAAAGAAACCTATTTATCCAAGGCAACATCAAAACAGAAATCAGAGAAGGTATATACATAGGAGAATATATGCCAGAAAATACAGAATTAAGGAGCTCTCCCATTGGGAATGAAGTAACTCAGTTCAACCAACAGAGAGGGTCCTGAATCTCACCAAAGGGGAAACTCCCCAGAGTCTCTAGAGTAGCAAGCCAGAAATAGTGACGTGATGGAGCTCTCGTATCTTCCCAGAATCTTTTCCTTTGGCAACCTGAGGTAGGATTGGCCTCTTCCATCTTTCTTCTTAAAGTAGGAAGCCAAGAATGCCCTAAGCAACTTGATATTTAAAGAATCCAGAACAGAGAGTGGCTATGAAAAATGTTGAAGGGGAACAGCGAAGAATTGAAGGTCTTTCTGTATTTTGACAATTCCATCCCAGCTCTAAGCAGAGAAGGACATTCATCTCCACCAATAAGGTGAGAGTCTCATACTAAATGACTTTGGCAAGAATTACAATTATACGACACACCACTTACACACTCTGGTAGACCTGGGAATTTAAAAGCAAAAATTCAAACAGTCCTTTCTCTCAAGGAGTTTACATTTTATTGATTCCCACATACATGCAAAAAAATACAAAGTACATATAAGGCAAATTCAAAGTAATGGGGCTAGGAGAGACCCTAACAGCTGGGAAGATTTGAAAAGGCCTCAAATAGGCACTTAAGGCCAGAGTGGAAGGGAGGTAGGCAGTCTAAGAGGAAGAGGATCTGACTCTGTAATCTGAACCTTTCTAGCTTTGATGGAACTGATGTGGTTAGGGTTAGGGTTGCTCGAGACCCCAAAATACCAACACACCGGGTCCTGCCAAATGAATTTGACTCAAGTCTTCTCTCAGCCAAAGAAAAGCAAAGTTTATTAAAAATTCAACTGTATTGGACACAGAGCAAGTCTGTGCTAGAAAATTCTATGGCGCTCTCACATACATGGGGGCAAGAAGGGTCTTATATACAGGAAGGTTGTGGGAGGAATCTAGGTGTGGTCTGGAGGAGGAGTTTGGTGAGGGTCTTCAGGAGGAGTCAATGAGGTCAATGAGTGATTAAGGGTGGGAAGTTGCTGGAGGCTACCTAGAACCAACAGACAATGGTGGGCTAGGCCAGTTCTAGGGTGGATTGATATTTTAATAGACTCAAGGGTGGGAAGTAGATGGACAATGGAGGGCTAGACTAGAAACAGAGGTCTGGGCAGAGCCACAGTGAAAAGCTTATGGCCTCATCACGTAGGAATCTTCAGAGTTCAAGGGGGCTCCCAGAGCCTGTACCTCAAAGACTCAAGGAGAAGCTCAAAGGGGTTCCCAGAGCCTGCACTTTATCAAAACCAGTTTATCTTTAATTGGTCTGACTTTCAAGAATTCAAGGGTCATCTCCATTAGGCTTTGGAGGAGAATTTAGAAGAGGATGAGATAGACAGACTCAGACAAAATGGTACAAGATAGAGGAGGAAAATTAGTTTTGTTTTATTTGTAGTTGCATGGGTTAAGATTTTCTGTGTGTTACAAGATGACTTTAACTCTAAATCCTATGAGATCATGATCTGGCTAGTGAATTGGGAAAGTGGAGAGGAAACTACTTTTGAGGTGGTCCTTATGGATTTTCAAATGAGATTTCTTTAAATAAAATCTCATATATGGTTTGTAACGTGTGTGCGTGGCATTACAAATCTTAGCTATATGTTAGCTGCTGTTCTTTTAATTTCCCTTTCTAGTCTATTCTGTGATCCGTTACTAAGTAGTCTACCCTATCAGTTCATCCCTTCTCCAATGTATCCTTAAACTGATGAGGTAGGAAAGAGTGCTTGAGGTAGATGGAGCAAGCAGGATGCAAGATGTGAGATATGAGATAAGATGCAGGATGTGACCAGCCAGAAAAGTGATCAAAGAAGACTGTTCATTGAAGCCCCAGTATCAGCAAGCACCCTAGCATACCTAGGGCGACTACTAGCACAGGTTCTTAGATCTGCTTTTCTAAAGGAAAGCAACTCAAAATGGGTTAACAATCTTACTTTAATCAAACATATCATTTAACTAGTTCAGGGGGAAAAGTCAGCACCCTGAACTTCAGAGAATACAAACAGAAGTTACAAACAAACAGAAAAACAGATCAGCAGACGGCTTCCAGCGCCTGACCATTACATCAGTTACCTATTCAGTTACC